>JARYHS010008074.1:377468607-377847267 GCA_031002005.1 Vandiemenella viatica
GTGGAAGCTCAACTGACTGTATCACTACCTAAACAGGAAATATCAAAGATAACGACAGAAAACTAACACAATTCAAATCACACAGAAAAGACGGCTACTGCTGCTACGGCTGTGGAAGCTCAACTGACGGATCACTACCTAAACAGGAAGTATTCAAAGATTACGACAAACACTAGCACAATTCAAGTCACACAGAAAAGACGGCTACAGCTGCTACGACTGCGACAACTCAACTGACTGGATCACTACCTAAACAGGAAATATTCAAAGATTACGACAGAACACTAGCCACAATTCAAATCACACAGAAAAGACGGCTACTGCTGCTACGGCTGTGGAAGCTCCAACTGACTGGATCACTACCTAAACAGGAAGTATTCAAAGATTACGACAAACACTAGCACAATTCAAATCACACAGAAAAGACGGCTACTGCTGCTACGGCTGTGGAAGCCCAACTGACTGGATCACTACCTAAACAGGAAGTATTCAAAGATTTACGACAAACACTAGCACAATTCAAATCACACAGAAAAGACGGCTACTGCTGCTACGGACTGTGGAAGCTCAACCTGACTGGATCACTACCTAAACAGGAAATATTCAAAGATTAACGACAGAACACTAACACAATTCAATTCACACAGAAAAGACGGCTACTGCTGCTACGGCTGTGGAAGACTCAACTGACTGTATCACTACCTAAACAGGAAGTATTCAAAGATTACGACAAAACACTAGCACAATTCAAATGCACACAGAAAAGACGGCTACTGCTGCTACGGCTGTGGAAGCCCAACTGACCTGGATCACTACCTAAACAGGAATATTCAAAGATTACGACAAACACTAGCACAATTCAAGTCACACAGAAAAGACGGCTACTGCTGCTACGACTGCGACAACTCAACTGACTGGATCACTACCTAAACAGGAAATATTCAAAGATACGACAAACACTACACAATTCAAATGCACACAGAAAAGACGGCTACTGCTGCTACGGCTGTGGAAGCCCAACTGACTGGATCACTACCTAAACAGGAAATATTCAAAGATTACGACAACACTAGCACAATTCAAATCACACAGAAAAGACGGCTACTGCTGCTACGGCTGTGGAAGCCCAACTGACTGGATCACTACCTAAACAGGAAAGTATTCAAAGATAACGACAAACACTAAGCACAATTCAAATCACACAGAAAAGACGGCTACTGCTGCTACGGCTGTGGAAGCTCAACTGACTGGATCACTACCTAAACAGGAAGTATTCAAAGATTACGACAAACACTAGCACAATTCAAATCACACAGAAAAGACGGCTACTGCTGCTACGACTGCGACAACTCAACTGACTGGATCACTACCTAAACAGGAAATATTCAAAGATAACGACAGAAACTAACACAATTCAAATCACACAGAAAAGACGGCTACTGCTGCTACGGCTGTGGAAGCTCAACTGACTGGATCACTACCTAAACAGGAAGTATTCAAAGATTACGACAAACACTAGCACAATTCAAATCACACAGAAAAGACGGCTACATGCTGCTACGACTGCTGAAAGCTCCAACTGACTGGATCACTACCTAAACAGGAAGTATTCAAAGATTACGACAAACACTAGCACAATTCAAATCACACAGAAAAGACGGCTACTGCTGCTACGGCTGTGGAAGCCCAACTGACTGGATCACTACCTAAACAGGAAGTATTCAAAGATTACGACAAACACTAGCACAATTCAAATCACACAGAAAAGACGGCTACTGCTGCTACGACTGCGACAACTCAACTGACTGGATCACTACCTAAACAGGAAAGTATTCAAAGATACGACAAACACTAGCACAATTCAAATCACACAGAAAAGACGGCTACTGCTGCTACGACTGGACAGCTCAACTGACTGGATCACTACCTAAACAGGAAATATTCAAAGATTACGACAAACACTAGCACAATTCAAATCACACAGAAAAGACGGCTACTGCTGCTACGGCTGTGGAAGCTCAACTGACTGGATCACTACCTAAACAGGAAATATTCAAAGATTACGACAAACACTAGCACAATTCAAATCACACAGAAAAGACGGCTACTGCTGCTACGGCTGTGGAAGCCCAACTGACTGGATCACTACCTAAACAGGAAATATTCAAAGATAACGACAGAAACTAGCACAATTCAATTCACACAGAAAAGACGGCTACTGCTGCTACGGCTGTGGAAGCTCAACTGACTGGATCACTACCTAAACAGGAAGTATTCAAAGATTACGACAAACACTAGCACAATTCAAGTCACACAGAAAGACGGCTACTGCTGCTACGACTGCGACAACTCAACTGACTGGATCACTACCTAAACAGGAAATATTCAAAGATTACGACAAACACTAGCACAATTCAAATCACACAGAAAAGACGGCTACTGCTGCTACGGCTGTGGAAGCCCAACTGACTGGATCACTACCTAAACAGGAAATATTCAAAGATAACGACAAACACTAGCACAATTCAAATGACACAGAAAAGACGGCTACTGCTGCTACGGCTGTGGAAGCCCAACTGACTGGATCACTACCTAAACAGGAAATATTCAAAGATTACGACAAACACTAGCACAATTCAAGTCACACAGAAAAGACGGCTACTGCTGCTACGGCTGCGACAACTCAACTGACTGGATCACTACCTAAACAGGAAATATTCAAAGATAACGACGGAAACTAGCACAATTCAAATCACACAGAAAAGACGGCTACTGCTGCTACAGCTCAACTGACCTAATTAGTTCTATACAAGTGTTTCAACGATCATTGGTATTTTTGTTATTTCAATTAATGTATATTTCACATGTAAACGTCAGACCAATAACATGTTTCACAAACCCGCCATTATGGGCGATACAATTCCAACGGGTAGTCAAATTATTGTACGTGTTACAGATTCACCAAATACTAATTCTAATAAGGAAACACCCAGCACACATATTTAATGTATTTTCAACATTTAATTCTTATAATTTTTGCATATATTATTGTCATTACGTTTATTTGATTTTATGTTAATTCATATCTTTGACGCTTCATGTTGTTATTATTATTATTGTTATTATTTGCTTTGTCAAGTTTTTATTTATTTCTATGAAAGAATATTTAAGACAAAGGGTATTTCCTAACACTTAAGCATGCATGTATTGATTTTTACATATCACAAGTGCTATTATTCCAATTATTAAAAAAAATTGTTACTATACACTGTGCTACCAATTTCTTGAAAGTTATTCCCGCGTTCCGGGAGTATCCCGTTTTTTCAGCACCGGGAGGATTTGTAAGGGTACGTCGTTTAGTTTAACATTTTAGTATTAAAATCGTGTAGCTTTGTTGGGTTTCACAGCAACCAGACGTCGAGTTAGCACGTCATGTTTGTTCGACTTTCTGCCGATAGACAGTTCAGGTTACAACTTACACGTGCGCTACTGAGCACGCAAGCCAATACATTTCCAGCAAGGTAGAATACAAGGATCACTCTCACTTCTTCACTGTCGGGTAACAAGTTAACAGCTAGGCCTCGGAATAGTTAGCCGCTGCACCAGCCTTACCATTCTCTGTTAGTTGTATATTGTAGTCTCATCCCTATGTTCAGTAGCACGGGTTACGGAATGCCTCTCTTTACTGTACATCATCAGCCATAGTGGGTTAACGGTAACACGAGGTTTCCTGAAGGCGTTGTTTGATTCAAGTAACCCTTAGCTGTCCGATCCCTCTCCTAGATTCAAACTCACCCCTCGATGCTCATGTTTATTTTGAGAAGAGGAGGACCGGTCGGAAGAACAAGAGCAGAAGAAACAAGAAGAGACATGAAGATAGTCGGCGCAAGTCATGGGGCATCTTAGGCAAAACCCCATAGAACCCCCGTGTCAGCTATCAATGCACACCCCTCAATTACAAGTACCGCCACTTAATGAACCGTTGACCTGCTTATAAATAACGTGGAAAGGAATTTGTCACAATTCTTAGTCTATTCAACTCTGACTATGACATATTGTAAAATACCTATTATTGGAATTCATGGTAGGTTTGTCATGTTCTTTTGGAACTAAAGTTATGACCGGTGTTTTGACCCAAAGAGAATTCGAAGGATAACTTTACCACTAGAAATCACTTTTTGATTTCGCCTATTGCAGTAGCATCTAATTCAAATTTCCTATGTGCATTATTTGCTTATAGCTACAGTATTTAATGTGGAGCTTTTTCTAATGTTTAAACAATTCCAATAAATTAAGATAATGAATTTGCATATATACCATTGAGAAGATGTGATCTTCGAGAATTACAGAGAGAACCATGTGGTGAAAAATATAAATGAAAACTAGCAGCTTGTAATTATATAACAGATTCTTACTGAACTAATTGTTTCTAATTAATTATGGATTAATACGGAGCCTTCAGATTCAACTTCGAAGTGTTTGAAGTGCATTTGTCATTCGTTCAGAAGGGAATAACTGGTTCAAATTGTTGTTACACGATATTTTCAGATCATTTAATATTGCAAGTTATAATATGCTTTTATTAATAATACTTTTAATTACTTGCGTTGTTACATTTAATGACGCAAGAATTTTCCATACCGCCAACCACTCTGAAACCAAAAGCTTTTAGTGGTAGAGGGCTTCACAACATTACAGGATAGAGCAATCCAAAAATGGGGTTTCCCCTACATATCTTCGACGTCTGGAACTGGATAGAAATATCTAACATTTCAGCAAAATTATAAAACGTGACCGCAGCCGAAAAATACAATTTAACAGGCGTGCAACAAACAGAAAATATTAACAATCTAGCAAATGAAACACGTTCTTTACATCTACAGAAACGTGTGTTCGAATGAGTATGTTAACAAATTGTGTTAGATGGAACTGACAATAATAACAGCACATATCATCGGAATGATCCAGGTTGACCTAATAGAGAGCTGTTGGTACAAGTGGAACCATTTTATTTTGATGCCTGTTACTAAAGCTGACCTTTTTATGGGGGAGGAGGGGGGGTATAGGGCGAGTTTACCAGTTTCAGCCAGCACATCTATGGACTTGAATCATTGCGATTGGTGAAATTAAAAAAAAAAAATCAATTTTATTTATTTGCTTATTAAATTTTAGAACAACACAGTAATTTACAAGTATTTGAGACTGACTAATTGTACTATTCGAATTTGTGTTATACTTTTTCAAACGTTGAAGAGAAGCTTTTTGATGGTAGTGTTTGATGTTCTAATTCCGTGGACTTGCTTTTTTGCGTGCAGATCTTTTTTTTTTTTTTTTTTTTGACTGCATTACGTCTCTCAACAGCGAGGTCTTTAGAGACGGGAAAGGATGGGGGGCAAGGAATGGGAAGGAGTTCGGCCATGGCCTTTTGGAGGAAGCATCCCGGTATTTACCTGGAGTGATTTGGGAAACCATGGAAAACCCAAATCTGGATGCCCGGACGGGGATTCGAACCACCGAACCTCCCGAATGAAAGGCCAGAACGCTATCCGTTACACCACCACGCTCGGTAGACGTTGGTAATTCAACAAATTATTATGCATTTTGTATTTTTAAATAACTGTTACAGTGATTCTGTTCCCCCAAACAAAAATACGGTTGCAAGATAAGATAATAATTAATGGCTCAAATGATATTTTTATGGTTATAAACAATTAAAATAACTCATTTAATTTACGCCAAACCCATAATTTATGAACGCCGCGATAGAAGAAAATTAAAAAATATGAAAATTAATCATTAGGCTGATCACTAAAGCAAAGAATGTTCTATTTCAATTTGTCAGAACTATATAGTATGTCACATTCTTTTTTAACAATGGAAATTATAACTGAATATGTTGGTGATTGGGATGTACATACAGACATCTCATTGCATTTAGAAATTGCTTTGCGCCCGTATGTGAGTAAATCGTGATTTCAATAATACCGATATGTGTAATAAGAGTTTTTACTGGTCTCCATTACGTTTAGTAATAGCCTACCTTAAAGCAAAATTCCAATGCATTGTACATAAGTAACGTAATGTGCTCCGATTGTCTTCGTATCTTCTGCAATAATAGATAATAATAACATATATTTAATTTGGTTTAGTTTTTGCAAAGGAATGTAATATTCTTTTCCATTTAGTGGTTTTGTTTCTTCGTTCTAATGTTATAGTTGTCATAACTTCATTTTTTACAGACAGAATAACAAGCAAACATAATATTAATTTTACTTATATAAAAGACCGTTATCGAAACCAGAGATTAAAAATAAATATCCCTGTATATAATAAATTACTGGATGAATTAATTACAATGAAACTAATCGAATGGTGCATGCTGTTACTGTATTAGATATAACGCGATAATGATGTATCCGCATTGGAAAATTAAAGAGTTAAAGATAAAAATTTAACTATTGTGTATACTGTCTTTGGTCGTTGAAACTCGGTATGCCTCAGAGAAGTAGAGCCTCCTGTATGTTCTGGGCGGTTCTCTTTTTCCGCCGCGTGCTGTGTGCTGATCGCTTTTGGCGCCGCCACCTGCCTGGGCCGGTCTGGTATTGTCTGCGCCCACAATGAGCCTCGACATCGGCGGGCCGGCCCAGATCCGCTTCCGGGACAATGGGCCGCCAGAATTAGTGGCTGTGTGGGAGCCGGCGCCGCGCCTGCAAACACTGAGCCCGCCTGCGGCCGTGCAAGGAGCTTCTTCCCGGATCATCTGCGGCGTGCAGCGCCCATACGGCAAACGGTTATTGTGTTAATAGGCTCAGTGAAAATACCGCGAGAGAAACAAGTAGTCGCCACAGTAGGAAAGGAAGTGAAAACATTAACTTCGACATAAAATATGCAGGATATTTGATTTCATAAGAGAGAAATTAAAACATTGAGACAACGACCATTCAACCTGTCGCTCAACGAAGATTTCATATTTTGCAACAACAGATTCATTTCAAGAATGCCAAATACAGGTCTGAACGCTAGTTCATCATAAAATAAACAAAACAATTAAAAACATGTAAATTAAGAAAGTATTTAGGAATACACAGCAGAATACAGTAGGCCCTACTTGTGGAAATTATTGCTCCATATTATCAATTCAACTATAAATTTAAGCAAGCAGTGCTCTTAGATGGTAAATAGGACAGCCATATTACTATTTTGCTTCATTCAGTTCAAATCTAAGACCAAAATAATAATAAAAAATAAATAGATAAAAAAAATCAGGTTTTTCTAATGTCTAAGTGATCTCCAAATTCTGCTTACTGGACAAAGTTCTGAATTTGAGTAAAACTGAGCGAAATTTCTGTCGGTAAGCTCCCAGTATAGTTTCGTAATAAACTTCCTTCTGCCTTACTTTTGTTAGACTCTGAACACAGGGATCATCACAGAATCAGTAACGGTACCTTAAGGCATTTATTAAAAAGTCAACTATTCCATATCGTTCATTTTGTCCTCTAGTTAAATTAAGAACTATAAGGTTCAAAAACTAATATTGTATATCTCTTATTAACATCTTCAAAATTGTATTAAAAGTTTTAATTAATATTGTAATGATGCTCTAAGAGGAATAAACATTGATTATAAATAATTTCATTTAATTAATAATTAAAACTTACTAATTAGTATTTTCTAACCAAAATCTGAAATAATAAATAATATAAAGACTAGAAATAAAAACTCTTTGACATATTTTTATATTGTTGTGACGCAAAAAGTGTGACTAAAATTAAGTTTTATGAAAAGAAAAACACTTCTATTATAACAGGCCAGCAATATCTAAGAAAAATCACAAGTGAACAATGCCTATAATATTGAATTAACACCAGTGCCTTTACGGGTTTGCCTTTCGGACAGTTGAATTTTTAAATCTTGCGGTGCGTGTTGCCATAGTGCGTAAAAGATTTCAGTCGTATTCATACGTCAGCTCAGACGCGTTGTACGCAGACTTGTTGTGGATCTGTAAACCATGCTATCAGGGCCCTCTGCATCTCGGCTGTTGCCAGCCCTGTAGGCTGCCCGTATGACCTTAGTACTGTACAAGGATGCACCGAGCCTCCCATTTGACCCTCTACTGGTCCCGGTGACTGGTAGTTCACTGCGTGTTGCCTGGTGTAAGAAAGACGTGGGCAACACTCGAGTTTAGGTCGAGACTCATCACCCTGTTCCACCCTTCTAACCACACCAACAAGAAAAATCGACCAGAATTGGACTTCCTCTCGTGGTAAAGTGCCTGGCCTTCTCGGTTGGTTCCTCTACGGCTAATTTCAGCTTTGTGGAAACTCAGAACAGTTTTCATTACTACCTGTGGTCATAGAGTGAGTGGCTTACAAATCACGCAGAAGAATTAATGAAAATGGTTCAATTAAAAATGATTTATTGATTACTTTGTAAAATAAATTTAATAATTCTTCGTTTCCACCGGCTCTGTAACTTTTTGAGTCATTTTTTTATAGTCATTTACGAGAATGTCCTTTCAGATTCTGTCACAGCCACCTGAATGTCAGGAACGGATGGACTCAAAACGTTGACCTTCCAGGGCTGCGGCAGCATCACCATATTACCATATCTTTTTATTTATATTTCTTTCGTCTGTAAATCCCTCACCAACATCACCATAGAAGTGTTGGAGCATTGTCATAACGGGCTTGCTTGGACGACACTTCTCACCTATTTCTCATGACTTTCTGGAAGTCCTATGTCATTACTTTCACGCTTACCACTCTATCACAGCCCCAACAGCCTTCACATGCAACACACTTTCGCCAGTTTTTGGTGTCGAGCATTCCTGATCTTCCACGTGTTTCCTGCAACCTTTAAATGTGTTTAGCCACCCAGAAACCTAAGCGCATAACTGAGTACCATCTGTCAACATTTTTAATGTGTCTGTTAATGATTATTTGAGTTTACGGAAAATTTAATGTTGCAGCATTGCTTCAGACTTCACTGCATCCTGAATTGTGGCGCGATTCAAAAACGTCTTTCAGCTCGCATGCTGTTCTGACCCTCCCAGAGCTCTGAGGCGACTGAGCAAGGTCTCGTTTCAATACTAAGACTCTCCACCAGCAATCCCACCCTATTAGCCTGCGCGTCGGTGCGTTGACACAGTTGCAGCAGATCGGTCTCATTACTCTTGAGACATACCCTGTATTTCAAAAAACTCCGATCACGCTAGTTGGCAGTAACCAGTTGTGCACTCCGATAGGTAGAAACGTTTTTTTCACATGGACACTAACTACGCTAGCGACTGCTAATGCTGACGTTTAACGACGTGCAAAACGTTCCTGCCTTCGCATGTCAGTATAATTTCTAGGCATGTTCTTCTCAGGTTGCGAACACCGTTATATCACGCGGGAATCTGATTATTCACGTGGTATTAAGATTTAACTGTTCATGACGAATCATTCTTATGAGATATAGGTATACACTGTAGTGAATGTTGAGAACTTACAGCGCTTAAAATTTCAGTGTCTCTTTTAAACCTGGTAGTGAATTTAAGAACTGGCAGCCGTGAACAGAGATAATTCTTATTCATACCAGTCTTTTAATACTATACTTAGATATCTCTTGAGAAAGCGAATGGGAAATGTTTGATCACCTTATTTAGCTGTAAGCTGCCACTCGAGTGTATTGACATTATATCCTCGTTTATCTCTCCCCCCACCCTTTTCCTCTTATCGGTTTGTGCCTCGTCGACTTTAGAGGCAGAAGAGTAGTGTGGATAAGGAACGGCAAGGAACAATCTCGACTTTCACCTGGGATGATGTGAGGAAATCAAGAAAGCTGAAATATGAATGGTCATACAGGGATTTCAAGCCACGTCCTTTTGAATGCCAGGCATTACTACTCACGTATACACCGTGAGATCGGACGCTAACCAAATTAAAAGACCGTCCACTCACAATCCATTGATCGGATTTACTCTGAGTGTTCGAAAAATTGTAATTATTCCGCTTGCAAATAACTGTGCTACTAGCTAATTTTATAGACACTGCTTTGAAATAGTAAATTACGAAATAAAATAAACTTATTCATAGGAAATACTGGTTGCTAAAATCACAAATTCAGTGACATCCAACGAAAATTTCTTTCGTGTACACATTTAACTAAGTTCGCTCCGATCGCTGTGGTAGACTATCAGTTACTTACCTTTTAACCGTACGTTATCGATGTCAACATTGGTTTACTCAATTATGCATTTTAGTTGTGTCTTCACATCATCATCAGAAATTAGCTTTTCCACTCAGTTTAATTCTGTATTATATTTTAGCTTTAATGTGTCATTATTACATTTAATCTAACCAAGCTATCTACAGAAAGAAACAACATGAAGACTTAAAGTTGTTTCAGAATGGTTATATTAATACGTGAAAAATATTTACTCACAATTTAGAAATTGAAGTTTTTGGGACTTTTGCGGCTGGTCGACATCGATGTCAATAAAGATGAAAAAGAATTGGTGGCAATAGCGTTTCACCTGGAGTGATTATGGGAAAACTTGTAAAACCGCAATACGAATGGCCAGACCGGGATTTTGAACCCGCGGCCTCTTGAAACCCAGCCCAGGGCATTACTTGCTCAAACAGGCTCGATAAACTACTTCACTCAACAGTTCATTGTGCTAAAGAGGGTGTTACTAAACAGGAATGACAGAAATTAATAACTGAAAAATTTCTTGTTAAATTCTACAATAATGAAAAGGAGCCTGCCAACAAATGCAAAGCCACACGAGAAAGAAAAATTACTTCTTTTTTAATATACATATGGCTTTTGGCTTCGAGGCCATACAGCCAACTCAAGTGTATTTCGAATCATCCAGTGTACTTCAGTTTCTTCATAGCTTCACAGTGAATTATTTTCCAAGTGGCACGATGGACATAACATACAGACAACACATACACTAAACACCCAGGCCCTCGACCGGACTCGAATCGGCAACCTTCGGCACGTGGAGCTAACAATCTAGCTCCTACGCTACCGAGGCCAGCAAAAATTACTTACGACCAGCTATAAGCCATTCTATTTTCACAACTATACTATGCATGCTTCCGTGCAATTGTAATAGATGAGGTAAACATCTAGAGCCACAAAGCACTCGTCTGAAACCACTCTTTCCAATCGACAACTCACAGACCATGAAGCAGGCGCGTTAGTCACTACGCTGCCTCTTGTGCGAGGCCCTAAACATGGAAATCATGTTTACCGTCGCTGCAAAACGTAGAAAAAATACGACTGTCATATTTCAGTTTTTATTTTTTGCGAGACGTTTTAACAGCTCTTTGCGCCGTTTGTTGCTTTCTAACTACCATGATTCTTTATTTTGGCAGTCATATACTTTAAAACTTTTTACTGCGCTTCCATTCAACCCCTTGTCCGTACTTTTGCGTTACACCTTCTCATGAAATACGTTTACTATTCTTTACACTTGATTTTAAGCTTTCATTCGTTTAAAGTTACCTGATCGGTAAGAAACTTGTTTACCAAATCATTTTGAGTATGTGTATTTAATTTCTTTATCAACCAAGTTTAACTCCATTAGTGCACTTTTCCAGTTCCTCTCTTTATTAACAAAATATTTATCAGCTTTTTGGATATTAATAAGAAAAACTACCAGGTATTTGTTTATACTCTCGTTCTTTATTTGTAGTGGGCCCTATGCTTGAGCTTTGCTGGGGCCTGCCATTTTGGAGGACGGGAGTTCAAATCCCCTCCGGCAATCCAGATTTCAGATTCCTATGGTTTGATAGAGATAGTTAATTCATAAGGCAAAAAAAAAAGTTATCCGTTGATGATAAATTCAATGACCAAAACCAGATCCATTAAGAGTCTTGTAGATCTTTCTACCCACAACAGCAGTTACCCGTTACCCTTCATTCACATTGTCTCTACTGTTTGCAATACTAGTTGTCAAAAAACAACAAAATTTTTGTGTAAAGCTGTTCAGAAGTCTGAAATAAATATGCTGGAAATTGTTTTATTTATGTATATTCTGAGAAATTAATTACGGGGATATCGTTCCTGGATTCTCACGGTTGAAGTTATCATTACACATATCTCATGTCAAGTGCGTGCAGTTCTTATGTATGTATTTCCGTTTAAAAAAAGAAATAGAAATTTTTATCCTCAATTTTGTTTCACATATAGCATCATAAGCTGAATCTTATATCTACGAAAACTACTAAAAATTTATTCATCCGTATTTTTGTCTTGAACTATCACTTTTTAGGATGAATAGTGTGTCCGTTTACAAATTTATCTTACAGTTTTTGTGTTTTTTAATTGTAATCTAAACCAGCTGAATTGCGTTTAATCCACTGAAGGAATTAAACCGTTTTTCTAGCAGCTCATATCGTTATTCTTTATGGGTTTAATAAGGTATTGATATAACATATTTTTTATATATGGAAATTAAATTAAAAGAGCTACAAACATTTTCTTGGATTTATTAAATGTCTTAGTAGTCTTAGTAGTCTTAGTAGTGCTAACTCAACGAATTGCACAGACGTATCCCAGGCATCAGAAGATCCGTTATTTTTCTTCCTCTTTCGTCCCTTTTTAGAATAATGCCTTATTATCTGCTAAGTAGTCGATAGACGTGTTTCTTGTAATTCCTGGAAATTGTATTCAAATAAGTTCCTACTTACAAAGAAGTACCGATAGCTTTGTTTCCATTGAAGGATATATGATTGCTCTAGCTACAAGCGTCCAATATTATTTCACGTTTTTCCAGGCGTTCTCAGTTTTATGAAGCCAGACATTTATTTAGATTTCTAGTTTCAGAAAATGTCCTTAATATTAGCTCATAAGAAATAAGAGGAAATGTATTTTATGAAAAAATATCCCAGCACTCGTAAAATAGAAGTAACTTCCAGTGATTGGTCTAGGTTTAAACCTTCGGTATTGGTTCGCGGCTACGTTCGTGAAGATTCATGTCTCTACAGCACACTAGTGTGCTATTTTTGTTGGCTAATTCGCCTGGGGGCAATGCTTCTGATCGGTCAGCCATTGTTAACTTGCTGATTTGCTGTGGGTAGAAGAGCTGCTAGCATATTTCGCAAACCTGATTACGGGATGTGTTGATAAGTTTATTGAATTTTGCTGCGTTGGCTTTGATCTGTGTTGATGGTTGAGAATGTCGTACATTTCTTGTTCCAAGCAGACGTCACGTGATTAGATTGTTTCGGTGTCTTAAGTTATATCAGCGTGGTTTTAATATATATATATACATGTATATATATATATATATATATATTTATTCTATTTTCATTCAAAATTTGGTATTTGCGGTATGTTTTTTTTTAACCTCCTCCAAGTTTTCCGTTCTAACCTGTACATTGGTAAATAGCCCGTGTTGAAATGTTGAAATAGTGAAGAAGTTCCGATGAAAAACTAAAGCGACCAAGAATTTTTTTTTTTTTTTTTTTTTTTTTTTTTTTTTTTTTTTTTTTTTTACGACTTAACGTCTCTTAACAGCGAAGTCTTTAGAGATGGGAAAAGATGAGGGGGCAAGGAATGGAAGGAATTTGGCCATGGCCTTTTGAAGGAAGCATCCCGGCACTCACCTGGAGTGATTTGGGGAAACCATGTAAAACCCAAATCTGGATGCCCGGACGGGGATTCGAACCGCCGACCTCCCGAATGCGAGGCCAGAACGCTAACCGTTACACCACCACTCTCGGTACCAAGTGAACCATGTCAGCAAGATTCACAGGAGTTATTTACCAAACCTGCGGTTATACAAGTTGTTCGACAAATGTGTTGATAATAGAAGAGCGTTTCAAATAGCTGTGGGTTATGCGCCGAAGATAGTCAGTGCGGCAAGTGAATGCTCCGCTACCTCGCTCGGTCCCAAAGCAATTAGAGCGTGTGTGGCTGGTGTGACAGGTATTGTCCTGATGCCACACTGAGGCATTCGGCGCGACTGCTCCTCCGCTACAGTAATTAGAATTCTCGGCTCGCCGCGTGCCGCATTCCCGCGGGACCTAACATTTGCTTCGAGGTGAGAGCGGGGACAACAATGCGCCGGCACAGAAAGAGAAGCGCCTCCGTCACAGGTCCATTAGGAGCGAGCTAGCAGGCGGCCCGTATTGTTCATTACGAGCCCTCGGCTCACAAAAGCAATTTACAGCGGTAGCGAGCGGCCCAGACAGTCAAAACTGTTTCCTCGTCACCGCTGCCACTGGCAGACGTCACTCTACTTTTAGTCTGCAATTTAACTTCCTTTCAGTCCAAACAATATCCCTATGCCTTATGCTTTGAATTTGATGAGGATCGCTTGGTCTCCTGGGACTGAAAGCAGCAAAGGGATTCTGTTAAATCAACACCCTCAACCACAGTCTTTAATCTGAATGTTTTTCTGAACCTTCTTTTCTTGCTTCTTGAAAATACGACAAGATGGATATTAATAGGAAATGTATCCAACATTAATATCTTAAAAATTTCTTACGTATACAGTGATGTATCTACTGGAATATTCCAGCCTTACGTAGGACTATGTGAGGTAATTTTTAAACGATTTGAACTAAATATTTGTGTCTGATAGTGGCTGTATCTCTGGTTAATGTGTAGCAGAGATCATCTCTGGCTATCAAGTCGGAGAGTTTGCTGAATTGTCGGAAGACAAATCTTATGGACAGCAGTTTTATAAAATCTGATTAAACTAATGATGTATGTGAGAAATACCGGGAATAAGAAAATTAATCTGTTAATGTTTGAAGTACATACTCAGTTTGTAAAAACTACAGGTATTGAGAAAAATGTTAGTGATCAAGTGAATAAATGCTTTAATAAAAACAGCGGAGGTAACTGATTTGTTATTAAAAAAAGGAAAGCACTATTTTAAACTCTATTAAATTCAATGTATGTATATGCTTATTAATTAGATTACCTCTCAGGCCTTTACTTTAGATCAGTAAACAATATAATATTGAATGTCGTTGTACAGTTAGTAAAAGTAAAATAATACATTAGACCTTAAGTCCATTTACAAGCAGCGTACAAGGTCTAAATGATAATTGTGAACAGGAGTAGTATCACCATAAATAGTACAAAGCAAAATATACAAATTTAGGATGTGCAGTTGTTTTCTTCAGTACCGTATGCCCAGTGTACTAGTTTTTTTCTTGTAATGCATAACAATGAAAGTGTGAGACTCTGTTCTTCCCCAAAATACCACGCTTTACATCCGCATCCGAAGGACCAATAATCGTCGACAGTGTCGTATTTCCTCACTGAATACGCACTGCGAAGATGTTATGCATTTTATCGGCATTTTGAAGAAAAAAAATTGTTTGTCTAGATTTATTCGATGTTGCAAAGTAACTATTGAAAGAAGTTATTTTACCAGAGCCGATTCAACCATCTACTTAACGTCAAACACAGCTTCCAAGTTTTACAAACCGTGGCAACGAGATGTGTAAATAGGTACTTTCAGAACCAAATACTTGGGAGTTCAAATTAATAGGTCGTTTTGATTAATCTCAATGAAGATCTCTAATAGGTAAGGTAGCAGTGTTATTTTGTGTGACACGGGCTAGTTTATTTTAAAAAGAGAGAAAACAAACTAATTTGCCATCAATAAATTATATCTCACTTTCTTTCATTTTCTAAAAAAATAAGTGCAGATATATTTTTTAAATATTTTACCGAACAATAGTAGTTGTAAAATAATTCTAAGATATTTTGTTTTGGATAAGGTTGTCTTGTCACATATACAGGTGAATAAATCCAGAACCGCGCTATGCCGGGTGTAGGCGATCAGTTGTTGAAAACACAGAAATGCTGGTTGCATGTAACATAAGATATAGGCAGTCGGAGTTTTTGCAAAATCCATTTTCACCGTTTCTTCTTAATTCGATACCGAAAGTCGACAACGCTTACGCTTTTAGTAAATAGCAAACGAGTTAGACATGAAGGGATAAAATTCACACAGTTGTAGTGTTTTTTTTTTATTTATTTATTTTATGATTCGTGAAAAGAGAACCAATTTTCTAGGCTTTTGTTTCTTTCATATAAGTTAAAATGTTGTGTTACATCGTTCCGATCACATTTCACTACTAAAAGTTTTTGACTAGAAGAGAATAAGTGTCTCTTAGATTAATGTTATATGTTCCATGACAGCCAAATTGACCATTGGACAAAAGACGTTTGAAACGCAAACACGAATATTTTATAACCATTTGCAAGTGTTATGGACAACTGCTTTATGCAGACGCGGATCTGAAATTGTTTTTAAGGCGATTCAAACTAACTAGATGTTGTTTCACTGCTCTTAATCTTTTCACCGCTATATTCCTGAATAAAATCGCAGACTGTGCCAGACAGCTGAAAATATATTCACACCAAATTGTAGTAAAAAACAACAGAGTTTCCCATTTATAAGCATTCAATGAGGTTCAAACTATGTTTGAATATTTGCAGTTTTTCATTCAGGAATAAATGTTGTAAAATATGGTAAATAATGGCGTAGTGACAGAACTACAAGATTAATGATAAAATGGTCATCATAAAAACATTTACAGTTTAACGGTCACAGATGCCGGCGTCACTAATACACAGACTTCGTATTGGTTTTATTCTAGTAATGTTGTTTGATAAAAGAGGTATGTAGATTTATGCTGCTACTATTCTTCACTTTCGTATTTGAAACACTTCCCCAAAAATTTATCTCTTTCTTATGTTGCAATGGGAAAAAACCTGATATTATTCGAACAAAGTCTCTTACAGAGAATCATCGCTTGAGGAAAACAACGTAGCTGCTGCACGTGTGCTCCTGGGTGGAAGTTTTCAACATACTTTTTTTTTATTGATGTTACTCAGAATTACTTTTCTTATAAATCTTACCACAATTTAGAAGAAAGTGTAAATCTCACACCACCGTTTTTGTGCGGTTTATGTAAAAAGTTACTTTTTTATTTTCTGACAGCTGATATTGGAAAGAATGGTTTCCTTATATCTTGGATATTTGTTTCCCATTGTTGAGCACAGAGGAAATTTCACGGTTACAGTTGTAGATCGGGGAAAGTACATCAAGAAAAGTTCAATGCTAAACCAAACGACCACTAGTTTTTCGATTTTTTCAAACACCATCTAACAGCGTATTTTTAAAATTATCTATTGTAGCTAGTGAAATGTTTGCAGCAGTAAGGTACAGTAAGTTAATATTGTTCATTTGTTATTATTTCTTGTATATTGTCTTGTGTGATAAGAAAAAGACGAATAAGTAAAATAAAATGAAGAAAAGCAATAAAACTTCTACGGTCAATACACTCTGACAAATACTGTTTTAGTATTTATTCAGAGAATTATGAGAAACAGATTACCTGACTTTCACATGGATTTCGCCGCACTGGCGTATACCATAATATTGGTACACATTCTGAACATGCTGCACCATACAGTATCCTACCTCCATTCTGAAGTAAGGAAGAAGGGGAATTCAAGTGATTTATGTAGGTGACTGTTACATAAAATTATTTTTTCACTTTTACCTAGTAATATATCCCAAGCAGTTTGTTCCCATAGTAATATCTTTTGTTTTTTGGTTTGTGTGGGAGAAAAAGGAAAAGACGGGGGGGGGGGGGGGGAGGGAGAAGGGGAATGAAGAGAAAATCCTCAAATACCCCGCCTTGCCACTCATTTACGTACAACACGCGAAATGTTTGTGGCAGTATCATAGGTGGGGGGGGGGGGGGGGGAAACATATTCATGCAATACTTTGTAGGATTATCTTCTCGAATCAGTGCTCCACATTTCACAGTGTCAAGAAATGATAATTCTAAAAACAATAGTTAATGAAATTGATGGTGGTGAAGCCAGTGATGATAAGAAGAGGCTTCTTGTGGCAGGTCCGTTGGTGGCTGGAGGATGAGCTGCTCCGCGTGGCCGCGCGCGGATCTGGCTTGTCTCAGCTGTGGAGGGTAATTTCCAGCAGCACAATTTATGGCTCCCCCAGGACCTTGTGGGCGCGCGGGTGCACTCCGCAGTGCGAGAACTCACTGCAGAAAAGAGAACAACACTTTACACGCTCCAACTGAGAAACTAAGGGCATTTCATTCACGGTGATAAACAAGAGCAATTATAAAAACAGTCCATTAACATCACAAGCACGTTATTTCAGAGATGATTTAGGACCGACACATTACAACATTGCTGATTCGTAGGTAGGTAAAAAATGTAAGAACTGCCCCAGTAACGTACCAACGAGTGTTGCTAGGGAAAGTACCTTGTTCGTTGAGTCAAGTAAATAAATCTGCCAGGAAGTCTTCTTAAAATGGTAAATGATAATTAAAAGTGACTAGATACATGATACTTAAAGTACACACAGTACTTCCTGTTTCGCTGTTACCGATAATATTCATTCCAATGGTGTCTGAAATTACCTCGGCAAACTGAAAATTCAAGCAGTAGCGCTAGCGGGAAGGGTGCCGCTCCAGATAAACAATTCAACATTTAGATGTGATTTTCAATACTGCAATACTATTATGATCAAGCAGTGTGAATTTTAGAAAAATTATTGTCTTTTTGAAGAAAATTTTAGTGTTTATCACCAGCCAGGTTATGGATACATTAACTCTATTGCTGGTTGTTAGCTTCATTGAGCACAAGCGTCTGTATCTGAAAACCTTTATCGTAAGCTTTTCGTGTGTCTAAGTTCTACGTCAACAGGCAAAGCTGCCGGCCACATGTCAAGCTACGAGTAGAGACGCCAAGACGTCAGTTTCACTATAATCAATCCCGACAGAAGACATGTTTGTTCCAGTAAAAAGTATTATTTTACTTCCAACCAAATCTTACATAAACAGAATTACACATATTTTCCATGCATCCTAGGTATTGACACATCCTAGTATTGAATGCCAACGGTAGGGCTGATCTGCTTTGACCCTGTTCTAGGGCGAAACTTCACCGAAATTTGTTTCACAAGCACTACTAAAAACAACTAGAATTACAGCCGATCGTTAGTTGTGTTTAGTAGTGCGTGTGAAACACATGTTGGTGGAGTTTGTGAGGGCTCTAGGGCTCTCTAGGGCGCTAATGACCCCGTCGTCGACGCGCCCTAAAACCCAAATAACAACAACAACATCTAGGGCTCTACAGAGAGTATTTTAAGACATTAGTCTGAATTTTATTGCAAAGCATATGAATTACGAGTCTTTTGCAATGTGAGAATCTATCCCTAAAGGGAAAATGTTACGCGGGAGGGTAACCGCGTCAGTAAAGAGAAGTTATAAATAGAGTGACAGCCTCCAAGCGTGGATTTTTCATCACCAGTCTTCGTCAGTAACACTACGTCCAGTCCAGACCAAAGTTTTATTTTTTGTGGCAGCGTCTGAGATTAACGTGTGCATCTAGCTATTTGCCAATCGCCTAAATTAATCTAGTGAGTTTGCAGAGGAAGTAAGTTTGTTTGGTATTTTTTTTGCTACCGTTCATCGAAAGTAATGATTTTAGTACGATCACTCAAATTAGTTTTTTTTTTTTTTTTTTATCGAAACTAGCAAGAGCTAAGTTTATATAAGTGTGTCAGGTAAGGGAAGCAATAATAATATCAACGAAAATAATTATTACTTGACACATAGCGCTTGCGAAATGTTAAAAATTGCCACGTTTATCCTGCTGTTTATATTCCGTTCCAGTTTAGAAATTGTGAATCAGCCATCAAGTACTGAATTTATAATTTATTATTGTGTAATAAGTGTGCAAGAAATTGGTACGAACTTTAGTAATTGGAAATCATACATTTACAATGTTGCACGATTTGTGCGATACTGAAATAAGTGGTTTGGGATTGTTAGCGAACACTATTAAGAATTTTTGAAGGATTATTTATGGTCGCAGCAGAACTGTCCTTTGTTTTTTTTTTTTATCATTTAGTAGTTTTGATAGATGAAATCCTCTCTGGTGTCCAGCTGGATGGTGTTTTGTAAACATGACGTTTCGACAGCTGGCTCTACTGTCTTCGTCAGGTATCTTGTAGGTGTTGCAAGCTGACTGCTGTCACTGCCTCGATTGTCAGTAGTGTTTACACAACGCCATCCGGCTGGACACCCGAGATGAATTCATTTCATCAATACGCCGGGAAAGTTTCCACTTGCACATAGTTTTGATAGTTCCTTTTAACCTTTTGTAAATTTCAGAAGAAGATTTGAAGTGTCCACTACCAAGGCAAAGAGCCAAATACTTTATTAATTACGTTATGCTATTCCAGGTAGGCACAAGTAAGCTCACGTGAACAATAACCAAGGTGATAAGTTTTATTTTTTAAGTAAATGCACATACCAGAAGCTTCGTGGAGGCCTTCTATTGTAGAATAACACATGTAGCATTTTCTCCTGTTACACATGCGTCAACGTGTGACCCTAAACATTAATTCTATCACGAATGTTCTAACATAAATGTGACGAAGACTGCACTGGATATTTGATCAGACAACTGTAAAATTGTAAACTAATTAGCTCTTTTTAAAACAAAAAATGTTACTGTGGAAATTTATGATTTTCCTAATCTCCCACACAATTCATAATGCAATGCATCTATTGTATCTTAGATTTATTAATTTTTAAGCCTAATTGGGAAAAAAATTTGCCTACCTGTTCTTTGTATGGCTCTGTCTTCCACGAGTCGTAATAACGAAGCATTCTTGCTTTATTTTTATGGGCAAATGTTGTGGACACGTAATCGGATATTTTTAAAAGTGAAATGTATTTCTTTCAGCAATGTCACTTTAAACACTCATTTGACTTCGGACTGCCACTTGTCGCCTAACACGGCGATGAAGCATTGGGTAGGGATTTTTGTCCTAAGATATTTCCTCCTCCATCATTTTTCAAATCATGAACTTAAAACGTTACGGCCTCCTAGCCAAATTAATACATTGATTTTTAGGTGAGGGAAATTTCAGCCATATTCGCTGTTGAGGGATGCGTATTTAGTTGAATTTCTGAACATTCTGACCTCACTGTTCAGCTAGAAACAATAGTTTTGGCTCTTTTTTTTTTTGTATTTCCTTTACCATTATAGGGTTAGAGAGATACATCTAGTTTGTTCTACATACGTTTCTGATTTATGTACTAGGCAGAAAACATAAAATTATACGGGTGATGATATTACCAGCTAAAGAGGGTGGATGATAGCGGTGGAACAAAAACTTTTTCAATTATAATAGTATTTGAATTGCTTTCTTTTAGACAAACGCTACTATCATAAAAAAAAAAAAAAACAGCACTAGAGAGTTTCAAGAAGGAACATTTATTAACTTTCTACGATATCAAATAGCTGAAATATGTGTGTTTTTCGATTTAGGTCACTAACAGCAGAAACTGGGTAGTAAGTTTATCAAGAATTTGTAATCACGTACAGTGCTTTAAACTACTGTATAGTTCGTCTGGGATAGTAATTTAGATTCTAATTTTATATTCACATGTTACTATGACATGGAACTACCATTAGAGAATCTTAGTTACTCACTACCACCGATAAATATACGAACGTAGTAAATGGAAATTCTGATACTACCTTTTCCTGTTTTAATTTTCAAGCATTTCTAGAGGCACGCTGCGGTACGTGAATCTCTGTCCAAGTCCGATCTGCCAGCCGATCGCTTTCCCACCCCTAGAATAGCCGGCCGGCTGGGCGAGACAAGCCTCGTGGTTCTGGTTGGATTGAGCCACCTGTATTCTGGGTGGCCCAAGAAGGGAATGTGAAGGCACTGACCACCAAGGAAGTGGAACCACCCAGATTGGAAACGAAGTGGCATGAAGGGGAGCAAGTGTTTCATTTTTTCCATACGCAGCCAAAATCGTCAGTAGACAAGTCACATATAATAGTAATAGCGCTCTGTGGGAGGGAGGGAAGCAATCGGTGTTCCGCAGATGGCGTCATATGTTTTTCATGAAGTTCCAGGATATAAAATATTTTGCTGTTTTCACAATCATACTGTTGTAAATATCTTGAATAAGCTGCTTGAAAAATACTCCTTCTTCTTCCCATCGTTTCGACCTAGTCAAAGATCATCTTGAGAGGACTAGCCTCTTCTTGAGTTTGCTTGTATTCTATAGCAGACTGTAAGGTAAAACCTTAGCGTTTTCGTATCTTCTTCCCATTCAAGTTAGATGACATTTGCTGAGCTACGTATTTGCAAGCTCCTCAACATATTAACGCAAGGGAGAGCCCGTCGTTGATTTTGATAAACCATTTGGTCAGGGTATCTTTGACGATAGCCCACGTTACACAAAGTTTAATAATGAAACACAAAACTTCCATTTCTGATGGGAAACAGATTGGAAAATATAACAAAATCCAATTTCAATATTATTCACTAGGTATATTTCGTAGTCAGTTTATTTTCTTAAGCTTTTACAATATTAACTCTTCAGTAAACACTACTTTAAAATCACAATAACAAATATACCACTACTTTTTGTCAGTCACGTCTAAAGGGCGTTAATGCCAACAATCAGAATGTCCTGCGAACATTATCACAACACACACATTAGCCGCCATATCTTGCGTCTCCACAACTGAGGCAGTAGTAACAACTGCTAAAATTGAAAAATCGTATTCTTAAACTATTCAGTAGCTAAATTATAATCTACTCACAGTGGAACCTTTACAGAATATGAGATACATGAAATACATATAACGATATATAGGAGGATAGTCCCATGAAGATGACCTAGTGTTTGGTAGAAACGTCTGGAATAATAAACATGCCAGATATAAGCAGTTATAAAGATGTAACTTAATGTTTAATTGTAGACAAAGATTGTAGCTAGCTCAAGGAAGGTAAAAATACGTGGGTAGGAAACGTGCTGCAAAGTGTGTGGATTGCGGGGAGCCGAAAAGGCAAGTGACCTGTGTCAACGGATGATTAATATGGCTTTGAACACCCCTTTCCATTACTACAATCCAATGAGCGCCTATTTCTCTTTTTACATATTTTCTCGGGGTAGAAGCTATTATCTTAAAAAATTTCTGGCTTCTGCTGTATCTACTTCTTTTTCCTTTTCATTATTCCATATTCTATAAATTTTTCTGCCAGTAAAATATCACGCTATTCTGTAACATAATGATTCCTTCATTAATCTACCATAAACATCTTGTGTTCTCATGATTGTTCTACAATGCAAATACAGACGATTGACTCTGAGACTTCGGTCATTTTGCATACCTGCTCTTAATTTCTCATTCTTTTCTCACATAGCATTTTTCTGTACTGTGCCTGTTAGTAGTATTTACATTTTTGAAACTTTGCGCATGATATAGTTTTGTGAAGTAGTGGACCAATCAACTGTACTGAATAATTTCATACATTGATTACTTACGTTATTTTCGCTATTCCCTCTTTTAAATAGTATATAAATATTTTTAGTTGTAACAAAAATTGCATTTCTTTTGTTTTTATTTGATTCCTTTTGGTCTCGGTACGTCTTTACATTTGCTGTCATATATGGAGGAACGTACATTTGAAATCCCGTTGTAATGATCCATACGTATGCTACGCTGCGTCGCTGCGTGGCGTTTCGCGTGCAGTGTAGTGATCTGTGTTGGTATTTCGGAACTTTTTCCTTCGTCAGGAAAGCACAGCACAGTATGATCAAGTTAAAGTTGTATGTGGCTGGAAAGAAGCCAAACAGAAATCCCTCACAATTGGAAATACCCTCTCTTCTGAAATGCAGTATTTACATGAAAACCGACATAAGCAAGTTTAGAAGTGTCAGGAAAACATGAAGTCGCCGCAGTGCGAGCAATCGATCGCGTCGAAGACGGCGCGACCACATCTGCTGCAGCGAATTTTAATCAATAAGACTAGCACCACACGACAGAATAACTTACGACGAATACCAGGGCTCCGACGCGACCGAGGGAATCCGTGCCTAGGGGGAAAGAGCGCCAAACAGGAGAAACGACAAATTAAGGTACAAAACGCCCATGTCTACGAATAATAGCCCTTCCTGTGTTCGTCTCCACCTGTCGAATAATAATTCTGCAACAGATAAATAGTAACTACATGTTTACCGATCCTTTTTCTTAACTTTAACATCCTCAAATCTCTGTTCGATATTGTGGAATTGTGATGCAATTAAATTTTTAAATGAGATAACTGATAAAAGTGTAATTAATAAGAAATACTGGTGTGTGCATACGAAGTATACGCCAGGTGTTATGCGGTGTCTCTGATCTGGTGCAGTGGGGGCAGGTGTGAGGTTCACAATGGGCAGAGGATTACAGGTAAAAGCCATTGAGCGAAGAGGCTCGGAGGAAATACGCTACGTGTACAGTGTCTGAGAGAAAGATAACTCGCACGAGGCATTGGAAAACGTAGCGATAAATCAGGATTGTTCGGACTTTTAATAAATAACGGAAGCCATGGTTTGTGGGCAAAGGGTGCTGATAAATTACGAGTTTGAAATAGAGACTTTGGTTTTGTCCGTGAATGCGGACCTGAGGTGATACGTAAAGAGGGAGTAATTTCTTAAGATCCAGGAGTGAAAGGAGAAATGTCTGTTCATTTAAAACATAGTAATCGTGCTGAGTGTTGGTATGAATGGAATAGTCAATCTATTGAAAGTTTAGCTATAAATAAACTTAATTATTATTTATTTTGCTCCCATGTACGCCCAGTCGCGAAGAAGGGAGTCCACTCTCTCGATTCCCGCCGAAGGACCATCAAAACTTGTCGCTGGGAAGAGAACCGAGAAATATGCGAGGCAGGAGGGTACGACTTATTTTGAGGTCACGTAATTAATGGATGCCCCCTTACTGTGCTGCGATCCACAATGGAACTGGTAATAAACCTAACTTAAAATGATTACTGCAGCCATGATTTAATATCGGTAAACGTCCCTGTAGTTAACAATACCTAGGTCAATGTTCTACCTATAGTTAACTCACAAATTCAGAGTTAAGTGCTTGTGGTCTATTTCGATGAACATTTTATGAAAATTATATTTTATAGCAATTTTTAATTCTGTCTTATTATCCTTGCAAATTTTGTAGTGTTTTGTGAGCTTTTGTTTAACGAAATAAAACCATTAGTTGATAAATTGTTAAATAACACCAGCCTTTGTTTTATATTAAATTCAATCATACTTTCACTGGAAATTTTCGCATCATACGTCCTTGAGAGATTAAGAAGTAATTGTTATCATTTTTGCGATTTATTACGTAAAGGTAAATGAAACAACCTTAAGAGAATAATAACATTACAATATTTTTTCATTATCGAATTAAGATATTTGAGACGTTAATAGTCTTCCATTTTTCGTTATTAGTCCATCACACAAAAATGTTCAAACTGTCTTTGTTGTAACAATTGTAGGATTTTGAGGCTTCCTTAAGCTTAGCGTTTCAAAAATAAACTCTCCTCAAATCTGCAGGTTCCTCAGATAAAGATCCAGTTCTCTAACTGTAATTAAATTTTTTCCAGTAAGTTCAGTTTCAATTAATGGATCAATTTACTATTTTGCTTCATACATTATACGATCATAAACTTGGTGTTACCAATATTTTTACGATTTTTGGAAATATTACCTGAACAGGGGGAAACACGAAGGATATTTTTCACTACAAAGGTGCAAAAGGTATTCTCCTTAATATAATGTATTACCAAGTTTGAAAGCTATAAACAGCATTTAAAATTGCGATTGAAAGTGGTTCTACGATTCTTTGAACCGCCAAAAAAAAAACATAGTATGGCAAAAGATTGTTCGTCTGTCAGGGTTTCCGGATTTGCCGCGAATTGCGCCCCTTTGTGATGGCTAACTAATCTGTCTCTGTAATCCTGCCAGTTATAGGGGATATATAGCATACCGTTGAATCCTAACAACGATAGCGTTCTGACGTACCTCGCACTACAAAGTAAGCTGTGCGATAGGTAAAGGTCGGTGTAAGAGCCTTTGAAAATACCAGCCGAGACCGGGATTCGAACCGGGGGCCTTTCTATTTTCAGTCAAAGGTCTTAGCCACAAAGCCACTAGGCCGCTTCTCTAAATCACTGTGGATATATAAACATCCAAAAATGTTCAGCTTTTGTATGACGAAACCATCCATTTGACGCTGGTATAATTTGAACATTGGCACCCAGTTTCTTAAGTAGCTGGTCTGCCAAGTTGGAAGAGCCAATGGCTGCTGTCTCCGTCCGCTCCCTAAGTGCTGCTGGGATCTGCATTGCTAACCAGCTCCACAGTCACGACTCCCATCTCATCTCGTGTCTCTTCTTCGCCTTTGACGATTTGGCTGGAGAGGACATCTCATAGATCTTTTGATCCCGTCTCAGATTACTGATGAATCAGATGCAATTCTTTATGCTATCTCAAAGCGATAACGAAATCTGGCGACAAACCCGCGTCTACACACGAGCATTTAAACACCTTCATCCTACACTTCCTAAAAGTTATCGTACTCCTTTTTTTCAATCATGAAATAGATTTTAATAGTGCACCACCTACACACGTGTACTTTGGTAAAACAAATTTTGCAGCAATTATGATGTTGATTCCGTATAGTGGATAAATAAACATGTATCTCAAAATAATAATACACCATGTTTATATGTTTCTATGAACGAAGTACGTGCAGATCGCAGGGAACCAGGCCGTGTACAGCTTTCCCAACGGCGAACACGGATTAAAGCCGAAGTAGCAAAATTAAGCAGATTTGCGAAGTATACAAGCAGCTCTTCTTTCCGAAGCAAGTCGGCAAGACAACAATGTGACCGATAACTCAGCAAACATTTTCGTTGCAGGAAGCAAATACATTTAATTACTTTATTAACTAGCAATAATCAGTAATTATAATTACTTAGTGTTGTACTGTAGCCGGGAACGACAATGCATGCAAGGATTCAAGTCGGACACTGAGAAACTGGTGAAACATCGATTGCAATATTGTCAGCATACATCAGACAGATGAAACCGTTATGAGATGGTAAAACTGTTTTCTTGGATAATACTATTAAGCTCTCGTCGACATATTCCTTTCTGTGGATCCTCTAAAAAAATGTGAGCAGTAGTTTCCTGCTTCGCATCCTCCTGACGTTCTAGTGTTTTTATTGCAGTTACACTTTTCTCCGTACTTACAATGTATGTGTGATATTTGAATTTAATATGCGCTGCATCGAGAATGAGATTTGCCAAATGTCCATTAAATTTGCTGACTTATCGTTTACGGAGAAATGAAATGTTTGAGACTGTGAAATGTAAGCGTTTTGGTATTGAGACACCAATTTCGTAATGGCTGTTGCTCCTTTAAATCTGCATCTTGTGAACGAAACTTGTGACACTCTTCTTCCATTGATTGGACTAAAAATGTGGATAAATAATGGCTGAAAGTTCGAGTACAAATCCGTGCGGCTAATTGATTATAACTTGATTATAACTTCCAGTACAGTACAGAATTCGAAATTACAGCAGGTAGATATAATTCGTCCTAGTGCAATATCCTCTTTTGACACCGTGAAGATATCCCCCCCCCCAAAAAAAAGCATTAGGATAAACCATATCTACTTATTAATTTCAAATGACTGAACAAATAATTTTGACGTTATTTTTGAAATTCATGGCTTGTTGCGTTCGTGGGTTCGTTGCTAAATGTTAGAGTGGAAACCTTCCGTACTTATGTTGTATATGTACAATTTTCACGGGAGTATCGTCGGATTGGTTTGAGACGGCTGGCAGTGCTATATTCGATAATCATTGCTGGTCGACGTACGAACAGCTTCCGAGTGAGTTCCCGATGCTGTGCTCTTTATTGTAGCGTTAGCCACCTATCCCAAAAATACATGCGGCTGTGCAGTCACCGGACATGTTTACGGTCGCACCATTACGGTTGATTTTAACAGTGTATATTAGGAAACTCTTAATCAGAGAAGCTGTTGATATTCATTTCGCCGACTTCATAAACAGAAACAGGGGATTCTGCCGCAGTGAATCCTGAATACTGACATGGTAAATTTTCTAGGCATTTTGGTGCTCTGTTTAAATGGTGAATTACGGCTTTCCCCACTTCACTGGAAAGGGTGCGCCATGCAGAGCTTCCTTTTCCTTTTGTTTATGGCTTTAGGCCAAGTCGACATCGCGTTCATTATAGGCAGGAAAGCACTTGGGAGCAAGGAACCAGAAAGGAATCTGACCTTTGGCTATGGAAACAACCTTCCCTGCATTCGTCTGGAATGATTTTGAGAGACCAGGGAAAATCGAAGTCTGAATGACCGGAACGGGATACGAATCTGCATCCTCTTGAATGAGAGGCCAAAGCGAACCCGCTCACTCACTTCAGTCTGGGCCTGCTGACCGGGTGTGAGTTGGCTCCTTAAATAGAGGCACAACGTCGTGTGCTGGCTCAGCAGATACGGTGTTACGTATGAAGAATGTGATGTAGCCAGTTGTCGAAATTTTGTGTTTTCACAACACAATTCGTAGGAGTCGTCAGTTCCGCAGTGTTGTTATGGCTAGCCTGTGTTGTAATCCAAGTAAGGTGACCGACCTTCAGTGTTCGACCCTGACTTTGGTACCATAGCCGTTCGGACGACCCAACGTGGTGGGCAAACGATTAACATTCTGGCCTCGCATTCGGGAGGATGTGGGCTCGAATCACCTTCCGGGAATCCAGATTTGGATTTTCCATTGTTTCCCCAAATCACTCCAGGCGAATGCCGGGATGGTTGCTGCAAAAGGCCATGGGCGAATTCCTTCCCGTTCCTTGCCCACAGTCCTTTCCCATTTCTAAAGACCTCGACGTCGCCGAGGCGTAAAGCCATAAATGAACTTAGTCGACAACGAAGACTAAAACTCTAACAAAAGAGGTATTTGATACAGAATAATGACCTGTCCGTGTTGTGATCTAGACCTCTGTCTTGGTAGAACGTCACCTGCGTCTAATCTGCAGAAACCATCCAAATGCTATCCCGTGTCTGCTTCATCCATTTTCTCCTCTGCTCTGTGATCTAAGTGCAAAGAAATGCTTGGATTAAGAGAGCCCGGATACCCCCTCGGAGGTGGTTCTTTTCGATTAATAAATGAATAGAAGTACCAGCTGTATGTTGAATGTCAGAAAACAGCAATACATATTGTTTTACTAACAAAGAAGTCTCGAATCTAATCAGAAGATATTTCCCTAAAAACCAAGTTTTTGATAAACTAGTCGACAACGAAGACTAAAACTCTAACAAAAGAGGTATTTGATACAGAATAATGACCTGTCCGTGTTGTGATCTAGACCTCTGTCTTGGTAGAACGTCACCTGCGTCTAATCTGCAGAAACCATCCAAATGCTATCCCGTGTCTGCTTCATCCATTTTCTCCTCTGCTCTGTGATCTAAGTGCAAAGAAATGCTTGGATTAAGAGAGCCCGGATACCCCCTCGGAGGTGGTTCTTTTCGATTAATAAATGAATAGAAGTACCAGCTGTATGTTGACTCATGTCAGAAAACAGCAATACATATTGTTTTACTAACAAAGAAGTCTCGAATCTAATCAGAAGATATTTCCCTAAAAACCAAGTTTCTGTTTCAAGTTTTTGATAAACTTGTCCGATATCTCTATAGAATGAGAAAGAAGAATAATCTATTTCACGAAGTTTTCTGATTTTGTAATGCATTGTTTAAGAAAATTTTATACATTTTATACATTTTTTGTTCGTTATTTTCATCAAACAAACACTGAGGATGAAGAAAACCCTATCAGTGGAGGCAGGCCCGCCGTTAGCTGTTTCAGCGCCCGCGTGCAAAATTCAATTATGCCGCCCCCTGTCTAACTACAGCTAGTGGTGGATCTAGGAATTTTCCGAACCCGGTCAAAAGAATGTGAGATTGCGACTGTCGATCACTCGATTTGCCGCTCCCCTCGATGTGCCGCCCGCGTGTGGTGCACGCCTTGCACGCCCGCTTACGGCGGTCCTGCGTGGAGGATTAACTCATGGAGCCCAGGTCTTCCATCACAGACCAGGCTAATAGATTCTATCGAACGACCGAACGATCTATTTTCATTAAAAAAATCTAATTTTTCAAGTATGTCTGTCTAATTTAAATTCCTTATATCAGTTCAAATTCAGCCTGCAGCTAGGAATAGATATGATGTATATATCCTTCATGCCAATTCTTTTTGCCGTTAACTTCAATATATGTTCCATTAATTTATTGAGGACCCCTGTCACGCTCTTGGATGGGATTTAGAGAATTTCTGCGAAGAATTTTTGAAAGTAATACTCCTTAATTGAACAGCTTGTAAACAAATCATAAAAAACAACACGACTGTATTTTATGCATTTAATTTACCGAGCACGTAACGCTCCGGCATGCGGAACTGGCGGGGTGTTCTGCTACAGCAGTTGGGAGCTGTAATCAGATGGCGAATACGCTTCATTAATTACACAGTACATTAAAAGTAATTTTTAGCTTAAAGAATACAGTTTACTCTATTTACTTGCAGACTGCAGCGTAACTGTCAGATTTAACCTAAAAATAATTACTTGAATGCATGTTAATCTAAGCTAGAAGAATTTCATAACAACTTTTTAAAATTAATTCAAATGATCCTTAAATTACTTTAGTTTGATTAAAATCATTATCCTTTTTGGCTCACTAAATGGTGGTATGTCGTTCTACAACCGTCGGTGACAGTAGTAACAGTTTTTCATCTTCAAATTTTTATTTCGAATTATATGAGCAGTAGTGTAGCGATCTCTTTTAATTTCGAGGGTACTCTTTCACGGCCAATCGTTTCATTATTTATTTAAAAAAAAAAAGATTTTTTTAATGGTTTTGTATCGTTGAGTGAAACAGAAATATATTTCCTGATTCTTCATATGAAGAATTTGTGAGCAAATTTATCGGCGAACAATGAATAGACGCATCCCGTATTGGACTTGCGCTCTCCGGTTTCAGTGTAGGTCGTATCGACCGTTGCCTTTACAGTTGCAGGGAGCAGTAAAATGGTTATATATTGAAACGATGGCAAGTACGTTCCACCATTATTTCCTAACTAACCGGAGCAGGAAAAAACGAAACGAAATTCCACCGATTGTTCCTCAGGAAACCACTTTTTAACATATCCTCCGCACGATCTCGTAACATGACGCGCACACTTACTTAGAAGTTAATAAATACTTTTTCTCTTCGTGAGTTAAACGTAGATTTTGAATCCGCACGTCTAAATCCAATCCGTTTAATATTTTATAGCACTCTATCAAATTTTTGTTGTTGTGTAGGTTGTGATTCAAACTAGGGTTGTAACTGATGTCGTTTTTGCGAATGCGGATGCGGATGTTCAGTGTTTGACATCCGTGGATGCGCATAATTTGCGAAATCGGATGCGGAGGTGGAAAAATTATAATTATTTTGATTTTAATGTTACAGCTTATACGTAATAGACTAACTTAATTACATATTTGTCTCTGTTTCCAACGTTTTTGAAGACGTCAAAGACATGGTAGTGATGGACTCTTTCGCACTTTATCTTTTAGTAGCTAGAGAATTGCGTTGTGTGTTATCTTTTCTTATTGAAGAAACACAGTCCACAATGAACATCCAAATCGTCTGGCCATATGTATGCCAGAGACGTTGATAGGTAGAACCGAGGTATGATACAAGTATTTTCGAAAAAAAATCTATCAAGAAATATTGTGGCTGGTATAAATTAAGCACATTCCATATCATTCCTTTAACTAGAATTTTGATTTGAACAGTTTCGTGAAACCTATTGAGATCAATACATAGACGTACTATCTGCTTTATTATCGTCATGATATTAATACTACTAAGCATTTAATATGTTTTTAGAGTCTTCCAATATGATTGACAACTCCATGGCATGTGTAGTGCGCTGAAGGACTGCCGGTGTGATTCGCATATCGATCTGCCTCCCTTTTGGTGTGGCCTCTCATAAACAAGCATTGTCGTGAGCCTGTTGTGTACTGTGTGTGTCGCGGCGACCCGCTCGATCAATTTGTCACTTGCGCTAACAAGCCAATTAGATGGCCGCTCTTCACCTGACTGCGCGAGTCACTTCACTGCCTGTGTCACAACCACTAAAAATTTACTGCTATTAACATGATAGGCTTTGTCTTCTTCAGTGTATCCGTTACAAGATTAAAATAAGTAATACGTAGATAGGAGTGTGAAACGTAACAGTAGCGTTTAGACTGAGTCATATGAAATGCTGGTAATTTTTTAAGATGAGAGACTATTAAGTTACGCCGGTTATTCTGCCGATCAAAGAAGCAGTAAGCTTGCGCGGAGGGACAAAACGAATTCGTTGGAACTCAATTGTAGTCCAGAGTGTAGACTCCTTGGACGTCTTCAAATGTGTTCGTGAATTGTCGTACGGGTTTAATGGGTTGCTACAAGTGAGATATAGGAAACTGATATTATGATGTTGATTAAACATAATCTTTATGATTCTGTACGTCGCAATTCGTGATTTAAACGTAGATTTGGCATCCGCACGTCTAAATCCAATCCGTTTAATATTTTATAGCACTCTACCAAATTCTTTATGTTGTGTAGGTTGTGGTGCAAACTACACGGACGTCATCTTTGCGAATGCGGATGCTGATGCGGATGTTCAGCGCTTCACATCCGCGGATGCGAATATTTTGCGGAACCGGATGCGGAGGTGGAAAAATATAATTATTTAGATTTTAATGTTTTATCAAAAGTAAATTTAAAATCAAAATAAGTATATATTTCATGCCAAATTTCACTTTTTTTTTCATACGTTAAGTCTATTTCCATATAATACTGCTATACTGATTTATTTTAGCTCGTTTTTCAACAACAAAAAACGTGGAATCATTTCACAAGTAAATTAAATAATCAACATAATTACGCACGCATCTAAAAACCAATCTTTGTCATATGAACTTTACAGAGTTCGTGGTTCGACTAATTCAAGACTTCGATGTTCACATATTTTTTTTATTTGCTTATGACTATAGGCCTCGTGGGCATCGAGGTCATTAGAGGCCTGGAAGGATCGGGGCTAGGAACGGGAAAGAATTCGGCCTCGGCATTTTAAAGGAAGCATTCGCCATGAGTGATTTGGGGAAATCATGGAAAACTCAAATCTGGATGCCTCGACGGGTATTCGAACCCGCGTCCTCCCGAATGCGAGGCCAGAGCGTTAACGTCACCCACCACGCTCGGCTGCGTGCTCACCACCAGCCTTCACACCGCTCTAGTGGTGAATTCACAGTACAACTTGTAGGACATAATATCCGATGATGATCCGATTTTCGATAAAGAACATTTGATGGGCCGTGAAAGGTGTTGCAGAACTACATGTAGGACGTGTTGGATATTGTTGGACTCCCAGGCAACAAAACGGGTCCCTGCTGTCCAATATGCTATGGATATCGGAGGAAGCTATTTGAGGAAACATCCTACGAGTGTGCGATAAGGACACATGGCGTGCCGCGATAAAGTATAAGTGGAAAGGATTGCTTGGAGCATTTTGTTGGGCACCTTCTATTAGCATGAATGTGTGAGTGCATCCTACACTGGTTCTACACGGATGTCGTATAAGTTGGACCGTGAACAGGCCGCTTTACTTTACACCCAAGTTGAAACTTGTAAATTCGTCATTGAGGTAATAACACCGTTCAGTTCATTGTTACTTTCATTGCAAGATCGTCTGAAAGAAAAACAACAACTTTGTTGTTAGCTAAGCAACGATGGACAGAATCCCGCATGGAGAGAAAAGAATAATATATATTGCTATCTAAACAAATCATCCACTATACATCCGCATTAAAAATTTCGGATGCGAAAGCGGATCTAGGATTTAACGCGAAAGTTCTGCACTTGCGGATGCGGATATCCGTTACATCCCTAGTTTAAACGCATGTATAAAACTTTGGCATATGTTCTTTAAATAGGCAATAAATAGTTTTCAAATTGTTGGGTATGGTTTTTCATCCAAAGGTTTGTATCATTAGATTTCAGTAGCATCAACAATGCAGAAGTCAGCTGCAGATATTTTTATCTTTCTTGTAGCTTATACATATAATTTCATCATCATCATGATTTACTCAAGAAGAACACACCACTTAATTCGGTATCAGGACAGGCAGAGGAAGTTTGAAGTTGTTGGATACTGCAGGGAAAAAGCAAGCGACGAACATAATGCTGCGTACGCCTATCCAATACGAGCGGCAAACACTCGAACACTGGGTGTCACGGTAGCCGCTCGTGATGGATACGCTGTTGCTGCGCGAGCCAACTCAAACATTGGCGCGGTCGAAGATACCGCGCTGCGAGCCATTCTGTCAGTATTTAGGCACGCGGCAAAGGCCCCCGTGCTGCGCTGGAGGGCAGTTAAGACGGGTCTTTATTTCGAGTTGGCTCGCACCGAACAGCTTAATTTGCTACGATGGGTAACCTAAGTAAGAAGTTAGTTCGTTAGAATGGCAACAGGAAATTGAGTAAAATTAAAAACTGTCGTATAAACTGTGTATTATGCTAATAAATTTTATTTGATGAGTACGCCACTGCAACTGTTGTTGGATTTTATTTTTCTCGGAAAACGTTTCGATTCTCTTCGAGCTATCTTCACTGTGCAATTTTTCAGCAATAAGTTAACAGTTTTTAAGTTTTGTACAAAACCTATCACAGAAAAAGTGTACGCTGAAAATACCACGACGAGAGGCAAGACGCGTCCGAGAATAAATAAAATTTGTATTGGCGTAATTATTAAATAATAGTTATTATTTTAACAAGCAACTGCAGACGAAACCGTCTACAATAATCGCGTATTGTGTTTTATTTACTTACCCATTTTTAATGCGTCTCAAACACCTGAATCTATTCTAAAAAATGATTGTTTTGATACTCGAGAAAGGTATTTCTGCCTAGTATATGAGTCACAAGTTGCTAGAAATCTTAAATTTATATCTAATTTTTCACGAACCGACACCACTTCTCGAAATTGAATGTTTACTGTATTCATACTTGGTTCAATTAATTATTTCACTATCAGAGTGGAAGAAAAACTGTATGTACCTATCTGTAAAATTACAATCATCGTGATATTGAAATTTTTAAAGATTTCGATGAACAAATGTCGCGGAGTTAATCCACAATCACAGCCATGACTGTAGGTAATAAGATAACAATGGATTTTTGGTATAACACTTTAACTGTTTCTTTGATTTTCAACTAATTGCAGATAAATGTTACATTTCTATGTTTAAATGATATTAAATTTCAAGTATGTACGTTAAATTCCGATTTTCTTATTTTCACGGAGAAACCAATACCTAAATGACTAAAAAAACAGACTGGAGTGAGTGAGCGATAATGCTGTGGCCTCGCATTTGATAGGACGCTGGCTGAAATCTCCATCTGGCCATCAAGATTTCGGTTTTCCGAAGTCATTCCAAGCGAATAGGATAATGCCTTCAAAAATCATGGACAAATTCCTTCGCGTTCCTCCCCCCCCTCTTCCCGGTTCTAATGAGCTGGATGTCGACTGAGCTTAAAGACACAAGAATAAAAAAAAAAAACAAAAAAAAACTGCTAAAATTTTTTTTTATTATTTTTTTATAACATGGTATCAAAAATGTTAGTTTTATTTTGTTTCTAGGGGAGGGTTGTTAAAACCAAAAAAATAATTTTGTTTGAAAACTTAATGTTTATAATTAGGTTATCATAATCTTTGGTTGGATGTGCCCTGATATAAGATGAAGCATTCTGAGTACGGTTACATCGATTTCTTACTTCCTGTAAATACTTTACACTCCTATCAGTTTCATAAGACTGCCTAAGGAACGAGAAATTTTAAAGTTTTACAAACGTGAAAGCCGCGCATTATAGAAATCAGTTTGCTACGATACGTAAAATTTAGGTTGTACTCTTTGCCAGTCGCGAGTATAAGGGACAGAAATCAAACAGTTACTTCACCAATTAAATTCCTTATGGTGATCTCGCCGACGATGTATAAACTGCTGTAGTTTCTTAAGCAATATTGCTTTGAATTCCGCTAGAATTTATAATCAGCGTTTTAGCTGAAACTTTTATTTTACTGAACGATAGAGGTCATAGCAACATTTCCAAATGCAGATAGTCCAGTGGTCATTCGAAGCGAAATTTTTTAGTTAGTTGATTTCTATCCGTAGAAACTGAAATTGAATACATTCAATTAATTTTAAAATCTCAAGAATTATCATCAGCACATTTCACTTTTCGAGAAAAACGTTGTGTTCAGAACTATTATGTATTTGACGTTACACAATAGCAAGCGATACCGTGTTAAAATCGTGTTAGAAATATACTACAATTAGTAATATTATAGGTATTTCTTTGTACCGGTTTCAAACGTGTCAATTTTTGCCTCTTCGTTTGCACTGTTGTGTCACATTTTTCAATGGATATTCGTAGCACACATGATAAACGGCAGCCGCGCGGCCGTTGTAAAGCAGGGAGCGTGTTGGGCGCTTTACGAGGCGCGTGCTTCATTGTGGGTAGCCGAGCCGTCCACAATGGACGCCGCGCCGGCGCGTTTTAGTGTGGGGTGGATACTTGGTCACGCGAGCCACCCGCCAGAGTCCGCTGTTTTTGCTGCTAATGGCTTCATAACGGGGCCGACAACACACACGGGGCGCTGTGAGTAAACTTACGTGTAGTAAACGCAGCCACATCCCGCTCGCTTAACGAGCTTGCTCTCCGCTCCGGCTGACATTAATTGTGAAATGGAGCCCACGCTCAAGTCAGGTTTACAACCAGGCATATATTTGAGCGTATCCCACAAGTTTAAGCACTCCAAAAGAAGTTGTTTTAGGGTGGAATGGATCAGCTTGTATACTTCCGTAATTAGATATCATATGTGTAATATTTTCTGTTCTCGGTCTGCTACAACATTCACGGATCTTTATCGCTATTAGGCAGCCTCTTAAGAATGCTGCTAGGAAATAATTTCTGGGCTAATAAAATGCGATGAGCATCTGAAAGCAACTGTCGTCAACAGAAAAAGAGTCATTTCAGTTCGGAAGCTTTATCAGGGACAACCTACGCTTATTTCAAGCGTTAACTATGTAGAGAATGTGAAACACTTCCTTTACCGGTATCTCTGGAAATTAAAATTCAGTAATATTGTGTTTTGTTTATACGATTCTAATTTCGAAATTCTCTGTTTAAAGTTCATTTTCGCTGTCGCAAATTGATTATGTTTAGAATTCGTTCAAAATTAAATATGGTTAGTGTAAGCCCGTGACGTTGTTTTGGCTATGCTTACGGTTCTAGAATATTTCCGCTTTTTACAGTCCGCTTTTTACTTATGTTTCACACTAAGAGTTACCTGTGCAAAATTTGAATAAAATCTCTTGAGTTTGAAGAAACTTATAAATAATAATAAAAGTATTAAACACGGACACAAACGATCTCACTAAAAACCTGAAGATGGCTGACGAAAGAAAACGCTGGTTTTACTTTTAATAGCCTTAACATCGAATCTCATGTAACTCATTTCTGATGTCCGATGTAAATAATCATACGACTGGCCGAACAGTGTTACTGTAGTGTCTGAAAAATGGCAAAGACGGAAGTCATTCAATGAATCGTTATGTACAATTTTATTCCACGTTGTTTAGGATGTAGAGTTTTACAATATTTTTTAAAGAATGAAAAGCTATCTCAATCAAATTTAATGCATGAATTCTGGCAGTTAATTTCATCGCAGATTCTTAGCTGTTAAATAGTGCACATAGCCTCGAATTTCTAATAACAACATTAGTCGCTGTTAATTTGTAGCCTAAGACATATATGTGACATCACCATTCTCCAGCCAATAACTACCGAGATGAGTGAGCTAAGGAAATTATAATACAGATTAATTAAATGATCAGGCAAACACAATAATTGTTCTTCAGCGCCATTTCTAAGTCTCGTTATTGGCAAGCTATATCTTCAAAATTTAACTTGCAGTAAAATTAACAATTTAGCAAGCTATACCAAAGTCGCAACTTAAGGTATCTCGCCCGTCTTACCAGACAGTTGTAACGATTATTTCATTAATGGATTTGAATCCTTGTAAACGTCATGTAGTGTTTCCATCGTGACTAACGTTTTGTTCTGCCAAGTATCACAAATATAACTCATCCTTCTGCTGTCGATATTGAGAAAAGAGTTGATCGAAGCTATGAAATAATTTCAGTGAGCTACTTAATTTTCTTTAATCTGATGCCACCGATGTTTTACACATTTTTTTTACAAGTTGTTCGTAAGAGGAGAGCTTCTCCGCCGACGTACTGCGTGTTGAGTGACAACTAGTGATGAACCACGCCGTGCCGAGTGCGGAATACACCCGCCCTCAATTGCTAGGCAGCTGATACACTGACTGCTCATTCCTACTTCCCCAGTGCTAACACCCGTGCTTCATAACATTAAGGCGGGCCGCGACTGTCGACAGTGTTAAATTATGACATAACTAGCACACCATCCACCGTCGTTACAGCAGGGCTGTTTGCATGGAACGAGCCAACTGTAACATACCACCCCATACCATAATGGGGTGTCATATTTTCTTGCCGTATAATGTTCTGCGGCTGTGTGATCTACACATTCTAACACGCTTTAGAAAATAGTTCGAACAAGCTCGACGGGGCATCCGAGACTGATTTCTCCGTTTCCCTGCTAGCATCTGTTCCAAAACCGACACTGATTTTACGTCCGCACTGCCAAACCGGGAAATAAGACAGATAATGGAGAGCTGCTTAAATGTCACAGTATTTTTCTGAGGAACCTGCCAAATAACTCATAGGGCATAACAAGAGTTAGAAAAAAACGGTACTGACAATGAAAGATCAAAGAATACGGAGCTTTAAAGGCAAAAAATAAAGATTGATTGATGTAAGGATGTTATACGCTGTAAATGAAAACACAAAGCAGCTAATGATTAGAAGTACTGTCAATACATAAAACTCTTTATTTGTTTTACATGATTATAATTAAATAATAATTTTTTAAAGAGTTTTATAAAAGAAAATTATTTAAATTCAAGAATATCTAGCCATTTTTACAGAATTAAATTTCAAGAAATTTATATCTTGTTGCTGCCGCTTTAGGTGGGAGATATATGGATCAAAATATCTGTCTTCAAAAGAGATACATCTATGACTGTTAGAAAAGGTATTACCTTACGGGCAGCATTAATACACAATCAGGTTACGTGAGTTCTTTAATTTTATACCACCAGTAACGTATCTGATACCTATCCAGTGTGAGTCGCTGCACGGTTTGAAGGCGATTTTCCGCAGCCACCAACGCGGATGCCGAGACAGTCCCCAATCTCCACCTCATGAACTACCAATTTCACAAATACAAAACACACTCATCGCACACAGAACATAGTTAAGAATTTGTCAGACAGATGGCAACACTTCACTTCCTCCATTAGTACAGAGTACTACCTAGCAGTGCTTATAAACTACTTGGCGTCAGCAAAGACATGCAGCTGTAAAACAAATGGCTCAAAATTCGACCAAGCCGATGATGAGTAAAACCCATGAAAGCCAGCCGATCCGTAATATTAAGAAAATATAATGAAGAAGAACAAGCAACACATCTGAAAAAATTGTTTAATAGATATTATATACACTTATATAAAAAAAATTAATTCCGTGCAAAGACCAGAGTAACAACTGCACCCAGGACTACTCAGGGAGGAGTCATCAGAATGGATAGAAACATTCTACGACTCGGAGCGTGGAATGTTAGAAGTCTGAATAGGGCGGTAGATTAGAAGGTTAGAAAACTTAAAAAGGGAGATGGAACGACTTAAGTTAGATGTTGTTGGGATTAGTGAGATTAAATGGAACGACGCACAGGATTTATGGTCTGGGTAAAACAGGATAATTAGCACATAAGCTGTCAATGGAATCACTGGTGTACGATTTGTAATGAATAAGAGATTAGGGAAACGTGTAAGTTGTTATGAACAGTTTGGTGACAGGATTATTTTTATGAGGTTAGAAACTAAGCCATCCCCAACCACATTAGTACAAGTGTATATGCCAACGTCACAGGAGGATGACGAAGAAGTAGAGAAAATATACGCCAAAATTCAAGAACTAATCCAATACCTGAAGGGGGAAGAAAGTTTAATAATCATGGATGGTTGGAATGCAATAGTGGGAGAAGGAAAAGCTGGGAATACTGTAGGATCTTTCGGTCTAGGAGAGAGAATTAAGCGAGGAAGCAGGTTGTTAGAATTTTGTGAAAGATCTAAGTTAATTGCGGCAAACACACTGTTTAAGAACCATGAAAGAAAGATATACACCTGGAAACGTCCAGGGGATACAGGCAGATATCAGCTAGGTTATATCATGGTCAAACAGAGATTCAGGAATCAAGTTCTAGACTGTAAATGGTACCCAGGAGCAGACATAGACTCTGACCATAATTTGATAATAATGAAGTGCAGGTTAAATGCAAGCGAATAAGGAAGCAATGTAAGCAGAACAGGCTGAAAGTGAATAAACTGAAACTATCTAACATGAGAGAAAATTTTTAGATGTGGTAGGCTTAAGTCTAAGAAGTAATTCTAAAAGGACGAATGGAATGCATTAATGATCGAAATAATGTAAGCTGGTAAAGAAACATTAGGCTGTAGGGAACAAGCTGCCCAAAAACCTTGGACCACAGAGGAAATTTCGAAACTGATGGATCAGAGGAGAAGGTACAAAAATGCTCATGATGAAGCAGGAAGAGAGCAGTACAGGCAATTTAGAAATCAAATAAATAGGAAATGCAAAATAACAAAAGAAAAATGGCTACGAGAAAAGTGTGAAGAAGTAGAAAAGGAAATGGTCGTAGGTAAAGTAGATGTTGCATATAGAAAGATCAAACAGAATTTTGGAGAAATGAAGAAAAGAGGTGTAAACATTAAAGCTGCTGATGGGAAACCTCTTTTAAACTCACACGATAGAGCTAACCGATGGAAGAAATACATTGTGAAACTGTATGATGGGGATGACTTGAACAATAGCGTAATGGAAAAAGGAAGGCGATGTCGACATTGATGATTTAGGAGATCCTGTTTTGAGGATAGAATTTAATAGAGCTCTGAATGACTTGAAAGCAAATAAGGCAGTTGGAATTGATGAGATCCCAGCAGAAACTCTTAAATACCTATTAGAAGAAGGAATCGAAAGATTATTCAAGCTGATATCAAAAAGTTATGAAACAGGAGAAATTCCAACTGATTTTAATAAAAATATCATCTTCACACTTCCAAAGAAAGCACAAGCCGACAAATGTGAGAATTATCGCACCATTAGTCTAACATCACATGCTTCAAAATTACTGACCAGAACAATATACAGAAGAATGGAAAGGGATAGTAGAAGAGATAGTAGGTGAAGATCCAGTTTGGGTTCAGGAAAAATCGTGGTACGAGGGAAGCAATTCTGTCTTTAAGATTAATACTTGAAGGGTGGATGAAGGAAAGAAAGATACTTTAATGACATTTGTTGATTTAGAAAAAGCTTTTGATAATGTTAGGTGGAACAAGATGTTCAAAATTTTAAGGAAGTCAGGACTAAAATATCGAGATAGAAGAATACTTTATATACTATATAAGAATCAAGTAGCTATAATAAAAGTAGAGATCCATGAGAGACAGTATGGTACGATTTGCTGCTGACATTGTCTTGTTAGCAGAGAGGGCTGAGGATATTGAGAAGTTACTGAATGGCATGAACAAAATACTGAAGGAAGGTTTTTGACTGAATGTGAATCAAAGCAAGACAAAAGTGACGAAATGTAGCGAAAATAATACCAATCACAGTAGATTAAATTTAAAATTAGGATGCAATAGGAGAAGTGAGTGGACTCTGCTGCTTGGGAAGCAAGATTACAGCCGATGGCTGAAGGAAAAATGGTGTTAAAAGCAGAATAGCACTAGCAAAAAGCGCCTTCACGAAAAAAGAATTTTTTAGTATCAAACATTGATCTAGGAATTAGAAAGAACTTTTAAAACTCTGTGTGTGGAGCACAGCACTTCATGGTAGCGAAACATGGACTTCAGGAATACCAAAGAGAAATAAAATTGAAGCATTTGAAATGTGGTGCTACAGAAGAACGCAAAAAATTAAGTGAAAATTAAGTGGGAAAGTACGAAATTAACAAGTTTTGGATATGATGGGTGAGGAATGAAATGACAGCCAAAAAAAAAGTTTAGTAGAAACATATTCTTTACTGAAGGATTTATGTCTGCAGGAGAGCTACTGTGGTTATGAATAAACGAAAAAAAATTTGACCGTAACTATACTGGGTTACCATAAGGGAATTACCCGATGCTCAGCTGGAGGAGGTGGTGGTTCCTTAAACCGTTACTCCCTAGGGAAGGAATGTTAACGACCTGCGATATAAAGAAGACGTATACCATTACAAATCTCAGATACAATTGTGCACGAATATTATTAGTATATGTGAATAGAGATGGTGAATATATGTTCAGTTCTCTCGGATATCAAGCCTGGGAGTAAGTGCTCACAAAAGGCTATAATACGGAAAAAAGACAGGTTTTGTGAAGTGGTAGGCTATATATGCCTAAAATAGTCGCAGAATTTGGTGAACAGCAAGTGAATAACATGTACGCAGACGAAATTAGATTGAAACACAATAAGAATTCTACAGAGAACTGTGCATATGTGACACTATAGTAATATTAACAGGTCAATGTTATCCACTAATGTATGGCTAGAAGGCGTACGTTTTCAGTAGCGTGTGGAGGCATGTAATCAACAGTAAAATAATAGTGGAATATTTTTTTAACTTGAATTACCCTTAATTACAGGAATAATTTATCAGTTAATGGCAAATATTATTTTTTTCTATCTGTAATGAATTGCTAACAGCAGAAAAAGAAATAATTTTAACATAATTGCAAAATTCATCTGCAATATCTTAAGAAACTACCAGTCTGTGAGCTATCATCCAATTGGTGCAGATTAATTAGCTGTCGATTAACAATCGACAGCCGTGTACGAAATACTAATTAGGTGATAACTCACAATTGGCGATCCTACATCAGGATTTACGATGGTAATTACTTGGTGACATACCATGTTAAACGACTGTATCTTCTGACGCAGTAGTGGAGGACCTATGATTTACACTTTACAGGATTATTGATGCAGTGAGCATTAATGATTCCAATTATTCTTTGGGGCTGCCAATTCAACAGGAAGAAGAAATAGCATTTCTTTTGGATAGTTGGTCAATACTTTGTAGAGTTAAAAATTGAACAATGAACGGTCGAGTAAAATTTTGAAATATTTTGTAAGGTGGTCTTTAACTGTGGAAGACAATTTGAATTTCGTGAAGGAATTTGTTCAAAATAGTTAAGAAAGTTAAGTTGTTAGAAAATTGCTACGGTTTCAAAAATTGCAAAAAAAATTAATAGTTAATAATTAAATTCATGTTCAAAGTCACAAATTCCAGTAGAACGACTAATTTATATATTAGAATCTGTAAAAACCCGTAATTAAGCATAAAATAAAAGTAATTGATACAAAAAGAGAGGGTTGAAGGTTGAAGCTATCTCTAACTAAGTGCATAATTCATCAGTTTGATATGTATATGTGCGTGGTTTGTTAAACTTCAGTGCTGCTCCGAGTGGATCTTTGTTTTACATTGCATAGTCATTACAACAACTGCAAATGATTGGTTGTAAGTATAAAAGAATTTTGTCTTGGTTTTTTAATTCGTTTAAATGTTTGCTTGCATTTTTGAATGGCATCGTACCATTATTGTGTTGACTCATCATCATGAAATAGACATTGATGTTTCCTAGCGGCCTGTTTGTTGCCACTTAACAAACCTATTTGTTCTTGGAGTTTTATAATTTTTATTATTATTAAGGACAGTAATTGTAAAGAAATATTAAGGAAAAATGTTTAAAGCAGTTTGGAAGAAGCTGGACTTAATAATTCTGGCTGGGAAACCAATAGCTCGGGGGTTATAAGTTTCAATATTGAAAGTGTAATTGGGTATGAAGACATTAATAATGATTGCCATGTTGACACTGAATTAACCAGTAGCCTCAATGTTAATGTGGCGTAAAACGGACTGACCGATCTTTTTTACAAAAAAACAGTTTTTGTAGTAATGAAAGGGATAGTGAATTAAATAATACAATAATTATTAATGAGGGGGAAATGAATCTATAGAAAAGTGACATCACCAGAGCTAGGTCGAACAGATTTCACTCCAGAAAGGGCTGCAGATTTCTAACAAATGATGCTCTTAGCGATGCAAATGTAAGAAAGTCAAAAGAAAACAAGTGTGTGAGTGGAGACTTTCCCGGCATACTGATGCAATATAGTCCTCTCGGGTGTCCAGCCGGGTGGTGTTGTATAAACACAAGTTTCGACAGTTCGCTCTGCTGTCTTTATCAGGCGTCAGGTCTCTTCTAGCTGTCGCAAGCTTGCTGTCACCGCCTACACAGACCTAGGCGGTGACAGCCAGCTTGCGACAGCTAGAATAGATCTGACACCTGATGAAGACAGCAGAGCGAACTGTCGAAACTTGTGTTTATATGTCACCATCCGGCTGTACAACCGAAAGGATTGTTTTGCAAGAGAAAACAAGTCCAGAGATGAAATAAAATAAAAAAATGAAAAAAGAAATAAAATAAGAGATCGTGGCAATTAATGACAAAAATTGTGTCGAGTCGAAAGGAAATGAGGGAAATAAAAGAAAATTTCATAAAAGCAGAGGAACAATAAAAGAATGAAAAACAAAATATAAAAGAAAGCATCAGAAAATCAAGAGAAAATGGAAGAAATGGGGAAGAAGATAATTAAAGAAAATCAAGAAATAAAGTGGAACATAAAAGGATTTGCAGAAAGAATTACGAAAATCGAAAGGGAGACTTGAAAGGGGCTACAAGTATTGAAGATTGAATTAAATGGAATGAGGGGAGATATGGCAACGACTGAAAGGCATATGTAAGAACGTATGGGTAAGGAGAATGAATCTATAGTAAGGAGGATTAACTTGAGAAAAGACAATAATTAGTTGAAGATCGGAATGAAGAGAAACAAGCAAAACGTGCGGATGAAATAAATAAGATAGGGTCGCTTACTGAAGCCAGTAACCAAGAAGTTAATAAATGTAAATGGAATATCAATGGAATTTGGTCAAATGTGAGGAGTATTTAGTAATTTTAAGGAGAGACCGAAAAAATGGAACGATAACCGGTTACAGTAATTAGCGACGATATAACAGCTTATAATCCGCCAAAATCACCTGAAGCAGTGTTGGTCATGGCTCTGGCACTGTAAGCATAGCAGAAGGCGGCAAACGGTGCTGAGAGAGCCGACCGTAGTCATTGTCTGGGCGCGAGTTATAATTGATGTAAAACCTGTATCTTGATATGGAGTGTATGAAAGCCTGTTTCGGTGTATCACGGGCTTGTAAATATTTATGCAAGTAACTGTAATAACTCTAGTGCTATTTGTTCGGAACCACTTGTGTTATTTCTTTTATCGATAGTAATGCCTAACTTTTAGTTTCAAATATTGATCTAGGAATTAGAAAGAACTTTTTAAAACTCTATGTGTGGAGCGCAGCATTTTACGGTAGCGAAACATGGACTTTAGGAATACCGGAAAGAAAGAAAATTGAAGCATTTGAAATGTGGTGCTACAGAAGAATGCTGAAAATTAAGTGGACCTGAAAAAGTGAGAAATGAACGAGTTTTTAAAATGATGGACGAGGAAAGAAGTTTGTGAAAGAAGCTTACAGAAAGAAGAGACAGGCTGGTAGGTCATATTTTAAGACATGCTGGATTGGTATGTAGAGATGAAGAGGTTGGCACAAGATAGGAAGAGATGGAGGATTGCATCAAGGCAGTTGAAAGACTGACGACAGCAAAAACACACTGTACTGCGATTAGTGCGGAAGTATTAACGAGTTTAGTATTTTGTCGGCGGCTGTTTGTTGTTAATCGCAGCTAATTAATCCGCACTATTTGGGTGGTTGGCTCACATGTTATATGTGCAGTATTACTAAACTCATAGCGTTGTTAAAACAAAATCGTATGACGTAAGTAATAACGCCAGATAACGTATCGGACCTTGATTAAAGAGGAGATAGAGAAGGGAAGGCTAAAGTGTATTTGAATTGGCTTAATGCTTCCGGCGCCGTGTTTTTCAGTGAGCTCCGGGCGCGATGCGGGGCACGTAGCGGCGCAAAGTGGCCACTGCTGACGGCGAGGCGAGGCGAGGCGGGGCAATGAAACCACAACAAGCCGGCCAGTGTTTGCCCAACACGTGCTGAATGGAAACGCGATGCCACCTACCTGCCAACAAATAAACTCCGATCGAGACCAAATACTTGATATCGGCGTCAACTGCACCACACTGCTTCCACGCTTTTGCCTTTAGTTTCTCAACAACGCAGCAGACTCCATAAAATTTTTTAGTGCAATCGTGTATGTTCCAGTCTCAAGGAAATTAGATGTTTCTACTTACGCCGAATGTGGTGTTCCACACTCTAATGACTATTTCAAGCCGGATATTGATACTGAGGCACGAAGAAGGTCTGATTTTCTGCGTAATTCTCAAAACTCGTTTTACTCATAGTAAATCGCTGAATTGGTAAAAAGTATATTGAACTAAAGGTTTTGGGTTGCGAGAAATGCTAACAGATTGGGACCTGATGTTATTCCTGCCAAGCACTGGGATCCATCCGGAAAATGTTAACCTCTGCAGATAAACGGTGTGAGGTAGAGTGTCGCTGTAATTCTCCATCGGATCCCGATCCGACTAGCTACTTAATCAACGATTCGCCTCAATCTTTAACTGTAAACTATTTCATTTTGGAACTTTTGTAGAATAAAGATAGAAGGTACGAGATCAAACCATATGAATTTTTTACCCAGTTTCGTTTCCAAGTTCGCTGCTGATATTAGATACCATAGTTTCATTTAGGGCCTTCCCGTGTGTCTCTTTGTGCATATTGTCTCTGTCGTGCAGGTTGTTATGTCACATCCGCTGGAGTTCTTCTTTATTGTTTTGATACATACAAGTGACAGCTGTGTAGCCACTGAAAAATTCGACAGCAGTAAGACTCGGCTAACGTACTGAATAGGGCAGCAGTACCATCATCATGGGTCTGGCACATCTAAATACGCCATCGTGTGAATACTGTAGATTTTGATCCATCCGCACCTGCCGATCAAATAAAACAATGGGACAGCTTCGTAGGCGATTTATTGACTACGTAAACATCATGAGAAGACGGATATAAGGTTATCACAAATAATTGTGCGCCCAGTGACTGAAAGTTTGTCCTCATAGTAATGACCGTTGGAAAATAGGAGAGACAGTTTGCAAGCGGCAAGCTTGACTACTTTAATACTACGTCTCGTTCCACTCAAAGTGTTTTTAGACATTTTTTCTGAAGGTGAATGCCGATGCTCTATGACTTTTCTTTCTACAAGATGTAAATTGTGTGCGGCGATACAAAGAGTGAACAATTTATTTTAACAAGGGTCAAAGAAGTTTTGTGAAATTCATTTATTTTATCAGCCAATTTTGATATCATTTAAATGTTTAAGTTTCACTAGCGTAATTTAAAAATTTTATCTTTTGTGTGGGCTTAGCTCGATTGTCAGTTAAGAATAGCCAAGATGACTAAGAATGAGGACTTCGAAATATTTAACTTCTAGATTTCGTGATTAGCCCAAGCGGGGAGTCCACGTATCGCCCTAGAACATAATTACATACCTCTCTACGGATTTAGCTTCACAATATTCAGAGTATAAACGAATAGTCTCAATTCCTTTACTTCTTTAATGAAAACTTTGTAATTCATTTTAATGGAGTCACATTTCATTCACTGTATCAGTGTGGGAATACCAGTATGACTAGCTCCTTCTACAGTTCAGAAAGCCGTAGGAGCCGTGTCTATCCAGTTTTTAGCACAAGCTTGCGAGCAAGCGACTGACAACTTTCCAACAATGAGAAGCATTTCTTTAGTCTCAATGTTTAGCATTTCTGTAAAGGAACCCAAATATTGTCACTTGGCAGAAAATGAAATACAACTAGTGTAAACCATGAGGAAGAGACGCTTCAGTGTTTATCTATATATATAATGATGAATGTATGTATGTTTGTTAGTTAGTTAGTTTGTTTGTTTGTTCTCCATACAATTCCACAGTTTTCATCCGATCTTGATGAAACTTTGCACAGATGTGTGTTTTGGTCTGTAATGTTACGTCGCTTGCTCAAGCTATGCTTCTCGCGCATTATTTTAGTGTATAATTTGTTAATAAATTACGTTTAGATAAAAAAACGTATTATTTAGTATAGATGTCGATATTCTCTGTCCTATTACTTTGTGTCTGCTTAATGTTTCTGGCACCAGTTTATTTTGTCTACTTTTTTCATATGCCTTGCGGGCGTAAACTGGACTAAGTTGTAGCTCTAGCAGAGCACGAGCAGCTTAAGTTATTAGAACCCAAGACTCGGATGCTCATGCTGAAGAAAGAAGAAAAGACCATGCTTAAATAAAGCTGCCCTTAGTTAACGCCCCACCCCCAACCCCTCATCCCCTCACCTTCGTTTGTTTTTCTGTTTTTTCTGTTTTTAAATATGTTGGAAATTGATTCTCTTCAAGAGACAGGTCCAATGGTAGAATGATATAGTGATGGTTTTCCGGTCATATTATGCCAACTCGGTATTTTTTGGGACCAATCCTTCGCTACCAACAACTTTCTATATTCAATTCTGGCAAAGAAATTCTTAATCCAGGCGTACGAAGTCGCGGGTATCAGCTAGTATTTCGATAAAACCGTGTTACATGTGGCAGAAATTACTATCCAGGCAATTGATATTGAAGCGCGACACAAACAATTATTGGGAATTATGTAAAAGACTCAGATATATATGTACAGCAAAGTTGATTTAAATCATTCTGTTTGTTTGAAAGGACATGACAACCTCTCCAGAAAATTTAAGCACTACTAAAGTCAATTATTTTATACCACAGTGTGTGATTGATACATAATTCAAACAAACAGTTAATTGTTGCAGTATTACAAAAATCCGTTTATGGTGAAAAGAAATCTTGTATATTCTAATATCTTCATTAATAGTTGGTTAAAGTTGGCTATTTATTAACGAAACAATTAATCAAAAACCAGTGAGAAAAATTTTGCTTGCATAATATAATCTTATATATAGACTTGTGTGTCACTATATTTCACCTTTCAACCATCACTACCTAGCGCAGACCACTGGTGTTTGTGTATGGTAGTAGCCTGGCGGTTTCCATCGTGCACAATGGTGATTGCATGTCGGTAGCTATCAATCAAAATTCTTTGCAAACATGAACGAAGTCATGGGCACCAGCTATTTATTGCAATATTATCTATAATTTTTTAAATATGGTCCATCTGCGACCGAAAATAACCCGCTGCTATTAAAATTTTGAGTGTGATACTTTACTGGAACATGATCAAAATGTGATGTCAATCATATAATAACATCTGGCACCCCAAATTTATTGGAAGTGAGCAATTATTCTTCGTATGTCTCTCCCCTCGCAGACGGTCAGTAATTCACAACCCAAATGTATTCCCCTTCTGTATTAATGGGAATATTCTGTTTAATATCTGGACGTTGTGGATCATTTTCCTCAATTGCTGATAATATTAATAAATAAATTACGCCAAAGCAATTGACATTTTTGTGTTTATTGGTCTCCCGTACGCGTTTCACTTCTTTCGCAGAAGCATCTTCAGCGGGTTATTTCTGTTAAATACGTACAAAAGTTGTAAGCTGGTTATGTTATGTTTGGTACAGTGGAATGAATTATTATCTAACTTATAATCTACTTACATTTTGTGGTGTATTGCATTTATTTTAGCTCCATTCTCAGCATCAGTGCTTTTGCATTTTTGGTGAGAAGTGTCTTCATTATTCAGATTCACAACACTACACTTTATTGCACTACACTATGTGTTTGTTTTCTTGCGAATGGTCGTTCTGTTTTTTTTACTAAGTAATGAGTTTTTGTTTTTTCACTCTTCCATTTATTTGCCGTTTTTTTTTTTTCAAATATAAATGATTTCAGCAGTTTTTTGTGGTTTTGTATGTCCTTATTTATTGTTGTTTTTCTGTGTCGATGTTTCTATTTTATTTTAGTTTCAATGTTTTGTATAGTGTTGCGTGTGCGAGGTTTGTGTATTCATTTATTATTCTTTTTCCTTCTGTTAGTGCTTTTGGTATGTGATAGTTTTCTTAGAATGTTAGTATTTGTGGTTTGTTGTTGTTTATGGTGAGTATTTGCATGTCTGAGTGAATATTTGTTGGGTGGTGGTTGTGTTCTTGTAAGTGTTCTGCAAATGTTGAATGGTTGTTATATTTTAGAGCTCTCATATGTTCCTTGTATCTGGTTTGAATTTTCTGCATGTTTGTCCTATGTACTGTGCTTCGCATTCATTGCATGTTAGCCTGTATATTCCTGAGTTGTGAAAAACAGGAATATTCTGTTTTGATATTGGCTGACACAATTTCGGTAAATTTTCTTTTACTGTCATTATTATGGTTAATCTTTTGAAACTAGTATCACAGATTTGCTGAACTGAAGATGCACCATGTCGGTCTGTCATTCACATAAATGGTGCGAATATGTTTCTGTTATGTGATAGTATAGGGAAAAAACGTGGTGTGGCTTGCAACCTATATTTAAATTCAGTTTCGAGATAAAACCATCGAAACGTCTATCAGCCAGTTAGCTTTCAACCAAGTTATCTACGTCTTACTGAGCATATCTACAAAGGAAGCTATTATTCGAAGTTGGTGGAGCAACTTTACAAAAAGGATGCTGGTGAGTAAATTGAGTGAACAGTTCGTTGCAAGGTCCAATACTCTTTATCAGTATTTATCACGAAGCATTAAGCTGTACTATTTGCATCAACATTACTACAAAGAAGGAATGTTAGAACAGATTAATTTGGGTGGCATGCTCACGTTTATTTAATACACTTGGAAGTACCAGGACAAGTACGTGATTATCATCGCCATTGCATGAAATGAATTTATATCTGCGCAATCTATTTAAAATTCACAGTTGGGAAACAACTACTAGGAATATTGCCACCCTGCCTTTACTGTCGATACAATCTTGGCGCACGATGTAATAGCACATAAATTTGCATTTAACGCCAGTTTTAAAAGAAGAATAATGGATGCAAACTGGAACTTGACTTTTTCTGTTTCCATATCAGCTTTAGAAAACGTATTTTCTGTCTTAAGACATTTACTACTTCTCGACGTTCAGTTTCAATGTTTGAAGTTCCTGGAGCAGAGACCGGGATTTGTTACACAATTTTCAGTAAGCCACTCATTTTAATAACCAATGTACAAGTGACATTTATTACACCAGCCGTGTGAACTGCCAAGTTCTTGATAGTTGATAAGTTGTTGGTGGAAATTAACTTTGGCAATGTAATATTAGACCGAAATAATCTTTTAGAAAAAAATGAGTTTACTGCCTGTCAACAGCGCAATCATTAGGAATGTTGAGAAAGAACTTTAGTAAGAAACTATCCCGACGTTCTACCAATATTAGGCAAGAACTAGCGAAGCACTCGGCGTGGCACGAGCGACAAGCGATGGATATGAAAGTCCTGACGTTCTGTCCTGTTTGGACTGTCGTACATCACCAACTACTTCGTTTGATTTCTCTAACGTTTCGAAGCTTGCGCAAAACAAAGTTGCATGGGTCAATTTGTCTTAAGAGGGGTGAAGAGGGACAGCGGATGCATTTTTGTAAACAGAATATAAACATTATGTTTTCACTTATTTTAAGAAAATGTAGACTTTTTTTTCTTATTTTTTTTCCGCCGCACCAAGTTTGAACCGATTTTTAAATTTCAAGTTCGAATTTATCGGTTAATATTGGACGATTTCCTTAAAGTTTTCTAGATATTTTCGAAACACTGAGCCATGTCACGTTTAAATTTTCTCTAAGGAAGTGGTGGGGGAGAGAAAGTGTGTTTTCATAATCCAAATGTAAATAATCTTTTTCCCTTGTTTTAAAGTATACGTGTGCAAAGTCTGATCGAGATCGACTAAAAACTGTTTAATTGTACGAAGAAAACGTACAAACAACTATACAAACATCCATTTTGTATGCACAAAATAGTTTTAGAGTTTAAATATCAATAATAACATCCAATTCATCTGAATTACAGGACTTATCAATACCATTAACGGGTAGATGAATGCTTTCCTAATCCAACTTTTTTTTATTGATTGTACGGGCTCTAGTACACGTGATGAATGGTAGCAGATATAAAGCAGATAACTGGTGTGCAAACGAGAAAATGTTCTGTCAGTTGTATGTATCATCTGCTATTTCAGTGTTCACTGAATTGGAATCCAGTAGAGACATGCGTTCCAGATTGCTCACGTATTGTGGTAGAATATTGGGCTCTGAAAATAACTCGTTCAAACGGAATACCTTTAATTCCTCCAATTTTTGTCGTCTTTGTGACTTTTTATGTTTACACTTACATTTTACCCATTTAAATGACACTGTTTGGAATAAAGGCCTGGTATAGGCTACTTAGTTCAAATATTTTCCTGTTCGTGTGTATTGAGCACAACATCTTATGGAAGAAAGGCCTGGACTTCAGAAACACCACACAGATAGGAAATTGCTATATCATGCTATAGAAGGATGCTGAAAAATAAGTGGACAAAGTAAAAAAATGAAAGTTTTTGGAAATGATCGGAGATGAAAGAAGTATATGAAATAGTCTCGCTGATAGGAGAGACATGCGGGATTGATTAATTTGTTAATGAAGCGAACAGCTGAAGGAAAAAACTGCTTAGGGCAAAATGACTGGTATTTTTTCTTAGTAGTTTCTACATTACCTTTTTAATTTTTTTATTATTTCCCGTAACATTAAATTACATTTCTTTCACATTATTTCCGTAATACTTATACATACTTAACTATGAACAAGTAAACAGTAAAATATTCCATTTCAAATAATAAAAGAAGTGCTATTAATAGTCACCGAACAAAGATCCGGTTTCGGCCAAAAAACTCTAAATTCGGCCACGATTTCGGTTCTGGACAAAAATCGGCCGAACCGATACTCAGTACTCAGTGTACGTGAATTGTCACGCGTCGTTCGTCTAACATCGGGTGAGTTCGTGGCTCGTGTTTGGTCGCCAGCTGAGTTCGTGATTGTACTGAACAAGTACTTAAATGATTATGTAAGTATTTGTATTTGTTTTTACTTCTGACATATTTTAATGATATTTACTTGGTATAGAATTTCTTCTGGTTGAATCATTCACTTGGATTTATGTATGAGAATTATGTAAAAGTGGGAAGTGGTTGTGTTTGATTCACAAATTAATTAGTTACATTTATTTTTAGGTAATTGTTTTTGGGTTATACTTTGTACCCATATTTCAGTTTTAACCATCCAAACAACTCCCTGTTGTGATTTAAGTGTGTGTGACCAGTTACTTGTTCTTAGCCGTAAAGCGCGTATAGCTCGTGCGAATTAAGTAGTCACACTCTTACTGCGGGTATTGCCTACTCAGTTTTGACGCGTTTACATGCAAATTTCTTTCCTAGTTGGAATTCATATTTACTTAAATTAATTTTCCTAATTTAGAATGACTGTCATATGCCTACTTTATTGCAGTGGTTTTATTTTATGAGGTATTATTTATTTATCTTACACTATTTTGATTAAGAAAAAATCCTATTTGCCAGTTTTCTAAGAAAAAAATAATAATCAGTTTTCCAAAACTGTTGGCAAAATTTGCAATAAATCATATTCACTGCAAAGCCACGAACCCAAAAAACAAGTATTGCATGGAGTATAGCAACATCACCCAAAGTTTCATGACGAGGAGCACATGGAGATGATAAAACGACAGTCAGCAATAGACGATTTAAATGAAGCTAAATTAAAGCGTATGGGTTCAGTGTTCTCACTGTAAGTATTGTGTTCTGACCAATCGAATCCTGTTCAGTCAACGATTTCGAGTTTCACCTCTAAATCTAAACTTGTACAATCGTTTGATGATCATGAAATTGCAAAAAGCATTGACAAAGCAATAATCGGCCAAATATTTGTGGACACGCTGCCTAATGCTTTGGTGGAAGGTGAAGCATTCCGGCAACTCAATTGCAAAGATCCCTACGCAGATCACAAATATCGGACAAAATCTGAAAAACATTTTAGAACATCACATGCCGCAAACATAATTATGAGAAAATTAAGTTTAAAATAAGGACTTTAATAGCAAAAAGCCAGTGGGTGAGTGCTGTCACTGATATCTGGACCGACGCATGTAAAACATGTCCACTTCTCAGTTTTAGGGTTAATTTTATTGTAATTCATCAACGCCTAATAGTTATATTGGGTGCACGCGTGCTGGAAAGTGATCATACCAGTAAATATATTCAGCAAAAGTTTACGGAGATCATGAATAAATAAAGTTTAAACGGCAAGATTTTTCTGGTTTTACGTGAAAGTGTAGGAAACATGGTTTGAGCCATGAGTGGTCACTATGAATCTATATGTGCTGTGACATACGTGCTGCAGTTGGTGATAAAACGGGCGCTGTTCTCAGTCGAAAAAACCAGAGACTTATTAAAAATATGCAGAAAAATCGTAAGCCATTTCAACCATAGCGAGCAAGCAACTAGAAAATTAACAAAATGTAAAAAACATTGCGGACTGCAAGAATATACATTCGTGCAAATGTCGATGTGAGGTGATACAACACATACTTGATGTTACAGAGGCTTTTAGAGAAAAATCATGCAGTCAACTTGCACAGTATTGAGAACGGTAATATTGATACAATTGATACAATTATTAGCGTACAATATAAGACCTTTTAAATACGAATACTGAAATTAATTAGTAAATAAATAATAATATTTTCTTATTTTATAACTTTTTTAAATTTAGTACTCGATTGTCGTACTAATTAATTGCTGTAATCTTTGTTGAGACAGGTAATTAGGTATTTAGTGCGATATACAAAATCTCAATAAATGAATTATTTTATTGACATCTTGTATGTAGCAATTGGTATTATTTTCTATTATTTAAAGTAATAAATTAATCTGAAAAATATTGTGAACGCAAAATACTCGAATAATAATAAGTCTGTACTTTATATCCAAGTGTTGATTTTTTTACAAAGTTTACTTATAGGAATAAGTCTTAACATGTTTATTATTTTTGTTTATTTTCAATTGTTGATATAACATAAATAAAGAATCGTTTTTGTTACATACTTGAATTATTGTTTTTTATTTCATTTAACACGTGTTAACTGTCTATATACGTGTAAAAAAATTTGACTAAAAATCAGTGTACAATAAAAATTTTAACATGTCTAAAATAAGTTTTAGTTTCGGTCGAAACTGAGAAGTAGATCGAAGATTGGTTTCGGCTGAAAATACTGTTTCGTTCGGACATTAGTTATTATTACCTTACGTTACGTCGTGTTTAATAGTCACTGAAATTTACTTCATTTTTACTCTATAAATAGATGGGCTCTTTTCAGTGCATTTTTCCTTCGTTTGTAGATACACTTCCAATTTTCTCCATCCAGCCATCGAGATTCCAGTTTTCCATAGTTTGCCGGAAAGAAAAAAAAGCATCCCGGCATTCGTCTGGAGTGATGTCGGGAAGATATTGAAATCTGTATGGCCGCACGCTTGATGTTTCAAACCACATATGCCAGTAGCTGTTACCAGTGCATGGTCACCATGAGTATAGTATCATTTACCTTAATACTTCCTTTCTCAAAATAGTCGAAAAGGCGATTTTTTATTTTTAGTGAATTTAAATTTGTCTCCATTTTAAATACGTTCCATTTCACGTTCCGTATGATACGACCATATAATTTTAACGGCTACAAAGTTCTACATGTACTAACATTTCCGTGATTTTCACAGATACTCGTTTGAGTGACAAGACAACATGCAAATTACGGGAAGTGAAATATTAACACGTTATAACATTTTACCCTTATTCCTCTGTCTTCTCTAAACGATAGCATGGATGTGAGATTCATTTGTAATGTAACCGCGGGATATGAGGTTCTGATTATGGCTCGCACGAAGCGTTCTGAGCAGATGTATAAAGCTCCATTAATTTAGGATGGTAATACTCCACTTTTTATACACTACCTCTCGTGGCCGCATTTCTGCTGAGAGTGTAGTGACTTAATACGGGAGATTAAAGCTGGAACATATGTCCGGCGGTCCTTAGCAATTCCCCAGCGTCCGATAATTGAAAAAGAGGGAAAAACAGGTCGATGGGAGGGACGGCAGCGGTGTGGATTACTGTGTGGTTGCCGCGAGTTCTCCCACTGTGTGGGCTTACCGCGGGGATTACAAGGGCTCAGGATTTGTGGATCCGCCCGCTCGCTGGCCCACCCTGTTGACGCAGCTGCTCCATTCAGTTATAAGTACAGACCCGACGAGCTTTGCGAAATGGAATCTTACCAAAGTTATGCTTCGTGTTTGTCGTAGAAACCGACCAAAGATCGCTAAAGCTCTGCCGCCTTGTTCACCCGCTGTTTATCATGTAACCATCCACAAAACGCAACGCTTTCAATCTGTGTGAACGTATTACCACACATTCTTCTACTGGCTATGTACGAGACATCAGTTATTTGACCATTCTGATGCAGCTATCGACTTTATTGTAATGTCTGAAAACTACCGCAACTATTCGGCACGAGTAATAAACAATAAGCCACGCGTTAGGATTCTAAATAATTTTGTTTTCTTTAGCCGACTCACTTCATTGTTAGGAATATTGGCGTGAATGATTTAATTTTTACGTCATGAAACGGCAAGCACACGAATGATGTACAGAACTTTCATAGCCACACTTGGTTGCGACAAATTGTACTGTTAGAACATTTCGCTGAATGTGGATGCAACAAATTGCGCTAAGATTACCAATTCCATTTTTAAAACATTATAAACAATTTACGAAATACGGCTTATTGGATTTGATGTTAAATATTATTTAATTAAGATAAACGACACAGAATGGTATTAAAAATTGATTTATTTAACAATCGGAAAAATGTCTTGATATACCATGTTGATTTTAGTTAAAATTGGGTGCAGTCACTGTGTTAAAATATGTTAAGTTATGAAATGAGAACATGATAATTCAAAATAACGTCATTAATTTAAAATGGTTTTTTGTCAAAAGTTTAATTATAGCTCTGCGCAAGAAGATTCTCTCAATACAACACCGAATTACCTTGGTTATAAGAACAAATGAGGGCTACATTTCGTCAACCCTACTCGACGTAGGGATGTTATTGGGTAAATTTGAGAAAAATGTCTTGTTGGGGTTCTCGATATGAGTTACGACTATAATATTCAATGATGATGATTCAGCACCGGCGTCGACGTTGATCAGCACGCCTGGATATACACGAAGTAGAATTTTTTCTTTATAGTTTTACGCCTCATCGACGTTGAGGTCATTAAAGGCAAGAAAGGACTGAGGGCAAGGAACGGGAATGAATTCGGCAATGGCCTTTTGAAGGAACCACCCCGCCAATCGCCTGGAGTGAATGTGTATGGCCGGATGGGGATTCGAATCTGCAGCAACTTTCACAACTGGTGAGCTAATTGCTTAGAAACATGAGCGCCAGCTAAATGTACTGCATTGCAGCCATCCGGCGTGAAAAATTTAGACTTAATTTAATATAACATAATTCAAGAAGATATATCGACTGGCCTCGAATACTGCAACAATTTAATCAATAATCGTATCTACATTAGTTGTACTGTAAATTAAATTCTAAAATGTCGGAGTAAATTTCATAACTCATTTCATACTTTGGGTTATTTTACGTACAATGCATACTATGCCTGTGATATATTTTCGATACTGCTTCTACTTTTAAGGAAAATAGAATTTCTTCCTTAATTTCTACCTAATAGAACGGAATATTTTGCCTACACATATAGGTGAGGTATCGCAAGTTTAATATGCTATTTCTAACGAATTTCACTATGATTAAAACAGATATTGAAAAGGCTTCTCTAGTTTGGTATTTAAAAATATTTCAGTACCTATTTCTATTTTTACATATTACTCTTCCTGTGTTTGCTGATTAACTGCTAGTTTTTCAAAAACTATTATCACAATGTACATTGCCCAGCGACAATGGCTCTCGATGATTGCTGTTTTTGCACCTGAATATCATAGCACTGCTCACTGCATAGCACTGCTCACTGCACGATAAATTTTTCCATTTTTATTTAATTGATCCTTCGACAAAACATGATTCGTCTAAATTATCACGAATTTCTGTAATTTGTTTTTGCATATTGATATTTTGTAAGTTATAACCGGTTTTCACCAATTTAAGACTAACTTTAAGTTTTATTGCATTTTGTCTGTAAAATAACTGTTGCTCTGTGTCCACAGTACTCTTGATTGAAATTATTGATCTGGCCGAATAGCAAACAGCTGATACTCATAGTCACTAGATTGCTCTAATCCTAGGCTCATCGAGTATTTGGCGTAATGGTTCAACAGTTTTGCCAGCATATTTGCCAGATCTGGCACCAGTAGAACGATCTACAATGACACATAAAGTGTATGGACATCATTTTAAGCACTTATTATACGAACAGTAAGTTGACATATCAGTGTAACACTGCCTATTTAGACATTCAGAGTCAGTTCAAGGTCATGAACTTGGGGTAGCCTGTTGCATTTATCAACCACTTAAAGAAGCAGTTATAACCTGTATTGTCAAGTGCGAGGTACGCCGGTGTGCTGACGTTTCCGTACACAGATCGTATATTAATTTGAATTAACTTTTTTAAATTGAAAAAAAAGATTTTAAAAAATCAGTGAAAAGTTATTTTCAAATGTCGAATGATACACGTAATTTCGTATAAAAAAAAAAGTATGTGATAAAATATTGAATTTGTCAAAAGCATTCATTTAGTTATTTTACTGAAACTATTTACTCCCAAAAGATGGTTACAGATTTTATATAAACGTTTAAGAACCTGAATATTAATGTAAGTTTTGGGAAAATGTTTTGGATCAGTAGCTTTGGAAATAAAGAGAGACTGGTATATTTTTGTATCGTATTTCGCAAAAAGTTTCCACAAATAGTGGAATAAAAACAAAATCGAAGCATTTTGAGTGTACTCAGGTTACCAGCTATCATTTAATAGCCATAATCGTTATGTGAAGGAAATTCTTCCTTAAGCCCCGATAAGTCCCTAATTTTTATTAACATGTGGGTATGACACAGTTGGATCAGGCGCTGTTTTTGTGACTCGTCTTTCTGACCTTCCATATAGCTCCTCTCATTTTCTCTCCATGATCTATCTTTCATTCATTAGTCCTTGGTTCCTGGTCTCGTTGGAACCTCATTCTCCTGCTGCCCTGCCCACCTGTTGTCCTTTTTCCTGAATAGTCCTTTATAAAAGTTCTGTAGTACCTATTTGGGCCGTCTCCAGGTGGTTTTTGACTTGTTGGATCCGTGGTATATTCTTTAACTTACCGGCGTCTGTCATGATCTTTTGTGTAAGTGTTGTTGCTGGGAGTCTTTGACCGCATCCATAGAATTTTAATTTTTGTTTCCTGGTGCATGCTACAAGGTTAGATAGTTTCTCTGTTGCTTTTAGGAATTGCAATCTACACCCGTATTTTGTTTTCTTTGGGTCAGGAATTTTCCTCATGATATTTCGTTCTTCCATCAAGATGTTTTCTGTGATAGTTTCACTAAGAATATTTACTTTTTTCGTTTTGATAATATCCGCACGAAAACGTTAATGAGGTATACGGAATTGACACGATTCCAGATTGGCACTAGGCAAGCACGTTAAATATTCTTCCTTCTTACACCCTGCAAACAAAATTCAAAGTAAAAGCGATTATAAGTAAACAACATTTAGTGAGAGCTGTTAAAATGAGAGGTTAAATACCTGGTGGAGCGGTGTGGGACTGAGTGCGTTATCCGTGACCAGCGCGGAGCCACTAAGAAGCGAGGTCGATTGCCTGGCAGCGGAGCTTTGATGTGACGCAGCGGAGGCGCAGATTAGTGGGCTCACGGCGCCCTGCCGCCTTGCCTTAATGAAGTCACTTCCGCCAGCAAACAGCGCAGTTCCCAACTTGCGGCCGTCTTCCGGCCTTCACAGACCAGGCACGGGACCTCGAATATTACCCTCCACACCTATCCTATAATCAGCTCACTAATATTACTGTTGTTTGGTTGGTAATTTACCTGTTTATATTCATTTGCGCTATCCTTGGTATGAAACTACAAAGTTTTAAATAAAAGAAATAAATTAAAAACGTGAAATACTGCGTTCATAAAAACCAGAGGACCTAAGAAAATTGAACAATGTAAATTGTTTCGTCATTTGCAGCAACATAAATAATCCAGTGTGTGTAAATGGGTTACCAAGCTTTCTCTGACTAAAATATATGAAGGTTTTCTATAAAAAAGACCTTCGTCACCAACAGTGTGGTCCAATTTCATTAGGTTAACTTCGCACCGCAATAAAACAATTCTCAGCATAATCGCCACCAACCACGTCACACAGGGAAGATGTAACCAGCAGGAGGTATCTCCTTGACATTCTCCAGGTGTGATTCGGATGGAAAATTCCGAACCGAACGTGGTAGGTGGAACTGTTAACGTTCTGGCCTCGCATACGAGATGACGCCGGTTCGAATCCCGTCCGGGCATCCAGATTTGGGTTTTCCACGGTTTCCCCACATCACTCCAGGCGAATACCGGGATGCTTCCTTCAAAAAGATCATGGCCGAATTCCTTCCCGTTCCTAGTTTATGATATGCTTAATTCGCTCAACCTAGCTGCACCGTGAACATACGAGATGCTTAATTGGTTATCGGAGCTAATTAAGACTAATTACAAAATACTAGTGCGTAAGAATTTTTGAAAGTTGTGTTTGATGAGATACGCCAGGTCATTCCGTGGTTCTGATTCCACGTTAAAATTTAGGACCCAGAGGAAAGGAATTGGCCGTCCTACCTCTGACAAAATGGCTTAGTAAGCTTCCTCCGGTAGGATCCAACCAACCTTCCGGTTGTGGAATAACTTTATTTTACAACAGATTAATTCCGCTATATTTAACAGCTCACCACGAGCAGAGAATTTTGGATCACTCTGCTTTGGACGAAAAATGCTGCCATCTCATCTCACTAATTAAAACTGTAAGAGGGCCCTGAAGATACCACTGACTAGAATGGATATAATAACCTCGTACTGCGACGGATGATTGGATTTATTCTGTTATCTGGAAGAAGCTCTTCATTGGTTGGAAGTGTAATAAATACGTACTGGGTACAAGTGATACTTCATTAATTGAATGACTTTCTTAGTTATTTGAAAAAGTATTACCATATTTAATTAAGATGTCGATGGAAATTAAAACCAAATTTAGTCATTACTTTCCGTTTATTAATTCAATTAAAAAGTCAAGTTTCAATTTTATTGTTTATCGAAATTCATCAGTTACTTCCGGAAAAGTATTTTGCAATGATGGATGGCAATGAGATGCTATCAGAGTCTCCTACGGGTTCAGTTCTGTGGACATTACACATTTTACTGATCGAAGATTTCATTACCAACTGCCGGGGTGTTGTGTCGTCCGTAACAGTTACTGATCATGGCGGGAGAGGTAGGCTGGTTCGTGTAGGAAGAACTCAAAGCAAACGAAACTGCCCGGGCAGCCCTCCGCTGCTCTTCCGCTCTCACATCGCTCGGATGATTCTGCGGCGATGCTACACCCCGCTGTAGGATACGCTGTTGATCCGTTGCTCGATAGATGTATTCCTCTAACAGATGTCTTTCCTCGAAGTCAGCTCTTCCTCCGTCAGTTTAGCAAATCTGCTTCATCCCTCGACACTTTTAATGGTGGTTCCTGAATTAGAAGAACTGGCCAGAACAAAAGCTGTCAGCCAGTTGAATCCCATTTTCCACGCGCTCACAGGCCGTGCATAGCGAAATGAGAGATGAGTTCCCTACGTCCCTGTCAACCGCCATCTTGAGAGGTGACGTAAATTTACTGTTAAGCTCGTCACGGGGATTGGATTTCCATGTTAAGAACTGTGCCTCATACTGCCATCAGAGTGTTCTTGTATTTAACCCAGCTTAGATACGCGACTAACGCAAAGCGTCAGAAATGTTAACATACCGTACTAAATTTCTCGCGAAATGTTTCTGGTTTCACGAAATTGCTCCGAAACACAGCGTCGAAAATTATTGTACTTATTTCTAAGATCCTTGTTTATTTTCTTCATTCTCTCTGTTCATACCTGTTTTCCTCATTTAATAACAGTGAGGTGCTATACCATGAAAATTTTATGACAGAATTTGGTCGTAATCTGCCATTCACAATGCTCTCAGTATCATTAAAAACAATGCGGACCTCTCTTCCGTAAGAGGAATTGCTGCGAACACTAAGAGTTCTGAGAAACACGGAGTGGGGGTAGATTTTTCGAGAACTTATGTTTTTAGTTTCCTGTATTCCAGATGCATCTTTGCAGCAATCTCTGACGCTAATATTTGGATACTATTTAACTCCTAGCTAAATTGAACCATCAGAGCGAGAGAGTAGTTAGCTAACTTTGATACTCCGAAAGACGACAGTGAATTAATGAGGGCATTTTATGACTAAATGCTTAGTAAACATAAACAACTCGTGGTTCTGTGAAACCCTACCATCAATCACTTAGAGGATTGAAGATGATGTCGAAACTGCAAATTCAGGAAGAGAGGCAGCAAGACTGCATTTCACATCAGACGTGTCTGTGGCTTCCAATATGGTGGCGCCGTAGCACACTAGCTGGGGTAAGTTAGAGTCCTTCTCTATTACGGATTATACATAAACTGCTGAACAAATTTATACGGTAATAATACGCAGTCAGCTGAAACTTTATCTCCAGGTCGTAAAGCCGTAATTGAATTGGAGCACACTGCTTCTCGTCAAATAAAGGAACTTGAAAAACATTGCAGGTTTTGGTTTTATCTGTCATCCAGGTGACTGACAGCTACCTGGAAACACATTGGCACGGGCAGCTGTAATTCCAAGCACCACGCACATAATAAACATAGCTGGTTTAGTCCGATAATGTTTATCAGTTCCTTACTGAACAAGAAATAACTGATCAATAAGTGGTGTCTCTATGCGACCTGTGCATTTGTATAGAAAGTACTTATATATGTGCTTACTTGAAATTAGCTTGAATCTCTTAGAGGAGACTGTTCTTTTATGCATTAAAATATATATATTTATAACAATTTAATTTTTTAGAGCCTGAACTTTCGCTGTGCATAGTTGGTCACCTTAACTAGTGTGATGATCCTATCCTGTATGATTAATTTTAAAAGTTTGTTTCTGCAACTTACTACTATGGGTATGTAGGATTCAAACTACGTTTTTCTTAATTTTAAGTAATTCTAATAAATAACACAGTATCAGAAGTATTTCATTAAAGCCTCCATGGTGAATATTCTGGATGCCAAGATGGCACAACTTCTCAGCTCTAACCTTTGATATTGGTTAGTTTAGGCAAAGGAGAACTTTAGTTTTCCGAGAGCTAATAATAATCTTTGGACAATTACTCTGAGCTGCAGATGGCTGGCGATCTGAACGAAATTCTCGAGAGTATTTACTACTTCACAGCGAAGAGTGTGATACCATTTCATCCCCTTCTTACCAAATATTATTATTTTTTAATGAGAAGTACTGTGGGTTGTTTTTAATTTATGCGAGCCTTCAAGTTGCATATTTTTTTTATTTTTTTATTTCTCCCAGTTTTCAAACAGCCAACTCAAGTGTTTTTATACAATCATCCTTGGCTCTAATACTAATATCCTAACACAAACTCGAACCAGCGACCCCTGCGGAGCTAGCGCTCTAATCCCACTGTGACAGTCCTCAAACGCCGTCTTTTATGAATTTTAATCTTTGGTATTAAGTACAGAGATATCATAGTTGATTAAGTATTAATTTGTATATTTTTGATGTGTATAAATATTGTTTTTATGGAAGGAGACTATGTAAATTATGTGTAATACGATCAAATCAGAACGATGTCTGAAAAATTAATAGAAAGCTTGTAATTATAAATGTTTATGTAAGAAATGGTGTTTTGAGGACGATTTTCTGCTGTTTGGAGTGTTTTATGTTTAAATGGCTGGAAATAAATTTCAATTTTAAAGTGTTTCCTAATGACTGTGATTTTGCACTAGTTCTAATTGTTTTCGTATGGTTTTCATTATTAGTGGGATAGAAACGTGGGTCGGCACGCTTTGTTATGTTCTGGAAGTTTCTATGGCGCTTAATTAACGATTAGCAGAAACAGTCGTCGTCAGTATTTCTTAACAGTTTTAGGGAGGGGGGTGCAAGGGGGTGCACTTGCACCCCCCTGACATCCCGGGTCGCCCGGAAATTTGGGCCGATAGGGGGTGGGGAGAACCAATTATAGCCCTGGTGCACCCCCCTACATCCCGGGTGCAGCACCCCCCTACATCCCGGGTCGCCGTGTGGGCAGTAGTAGAGCTAAAAAAAAGGTCGCCCGCCCGGAAATTTTTGGGCCGATGGGGGGGGGGGGCACCAATGCAGCCCTGGTGCACCCCCCTAGAAGCAATCCTGCCGGCGCCCATGTACTCGTGAGTAGTTTTGTGAATGGTCACGCAGGAATGTTCACTGAAGTTTATTCACTGGAGTTGTTTTGTAACCGCTTTAGTATATCTACACAAATTTTGATGCCTATGAAGATATCGACAGATTAAAATTGAGATGAAAACTGATTCGACGAAATTGTTATTTCAGAAGCTGTATTAATCATTTGGTGAAAGGTAAAGTCAACCGGCGACTGGATTATTCTACCTGTTAATTAAAGAACTAACTAAGTGGCAATCAGCATTATTTGAAAGGTCTATCCAGCGAGAACCTTGTAATGGCTTTCGCGACAGGACTGAACAGTAAGAAATAGTAAACGCTGTGGACGCCGCCTCCCTTCAAGTTCTACAACTGATAAAACTCAGCAACAGTAGTCTCCTATTCGCCCCACTTTCAGAGGTGTGCGTGGCGTTTAACGCTAACTGGGTACGTCCTACACACTACCCATGTCTCGCGTTATAGCCTGTCGCTTTGGTCGCTGCTTGCTTAAAGCTATTTGTTGTTCTTGTTTCGCTTATTGTTCACAATTCCTATCTCTCCCGTCTTAAGTCGCGAGGCTTTTGCGTCTCCTGTAGGTTTCACGATTGCGATAAGTTCAAAACTGTCAGTTCCACGATGCGATAATCATTCGTTCTGAGAATTTAGTATTCAAGCAAATGTTCAGTTAATGTATTGTATACATAAATACGTTACATATAATTTTATAAGGCTTTCTTAGCTATCTGATGTTTTCTCTTTTAATTTTCTATATTTTGATACAGACATCACTACACACGTGGTGAATGAAATTAGCGTTGTACAGCAGTTAACCTCATCTAATTTCTTCTCTTTTGTCGATTTAATCCGCGCTTCTTATGTTGAGGCAATATAACGCACTAGTTTCCGTGAGTTTTTTGATTGGCAGTGAAGGAACGAAAAAATATTTTACTGAAAAATTGTTTGCAGTGTTAAATATAGCGATTTTTGAATTCTAAAGTAACAAATTGATTTATTTCATTTTTATACATAATTATAAGAAGCCACACCAACGATTTCAACATACCCGCATTACGCATCTTATGCATCTTATGCAATAATTGCTATGCAGAAAGCAGCTGCGACTGTTTGTTTAGTTATGCACTATTTTCAGTTATTGTTGGCTTTTTTTGTCATCTGTACTGCTTACGTAAGCGTTATACAACTTTAAAGAAATGTAAAGAACTCTATGTCTTAAGTAGGACTAATTAATTTTTTATTTTTCCGTTGCTGTTCCTTAGTTGTATACCATTACTGGCAAGTCACCACTCACCACGTTGCCATTGTTGTTTTAAAGTCTCGTGGTGATACGGATGAAAATATGTTCATGTTAGTTTGTTGAAATACCAGCTTACAAAATTCTGAAATCTGAATTCTGATTTCGGTTATTTTTTAGAAATAATATCATATGAAAATAGGTTTGATTCCTTCAAATAAATTGTTTCCAATTTCATTTTAATTCGTTCGAAATTATCATGTTTAATGTTTCTAATGACACAGAGTTATAATGCCGGTAATTTAAAACATTAAAAAGGCAGGAATAAACAGAACTCTTTTTCATTTACTAAACTCCGGATTCATGTTTCATATACTTTATATATCGATGCGTTTATTGACGTGAAATTTCACTAATTCGGTGTATGTTATGCAGCTCTGAAGTTGTTCCCAAAATTATTATTCTTTTTTTTTTTTTTTACATTCATGTTAATAGATTCTTCTAAATTTGCGCCAATGCTCTCTGCTGATGAAAGTGCAAACATTAAAATTAGGAGACTTGGGAAAGAAATATCATTTGGAAATATAAGTTATCTTAATACCAATAAGGTGGGTGTTATGCAGCGTAATTTTACCATAGATTTGTTAATACCAGAAGAGCCAATGCTAGGATAATATATGAAGAATGATAGTACTATTGTCAATATTAGGAATAGTATACGGCTAATTACATTAATTTTACCCATAGCTTAAATGTTATAATTTAGTGCGCGGTTACCAAAATTGTAGAACAGCTGAAGAACTTTAAATTCGAATGTATTCGTACCAGGGGATGCATAGACTCATAAATGCTGGCAATTTCCTTTGTATTTTTATTAAACCCGAATAAAAAATAAAAATTTCATTCTACGCTTTTTTTATACGAAAAAACTTTTGTTAAGTATATTTTTGTATTAAAATGTTCGATGTCATTGAATTCTGTAGTTTATCTGTTTGGCTGAATTCGGCTGTTCGTAGGTGGTGGTATTGCATGGTTGCATAAAACACAGGCGGAACCACGCCCTCCCCACTGTTGTCGCCGATACTCCAACTGTTTTTGCACCAAATTGAAACTGAAGCACGTATCATGACCAGCGACACTAATGCAAACGACAGACGCGAACAAATCGATCACAGTGTACAAGCCGCGCAACAAATCAGTGCCAGGGCAGCTCACTGTACACACGAGCTGAAATCACAATGACCTTATTTGCGTTCGAAATAGGATGGTCTCTATTTGTGACTGGGTACAACTGGGCTCATTTACGTTTGAAACATCTACCGTTTTTTAATTATAATTTACTTTAATATTCCTTGCATGATTTGTCCAGCCTCTGATGACTTCGACGTCGACGAGGCGTAAAGCCATAAATAAAAAAATTGATTGATTTGTTACAATGTTCAATAAATTTTAGTAGCAGTGTAGTGCACATTCGCAATACGTGAACTGGAATGGTTCAGAAACTTAATTTTGAGTGAAATTCTTTCTCCAAACAATCAGCTAACAGTAATTCATAAATGAATTCCGTCGATTCTATATTTCAGTAAAGAGCGTGAGCAAAGTTATGTATATATATATATATATATGTGTGTGTGTGTGTGTGTGTGTGTGTGGACACATACGGAAACTATTTCGCCAAAGTAAAATTAAATTTAGTCGTGAGAATATTATGAATAACCCATTGAAAACTACGATTACCCGTTGCTTAGTAGGTTATTTGACGGTATCCAAAATATATTACAAATTGTAGTCATTCGCGTAGATTAATGCTTAAGGAAGCTATTTTTGTTAAATTTGAAAAGAAAGATGGATTGTTTTTAATTAAAAAAGCGAAATAAAAATCAAATTTTTCTTGCCTCTTGTCACGTGACCTAAAACGCTCTGGGATTGGAGAGACTAACAGAAATCCTTCATAAGAATGACTAAAATTTTAAATAAATTAGTTGTTTTTACGAGAAAAATTCAAGTGCAGTATAAGGTAAGCACAACAGTTAAATAACTGGATGTTATGGACAATATTTCTTAACTGCCGGTAAATAATTATAGATAAATAATATTTTTTTTCCAACGAAACTGAATTTATTGTTTATTTATTTACCGACCGCGTTCACTTCAACGCACATAGAAACTGTGATGTTTACTATTAACTAGAAGAAAAGTAACGATGCCATGGTGTCCAGGTAGCTGCAGTGTTAAAGAATGCTATAGGAATTTGAAGATCCTTTATTCGAACCTTAACTAGGATAATATTTTTTCGTATGTACATTTTTTTCTATTTGCAGTTCATTGCTTTACATAATCTTGTTTTTATTAGAAGTATAAAACGTCATGCAACCGTTTGAAACATATATTGCTGTCATACAAGAAAACATTTATAAAAAGATAATCTCCTGCTTTTAATTTTGAAACATACCAGAGATACATCATCATCGCAAAAAAAAAAAAAAAAAAAAAAAAAAAAAAAAAAAAAAAAAAAAAAAAAACTAGTACTCGGCAGTGAATTTATTTTAATAATAACATTGCACGTTAATCTCGCAACAATTCTGGAACGCGTTGAATACTTTCTGTTGAAATTTTCACGTAACGATACAACTGTATGTTGCCTTTCTGACATAAATGCATCTATTTACTTTTAATGCGCAAGTAATTTTAAGTTTTTTAAAACTTTTTATCGGTTTGCAAGTAACGTCCAGTTTCAGATTTTAAGTCTTCTTTGGTTATGTCTCAAACGTTTATAATACTCTTGCTATCCAAAAATTTGTGAATCATTCGGAAAAAAAATAATGTTTTGGTGGATTTTAGAAAAAGAATATGCGGTGCTACCAACAAAAACTAGTATCTAAAGAAAACGCTCACAAATAACAAAACATATTCCAAAGTGAGGATCGAACCTAACTGAACCTTTACTGATACTCGCGTTAAACATCGTACTACATTATCCCAAAGAAATTATCTTGCAAATTATATTTACAGTAAATGATATGAGACCTAGTCGCAATGTCGTCTGGGTTTCTATGAGCAAGTAGCAGCGACCTTTTTCCTTAATTCAGCTAATGCGGGAACACTTATGTTTATTTGCAGATTTTTTTATTGTTGTGATTATAGATTGATGTACTACACACTATTTACAAACCATATGTCGAACAATTTATACACAAATTCAGAGAAACAAACCAAACGTTACTTACGTAGAGTGAGCGCCTGCTGGCGTGTGACGTCACTAGTGTCTCTGGCCCGCGCCAGGAACAACAGGAACGTTTTGGCGGGCTTTCAAATACTCTAAATTTTAACGTTGAATTTTATGTAAAATAAGCACTTTTGTCAAAAAATAATTAGTACTCGTTAAATAGCGTGTATCAATAAACTATTTAAAAACAATTTCGAAAAATAGTCAAATAGCCAATTGGAGAATAATTTATTTACTGCTATGCTAAAATATGAGATGGGAAAACATTTTATTTTTATTTTACGTACGCTTTTTATGGTTTTAAATTAATAATATAGTAGATAATTTGTTATTTTAAAAAATGTTATTTGGCTGACTAAGCCACGCAAGCTACATTATTACTGTGTATGATTCTATCATTGCAAAGTATTTTTGATTATCGGAGGAAGGAGAATACAAGACAGACTCAATCCTCAACTGTAACCACCCAAGCCTTTGACTGCATTGTAACCAGTGAGCATCCGTACGTGGAACTCTAATTCTTTGCCTACATTATCACAACCATACAGCGAATTTCTGCATAGCGGAAGTTCCCTCCTACTGCCCTTCTGGGCCTCACGTGCATGACATTAACCACAATGAGCAGAATCAAGGGTTAGTACTTATTATCATTCTTACAGAAATACTCAGTTGATATTCTAGTACTGCAAGGAATCCACACAGAGAACGGCCAGCATCTACTGGCTAGAGGGTAATTACCTGTTTATCAAGTGGTAACAGCACAACATCATGCAAAATATGTCCTTGCAAATTATATTAAGACTATTCTAACCAATTAACATGCAACTTACATTTCCTCCACATTACATGTACATAATGTTACGGTTACAAACATTTACAAGCTACCCATTGCATATTGGGCAGACAGTATCGACTTAGTCCCCATAAGGAAAACTTTATAGCTGCATATTTCAACAGCCTTCATACGCTGTGAGGAGTATAGCCAGACTGACGAGAACGGAATTAAAGTAAGAGAATTGGCTGACGTCAACAGCTGACGTTGATATATGATCTTAAAGACAAACGCACATTTCATTCCGCCCGTTGGAAACAGACTACTCATCGGACTTCTGTTTCGTCTCTTCTGGCTCAACATTACCTTTCTCTCGCGTACGGAGACAAGTTCTTGTTGACTTCCCTTACAGTGAACGTAGACCTATAATCTATAACATAGGCACCCAGGCACCTGCTATTCAATCCACTGCTAAAGTTCGGTGGAACTTCCCGAGAGCAGACTAGGAAGTCAATGCGAAGTTCATTTATTCTAACATTCAATAGATCAAAACAGTTCCAGAGAATTATGCTAGGTTCGCAGGTCTAATAAAAGCAACAGTGAAGAGAGCTATCCCTCGAGTTTTGAGGAAAGACTATTATCCAGGATGGACCGACATGTCATGCGAACTTGGAGAATAATTCGAGGAAAACAACTCTCATGAGAAAGCAATAGAACTGCTGCAATCTCTTGACCATGATAAAATAGACAGAAACTCCTAGAAATCTGAATTTTACCCCTTCTTGCAGAAAAGCGTCTCATTCGTAAATTACATCCTACATCAATACCCTCAGGACACACTCATACATTAATGTGGAACAAATAGCAATTCATTTTGTATCTACTTCTAGAAGGAAAGAGGACAAGCAGTTCACTAAACGGGTCAGATCTGAGCTTAAGCGTCAAAAGTATTAAACACACACTATTTAAATTACATTACATTACACGAGGTTCACAAAGGTTTAAAAACCCCTCGAAATTGAATAGCTGGAGGATTACATCGGATGTATCGAGAACTTCTGACGAGCTGTGGGTCATTACCATACTGCAGTCTGGAAGTCTTCTTCAGATCTTCAAGAGAACAAAAATCATTGCCTTACACCAACCAGATAAGGCCAAAACCTCCCACAAATTTATCGTCCAATAGCTTTACTTAATTTTTTTTTTTTTTTTTTTTTTTTTTTTTTGTAACTGCTTTACGTCTCTTTTTAACATCGAGGTCTTTTAGAGACGGGAAAGGATGGGGGGCAAGGATGGGGGGGGCAAGGAATGGGAAGGAATTCGGCCATGGCCTTTTGAAGGAAGCATCCCGGCATTTGCCTGGAGTGATTTGGGGAAACCATGGAAAACCCAAATCTGGATGCCCAGACGGGGATTCGAACCGCCGTCCTCCTGAATGCGAGGCGAGAACGCTAACCGTTACACCACCCCGCTCGGTGCTTTACTTAGTGTTATTTATAAATTATTGGAAAGGCTTATTTTGAACAGAATAGCTCCGACAATTGAAGCCCCGCAATGGGCTCAGGAGGAACAGATCACATTATGAGTGAAATATTATCGGAAGAAATTAGCTTAACCAGTGTGAAAACAATGATCGTTAAAGTTTTACGCTACTCAGTTGTAGTAAAAAGTAGAACGGAGCCTTAGAGGTTATTTTTTGCCTCGCTTTAATGCATTCCCGTTAATTACAACTTTTGCGATAGGTTTTAAGATCTGAATTTATTTAAAGTGTTATTGAAATTTAGGGGAAGGTTGATGAACTACCCCGCCATTATGAATCGTCAGTGGGGAGGAGCTTAATTATAGTTTTGTTTCATGCATTGACTTACGCAAATGAATAATCTGAAATATAGATGGCTCTGAATGAAATATCCCCCAATGATATTGCCAAAAGGCGGAGCCAGCATTGCCTTACTCTTTCCTGGGATGAGATTGATGCCATATTGTGCAAAAAGACTGATAGAACATGACAGCGCTGTCCACATTTAATGCAAAGACTGTACGAGTATATATAGAAAATGAATGATTATGCATTCTTTAAGAAGTAGGAATATCCTGAGAATGGATATTCCATATGAGCCGTTCACGGAAAGGCTGCGCGTTCAACGCTGTGTGTAAACAGCCCTATTTCCTCATGATGATCTTACCACACATCACTTGCCGAGTGTAACTGACAGTGAGACAAACTATAAATCCTTATAATGAATTACAATGTGGCGCTTGATAGTGCTATCGTCATCTATCAGCTGACACGTAATTTTTTAAAGTTTTCTATTATCAAAACATTACGAAAATATAAGTGTCACTATTTCTTTCTGTTATGATATTTATCTTGAGACAAAAATTTTCAAAAATTTAGAAACTGATAGAGTTTTGTTTAGAATAAATGAAACGTAGGATATTTATAAAACCACTCTTCTTTCTCATATTCCTCGTGGATGTTATGACGTCTATATACTGGCTATTGTTTTTCCACAACTATGAGGAAACAAATCTTTTACTTTACACTTTCGCGAAATGAATGATCGCGAACAATTTATACTTTAAGACTAGATTGTTACAAATTTCAGTATCCACAACATGATTGTATTTACTTTAGCGTCAATTCAGCATACAATGAGTTAATATGTCAATAATAAAGATTCCAGCAGTTTTAAATTAAATCTTGATTGTGTTACTGTTCATCAAACAAATAGGCAAAGTTCTTCAGCGGCATTAGACAGTAGTCAAGTCACATTCACGACCCAGCCAAAAAAGTTTCGGTTTAAATAAAAAAAAAAAAATCCGAAAATACTCAAAGGAATGGGGAATTGCTACTTCTCAACGACCGTGGACCGATTCGTTTACCTTAAAAAAAAAACTAATTTCTTCTAGGCCTTTGCAATAATAATGACTTTACGGAAAAATAACAATGAATTTGGATTTCTCAATAGATACAGGCAGAAATCTGTAATTTTAACGTCTCAATAGGTGTATAATACGTTTTTACTGTCTCAGTGTACGGGTAACACAAGAAAAACATAACGTATCGTTTAACCACTTTTTCCCGCGGCGCGACTCGAACCGTGGAACCACGAGACAACGCACTAGCTTCCGGGATCTGCATCCGCGAATATGAGCCACTTACCGCCCCATCGCGTCAGGCTTACCAGAAACGGAAGATGAGGTAGCTACAACGCATAAACAGCTTGGCAATATCTTTCCTCGTTCTTGAAAGTTATTGTTTATTTCCCGGAATTTTACATTAATTAACAGCTGAACGAATTGGGTGAAGGGTAAATTTCATCAGTGGCACTAGAAAATAGTCAATCCACACTCATGATCTGGCTATCAAAAATTCTGTTTAAATAAAAAAAAATCTCGAAATTATTCAACGGAATGAGGAATTGCCATTTCTCAAATATCGTTGCCGAATTCTTTTACGTTTTTAGAATGCTCTCTTCCGTGCCTTTGAAATAATAGTGACTTTATTGAAGAATAACAACGAATTTCGATTTCACAATAGATACAGGCAGAAATTTGTAATTTCAACTTCCCAATAGGTGTAAAATATGTTTTCACTGTCCCAGTGTACGGGTAACGCAAGAAAAACATAACGCATCATCTAACCACTTTTGCCCTCGGCTGACTCGAACCGTGAAACCGCAAGACATCGCACCTCGTAGCTTCCGGGATCAGCATCCCCGAACCTGAGCCAATTACAGCACCATAGCGTCAGGCTTACCAGAGACGGAAGCTGTGGTAGGAGAAACTAATAACGAGCCAGGAATTACCTTTCCTTGTTCCTGGAATTTACTGTTTATTTCTTGGAATTTTAAATTTAGGAAATAAAATTAAAGAAACTTTTCATCAATGGTGATATGCGTCAGAATTAACTTTTAAAATTTCTGCACTTCTTTAATAATGTATATTCTTTTTGTGCTACGGTTAACGATTTTGCCCCTTACCTGAAACCGAATTTTTTACGGACTCCCGGAGATAGCGGTCAACGCGATAGGACAGGGAAGATAAAACTCCATGCTACGAATAATGTCCAGTTGGGGTTATGCATCAATTATATCATTAGCTATCACTAGTCGGAGCAGCATGTTTTTAAATACGGAAGCTTTGAATTTTATTTTCTTCCTTGATGAGATTTTTTTTTCGTAAGAACAGCCACTTTCCATTTCATTTCTCATTTGCTTCCCAATACCACAGGCTAGAATTTATCGTTGCCGCATAGTAAGGACATTAGCTAAAAAAAACTTTTACGCACAATAGACACATTAGTTTGATTTAGTTCCTTGATTATTTTAAACAGTTATCATTACGTATTACATCAATGATCAATCGCCCGACTTTGTTATGAGCACTAGAAAAAATGGGGAATGTTGAGTGACAGAAATCTTTAGGGTGAAGTTAAATTTAATAGAAAAGTGTCTTTCAAATCCTACTCACGCATGCTGCGTTGACAGTGTCTCACGTCAGCCAGAACATTAATGTTATGATTCTTTTCTATTGTTCCACGCTAAGTATGTTCAAGAAACGACAGAACTAAAAGAATTGCTTTTACAGGAAAGCATACTTACAAGACCACTGCCAAAATGATTAAATCCAAAATCTTGTTACGTATTATATATTTGACTGAACTCTTAGATAAGTCTGTACTGTTTCCAAAAATTATAATTTACAGCAAACGTTGAATATTAACGTGAATTTCGAGTCATTTTAAGTTATTGTAGACGGGTATAAAATCTGCATTTTGTTGTTATCCAGTACTTGCTAAAAACCAGCATTTTGTTTGAGATTGATAACTTTCGTGTTGTGTGTGAACACTTAATAACTGTAAAATGTCATTAAAACAGTAAATGAAACGTATTCGATGTTCCTATAACTTTTTTATTGCCGAAATGTAATCACTATTTCGGTTTATGAAACAAAAAAGCGGAAATGTATTTCGTTTTATGTGAGGTGGATGTGGCTCAATTTTAATAGTCGTGAGACTGTACGACCTCCAGGGTATAGTACTGTCTTCGTAGATGTGTATAATGGGTTGAATAAGTTCCAGGAGGAAATGTAGTGATGTGCAATTCAGGTCGTTCGGATTAATATGAGCATGGTAGTACCTCACTTACAAAAGAACCTTCATAATAGAGCTGCCAAAGTTAAATGTCGGAACAATCGGCTTCAGCGGCTGGCTGGAATCTCACCTGGAGCTGATGAGAATATACTGAGAACAACAGGCTTGACCTTGGTTTACTCCACAGCCGGATACTACTGTAGTGTGTGGCTCAATGTCTCTCACACCCAACAGGTGGAAGTTCAGCTTCGCCAATGTGTATCATAACTGGCACGCTTCTGTCGACACCTGTCCAGTCGCTGCCGGTGTTTAGCAGCACATCAGGAGACAAAAATTCCTTACTAAACTATGAAAATAAGATATTAGGCAATACAAAACATGACTGAAGTCACTTCGCCCTACATGGTAAATCACTGCTAGTCTAACATCCATCTCCTTCAGCCGTAAAGATATCTGGACAGCAGAACGGGCATCGTCAACATCAAAGGACATCCTGCAAACTACTAATATCCGGTCAAGACGTCCAGGATTCAAACTTCCACGGTCTATCTGGTGTAAATTAAACTGTAGTAGATGTGGCACGGGAAGAATTGCTTCAATGCTCCACATCTGAGGCTTGCAGGTTCGCCGTACTGCGATTGCGAAGAGGTCGCACAAACTTTGTTGCACATTGTGGAGGATTGTCCAGTCCGTGCCTTCCTGGAGCTATAGAAAATTTAAATTCAGCAACGCCGGAGGCGGTGGCCTGGATGGAACACTTCGATGTCAAGTTATGAAAATTATGCCTGCCGAACCTAACATAACGGTCTGTTCAGCTGCCAGCTGATGGCTTTGTCCGGTGAACTCAGTAGCCTATATATTTAAAAAAAAAAAAATAGTTCCATAATTATTGCATTTTGTTGTTATGAGTTTTACAAGTGTTATGTAGCATCAAACGCTCAATAAATAAAATAAGTGAATTGCTTCAATAATCTGGACATCGCAACATTAGGACTTTGAATGGTAGTTCCGTATTCAATACAATGTCGAATGTATTTTGTTTATAACGTATCAAAAGAACTCAACAGATGCAAAGCTGTTCATATTTCTCCGTCGTTCACAGATGAATTCGTACCTGTATAAATACTGAATGCAGAAGGTTGTCTAGGTATCTCAGCTTACAGTTAAGCTGTCAGTAGAAGAAGGCTCTCTGTAGTAGTAGCAGCAGAGGTCTAACGAAACTAGTACCATTGCAAAAGATTGGTTCTATGTAGGTTGTACATCCACCTCTGCTTTGCATTTCTCAAAACTGTGCGTTGCAGAGGACTCTCTGCAGAAAATTATTATCATCTCTGTACCTTCCAATCCATAATGACAAAATGGAAGAAAGGTTATAAATAGGCATCAGTACGCCACATTAATTCCATGATTTTAAGTCTGAAGAATGAATCGCATTCTGGAGAGCTACTAAAGTCACGTTGTGACCTCACTACATGTGGCTTTGCACCGAAATATCTAAATGCTTCATGGAACCTACCTTTTCAGGGATTGAATAACTTCCTTTGAACGGGCGGACAGTGGCGGTCATCACGTTACACGTTTTGCTATTTAAGTCGAAAGTGATGAGTTATGTTAAAATAAAGTCAATTTCACTAAGCAGTTAGTGGAACTCTTCAATCACCTGCAGATAATTGTATTACTGGTGAAGGGATTTTAGTTTCTATTAACGTTACCACCAATATGATAAACAAAAACTGAAAAAATGTGACCTTGTTACATTTTCTCCTAGAACGAACCCTAATAATTTGGTTAATACGGGATAGGACCTGCCCATTTATTTAGAAATTTACAAACCAATTTACAACTTTGTAGCGATAATTGGTACACACTGATATTTCTGATGAGGTTAATGCGTGAAAATTGGAATTGAGTTCTGAAAACCCAGGAAATTAGCATCAATTTGTAACCCTGCGTCAATAACTTTAATCACGTCTTGAGTAAGCGGGGTCAGTTGTGTTTCATATGATCAACCCATCGTAAATGAGTTTTGGTTTGAGATAATTGCTTTGACTGCAATTAAGAAATTTGTAACTCTCGAACTCATGCTATAATTCAAGTACGCAGATAAATTTAAGCGATATCAGGCATGCATATTTGCACTTTCAACACCTAATCCATTAGCTACTTTTTCTGTGTAGAACCAGTAGCTAGAAACTTGTGTATTTGAATCTGTTTAATCGTTGCGTAACTGCAAACAAAGCTGAAGGTACTAAGTAATTCGCCAGCGAAGTGCGAGAAATTCACTTTTAAATTCCTCTGCTCATAAAGAAATTCCTGTCGTCGAAAGCAGTCGCTCGTCTAGCCGGAGCCGACGGGATCAAGCAAATCCTTGAAGATAAGATCGGATTAGACCAACCAGGGCGCACCTAAATCGTTTTAAAGCCCTGTACTTAATCAAGATTTCCTGGCGGACACCAGCATAAATCACAGCAAACAGCTAAGTCTATTGAAGACGCATCACCAACGGTTTCAATTTCAATGCTTTAAACGTACCACACATTACTTCTTCCTCGTCTCATTTCTTAAATCCGCGAACATTCTATAGACAAGAAGTTAGTTTACAGAAAAACTTGAAACAGATTAGAATATATGCATGTGACTATAAAAAGATTTTTGTTTGATTCTGAGAATTGCATGATCTACGTTCTTTTTTCTTGTTATTCATTCTGATAGATACTTAAATTTGGTACAAATTGTAAGTTTTAAATAAACAGTAGTGCACGTTTTCGTGTTTCAAGAACGACTGACTTTATTTAATAACAGAGATCATAGAAGCACAAGCATAGCATAGATAATATTGTAGATGTACATTGTACATGGAACACAGATTATATTTAACAAATGTTGCTGCTAGTATAACTTAACATATTTTGATATATGACCAATACCCCCACTATATCAAAATAAACTAACAACTTTACTTTTCTTGTATTCCAATAGTTTTAAAAGTTTACAATGCCTTACATGACATAAAGACTTTGTGAGTATGTCTGCAGGCATACTTGCTGTTTCTAAGTATTCTACTTTAACAATATTCTTATCAATACATTCTCGACCAAAATGGTATTTTATGTCAATATGTTTTGATCTATTGTGAAAGACAGGATTATACAATAACTTATGAGCAGTCTGATTGTCATTAAAGATTACAATACACTGTGAATCACCAGTTATTTCCTTATTTAAATTTCTCAGATAAATGGCCTCCCTACAACATTCTGATATTCCTACATATTCAGCCTCAGTGCTTGATAATGTAATATTGTTTTGCTTTTACTCCCCCAAGATATCACACCACCTGAGAGACTAAAACAGAATCCTGTGTAGGACTTCCTATCTAATATGTCATTAGCCCAGTCTGCATCTACATGACCAACTATCTCTTTGTTAACATCTGTCCCACAATATTTAATACAATAGTTTTTGGTTCCTTTGAGATATCTTAATATACGCTTAGCATGAGTCCAGTGCTCTTTATTATAACAATTATTAAATTGACTCAAGTACCCAACTGCGAATGAAATATCTGGACGGGTAAGTATTGCTAGATACATTAGACAGCCAATTAATTGTTGATACGGCAATTTTTTATCACAATTCTCATCTTTAGCTAACTTCAATCCAGGTTCCATTGGCGTGTCAACAGACTTACAATTAACTAAATTAAATTTTAGTAACAACTGATCAATATAATTACTTTGATCCAAAGTTAAAATTCCTTTCTGTTTATCATAACAGACAGACATACCAAGACACTGCTTGATTTGCCCCAGATCCTTAATTTTAAATTGAGATCCTAATGCAGATTTTAGCTTATCTGTTTCAGTACAATTGTTTGAAAAAACAAAAAAATCATCAACATACAATGCAATTATGGTTATACTTTTACCATTATTCTTAATATATAAACAAGGTTCATATTTGGACTTTGAATATCCAATATTAATTAAACAAGTATTTACCTTATCATACCACATTCTTGATGACTGTTTTAGCCCATAAATGGCTTTCCTTAGTTTTAGAACTTTACCAGGATTTGAACAGTTAAATCCTTCAGGAATTTGCATGTAAATATTCTCGTTAAGATCGCCATTCAAGAATGCAGTAACTACATCTATATGCATAGTATCAAATGCAAGCTTCACAGACAAAGCAAATAGTAATCGTAAAGTACTATGTCTTACCACAGGCGAAAATGTTTCGTTATAGTCTATGCCAGTTTGTTGAGTAAAACCTTTAGCTACTAACCTTGCTCGAAAACGCACTTTATTGTCGCACTCAATCTTTTTCTTAAGCACCCACTTACACTGCACTATAGTAGAGTTACATGGAGGCTCTACTATCTCCCAAGCATCATTTTCTTCAAAGTTTTTTAACTCCTCCTGTATCGCTTGTAACCACTGATTTTTCTCTGGTCCTCCCAATGCCTGTTTAAATGTAAGTTCAGTCACATTGTCTAAATTACTCTCTGTATAACAAATACCACCAAAACCATATCTGTCTGGTGCACGTCTTTCTCTGACAGGCCTATGTGGTTCATCACCTGTACCCTGAGCATCCAAACATTCTTCATAGTCTGTTGGAACATAATCAGAATCTGATGAAGCTTTCAGTGACTCTTCAGTTAATGTCAAGTCTGTGATGTCCCCCACTGAATCTTGTAATGTCTTATTTTCTGTCATGTTCTCTTCAGTTATACATTCCTTTTCACTATCTGCAGATACAATGTCTACCATTTCTGATGGCTTTTCCATAATGATCACATCTCTGCTTGTAAATATTTGTCTTTTTATTGGATCATATACTCTGTATCCTTTGACATTATCAGGAAATCCAAGAAGTATACACTCAACTGACTTTTTATCCCACTTAGATCTTTTTCTTTATTGATATGAACCATAACAGGAGATCCAAAAATTCTCAAATTACTTAAATCTGGCTTAATTCCCATCCATAGCTCATATGGTGTTTTACCATCCAGAACTGACGATACAGTACGATTATGTAAGTATACAGCTGTGTTACATGCCTCAGCCCAAAACTTCTTACTTAAGTCAGCATCATACAGCATACATTTTGCCTTCTCAATAATCGTCCTATTCATTCGCTCACATAACCCATTTTGTTGCGGTGTATATGGATTTGTCGTCTGGTGTATTATTCCAAACTCCTTTAAGTAATTATCAAAATCTGAATTGCAGAATTCTCTCCCATTATCACTTCTGAAGACTTTCACTTTTCTATTAATTTGATTTTCAGCTAATGCCTTAAATTCTTTAAAGTATTTTAATGCTTCATTTTTATTTTTCAAAAAGTAGATAAATGTCATCCGACTGAAGTCATCTACAAATAATAGAAAGTAGGATGAACCTCCTAGTGATTGCTGCTCCATCGGTCCACACAGATCACTGTGAACGATTTGTAATAATTCAGTACCTCTTGTACCACTACTTGCAAAAGGTAGCCGACATTGCTTTCCTTCACAACAAGTCTTACAAGATGATTTGTTTACATTGACTTTATCATCAAACTTCATTCCTTCTACTGCCTTCTTAGTTTTCATTAAGCAATCACTGTTCACGTGACCTAGTCTGCGATGCCAAGTGAGACCTGTAGCTGTCACAGCTGCAACCATCCTTTCTTGCAGGTTTAATTTATAAACACCATTCGTCAAAGAAGCAGTAGCAACTAATTCTCCACATTTATTGTAGATGTCACAACCATTTTCTGTGAAAATCACTTTGTTGCCTTTCTGAATTAACTTGCTAACTGAGATGAGATTTGTTGTTAAGTTTGGAACACAAAACACATCTTCGATGTTTATATCGATTGCACTGCCTTTAACTGAGGTTACTATCTTCACATCGCCAACACACGTAATTGAAACAGTTTCCTGATTTGCTACCATTATTTCTTGTTGCACCTCACGATATTTACTGGTGATCCAGTCCTGATTAGCCGTTAGATGAACACTAGCACCAGAATCAATATACCAGTCTCTTTTATTGAAACTTCCACTCAAAAACACTGCTGAGAATGCATTTGTTTTCATGTTGTTTGGGCATTGCGTTCTGTAGTGACCAAGCTGTTTGCACTTATAGCATTTGACATTTACAGTCTTTATATTGGTACTACTTGACTTATTTGAACTGACATCTTTGTTGCCATATAATTGTTTCCTTTTATGTTGGCTATTCTTCGACACAACGAATGCACCCTCATCATTATGACTACTTTCTTTTCCGGTCTCCATGTCTAAAAGTTTGCTTTTAATAGCGTCCGATGTCACTTGAATTCCTGAGTGCTCGATGGCCATAATCATTGGCTCATATTTTTCAGGTAGTCCAGCTAGCAACAACGAACCAATCCATTCATCATTTATCGCAAATCCTGTTCCATTTAGCTTTTGACCCGTCTCAATTATCTGCGTAACATACGAGGTCATTGAACTGCTACTCTCCAATCGAATGGATATCAAATGCCGTAAAAGACTTATCCTTCTTGTAAAACCGGAATCGTCAAAGAGCGATTTGAGTTTTTCCCATAGCTCTTTTGTAGTCTTGACAGTTTTTATGTGGACATATAGTGATGAGTCTATTGTAAGAATCAATTTCGCCTTTGTCTTGGCGTCATCAACAGCCGACACTGTAATTTCAGCACCACTTTCGTTTCTTTCGGGCTTGATACATTTCATCATGCCTTCAAGTATTAAAAAGTTCTCTGCGGCGAACACCCACTCGTCGTAGTTCTCTCTACCACGTAACTTAGGCACATTTACAATATAGTTCGTTGTCGCCATTTTTGTGAATTTAAACCAGCGGCAACCAAACACAAGAACAGTTCATGCAATACTACACAATATCTAAGCTAGCTACTGATTACTTCTCTTACTGCGAATAAAATAACTTATTTAAACTTTCGCGAGATAATCTGCTAAGCCTATCAGGCGCTCTGGGCCCATAACCTGTAAGTTTTAAATAAACAGTAGTGCACGTTTTCGTGTTTCAAGAACGACTGACTTTATTTAATAACAGAGATCATAGAAGCACAAGCATAGCATAGATAATATTGTAGATGTACATTGTACATGGAACACAGATTATATTTAACAAATGTTGCTGCTAGTATAACTTAACATATTTTGATATATGACCAATACAAATGATTTGTTGTTAAATGGCCTTCTAGTTTCCGACATCGCAAGGTACCGTCATAGACTTAGATCTCTTTCTGAACGCCCAAGACTACTAATGTATGGATGTTCAGAAATAGAAACTGTGCTAGGATTTATGGTCTAGCCAAGTAATCATATACTTCAGCAAAAGAAAATTCGCAGAGGTCTTCAATGCTAGAATATTATTTATCTCATTCCTGTCATAACATTTGATTACGAGAACCAGCCGTACACATTCACAATGTCTTCATCGATTATCAAATTAACTCCAGCAAAAAAAGTTTAATATTACGTGAAAGTCTCAAGTTGGATGAGAAACTAGTCTTGTTTCTTTTTTGCCTATGCGGAGGGCATGGATAGTATATAGTGTTGGAACTAAATTAAATGCAACGTTTTATTTGATTATAATCATAAAAATAATTTAATATTTCAAATTTTATTTCTGGCAAACTCTGCCATCTTGTTACCTACAGTTGAATCATCCTGACAATTGCTCAGAGTAATATCGACTATATTCGTCCAGTCTTTTATTGAATGACCAACACAAGAATCACTAACGGATTTTGAAAGAAATGATGAAGTTAGCTTATTACCAACAACATTTTCATGATCTATCCTTTTCCGTACTCGTGATTAAGGTTCCAATCGTCTGTTACTCTATGCATCCTTCAATTTATGTTCTTTTTTACATAATTATTTTTTTCCAAATTGTCGTTGTGCGTCGCTATGATGCTCGATAAGTTACCTTCACTCAATTAGAGGCCGCAGTGTTGCCTTTCTGAGGCCATAGGTCGGCATTAAAATCCAACTAATACAGACCAGAACCAATATATGGCATTGAAATAGCGTCGGAGAAAAGCAATGAAAGAGCTTTACAGAGTTTTGGCTAATGATGCAACATAAATTATACTTTTAAAACTTAATAAGAAATTGATTAAAATTAAGGAGAAGCAGCTTATTGCGTACCTGCGCAAATTCCGACTAATATCACTAATCAAGTTGTGTGCCACAGGTGATGAATAACAGCCGTGGTCACAGAGTCGTCCCACCTGCAATATATTCAGTGGATCTCATTTCGTATGCAAAGTATCAGACCAGGAACCCCACTTGTGTGGGAGCCTACCACACGTTTCGAAGCGTCGTTTCTGAGTGAAGGTTGCAGTTATTAATTTACAGAACGTTCAAATTCGCGGACGTTATTTGACTTACAACAGCGAATAAACAAAAACTGCCCAGCGAGCAAATGCAAATAAGTTCGAAAACAAATGACTGTTTTGAATAGAAACGCAATTAATTCGCGGCAAAATTGACATTTAACGCAAACATTTAGCGAGTAATTCAGTGTTGATTTAAAATTAGTGTTACTGTTTCCATTAACCTCTGCGGACTCCTACTCGCATTCCAGCTCGGCGCGTGGACAGCTTGCGGAAAACACGGCAGTTCATTCAGCCGAAAATTAGTTCGGTCAACCTTCCTGCTCACCGCTTCACGCTTCATTGATGAGCGAGGTACGTGGATAATCCTCTCTGCTGATACTACGTCTATTTTGTTTAGTCTCAAATCACAAAATACGAAATTTGGGTACACCTCTCTCATAAAAACATCTATTCTTTAAAATAATATGAAACATAATTTGTAACTCCCAAAAGGAATTAAATTTATAACAGAAATAACAGTTATAACTGTGGAAAAACATCTAAAAAAGTAAAAGACATAAAACAAAAATCACTGTAAGCTGCAATAAAATTTGACGTGTATATAGAGACTACGAATACAAGGGCTTTCCGCTGATCTTCGGTAGGTTGAAGTTATTTGAATCTGTAGCTAACTGGTAATCACTGCAGCAGAACTTTGGCAGATTAAATCCAGGATGTTCCTATATGAGACATATTAATTATGAGGCACGTTTGATGGTCGTGCTTGCTAGGAAACAATTTGCATTGATGCGAGGATGTCTTTTACATATCTACCAACATTTCTTCGTGCGTTTTCCTGCTGAAATGAAGATGGAGTCGAATTTTAAAAGAAGGATAAGGCTTTTGCCACTATAACCTCGCTGCTCTAGTGTCCACTACTCAGATATCTCTTAATTACTTGTTTTCAAAACAATTCTGTTTCTGAATTGATTCAGGAAGTTACTACGATGTAAGTGAATTCTTGGTTGAGCGCTCATATGCTAGTTCGTATGCACCAATATGTAGTGCAAATGCATATACGGTATGCTAGTACGTCTACAAGATTTCAGATTCATGCTGTAGGCAGGCGTGAATACTATGATCGAAACCCGTTAATTATTAAAAAGTACTTTTCTGACCAAATCTGTTGTAATCTTAAAAGCATGCAAATTTGTTATGTTGCTTAGAATCTAGATATTAATACGTTTGTTGAAGTTTGATCATCGTTTGCCGTAAGTTGCTTGCTTGCCGGATAGTCAATTTTGGAAAAACAATTTCATTCCAAACTTTTGGGCCATTTTTTAAATCGATAAAGACGACAAAGTTTTGAATTTTACATGGATTTCCTTTCATTTTAATGAGCAAAACATCATGTAGAAAGGACTGGACATGAGCAACTTAGTTTAAATTTTGTCAATTTTCCCTGGTATGTAATATGCAATCATCTGGTTAATCGAACATCACAAACATCTAAAGACATCTTCTAAAAAGTCATCAGCAGTGCAATAGCTTTCTGTGGAAACGAAATCTTGCGGAAATGAGCCGGTTCAGACATTAGAAGTTAGCATAATCGGAGGAATTAGAGAGCAGTAGCAGATTATTTTTTTATATTTTTTATAAATTTGTTAATCTGAAAACGAGGATTAAGAAATTATACAGCAAAGAAATTTTGTTTACTCAGTTGTTTGATTTTTAAATACAGCAGGCATAGATATTAACAAAGGTGAGATCTAACACAGCAAAACCATTAATCCTTGACGGACCATAAAAGTATACATTAGAGGTTATCCTCTGGGTGAGAAAGGTGATGGTCCTCATGATATTGAGGATGATTTTCTTACCTATCTGGACCGGTCAATATGGTGTTTGATATCTTAAAAAAATTAAATCATTTGCGTTAGCAGCGATGTACAGAAGCATTTTATACAGTGTTAGTGGTAATAGTTTTTGCTAGTACTCACATCTGCCTCTGATTGTCAAGTCATTTTAATAATTAGTGTTTTGACGAAACGTTTATATGATTTTCAATTTCTTGAGTATTTAGAAAGTAACGTTACATACACTAAAATTAAATAGGAATAGAGGTTTATAACAGACTCTAGGTGAAGAGCTAACTCAAAAGTAGTAAAATTCAAAAATGTTTGCTACTTGCGTGTCCTCCAAATAGACCTCTGTTTTAACCTCTAGCAATATTGTTCAGATCACTATGCGCAATCATTTGGCAGTTCTATTAATTTGCGTGTCATCCGCTGCTTTTCATGACCTTTAGCTTTCAATTTATCGCTAGCAACCCGTCATGGCTTGGGCATTTTCACAAATATCAGTGCAGGTTTTCGAACATAATTTACATAAATGACAACATGCACCATAATAGCAGCTGTTAATTCTAACATAATTAACAATTCCTCAGAATAAAATTGGATGTATATGTGATTCTTAGTAATTGTTAATTTTTTAATAGATTCAAATAGGATGTGACAGTAATGATTAAATATTTGGTACGAAGGACGATGACAACGAATTACACTTTGATTTCAGGCAAACTAGAGTGGGATCGCATCACTTGCCGGTAAGAAAGATAGGAACTGCAATAAGTTATCAAAGAAGGTGATTGTAACATAACAGTGTCCATTAACCCTCAATTAAACCTTCCAATGTATTAAATTTATGTACGTTGTTTATTGGAGATCATGAGTGATTATTCAATTTAAAATGTCCAGGTATGATTTAAATCTAATATAAAATAGTTGTGAATATGTATATCAGTGATTGTAATTATTATTAAGTGCTTTTAATATTGAATAATCCACTTCAGTTTTCCACTCAGTGAACCAGTGGTCGTTACTAAGGTTCTACTTATTACCAGTCATTCAGATCTATAAATAATGCTTGACGTAGTATTCATAAAATCTAAATTATTTTCTAAAAGTTTAAAATCATTGCTATACAGTTTTAAGCGATATTAATAATATTCATATTGTTATAGAGTAATTTAATAGTAAGTATCTCTTCTTTTGATTTGGCGTGCTGCCTTTTGACTTTGTGGAACAGTCGTAATTGAATCACCGCAAGACAATTGGCGACACTCTTCCTTGATTTCCAGAAAGTTCGTTGTAGGACTATGAAGCACGCTGATAGCCTAGCAGCAGTCCAGAATAACAATTTTTTTGTCTGCCTGTGCGTTAGTAGACTTTGGAAAAGAAGTAGCAAGTGCATTATATCGTCTTTAAATGTGACTGGAAATCGATCAACGATCCCTTATCTGGGTTTTCCATGGTTTCCCTAGATCGCTCCAGGCGAATGCTGGGATGGTTCCTCACAATAGCCCATGGGCGCCACCTGCCATATCCCGTATATCCCTTCCAAACCATTACCTTTCCCGATAGGTGCAATGCACCCGCCGCCAAACACTTTTAGTGAATCGCGGAGTAATTGTAATAGTAATAGTAGATACAGTCGTCTAAAAAAGAACGGGAAATCGTTTGAGATACCTTAAGTAATCAAACTTTTATGGAAGTTAGAATCACCAAACGAAGAGGATTTGCAATCTTCGAGATTGTATAACTAATCACGATAACACTCCGGTACCCGACAGCCGGTTATATCACATGCTGCAAAATTTTCCACTACAGTGAAAAAGTTGTGAATGGATATAAACATTGAGGCCAACTAATTTAATAATAATGCTAATTCATTTTTTCCTTTTTTCCTGTATTGCTTATTGTTGTCGTGTAATCCATTTTCATGTTATTAACTATAGTAGAACCCGTCCTTTGGTCGCTATGGTGCCTGGGACTTGGTTTGCTGGTTCAGTCCCCTGTGGCAGAAGAAATATTCGTCATTCGAATATAGCCTTATCAAATCATTTGCACAATATCAAATGCTAAGTTAAATTTCTACAGCGCTACCAGATCTTGATGGTATTTAAACTACCCAAGACATTTATATTTACTGACGCAATTGAAGGAATCTAAATATTTTACAACTACTATAAACTGAGAGTTCAAACCCAACAGAAATTTATTAAATCTTAAAAACAAGAAAGATTTATAGTACATTATGTCATTAGAGAATGACTTGTGAATACTAGCATAGGGAAAGTTTTAACTTACTTACGGAGGCAGACTACACTGCCTTGTGTCTTTATACGACGTAATCGCTCCTGAGCGAAGCGTATTGGTAAAATTACATTGAAGGATAATAGACGATCTCCATTGAGCATGACAGCATGCTCCATACTTTTTTTTTTTTTTGAATTTATTAACTAATGGAAGAAATGGAAAAAACACTCCAATAATTATACCACTGGAAGTGTTAAATTCTAGTGTCTATGAGAGGTCAAAAAGGTGAAATCTGTTAGACTATTCAGACGCGGACTAAATTGCCTTGGACTGTGGCGCTGGTGTTTTGCATGTTTATGTGGGGTGCAATAAAAAAATGCGATAAGCGTTTCCCTTTTACTGCTCTGCTTGCTATAGCTACCCTACGACTACAAACTAAACAATCAAGTGCTTTATCCAGAAAATAAATAAATCGTACCTTCAAGAGATCCAAATTCTTCCCAAAAAGAAACACAAAATCTTCGCGTATTGCAACTGTACCTGTTTTCTAGTTTTTCAGATGTCGTCATTTTTATAATGCCATTATCACTCCACCATATTTTGAAATAAAAATACGGAATTCTTTTGTTATTCTGTGTTTTGCAGATGAATGTTTAAATAATCTTAAGCAAAAATATTAGCAATTACGTAGCAAAGTATGATACTTTGTGTGTAATACTGTGGTATTTGTTTTTCCTTACATTACTTATGTTTTAAGGGTGCGCATTTGTAGCATGGAATGCAACATCATTATAAAAATATTTTTGTGGCATATAAAGGCTTTTCTTTGAGTGAACTGAAGTATTTTAAAATTAAATGTATTTTGTAAACTGAATGAATGAAGCCTTATCGGATAGGTAACAATATATTAAGGAAAATTATACAAACGGCCTCAGTATCACCTGAGGTTAGTTGCAATGTAAGGATAAACAATTAAAAGTTACAGAAATCAACAAATTGAGGTACATAACATCAATTAATTTCTTACTGTCGTACACTTTAATTTATTAATCGTGATTCTGTGGTCTGATTTGCAAAATTAAATTTTTTTTTAAATAATTTAAAGAGTGCGCAGACTTAAGAATTACGTTGCTGCAAGAGGTTGTGCAACAATAACGAAAGATTGAATCTCTCACGCATTCCGCAAAAGGCAGGACGTGATGTCGGAATATTCGTTTCTCATCACTTGAAATGCCAATATGCTCCCGCAGCCTTTAATTATCGACTCTACTAGACTCCAATTCCTCCACCTGTTTGGTGTTCGGTGTGTCTGATGACAGGCTATCTCCAAACGAGGTGCTCGTGTCTTTTCATTTCTCCAGACGACGCTACACGTCAGAGAATAAAAGTTATAGGTGCCTCACTACCGACTTTTGTGGTGTACTCGTTGTTCCGTACTCATAACGCTTAAATAAAGAATGCTAGGATAGTTCAAGTCTTAGTCACAGGCAAACACTTTACTTATACAGCTTTAAGCTGATGGCTACTCTGATGTTACAACGAAACTGAGTGGACGATCGAGAGAATTGTGGGAAAGGTTCGGGAAGAATACCTACGATCAACCTTCTCAAAGGTAACTTGCGGCATTTGCCTGGAACTATTTGGGAAATGTGTGGAAAACAGAAATCTGTACTGCTGAATCGTTCCCAACGCCATGCTCGGCCGTTACCACACACCAACCACGATCGTTATAGTTGGACTCTTGGGCGTATCCAGCGAGGGGCAGAGGGCGGCTTCTGCCCCCCCCCCCCACCCCCCCACCTCCAGAGAAAAAAAATAAGTTTCCTTCAGTACGCTTCAACTAGTGAAGTACTGACTTAGGAGCACTTTGGGAGAGAAAGATTGACTGGGTTATGCCTGATGAGTGTGCATCGAAATTTCGTGATAGAACACCGTGAGATATTGACAAACAAAGTTATTGAATTTTTTTTCAGAATCCGAGACGATTAATGTTTACATAAAAAACTAACTGACTTACGATCTTGATTAACTACATAGTAGATCCTTAGATTAAGTGGTTGGATTACTATGTTCATCTAAAAATAAAAATAGTCTCCCGAATAGGATTGAGTTTTATTTTGTAAGAAATAGTCATATTTCTGTCGCCCACCCAACTTTCTCGAAACCAATAAAAGTCCCCCCCCCCCCGCCCCCCTCTAGTTCTGATCCTGGATACGCCCTTGGTTGGACTGACTGTTACCCACGCATTCGTATGCGTGGACGCAGAGTTTTATTACTAAAATTAGATATAGAAACTTGTAAGTAGTACATAAAAGTGTCGCATGGATTCGGTATAGGGTAATACAATATACGGTATGTATTGATGCCAAAATCCTTTAGGTAAACACAAAATAATAGTCTGGAGCAGCACAAATCTAAATTTGTTCTATATAATAAGTTGAGTCTGTACGTGAAATGTATGAACAGATCATACACAAACTGACTGCCAGAGAAACAAAGCCTGTGCGAACTGACATAACATTACAGAGACTTACACAAGCCATCCATCTGTCGGGCACCAGTTGATTGTTTTTATAAATTTTGTGAAAAAATATTTAATTTATCCAGAAAAAAAGTATGTCCTTCGTAATAACATATAGTATTTCCTTGCCAAATTATATGACGATCGGTTTACCTGTTTTGTCTTGAAAACCTAACAAACAGACAGAGAGACAGAGTAGATTATGTATCATTAGATCTCCATTCGATTCACAATGCGTATGATATCCTATCACATGGATTATAACTAGTTAATTCACTAATATACACCATGTTAATAAAAATGTTTGGTACCGTAGGCATCGAATGTTTTACACGGAAGGAAACGTGAAATTTTGTGCTGACATCTTATTAAAAACTCTTATTACAGAGCATAAGACCGAATATCAATAACGAAACATAACATTTCAACCAAGTATTCTGTCGCATCTTTAGTTCATTGATGGTCTACACAGATCAACAGACATCTGTTTTGTGTGACCATTAAGGGAGACAGAGTATTTGACTGCCTATCGAGCAATATAGGTCACCTGGCATTTAAAGATCTGAAGGGTACACGACTGAAACGTTGTTTTATCAATAACATCAGGCGGTAATACTGAGAAGGACTTTTAGAAATTATTCTTCGGGATAGTCCAGTACTGATACAACTTTTATTCTGTTTTAGAGAATATAGTTTTGACTAATCTCGTCTTTAGAGAGTATGCATATTCTTAATTGAATCAACATTATTGAATATGTTGAGTCATAGACTGGGTCAAGAACAGAGCAGTTTAAAGATAGCGTGCTTGTTCCCGATTCGACTTCACCCCAGCGAAGGAGTGGTTTTATTAAGTATTGTGTTTGTCTTTTTTTTCCTTTTAAGAAAAATAATCACACTTATATGAATTGTACCAAATGGGTGAAATACATACTCAGTGATCGTGCTGTATGGTTATAATCGCCCAATGACTAAAAAAAAAAAAAAAAAGAGAGAGAGAGATTGGACCCATTGTCTACGACTGGATTGTACTGAGAAACAATCATGTAGTGTGCATTTAATGTGCGGAGTAATGGATAGATAGAAAGTTTGGGAACTGGATTTGTGGCAGGGTAAATGCCTGTCACCATCTCGTATGTTCATGAGGAGACCTACTTACTTTTAGGCCTCGTAACTGGAGGTAGTGACTGGGTGGATTTATGATATTCTGTTACTGTGGACCAGTCCGTTGACAGCTGTTGTTGGTGCGGCGTGTTGCCCGTTGGAGCGTGTCTGGCGAGGAAGTCTGGGATTACTCGCAATTTCCGTGCCTGCTGGGGCGCGCAGTCGTGTCGCTGCCTCGGGAAATGAGGCGCGCAGCACGGCGTCTTCAGCCGTCTCTTATCAAGATGAGCCTCGCCGCACTGCGTGCTGCAAACAGCTCTTTTCATAACAGACACCAACTGCAACACAGACACAAATAAAAGGCTCTACTTTATAATTTGGTGATAGTTCTGAGAAGGAATTAAAACATTCAAAAATTTCTGTAGTATCTTCCACAATTATTTTCCCATTGGTGAGTGGACGATGCGAGAAGGGGATTGATAAAGAAAGAAACAAGATGGATTTCTTATCCAGAATTGCTTGGGAAATAAAAACACGAATTAATTTAAATCAAATAAAACTTCCAGCAACTGAGACTTTTATGGTATATACATGGCAGGTGCGTGTCACACGAGATATAGCACAGAAAAGCATGGCAATGGCAACCATTGAAACTACGGAAGAGGGGGAGACTTAGAGAGAACAATGGACAAAAGAACTACGTAGAGATATTCAAGTAAATGAACAGAACAAAATCAGTGGAAAGATAGCCAACGTAACACATTGTTTACAAAAATATTATTATTATTATATATATATATATATATACCCTGTTACTCTGCTTCCTATTTATTTGTTAACAGAGACATCATCATCATCATCATCATCTTTGACCGTCTCCAGCATATCTTCCTGTTCGTTTGCATTACAGGACACTCCAGCGGCTTCTGACATTCTACAGTTCTTTCTCTTACAATAGCATCCATCCTATTCACTCCCTTCTTTAGCACAGCGTTTAGAGATTCCTTGATCCATCTGTCCTTTGGTCGTGGTAGAGGTCCTCCTTCATTCCAATTTCAATTTTTTTTTCTCGGTTTTATTCATGCCCTTTATGTCTACCATTTCCCCGGTTTTTCCATTTCCTATTCCAGTCAGCGTATATTCCTCATTTATTCACCGAGCATGCTGGGTGAACCCTAACGCTCTTCTCTGGCGTTTTGGAATTACTTTCCGGCCTTTGAGATTTAGATATTTCATGGTTGTCCGAAACCACTCAAAGCACGTACCTGGATGGTTCCTTCAAAAGTCCTCCCCGTTCTTCGTCATAAGTCATTTTCCTCCTCCAGTTACCTTGACGTCGACGAGTTGTAAAGCTATCAGAAATAAAGATAACTGACTTCTTTCTTCAAATGGTCATTTCCCATCTTAAGTTATTTTACGTCTACGACCCGCAACCTACCAATTTCTGCAATTCCTGTTCGAACAAATGATACAATATTCATTGAGGCCGGCTGTCTCTGATGATATCACAAGTTGGCGCTGATAGACTAATCAACCGGCACATCTCTAAACTTTGATTCCTTCTTCAAGATTTATATCGGGACTGACAACTGTTAAATCAGGAGATTTCCCGTTAATTCATTATAAACCTCTCCTTTATGAGAAGTCAAGCCTGTGGTATCAACGCCTCTGATTTACCAACAAGTGTTGATGATAATTACCATCGGTGTCAGGAATCATAGCGACCGACTTAGCACAGGACCAAATTTTTGCGGAAATTACGACTGCGAAATGTGCGGATTCCCGGCAAGGTAATGAGCGCCCATTAAGCACTACTCCGAGGAATGATGGCAACTCGTTTAGTTAATACTATTGTAATGATCCAGTTAGTGTTGGTGGCGGTCTGGCCTTGCAAGTACAACGCGGACACACCTGTGGAATTGATGCAGGGTGGGAGGTGCCGGGCAGTCGTGCGCTGAGAAGAGGAGTGCTGTAGACCCAGCAGAGTGGTGCAAAAGTTTAAGTGAACGTCGTACGTCAGAGTGACTGGTATTTGGTCACTGCCTATAAACTAACGAGACGCCTGCCACATAATGGATGCCACTGTGCTATGACAACTGATTATCATTAGCAAAACCTCTTGCACATAGTGAAATAACGAGAAGCCCGACAATTATGCTGGGCTCAGTTATCCACTGTGCAAGTACACTTCATTTGGAGTAATTGGCGCATGGGCTTCTCAGTATTAATATGACCTGTAGGCGCCCTGAGTTAAGAACAATATCATGCTCCACGTGGTTATTTGATCTAAAATGTTAGTAACTAAGGTTCAAGATTTGATTAACAGGTGTTCTTTATGTGAAAAAAATTAAATGATATGTCAAAAATCTTTCATTTCTGGGAGTTGATTTAATTAAAGTTTTACAGCCATCAGGGGTATTACATTTTTCTTATCAATAAGTTGCGCTCCTGTGAAAACTTATAACTACGAACTGTTTGAAGATTATTAAAAGACTATTAAAGAATATTAAAAGATTCTAACTGAAGAAAAAGTTTCAGACGTGCAAAAATGTGCACGTCGCGTAGCGCAGCCACTGTGTGTCCATTCCAGTATTTTGTGCTTCATGAAGAAACGAGGCTAGTAAGGTGAGAGGTCGTCAAAAGAGATGAAGGTTGTTTAAGTAAAGTGTACTAGTGTATTTTTGGTATATGACTGCCGAAAATACCCATTGATTCTAAGAAGGTAGCTTTTCTATTACCGTATTTCCATATGTTGGAATTTTGTTAGGTCTTTACTGGAAATTGCCTCCCATTTCGACTGACTTGCGAACAGATTTACGCCCGTACAAACATACATAATAACGTGAAATAAAGTGGAGTGCTGACAGTATTGTGCGTCCCATGACTGTTGGCAGCCACGACGACAGACGATTAACAATGGCGAGGCCGTAGCTACACACCTGAACTCCACGCAGAAACCTACTGGCGAAGATGGAGCCGCATGGTGTGCAATGCTATAGAATAATTATACGTTTATCTCCAACCGTCACTTTAAAAGTTGCAGTTTTCACCTTCCGATAATACGATGTTCATGTGAAAGACGTTTTCTACGAAATATATGTAAACAAAATGTTATTTACACGGCCGGATGATTGCTGCTCCACAGCTTGCTCATATCTTAGAATTGTATTCTTACATTATTAATGCCTTAAAGTCATAAAAAAATAATCCAGAAATATTTAATGTTAAAGGAAATTGTATGTTTGGGTACTTTCCTATTATTTACCTTCCCTGATACGTTTTAGAGAAAACGGTTATCAGCACTATAATGGAAACTGAGAAGCAAAATTTTATATACACGTAGCATTTCATTTAACTTACTTTGAGAATATTTACTTTGTATATGTCTGTTTTGTGTCATTTTGTTAATTATCTTGAAACCTATGTTGGTCACCTAATGATGTATAGAAGAAAAATACACAACCATTTTAATTGTTTCTAATTCAGTATGATTTCTAATTTCGAACAGCAGTTCTCATTAATTGTTTATAATCACCTATTTGACATTTAAGTCTCATATTCATCGTAAAAGCTTGCAGGAACGAACTTATATTTAGTCATCAAAGCACACATCCTAACAATTTGTAAGAGAAGTCAGTGTTCATCAACGTATAACAGTTACCGATAGTCTCCCGTCTCTCCACCAATGTACAGACTAATCTATATGTACCTATAAAACTAAACCCTTATATATATCTGTCCCAGAAAAACTAAAAAAAACCTGAGCAGATTTCGTTGGAGTTTTCACCGTTTTAAAGCTTAGAATCTGCATTGAATCTTTTGATATGTATCATGCTTCAACGCAACATAACGCCGGAGCAGTAACTGAAAATCCAAATATATATCGTGAAACACCAAATATGAACTACCAACTAGCTGTTCTACGTATAAAATAATAGCCGTATTACCGCATGTACCGGTTCCTTCCTTAAATTTTAGTTTTTCATTCTTTAAATTCCATAGATGTCTGTATTGAATGAGAATGGCACACGAGGAAACTCCGTAAATTAATTTTGATAGTATAGTGGGATAAACTTCAGAGAGTTTCTTTGCTTTTTGAAGCCAATGATTTCAGGCCGCACAGCTACACTCTCTGACATTTGGTAGGGAAATTGTATTCTCTTGATAACAAATAATCCATATCTGATGGGTTTTGAAATGAAGTTGAACTGTTTTAAATCTTTAGTGTTGGCATTGAAGTGTAGAACGCTTCTAATCCCTCTTTTAAGAATTAAATTACTTTTTAATTTAATTATTTTATCAACAAAAATATTATTACTGAATGAAGTTTCTGTGAAGGTGAATCGGGATGTTACTTTACATGTTGGCAACACCGTTACACGTGCGTTTGACATTAATATTTATTACAAAATTACTCTTCAATTACAATTAAACAAACATCTCGTAATACAATAGGCTCAACATATATATCAGTTCTCAGGAGTTTTCTTATATGTCCGTTCACTATGCTCAGTTGGGCGATGAGAGTCTGTAGGGCGACACTCGGTTTATCGATAAGACAACTATTTGCGGTGATCATCAACGTCTCTGTGGAGTTACCATTTTGCAGAAGGTGCCAAGTCTGCTTCCCGCAGAAGTCCCAGCCGATGATGCATATGCTGGCTGTCACAGACCATTGTCCACTCCGATAACATGCAACTTAAGAGCACCACGGTACCAAAGTTAGTCACTGCACATCATGTTCTGCACTGTCGGCTGTCACGCGTTCAACCACACAGCTGGCAATCTAGTCCGCTCTCCCCCTCACCCTAGCGGCCACAATTTTGTTCCTGGGCTACCTGCCTCAAGGTCGCATACCATATCAGGGTCGGACAGCGCCGGCGCCCTTTATTTCTAGCGTCCACACGTGCGAGCTAGGAGCCCAGCAGATTGCAAATTTTTTCATGTAGTGTAGCGATACACTACAGTATTAAGGAATTTAAGGAATTATAAAATCAGTTTAAGGAATTAATTGCGGATACTTGGATTCTTCTCGTAACTAGGCGAGAAAAATCGAATGTGAAGAATAAAAATGTTTGATTCCTAACTAGTTCTCCAGATATCGAATGTTAAAAATTGGTTATAGGTATAGTTTCTTGTGTATTTGGCGACGTTTTTATTCTGATCCAGGCCGTATTTCAGCCTAACAATAACCGATAGTAAGAAATCAAAACATCCATTGTGCATATCCAGCGTGTAGTTCCTTGTTGCTTTGGCGACAGATATATTCAGGCCTCATCTCAATTTAACCACCTTAATTTTGAGAGAACTAAACGAGATATCAAAAAATTTTATCCTCTACTTTCGATTTGTCTCGTCGAGTTACATAAGAAATCATCATGTATTCGCCATTTGCCTGGAGTGTTTTGGGGAAACCATGGACAGTCCAAATACGGATGGACTGACGGGAATTCGAAATCGCGTCTTGGTGATTGTGAGGTGATATTTTGGCATTACTTGTAAACTGTTGAATCGATTTTGACGGGATTTTCACACTATCAAATCTTATAATGTGACTTAGGAAATTTGAAAGCTTAGTATCTGAACTGCAATCTGACGTATGTCTTATGATGCTACGCGAACTGCCGCCTGAGCAGGTAACGAAAATCTGTATGTAATCTCAAGATTTTGTAACGTCATGTTTACTTATTTTTTTAACCAACTTCAAAAAAGGAGGAGGTTCTCAATGCTTGCATTTTTTATTTTTGGTTATATGTTCCCCAATTTTGAACTGATTTAAATGAAATTTTTTTATTGGATAGGGTATACCTCCAAAGTGGTCGCCTATGAATTTCATAGAGAAACCACCCCATCTACCCTTTTACGCCCCTTAAAATTTATACAAATCCACATTTTTTATCCGATTTCGATGGAACTTTGGACATGTATAGTAAAAAATAAAGAGAAAAATACTGTAAACTTTTGATTTGAAAAACTAAACCCCTCTCCCCCTATCCACCCTCTTAATTTTTGTCAATGTTCTTTATACAAAGCTACAGTCGACACCATTTAACTGATCGCCATTAAAGTTGGCAATTACATGTAATTTTTCACGAAGAACTTTTCCCGAGCAAAAAATGCAAAAACCACATCCTCTCCCCATTAAACCGCTTAATTTTTATATAAATCCACAGTTTTTATCCGGGTTAGATAGAACTTAGCACACTTTTAGTATAAAAGAAAGAGAAAAATAAGTTGATAAGTGCGCGCGGCTATTCTGTTTGGGTTACGTCAAATGTTTCCATCTATTATGACGAATCCTAAGTATTCAACCTGGCTTTTAAGAAATGTGTATCTGGCTATATTAAAGAAACTCGCGGCGATTTCGATTTTCAGTTCGTGTTTTAGACTGTCGAATCCAGTCAGTAGTGGATGAAACAGTAGTCCATATGTGCTATTGCTATCGTGTACGCTACTTGGCCTAAAGATTTTCCGACCATTCTTTGACAAACTGCGCCTGCCGGCGGGAGTAATTTTTTTTTTTTTTTTTTTTTTTTATGTGAGTACTCCGTTGCAGGTATTTAGGTATTTGATGGTAGCCGCTGAGAATATCCTAACAAAAAAAGTTAACTCTTTGCTATATGGTCTTCAATTGGAAGGCACTAGGAATTAATCTGTGATGGTATTGTCATCGAACTGCCTGTTGTCTAATTATGTGATGTTGGAACAGATAGTTTTGGACTGGTAATAGTGGCCTTAGCGAATGGCGAAGGTCACGCCGTTATTCTTGCGTTTAATAGTTATTATACTTTCTTCCTAGTGGGCTATTTTTTATTTTTGTTTTGTTGCTTACTGTCATTTTATGGGACCGACACTGCATTATGCGACACGGGTCTGCGAGTCACTTGTACGATACGCCCATGTTGACTCGTCTTCCGTTACATATGAAGAATGTCTAGAACGTTTAGAGAGGGTGGGTGATATTTGGGTGGGACATCTGATTATTTTGGTGGCGATTAGGGTGGTCGGGTTACCGCAAATTTGTAACATCCAAGCACTTTTCGGCATCTGCTAAAGGTGTCTAGTTTAACTTAGCGTTGTTTCATTGTTACAAGATTTCTTACCATGGTAATATTTTGTTTACTAACTTGTGGTCAATCCAATCATAACATCTTTGCCCGGCTCTAGATCTGGCAGTTAGCGTGGGTAGCGTCCAAAACTAGCGACACTACGGCCAGGTGTATCAGTTTTCAAAACAATTTGATGGCGCTAATCTTTGATGGGGAATCGTTCAAACCATAGGCCAAAGTAAAATGGAAGCGACTCATCGTTGCTGCTCAGCATTCCACCTGGTCAGCTCCTGGTGCACCAGTTAACCCACCTATTTGTAGGCGACGATTGGAGCAGCGGCTCGGCTGCCTCGGGTTGCCTCTCCGTCAAATGCCCGCTCTCGTGGGCACTGCGCTGCCCGACGTCCTGTGCGTCCGTAACGGTAGCAGGCTGCTTAGCTATCCATTTGCTCTGGTTCTGCTGCTCTGTTCGGATCGGAGATTCCTCGGCTTGTCGTCGATCGGTGAAGCTGTTTTCCCAACACATGTATTGTTGTAGCAGGCAGTCAGTGGCATTCAGAATGGTAAAATGTGGCTACCGTTGCGCGTGTAGCTTCCTCTATCAGCATGTGGTTGCTTGAAGTTCTCGAATCAGTTTCTCTGGTTGTTGTTTCCCTGTTTTGTGTTGTCTGTAACGATTAGGATAGGTTCGCCCAAATATTTGCCACGGCAATTTGGCTTCCTTGAAGTGAAGAGGATAGTAGTTCACTGCCTTCAGGATGGGGCCGTGTTCGGCTTTTTCGCGGCGACGTCTTCCATCTGGTTTTGCTGCTCGGCATTCAACACAGCACGAAATATTGCTGCACTGGGGCTGTGTCGTTCCGCAGCTCTCCCCAGTCCTTGGGCGGTCCCACTTCTATGTCGAATCCATTCGGGAAAGATCAGGAGTCGGGCGGGTCGAATGGCGTTCCCGGTTCGAGATAGATGGCTCACTAGTGAAGGTGGGCTGTAGATATCAATCGGACAGTGGAGAGTAACTACGAGAACACAGCTGATACAATGATCATGTTTATTAGACTCACGCTCACAATATACAATGACAGATAGCGGAGTGATGTTGCATCGAAGTACAGGCATGAAGAGACCTCCGTGTGTTGTGCCTTGCCGTTAAGTAGCTTCTCGTAGGTCACTCTACCGTCGCTGTGGCGCTGGCATCCTGCTCGCTGCGTCTGTGGCGCCATCCAGTAGAGTAGCTCCGTACTCCCGATCCGATATATATTTTTTTATGAACAAGATTTCTGACCAAAAAATCCAAAAACTACCCTAACTCCCCTTTTACATCTCTTAATTTTTGTATAAACCTTCATTTTAATCCAATTTCGGTGGAACTTTGCATGCATATACTTTCAAACAAAGATAAATAGAAAAATAGTGTCCACAATACTTTTACAAAAACGCAAACCCTATCCCCTTTATACCCCTTTAATTACTGTCAATGTTCTAGTTTCTATCCGATTATGTACAAGTATACTTCAAAACAAACAGAAAAATAGTGTCTGCATTTGGTTTAGAGAAGCCAAACCACTTTCCTCATTTGCATACCCTTAATCTACACAAAGCTACAATTTCTATCCGATTCTGAAGGAAATTTACACACGTATACTTTGAAATATACAGAACAATTGTGTTTAAATTTGGTTGCAGAAGCCCAACCCCTCTTCCCTTCTATCCCTACCCTTCCTAATTTCCAATCTTCTTTATGGATACCCACAGTTTTTATCGGATATGTATGGAACACTGCACATGTATAATTCAAAATAAAGAGAAATTTAGTGTCTACATTCTGTTTACAAAATCCAACCGCTCACTCCCTTACCCAATTTAACTTTTGCAAATGTTCTTTACACAAAGCTACAATTCTTATCTGGTTTACAAATGTATACTTTAAAACAAAAACAAAAATACTGTCCATAATAGCTTTGCAAAAACCAAACTACTCTTCACCTCTGCACCCTTTTATTGTTTCTTATACATATCAACAATTTTTATCTGATATCAATAGAAATTTACACTTTAAATCAATCAGAAAAGACCGTTTACATTTGGTATACAAAAACCCAATCCCTCTTCCCCTTTATCCCCTCCCCTCTTAATTCCCAATGTTATTTACAAGAATGCATAGTTTTAAATCTCGTCAAAATCAATTAAGCTATTTTTAGTCATAGCAGAATATTCATAAAATAAATGTGTCCTAATGTCTCAACCTGCACCTTAGATTTCAATTTTGACCCCATGCTTTCACATTGTAAAAACCAATTAAAATTTTATTTTTCTGTGTAATGCCGGAACAAACAAGTATATTTCAGAGACAGATTTCTGTATGTATTAGTGCGCAGATGTTTATACATGTTTCGATTATCGAGCGGCAGCTTGAACTGATGTTACGATTAGGTCGAACCATAGCCTGGACCGAAATTTAACCTAACATTCCTTAACATGGCATCCAATTCACCTCGTTATGGAAGTTGTTGGGGTATATAAAGACAGAATGTGTTTTGAAAGCAAGCGCTTTAACCACTGAGCTACAAGGAAGTTTGCAAAATGAGAACTGCTGCTGCGTATTTAAAACACAAAACAAATTATAAAACCACTAAATTTAATTAAAAAAAATGTGTAAAAAACATAAAAACCGCCTTTAAAAAAGCACACTAAAATAATTTTATACCTTACATATAAGGAAGTAAATCTAAATAGACAATATTTAATATTACTGTTATTGAAATTTTTACATTAATTAGTTATTTTTGGAGTCGGTGCCAGCCAAAGCAAGAAAAACAAAAAGATAAAAACAATAATACACAAAAATCATGTTACTACTTACCTAAAATTAAAGTTAGAAACATGTTTCAACAAAACTGAAACGTACAGGTGATACGCCGATATTATGCTAACTGTAAAGCGTTTAATACATGATACAGCCTACTAACTAATACTGTAGCGCCAGTGATATGCCTGGACTACCAACGAGGCCGAGCCACTGATTATAATACTGTCTAATTTGTTTCCCTAAACTGTCTCCCGCAACAACAATATCTGCCTCACTACATGCTGTAAAATAATCTGAACTTTTGTTCGTACTCCCCATTTCGCCTCCAATACCAAATAAAGTTCAGTTATTTGATCTTCGCGGTGTGATAGCTGCCACCGACTCCAAAAATAATTAATTAATGTAAGAATTTTATTAACAGTAATGTAAAATATTGTCCACTTAGTTTTACATTCTTCTAAGCAAGATATAAAATTATTTTAATGTTTGTAGTGTGCTATTTTTGAAGGCAGTTTTTATGTTTTTGAAACAATTATTTTATTAGCTTCCGTCTTTACGCGTCGTTGACGTTGAGGTCATTTGAGACAGGAAAAAACTGGGGTCAAGGAACGGGAAGGAATTCGTTCAAAGCCCCTTTTGAAGGAAGCATTCCTGCATTCGACTGGAGTGATTTGCGGAAAGCATGGATAACCCAAATCTGGTTGGTCTGACGGAGATTCGAAACCGCGTCCTCCTGAATTGGAGGTTAGAGCGTTACCGCTTACTTACCCCGCTCGGTCACTCATTTCATTAGGACCACATGATACTTCTCCAGTGCGGATATTGGATGTATATCATGAGTCCGCACGTTTTACGTTCTAATGGTCTTCGTTACTGCAGAATTTCGTTTATGAAAAAATGGGGGTTAAAATTTATAAAAATCTTCTCTAATCTAACCATCAGAATTACCCCTACCCTATTCTTCGGCCGGTTGGGATATCTATCGAATTTCTTAAAATGTGTTTTTTTTTTTTTTTTTTTTTTTTGAAAGATTAGATACAATTTGACTCACATATTTCAAATTGAACGACTAAAATTACTGCGTGGGCAGCAACCTCAATCATACAGTACCATGTTTTCAAATACTAACAACTTTCCTTAGAACACGAGCAGTCATGTCTTCTAAATTAGTGCTACACGGAAGCCTTGTTGTGAGGACAACAAGAGCTCATCATAAAGTTCCTGCAGCAGTAACAGGTGCCCTCCTGGCCTCCGTGGGGCGTCATCTCGGAGTTGTCGCCAAACTGCCGGCGCTCAATTCAATTTTGCCTAGTTCTCTGTCTGCCTCGCTGTTTGTGCGTGCACCTCGGTCGGCGTCTCTTATTGTATTAGTTTTGGTTGGCACCACTGGCGCTACCGGAGATACAAGAGACGCGCGCCCGAACACCTTTTGTCCAGAACACCTGACATGGAGCATAATGTTCTGGAACAGGCATTCTACCTTAGATGATATCTTTAGCACAGGGCAGCAAATTGTTGGGAAATAAAAACGAACCTTTTTTAGTAGCAGACAATGAGATAACATTTTTCTGAATCTTATTACTATTTTGTTCCTGCGAAGCTCAGATCAGTAGGCCGAACGATGACTGGGAGCGCTGCAGCAAGTATAGTAACTGAACAAATGTGTATTAATAGTTAATTCATACATATTTTGGAAACTATGTGATGTGTGTTGCATAGAAAACCGAGGATTATAACAATAGTGAGACTATGGCTGATAGGAGGAACAAGTAATAGGGAATGCCAGGACGATGTAATAACTAGTTTCTGGCATGTGTGGAACAATGGACTTTGTTCTATGGAAGAAAATTCAGGAGATGCACTAATGACATCAAACCTCACATGCAATATAGTCATAAATGTGTTTCTAACAGGAATTTCTGTATCCAGATGCAATAATACCAATTCATCATCTAAGAATTTGTATCAACCTGGCGACAAAAAATGAACTTCCGTAACCCGAACTATGTCATGGAAAAATCGAGAAATATACAAGTGGCGATCATCATAGAGTGACTCAAGCCATGTTGGATTACACGACAGTGAAAGAAAGTGTGACTTTTAATATACCATGTGTGTAGAACATTTAATTGTTTATCTATTCATTTTCATGACAACTGTGAAACGAAGTTTGGAACGTAGTACAGATCTTTATTTTATGAATTTCAACTGTTGGAATATCCTAATACTAGCAAAATACTACCATACTCATAAATTTACGGCATTTTTCGTAATTGCGTCTGCTTCTCATTTTTAACAAAGTTGGTTACGAGAGGAATCTTCTTGCTATAAAGCGATCTATCTGATGATTATTTTTTTCATGGATCAGTGTATTACGTCTGTCTTAAAATGGTAGGATTATCTATTGTACACGATCGAAAATGCGAGAATCTAGGTACGACATGACAACACGAACTCTGTACCTTTATACTACAAACAAAGAAAAACATTATAGTCGAAGTTGCATGAAAAGTTTCATGCGGATATTAATTTTGGGACTTACAGCCATCTTTATTGGCTATTACAATATCACAGTACCTTAGAGACTTAAAAAACAGGAGAGATTGAAAAAAAAAAAAAACAAGGTTTCCAAAATCCCGAGGTTGTCAGCAAAGGGCCGGGGTCCCTCGGGATCTTACCTGAACATAGGAAGGCGAGGAGGCGGGGGGGGGGGGGGGAAGTCCGGATTTACGAAAAAACACCTCACGTAATGAATGCTCGCCCTTAGGCCTAAGACCGTCTCCATACGAAGCAACTCAAAAGAAACGGAACTGGTTGGTGACTGGAGTTTTTAAATTATTTAGTAACTGGTTGGTGACGCGCGAGGCTACTCAAAAGAAACTGAAATCACCAGTTTTTTCTGCGCAATTAATCTTATCAAATGGTACAGCCAGTTGTAACGCAATGAAAATGTACTGAAAATTAAAATATGTGTATTTCAAATAATATACATCTCTACATTCTCGACTCGCATTCGGGAGGACGGTGGTTCGAATCCCCGTCCGGGCATCCAGATTTGGGTTTTCCATGGTTTCCCAACTCACTCCAGGCAAATGCCGGGATGCTTCCTCAAAAGGCCATGGCCGAATTCCTTCCCATTCCTTGCCCCCATCCTTTCCCGTCTCTAAACACCTCGCTGTTGAGAGACGTAAAGCAGTTAAAAAAAAATCTACATGTAATATTAAATACCAGTCATATTCACTACTTTTCCAACTTCAGACCATGCCTTTAAAGTTTCGTCTTTCTTTGAGTATCCAGGAAGCAGAAAATTGTATCAAACGGGATAATTTTCAACTTCCCATACGAATAAAATACTCAGTTGTTTTTCGTTCACACCATAAAATCATTTGGCAACTAGGAACTGAAATCACCAAGAGACTAACCAGAAACTGATTACCAACTGGTTGGTAACTAGTTGCGCCGTCTGTGGCGCTCCAATCAATAACATTGGAAATGACTGGTTAGTAACTTGAGTTACAAATCAATTTGTTTTAAGTTGGTTCGTGTGAAGACGGTCTAAAACAGACGCGCAGCTGTTGAGTCGGCGCATGGTCCAATGTAATTCAATGAGACAAGTCAGACGACTGTTTCCTCGCGACCTACATGCGGGGCCTCGCGTGGCGTCGCTTCGTCTCTCTTGCACTAGTGGGGTGGAGGCGGCGCGGCGTAGAAATGAATCAGAAATTGAGATTTTTTTCCCCTTTTAGTATCATTACACTTTAGTGTTGAAATGTAAAACATGTGATACACGATTACATTAAATAAATAATGAAAATACAAACTTAATTATTTATTTTTTAATTTTCTTGTAATTATTTCCAGATTTTATAATCTTTTAATAATACGCTATTTAGACTCTAAAAATAATGTTTTTTTTTTAATTGATCCATTACCGAAACCTTATCTTAATCTATACTTTTGAACCATATAACACAGTTTGAGTGTCTGATTGGTTCCAAGGAATGTGGAAATAATATTTTTTATTTGTTGCGTTCACATAATATATTTCGTTTTACTAATGAGAAAATGAAGGAAAATGGTTCAGGAGCACTGACTTCTCCTGTTCCACCTTGGCTGCAGAAACCTCAGAGGCATTTCTTTCTCGTCTTCAATATCCATTATTTCACAAAGAATCAGATCGACGGTCCACGTGTCGGTCGAGGAGGCGACCGCCGCTCCGAAAGTCGCGCCGTGTTGGTGTGGCCGCCGCCTCGACCGCCGTGTCGTCTGTTTTAGGCCTTATACGTCAAGGACAGGTTCTTGACTGGCGGGCGAGATCGCAGTAGAGATCGATATTAAGTATGGAAGATGTGATGGTTTAACAGTTATTTCGAGGAATTTCTCAAACGCGAAAAGAGCACTTTGAAAATTTTTGGGTTTCAATTGCTAAAAGTTATAAAATTAATTGTAATTCGAGGAACAACGTGTAATCAATAGGTAGCAACAGCGTCATTCATTTGAACTGGATTTAAAGTAATTAAGTTTGTTTTTTTTTTTTTTTTTTTTTTTTTTTTTTTTTAAGAGGTGAAGGAGTGTGACGTACCAATTATGTGTTCCAGACAGATAGGGCCATTTGTCCATATAACACCAGTATAGGTCACAACTGGCGACCTTACTTCAAAATATAAGATGGCATTTACATGGTGACATCCCATCTTCCAATGACTGGAGCCTTTTGATGCGACTGCGGTGAGGCTACATCTTCAAGAAAATTTTAGTGCACTTTGGCAGGTACCGAATTCAGAAACTTCTTTGGGTCTGAAAATTCAACATCCAGATCGACAGAAAGAAAATGAATCGGTAAATTTGCCAAATTGTAAAGACAGTGTAATTGTTAGAAGAAGTTAAGAAGCTAAACTTTCTTAACGTACTTAAATTGATGAACAAATTATAAGATCTTACGAAATCTTAAAGAAAAATTGAAACTATATATATATAGTAGCTTTTAGAGTGTTGGCAATCAGTCACACTCTAGCGCTAGATATATAGAACGAATATGAATCACGATGTAAATATTTGAATATTTTATATGCTGATTAAGTTGATAAGTTGTTTTTACTATTGTATGTTTTCATTTGTATGATTTCTGATGGTTTACTAAGATATGCTCTATTCTCTATTGGTTCTGTTTATGATTCTGTATTTTTCTTGAATTTAATCATGATTGTTCATTTATATTTTGTTGATATATTGAGGGTTCTGATTTTGAGGCGTTGTTTATCATGCGTAATATGTTGATTTGTTGCCGATATTTGATTTGATTGTTGACTTGTCGTTTTGTTCGAATGTGGTAACTTGTTGTGTGAGAGATGGAGTAATGTTAACCGCTATACGTCGAAGCTTAAAGGAAGGAGCCCGTGCCATGTTTGCTACCCTACTACATTTTCCTTTATGGATTTCCCTCATTTCTCCTCGAGTGCAAAAATTCGTAAAATCCAGAGCGGGAAAATGCGACATTCCGTCACTTACTTTCAGCCCATCCTAACCACTTTTTAAATTTAATTAAAAATATATAATTTTAGAACCATTTTTCGGGGTTTAAATAAGTTTTTTGGTTTGATGGATTGTTCCATATAATATTAACAGTGATGTATTGTTTGCGCGAGACATTCTTGCTTGGCTGGCGAGAGCACAGTAACGATCCATATTAATTATTAAGTGTGCGGCGATAAGCTTGTATGGAGTTGAGGCAGAAAGTCTTAGCGTTTATGAATGAGTTGAATTGAAGATGTAATATATTAACAGTTACTTCCAGCCATTTGATCAATATGAAAAGACATTGTAAAGATTTTTGTGTTTTAATTCGTGAAAGTTATAAAACTAATTGTAATTGCTGTAATAACATGTACTCAATTGGTAGCAATAGCACCTTTCATTGGAACTGAGAAATATAAAGTAATTAATTTTGTTTCTAAGAGTGTAGGTGAAGGAGTGTTACATACGACGTAACACCGGTATGCGTCACACCCCTTTGATTAAAAATTCTACCTCTTTTTTTTTAACTGCTTAACGTCTCTTAACAGCGAGGTCTTTAGAGACGGGAAAGGATGGGGAGCAAGGAATGGGAAGGAATTTGGCCATGGCCTTTTGAAGGAAGCATCCCGGCATTTGCCTGGAGTGATTTGGGGAAACCATGGAAAACACAAATCTGGATGCCCGGACGGGGATTCGAACGCGCGTCCTCCCGAATGCGAGGCCATAACGCTAACAGTTACACCACCACACTCGGTTCTTCTTACGAATTGGACATAACATCACTCAGTAATTATCACCAAAAACCGACTCCTGCCAGATGCGCTCGCGCTGATATTCCGTACTCGTCACCTGTAATGTAGCCTGAGTTATCGTCCAGAGACAGTGGGCTGGATGATTCAGGTTAGACTCATTATACCCGATCAGTTTTGGGATGCTTGATGGGTGGGTTGGTTGAGTTATACGTGGCTGCTCGATTTAAGGGAGCAACATTTGCTGTGGCTATAGCGAGTGCATGAAGCGTTACGGTACTTCCAGCAAATGAGAAAGTAGGTGGGTTGCAGAAATATATGTAGAATGCCTTTCACTGAAAGGATCCATAAATGAGAAGAATAGATTAATTATAAGTTCATATAGATTATCTTATGATACATGAGTCTGAATATCAATTCTTATAAAGGAGCGCGATTAAGCCGGAAGTCTTCAGATCCTGTCGGAAGGCCCGGGATGATCCGCTTCTATGGCAACGCCAGACTCTGAATTCTCCGGAACTGCCCCAAACTCCTCTTGAACTAACTGTACTGACGTGAGGCCTATATAACGCTTCCTGAGATAAGTAGGCAAGCATCGGTATCCATAAGGATCACCGTACTTGGTAATAACGATCCGTAGTTCACCGTATTTGATAATGTCATGCGGCACATAGATACAATGGCCATTGCTGTAATTGCTAAAGGTTCCAAGATTCCCAACCATATTCAGCAACGGCTCTAATCAACTGACCATCACGTGCGGGAGACGCGCGGAGTAATACATGGTTCCTCAAGACCCCTGTAACTGCTACGACGGACCGAAGTACACACGCACGCCGAAGTCATAGGACACGCCACTGTACGAACCAGTCCAACTCCACCTATGGGCTCCCAGCATAATCAGTCCCTCTCCACCGCTAGACTCGACAAGAACATCTGTAGCCATGGACACCGCAGCCACTTAACTGGTTCCGCAGCTTACTTGACCCACTGTGTGTGAGCATTCCAAGTTAGCTGAACTTACAACTATCTCCAATTCGTCACTCATTTCATATTAGGGTTTACCGTGCTTATCCCGCAGCCTATCATCGGTGTAGTAGTACTTTAATATTATCCAACCTGCTTAGCGTGCCGCAATTAAATATTTGTGTAGCTACTAGTTATACCTAGCCCTGCCCATGTTTGTGAAATGTAAAAATTCCTCAACATTAAAGTATTTAATAAATAAGCAGTGTATCATATGTGCTGTTATCAATCAGTAAAATAAGTTACCATTTCCTTGAACAAGAGACGTATGACAGATTTATTCAAACGTTACCAGTATCAGCCAGTGATCTTATGCAGTACCTGCAGTACTACAAAAGCTAAACGCAATTAATTCCTTAGCGATATATCCACAGACGGGTATTGGACTGATATCCGGTGGGCGCAACAAGTAAGATTTCCCTCTCTCTGTCTGCAGTTTAAGTGGACAGGTTTTTAATAGTGATATAAAGTTTCCAAGAATTATCATAGGATGCTAATAAGAGTATATGTTTTAGTATTATATCTCTCAAGGAAAGGAACACGCCGATATGTGTTATACAGTTTATAAAGATCACCTGACGGAAGGGCTAAATATGACCTGCAATCGGCCGCATACTGGGAAACTTTAGGATAAATCCATCTGTCACCAGATCAACGCAAATGGATACCGAAATTTAATTTAATTCAAATACTGAACCAGACATATCACTAGCATCTGAGTCCCGTAAACTGGAGAAAATATATGGCATCACACCTCAGAAGAACTCGTGCTCTGCATGTGAGTAATAGACAAGATTTGATGCTAAAATATGGTTTCATCAACTGAATTTTTATAACTTCTCTAAACTGCAGTCCCAAAATAATATTTCTATCCAAGATTCCCGCCAAATCGAATCCTAGTTTGCTGTATCAATAAAATATTCTACCACATCGAATTCATAGATACTTTGGAGATGATGTTGATCTAGATGCTCTACATAAAGGTTTTTTATTGCTCGTATCCCGTTAAACTGTACTCTACACGCGCATTGGTTCAGTTCAAATAGCACAAACTTAGATCAGATTTTTCATCAATTTTTACCGTCGAAATGAGGCTAGCCCATTAAGTTCGTGACACGATCAGGAAAACAAATCCGTGTATCTCTGAATATCTTTCTTTAGTCCACTAAATAACATTTTTCCAAAATAACGTCCTTTGATAAACTTTTATTTTGTTACAGGTGCTGAAATGGTATAGGGCATGAAATAGATTTTTATTGCGATTGATATTTTTCGTGCAAGCTAGTGGTGTCACTGTAGAATATTCGTAGTAATAAGGTGCTAAAATTGGAGGTGCGTTCCTCAAGTTACAATACAGTAAAAAAGTAAGCAATGAATATAAACAGGAGAGAAGCACTGAAGATGAACCTCCAGCAGGAAGCCCAGTGCGTACAGTTGCTCAGGAAACTGAGAACGGAGTACATGAGTGGGTTACGTCAAGCGAGTATTAACAGTACATTGAGGAGATGTCAGACATTTAAACAACAACAGCGGATCACTTTCAGATTCCTACCCGTTGAGTGCTGAAATTTTTGATATCAAATCGAAAGGCAATGAGGAGGAGAGTAAAGTATTTTTTGGTGAGGCTGTAAGACTTCTAGATTACTTAACGAAGGGAAAACTCATCATGTGGTCATAATATCCACGTAAACCAATTGCGAGGAGTTATCAAGAAAAGGTGGCAAGTTGTGAGAAAGGAGCTGTCAGAAAAATGATTCCCGTCACAAATCTTCCGTCACTATGGCTGAAGTTCATTGGGACGGGTTTCACCTGGTACCGCAATCCCATTTGCCTATTATTTTAGCTAGGCAACCTTGCAATGTTTTTGTTCACGCCAATTTCAAGTCATATGATGATATCATAGGTGTTGTCACCTCATTTATTTTATCCCAATGGTAAACCCTTTTATGAGGCTGGCATTAAAAAATTGAAAATTCGATGGGTGAATAATATGGAGCTCAGAGAGGACTGTATTGAAAAATAGATCACAAATTTCTTTAAACTCACGTGCATTAGTATCACGTTACGAATTTATGGAACTACCATGGTATTTTGTAAGGAGCCAAATAGTTTCTATTTTTTTCTGACGGCGTACGCTCGTAAATATGAAAAGTCTCTGCTGTAAATGAGTCCTATGATTCTTGTTGGCCTTATTTGGGAGGAAATGAAGTTTGGGTCTGCATACCTGCATGCTTGGAGTATAGCGAAGTATAAACAATCAAAAGCTCAAAATATCTTTCCTGGCTCATTTATCATAAAAGAAAACAATGCTCAATGTGTCCAATCTACGAAAATTATTATTATGTAAGAATGGAGACTTTCCCGGCGTACGACTGCAATGAAGTCTTCATCGCATTGAAAACACGATATTTCGACAACTAGCTCCGCCGTCTTCCTCAGGTGTGGAAACATTGGCTGACCAACAGGTACAGCCGTTGTGTACACCTGAGGAAGAAAACGGAGCTAGTCGTCGAAATATCATGTTTCCAAAGCACAATCTGGCGGTACACCTATGAAGACTTCATTGCAAAATTATTATTAATAATTTTGTACACATTACATTTACATCTACGAGTAATAAGAGTTTCCTAAATTCTATCGATAAAATCTTTCCAATATAGGCCTACCATATACAAAAGGAAATTAAGCATGCTATGGCATATTCTAATATTAAAAACCAATAGGCTCTCGAATAAAAAAAAATTAGGACTTAAGCCAACGTGACAAAAGTCCAATAACTAATGAAACAAATGAACCATACTTTTCTTTTTTTAACCGCCTGTAACGGCACCACATGTTCTATCCAGCCAGACCCGGCGTATTGGAGCGAGCACGATGGTCTTGTATTACAAGATTGCCGGGTTGGGGCAAAGAAGTTTTGTCTATATCTAATAGACGCAAAGTGCTATGGAAAGTGATTCATACATACACTACGAGAATTATGATTCAAAGTACAGGAACATACTGTAAGGCTAGTAAGATAATGCCATTAAAGATTAAAAATAAAATCATAAACCATTCTCTTAATGATTCTTCGCCATATTCCAGTTACTGTAATAGTGTACAAGATTCATACGATACGCAGAACCGACATAAACTGGTATTCATTGAAACGTAAGGCCAGCTCTCTACTCCTAATACTTCCTTTGACTTTCTGAATAACTTTTCTGAAATATTAGTAGATAAGCTTTAGTGCAAATCTAGCATGCCTCCTTGAGGTGCATCCTGGGTAGTGCTACAGAGCTAGAACGAGTTGGCTGCCAGACTTTCGACCCAATCTGAACTCATGGCTATTTGAAAATCCATACAGTTCTTCCCAGAATGAGATCTGTTGCGATTATATGGGGAATAAAATCAGCTTTACCAGATGATATCCGTTCACGACATTATGGGAAGGCTCACTCATCGCCAATTAAAATCCCATCATCCTCCTGTAATTTCTGCTTAAGACATCAGTGAAAACAGATTTGATGGTAATATGGCTTGGCAAATTCGGTGGTCAGAACACGTTCCATTGTTTGTCTCTTCATCGTTAACACAAATAATCCGCCTGGAGGTTTCAACTACCCCCGAAAAATCTGGTTGTGGCTAAACAGAAACCGGGTAAATCGTAGCACATGAGGTGCTTCGCTGTTTGAGTGGGTATTTCCAAAGTCTCCGGCTTGTTTGTGACTACGGTTTTGAATGCTCCTACAGAGCCTGCCAGGGAACAAATCAATAAGTCACCAAGAGCAATCGAATTGATTAGAGACTTCAACATTCAACTTTAACTCTGATATTGATCTTCAGTGTATTTTATTATTTTTTGGTGTGTTTGCTTGTTGTTACTCATGTATACCGCTATACATGGGCGGATCCATGGGGGGTGGGGGGGCAAGAGGGCTCAAGCCCTCTCCCCCAAAGTGTCTAGGTCCACCCCGACATTGTAATTTTGGAGACTTTTTTTTTTAGCTCTACTGATCAATAAAGGAGACTATAAAGACTACCCTTTGCCCGACTCAAGCCCCCCCCCCAAAACCAAATTCTACTCAAGCCAAGCCCCCCCTCCCCCCAAAAAAAGCAATGTCCACTCAAGCCCCTCCCAAATCAAAATCCTAGATCCGCCCCTGCCGCTATATGCCAAATAAAATAAACTAGAATTTCTAAATTTGTTTTGGTATTTGGTTTTACTATTATGTTTATTTTAAACCCTGACCCTGAGGACTGTAAGAAGAATGGACAACACTTCTTTCCGTTAGTAATGAAAACAATTTTTTTATTGTTGTGAACCCTTTCATATTCAACGACTGTTTGTTGATATTTACCAGTTTGTTGTCGAGAATTCTCACAAAGAAAAAATAGTAATAATTGTTCAAATTTGATTTCGGTGGAAACTTTTACGATGCATTTGACGTGTATTTGATACGCTTTGTAGAATTTCTGAACAATAATATTTACCTTGCAACAACATACTACCACATAAGTGTAATAAATAAACGTATTCCTGTTTTTGTTCTTTTCTTCTCTTGTTTCCTCGGTATGAGTTAAAAGCGTTCTGGAATTTAAACGTTGAACTCTACCCTTCCATCGACACAACGGAAGCGGAAAAAATGTAAATATCGGAGTTTGTGTTAAACGTGCAGCGAGTTCATCGCGTGTTTATACAGGAAGACTGAATACGCAGTATGGCGGACGAGTCAGCCTCGCAAAAAATCCACATACGCAATTCGCAGAAGTGAACGGTAAGTGTACAAGGGACATATAAATATACTACCACGACTACCTAGCGAACTTTACATACTATTACATAAAAAGATTAATCAAAGTTGAGCGTGTTAAAATGAAAGCTTATCATGTTCAGTATAATAAGACAGGCATAACGAGACAGAAGTCTTTTTATTATTTTTATTTATATGTATTACCTTATATTTACATGTATTACCTTATATTTACCTTTATTGTTTATATTGGTAATGAATTTTAGTAGAATTCAACTATTGTGATGGTGTAAAAGTATATTGCACAAAATGAAAATATGATAAGTACAGGTTTTTGCACCAATGGGCTTCCCTCTGATCTACCTGACACACTTGTATTAATTCCTGGAAGTTCTATTTACACTTGGCCTTTTCCTATCAGATTAGCAGCTTCGGCTTTGCAAAAGATAGTAAATATCCTTTCTCATTTCACATCTAGTTTTATTGTTTTGATCTATAATTCTAACATTAATCTCAACTTCTGAACTTCTATTGAATGCAGATTGTTTATGTTTACACAAACTCTATTCTCAATTCTGCTTTTCATTTCTGATTTTCTCTTTGTCATGCTGATACAAATCAAAATAATCACGAATGATGCTGGGATGCTTCTCCTGTTTAATTTTTTTCATTTCGTCTTTCCGAATTAATAATTTTGAGTATTTTTAATAAAAAAATTATTATTCAGCTTTAAATTACATTGAACCTTCTGTCGCTACTGCCTTAATCCTGAAGAAAATTATGTACTTAAAACTCACTTTCCGTCATCATCATTCCCACCCACTTTATTCATCACAATAATTTCCATGTTATCGCTAATATAGAATTCCCTTATGGGTTTTTTACGTCATCAGTTGCTCCATGTGCATGTGATTCCCATTACAATGGATAATATGATGTCAACTAGACCTACGGATCTGACTGTTACCAACGCTTTAATGGAGTTATAATTTTACTGCTGAAAATTATTGATCTTCCGAATCGTATCTCCCTTAATGTATTCATAAATTTTAAAGGGCGTTTGGTATTACATGACGGGATATCCTGAAGTGTATTTCGGCTGCCGGTTTGATAGTTTCTATAAGCCGCTCATGAGATTCTGTCGTGGTTGCCCTAACCTACCGGGTAAAGGGGACCTACAGTTTAAGGTGGAATCCGAACTACGGATCCTTTCCGGTGTACTTCATATTACACAGCAAGCTGTGCCAGAGGTGAAGATGGGGTTAAGTGCCTTTAAAAATCCCCGCCCAGACAAGGATTCGAGCTGAGGTCATTTCATTTATAAATAAAACTTGCACATAAGATAAGGGTGACTGTTATACGTCGGAGAATGCAAATTCGAAGCTTCATTGTTGATGCATGTTCGACACTATTAGGTAGGTATAAAACATTTTATTGCTGTATCATAATCCTGGGCTGAAGATGTTTCGTATGTTGTCACAACCCTTTGTTACTGGCTAATTATTGTTTTTAAACGAAAAATAACATAAAACTAGCATTAAATATTATAATCAGCATTTCTGCAAGAAGTGTTAAGTCCTTCGTTATAATTTTCATTATTTTGTTGCATTGTCTTACAGTTTTGCATGTATTGTACACATTCACAAGTAATGTTTTAATAATATATGTTATGCGCGTGTTATAAACACTTCTATTGGCTTTATCCGACAAGAGCAATAATCCTCCGTGAGCATGTTACGGGACTGCCATGTCGGATCCCTTCTGACCACTGAAAAATTAATTTCCTCAGTTGGAAGGAGATCAAAAAATAAATAAAAAATAAAAAATTAGGACAGAAGGAAAATATTTGTTTCTTCCGCGATACTGAAAGCGTCTTCTGATTACTGGAATATCAAGGTTCGGTTTTCTCAGTATTAGATAGTAGTAGTTATAGCTCCGTGTGGTCGATATAACCTGGAGATAGGGTTTTTATTGGCTGCGCATTCCGCCCCTATCGTAGCCGCCTTAACCTAACCCCACAATCCTGCCGGGTACAGAGGACCTACAGTTTAACGTGGAATCCGAACCAAGGAAGCGTTCTGTTGTACATCACTTTACACAGGAAGCAGTGCCAGAGGGGAAGGCTGGGTTAAGCGCCTTTGAAAATCCCCACCGAGACAAGGACTCGAACCGGGGACTTTTCGATCTGCAGTCAGACGCTTAACCACTGAGCCACCAGACCGCTAATATTAGATAGTAACGAGGATATATTAAAGCTCTGCGCTATACGACGTTTTTATCAGTTACCATTTTTCAATGAACATACCCAAGTTTTTCCGGCTTAGGTTTCTGAAATGATATCGGCACGTATACCTACGGTTTAACTAATGTTTCCCTCCTTCTCTCGCAATCAGAACAATCTGAAGGTTAATGATCGGATTTAGACCATGGAGCAAATAAAAGAGTACCTCCATGATTTAGACCTGATCTAGTGGTACCATGCGTGGTAGGTGAGCGGTAAAGGCATTCGGGAGGAGGCGTGTTCGAATCTTGTCCGGCCATCCATTTGGGTTTTCCATGATTTCACCAAATCACTCCAGTCTAATGTCAGTCTGGTTCCTACAAAAAAGCCATTGTCGAATTTATTCCTGTTCCTTGCCCCCACTCCTTTCCCGCCTCTAATGACCTCGACGTCGACCCGGCGTAAAGCCAGAAAAAAAAGATCTCGTTGTCACCCAATAAAGAGATGGTGTCATTTACTATCGTTTCACTGTCATTTCATTGAAACATTTTCATGGAATAATTGTATGTACTGTTCAGCATCCCCGAAACTGTTCTCACAAAGGATCAAAGTGAACATTTAATTCTAATTAATTAATTGTAGATAATTAATTCTGTTAATGATGGAGAACTGCAAAACAAATTCGTCAGTAGAATGTACAGTAGACTGCGAGTAACAGTGGTAATTTTCTACAAAGTTGATCTAATTCCTATTTTTTTTTATTATTTGCTTCGTTTCAAACTATAATTTTTCATTGATGCAACAATTTGCATTATACTGCAGCAGTGTGATTTTCTCGGTTATTATTTTCTTGCTTCAACATCTGACGGATTATAGCAGGTAGTTGTGCTGCTGATTTGCAGGTGTGAGATAGTACGCCATTCACTGCGTTTCGCAACTGGCAGGGCAAGTTGCACGATTCCTACCTTTGACTGGACATCAGAGGAAACGAGGGCGATCGGCGGGATACAAAAAGAAGCGCGAGTTCGTATCTGGCCGCCTACGGCGCAACCACTGCGTTTGGCAGGCAGTGGGGAGGGGAGAGGCAGCACTGTTCACTGGCTTTGTATCAACGAGCGAGTATTCAGCCAACTTTCGCTCCAACACGGTGACTAACAAACGGACGGCCGCCCACACACGAATCACGTTAGCGAATGAGTTTGCCCACAAACATGATTCGAAATGATCCTTCTGTAGGATACGAGCGGTGTTTGCGTGTTTGTAATCCACAGGGCAGGTGACATACGTCACTTAAATGCTTCCACATTTATTTACCTTGTGTCTTAAATTCACTAGATGCATTATCCTCTGTTGTATCAGCTGCCTGGTATGCTCGTGTTTCTTGTGTATTCTCCATAACAACTTCACGATTCAGTGAGTTTACTAGAGATGTCATGGGTTTGGGATTTTTTAATGAAATGTTTATTTTTTATTTTTTACAAGCATACGTGTAAAATTTTGTTAATAGTTACAATTTTACATGTATGCATACTACAGAACGTCAAATAGTTAGCAGCACCTTCTATAAAGCATAATTTACAAGCATACGTGTAAAATTTTGTTAATAGATACAATTTTACAAGTATACATACCACAGAACGTCAAATGGCTAGCAGCACCTTCTATAAATTCCATCAAACGCAAATATTAATTTCAATTTTGATTTCCTATTGCAACATAGTGCCATGTATTTCATTTCCGCATCACGTATAGAAACTGGTTTATTTAAACAAAGAGAAAACTGGAAAATGTTAAGTACAATTATTATGAGTTTGTCTAAAGTGGACTGTTTTGTTTGATTATTATGACGTCACTGGTTCTTAGAGCAACAAATCCATCTGAAAGCGTCACAGGGGAAAGTTACGTGGCACCGTTACGCTAACGGCATCTTGAAGTTGGGTTGAGTTTGATAATGTTGATCTTGAACGATGATAGGCCGGACATCAAAAATGTAGAACCGATCACAGTATTACTTTTGAAGATTGCACTTCTAAAGTATTACGTATGTAACGTTGATGTCACTGTAAAAAGACTTCCGACGGTAATAATACACTGATCGAATCTGACTTAACATAGGCGGATATAAGGTAACAGGTAAGAGGCGGGAAGAGATTGGAGACGAGGGGCAGCAAGGAAATCGGTCATGGTGTTTCAAAGGAACCCACCACCACTTCGCCTAGAGTGACTTCGGGAAACCATGGAAAACCGAAATCAGGATGGTCTGACGGGATTTGAACCCATCTACTCCAGAATGTCAGGCCATAGTGATATCGCTCAAACACCTGTTTAGTACTCTCACCAGCAGAGCACCTATTTAGGGTGTCCAGCTGTGTTCCAGCTAGTCTGGAGTACTTTAAACACTCCATCAATTATTTTCAATATTTCTCTTTTCCAACGGTTGACAAAGAGAGGACAGGTGATCAATCACTTCGTAAGTGGAATGGTGTTGGATGTGCCTTGTACTTTGCTAATCCGCCTTTGTTGGGCTGATCGGCGGAATCACACAAACAAGAAGATCCAGTCCCTTGCGTGCAGGATTCGTAACTGAATCATTTTATTGATGACAAAATATTGAAATTGAGGCTGGCTTATACTATGCTTAACAGATTCCAATGACAGATAGTCTTCATCTATGGTCGACGGCGATTGCTATTACGACAATCCTCGTATAATAAATCATTGCAAGGCGATGCCACACAGTAAGCTCTCAATATTAGTGATTTTCCCCAACAACAGCATTTTCCCGATTTCGTAAATTTTCGTAAGGCAGAAAAATAAATAAAAATAAACAACAAAACAACAACAGCACAATAACGTTCGTATTTCCACTCCCGTGGGGTAAAGTCCGGTACCGAAGCCTGGAAACTTCCAACCCACTCCCGGCTACTATATATATAAAAAAAAACTATGTAGTTTTCTTTTTTTTTATTTGCCTGAGGTCAGTTTGAACGTTCCATAAGTTACATACTTTTAGTTAATGATCCGCAAGCCAAAAAACTAGAAACCGTTTTATTTAGAAGTAAGATGTTATTCATAGAATTCATAAATGGTTTATAGTGGAGTATTATCTAAAATGTCTCTTTACGGAAAGATAAACAGTAACTTTCACTGATGAATATCCCGTGAAAACTACACATTACAATATCTGCATTGTTTTGCTTTTAATGATCGGGATGCTTAAATGAATAGTCTGCGTAAAAATAATTGCCCCCGAATGAGGTTTTGGAGTGGTGTGCGATGCAAGATGGATCTGTGATTCTTAGCGATTACCCACCGTCATTAAACATTTACACTGTTTTGTGGCTTGTTAGCCTTGTTTTATCTTTCCGAGTCTCTGCTTTTTGGAAAGCTACGCCCCATCCACCACCTGTTTCCTAGGCCCATAATAGTCTTGACAGGGAGAGGACGTGCAGCCGTCTGTCTGTGGAATATGTGTTCTGCATGATATGTGTAGTTTTGTGTGTGAAATTTGTGATTTAGAAGACGGCGATTGGAGACCGTCCCTGTATTTTGCTAATAAATGCGGAAACCACCCAAAAACCGCCTTCAGTACGGTCGGTGCATTTGAAGGAAGGCCCTTTGTACAGTACCTTCCCCATCCATGGCAGCGGAGCATGGGCGTATCCAGTGAGGGGCATGGGGGGCTTCCTCCCCCCTCCCCCCCCCCCCCCACCTAGAAGAAAAATCAAGTTGCCTTCAATACGTTTCGACGAGTGAAGAACTGGCTCAGGAGCTTTTTTGGAGAGGAAAGATTGACTGGATCATGCCTGATGAGTATGCATCGAAATTTCGTGAAAGAACACCGTGAGATATTGACAAACAACGTAAGTGAAAAATTTTCTGAGAATCCGAGACGATTAATGTTTACATAAAAAACTATAACTGACTTACGATCTTGATTAACAGCGTAGTAGGTCCTTAGGTTAAGTGCTTGGATTACAATGTTACATAATAAAATTGTAATGAAATATAATAAAATTAGTTTCCTTAATAGGTTAGGGTTTCATTTTGTAAGAAATCGTCATGTTTCAATCCCCCACGCCACTTCCTAAACAGCAACATGTGTTGCCCCCCCCCCCCCTAGTTCAAATCTTGCCCCCACCCCTAGTTCTGATCCTGGATACGCCCTTGTAGTGGAATGTTAACACGTGCAGTCAGACTGTTTACTAGATACGTGAACAAGTAGCTAGTAACTATCTCTCAACACACACGTAATCTGGTAAAATCTCTTTTTTATACATTCGAAGGATTGCTTCAACAAGATACTGTACTTTGATAAAACTGAATTTACTGGATTATGATGCTGATATTTTTTTAAAAAAATATCGTATTTTTGATGTATCCATATTATTAAAGGTGTCAAAATCGATTTACGATATATTGAAAAAGTGTCGATACATCGACACTTTTAAAATAAAAACAATCTCACTAAAGCAAATATTGAAAAAATATAGCCAAGTAACGTCGTTTTTTTTTACGGATTAAAAGTTGTGAGATATTTTTCGGAACCAAGTCTTCACTTTCTGAAACAGAATTGTTTCTCCTGGAGATTTTTACTTTTAATTCTTATATAAATTTTTTACTAAAATTAAAGGTATAATGTGTATGATTTACTCTTAAGACTCGTAAATCCCGAAAGGGGTGCGAGAAAAATGTTGGTTTTTGTAATATGTATAAAGCAACACAGTTGAGGCATTTAAGTAGCTAGAAGTTTTACTATCATGCCACTTGATTTTTTTACAATAATTTCTTTGAGGGATTTCGTTTCTTAGTTAGCTTGTTAGATATTTCTGAATAATTTCCTTTTTTTCTCTAATTTTTTCACTTTAGTATCTGCATTTCCCAACATTCCGGTTAACACAACTTTTTTACAGTCGAAATACTTCACTCGACAATACTCAAGATCATTTCAAACAATGGGCTCGTGCCCAATTATTTCCAGGCGAGCGATGTCGTGCCTTGCATTACTGCTATCTGAGTAGATGGTTTACAATAGCTTCCAAATTAAATATGGAACAAAGCAAAATTTAATGGTTACTTAAGGTTTTATTTTATTAAATTTTAACTGTGATGGAGCGCACGCTCCGTTGGCAATTTCCCTACACATTGATTTCTATGAATAACAGAGGCATTTAACGCCATCCAGAGCAAAGCAATTAACAAATTTGCATTGAAACGTTTCATGTTTGGGATTGCCATTGGATAAATAAAGAAAAAACAACACAATATTGTCGTGAAACTATGTACTGTATGTACCAGATATTCTGTGTGTAGGGAATTACTGTGTAATTATAATGACAGCGTGTCATAGTCTGATAAAAACTTTCATTTTTTAAAAAATTTAATTTAATTGCAATGGAGCACAGGCTCCGGTGGCAATATCCCTACACACCCATCTTCCCCCTATCCTGCACCCACCTACATTTGCCCTCTACAAATTTTATCTTTAAATTCCTTCAAAGTTTTCGGTAAATTATTCATCATTTCTCTTGGTAACTCATTCCAATCCCTGACACCCTTACCTAAAAAAGAGAATCTTCCCACACCCTTGTGCCTGAAATCGAGTACCAGCTTGTGGTCATGGTCATCTTTTCCCTTCCATGCACTACTTTTCATACCTATTGCAATAGCTTTCCATGCCTCATCACCAGTATATGCCCTGTACACTCCCATGACCCTCCTCATCCTCCTCCTGTCTTGCAATGAATCCCATTCCAGCTCCTTTATCATATCCGTCACTGATTGCATTCTGCGATAATTTCCAGAAACAAATCTAGCAGCCCTTCTTTGCACCCTCTCCAACTCCTGTATTTGATACGTAAAATGAGGGTCCCATACTACACTACCATATTCGAGCAATGGTCTGACCAAAGTTTTTCCACTAACTTGCAAAGTAAGGAGAGGAATGAAGTACAATTTAACCCATTAGTTAAGCTAACTTATTCCGTTAACGATTTAACTTTATGGCATATAAGAATATTAGGATAGAAAGCGATTTCACGTTTGGGTTAGACGAATACAGGAACATTTTATAATTTAAGTACTTTTATTATGATTTTAATAAATCATTGTCTGTGCAAAAAACAGCTTTTTACATCTAAGAGTGGGCGGTCGCGTAGCTCAGGCGGTAGAGCGTCTGACTGCGCCACGGACGGCCGGGGTTCGATTTCCGACGAAGTCGAAGATTTTTCTTCGAAGCTGAACGTCCAGAAGGGCTCCCCAGGTCCACCCAGCCTGCCATCCAGTGAGTACCGTGGAGTAAACTCCGTGGGAAGGTAAGGAATGGCCGGAGCGTGGCGCTGACCCTATCACATCCGTTCTAGTGCCAACGGTTGTAGTGGGAATGCGGAGCTCTACCTTCGTGAAAACTACCGGAAGTTCTTTGGGTATTAATGACCGTCCAGTCCGTTATTGATCAGAATCACTAACTTAGTGTTTGAAATACGTTGCAATAGATTTTATTTGATCAATCAGGTTTTAAAATTTTCATTGATAATATAAGGGGAGTTAAATTTATTGCCTGTGAAACACAGGAAACTGTTTTATTTTCTCCCAAAAATAACTAGACAGCATCTACGAAGAAAATGGAAAATATTAATTTATTTTAAAAAATATCCAGCCGATATCCAGATTTGAATGTACAGCTATCATCATTATCGTTGGGGACCATCTCCAGTATCCCGGGTGTGTTTTACGAACCTTGGTTGTTGTATACGATCGTTTTCCACTGTCTCCTATCCAGAAAAGTTTCTTGGTCCTTGATATATTCCCAGTTCCAGCCTCTTCAATCTATGTCCTCCTTCAGTTGGTCTGTCCATCTTCTTCTTGGTCTTCCCACTGGTATTTTGCCCACTATTCTTTTTTCCATATAAGTTTTGGTAGTCTTGTACCAGTCATTCTCTTGACAACCCCAAACCACTTAAGTCTTGATGACCTAAGTCTCTCTTCCATGGATTCCCTTAACTCTAGGTTAGATCTAATCTCGTCATTCTTTATGTGGTCAAGTCTAGTTTTCTGGAGGGCCGTTCTAAGAAACTTCATTTCACATGCTTGGATCTCGCTAAGGTCCCTTGATGTTAGTGTGCATGTTTCCAAAGCATATGTGAGAACAGGAATGAGATATGATTTGTACAAGACAATTTTTGTTCTTCTGGGATCCTTTATGTGCCATAGTACTGTAGAAGTTAGCTCCTTTGGTTACTCTATTCATTATTTCTAACTCACTGTTACCGTTATTTGCAATTATGCTCCCCAGGTTGCTGTATTGGTCAAAAGCTTCAACTTGTTGGTCTTGTAATTTTATATGACAGTCTGTATTCTTTCGGCTTATTTTCAGTGCTACGGTTTTTTTTTTATTATTATTCAATTTCATTCCATATTCTTCAAACTTATCATTCCACATTTTCAATTTGTTTTGTATTCCTTCTTCGGTTTCATCCCATACTGCCACATCATCCGCAAACACCAATGCCTGTAGATCTCTACTGATTGCGCTCTTTTGTTCTTTTAAGATGTTATCCATCACCGCTATCAACAGAAGAGCTGAAAGTGCACTTCCTTGTTGTACTCCTTTGGTTGTACTAAATCATTCAGAGTAACCATCCCCAACATTGACACAGCTCTTGCAATTATTGTACGGTATCTGGATCTTTTTAATGAGGTACTCTGGAATTTTAAGTTTTTCTTAGACTTTTCCATATAGTTGATCTAGGAACATTATGTATGCCTTTTCTAGAAACATAAACACCAGAATTAGCTTGAATATACAGCTATATCACTCATAAATATCGATATTTTCAAAAAATAATAAAAATAATATCGATATTTCGACATAGTAGCAACAATCCTAAACTGGATGCAGGGGCCTACTGTTAAACTGGCCATATTGAATATTATAGGATCTTTCGTCACAGGCGATTTCTTTTGATACGGCAACATTCGTTAAGTCCAGCGCTTCGCAACGGTAAAATCAGGATGGTTGAAATAATTCTAAACGGCCAACCAACTTCTTTACAACCTGAAGGCTGTTCTACAGTATATTGATTCGACCAGTTATTAGCAGTGTTTGAGAACTTTCTTCCCAGGTCCACTCCGCTTATAAGTAGGGAACAGCAGAAAGGTGTCGTGGTAAAGACTCATCCCACAAAATCAATTCTTGTAAAAATAGGTCAAGTATCATGGTTGTTTAGTGACAAAAAGTTATGAGATCTTGTGCTGAGCCAAGTCTACACATTACATTACATATTCATTTCACTTTGTGAAGCAGAATGGTTTCTCTAGGTGTTATAGATCATTTATTTATATTAACCACTTGGCTATTATGCATGTCGTCTTTTCGCAGACCTATTCAAATACCTTAAACGTGTTGCTTTATCCAATTTATAAATACACAAAAGTCAAGTTTTCCCTTGAACGTCTATCGATTTTGACAAATATTAGAATATGTCATGTATACATATCATTTCAGTTAAAATTATGACATGTATATTGGCCAAGTCACAGGAGGTTTTTTTATGCTAAATAAACGATCTATAACACCGAGAGAAACCGTTCTGTTTCACAAAGTAAAGTGAATATACACTGTTAAGTGTAGACTTGGCTAAGCATAAGATCTCATAACTTTTTGTCACTAAACAACCACGAGACTTGGCCTATTTTTACAGGAATTGTTTTTGTGGAAGCTCATTTCTTTTTGTAAGATGAACATTTATTTTGAGTCATTGCTCAAGTGTAACGATTTCATTTGATAATCGGTGCATGTGAAAATTTCAGAATCCAAGCAGTGGCGTAGCTAGGTCAACAAGGGCCCCGGTGCAAAAAATTTATTTTGGGCCCTCAGGCCAGACGGGCGACCTTTTTTTGCTTTGTGTGCTGGTAGGGGCCCCCTGAACTGAGGATGAGGGCCCTTGAATTATTCTTTAGGGGCCCCCCTGAGCACAGGGAGGGCCCTTAGTGAGGGGCTCTTGTACTTTCAGGGGCCCCTTAGACGACGGTAGAGCTAAAAAAAAAAAAGTCAAAACCCCTAAAATCACCAAAATTAAGTGGAAAAACCCCTAAAAATAAATACTATATTTTGATTAGTAATATTTTTTTATTTATAAATAATTCAATATTTCTAACACCATTTCTTTTTGTTCTGACTGTACAGAGTTTTTGAGATCATACATTTAGACTTAACATTTTAGTAGAAGGATTAAATGTTATGCAAGATCCACCGTTTCGTTGCAATGTGAATCGGACCATCATGACACTTTGTAGCCTTTCAATAGATAACATATTACTCAACTTATTTTTAACAATATTATAGCTTGAAAAGGCTCGTTCAACAATCGCGTTCGAAATTGGAACTGTAATTAATGCTAGGCAAAATTTTGAGACGTTTTCAAAACGTTTACAGCCAGATGCATCACAATTATCGTAGACTTCTGAATAAAAATCAACTGAAGTGGAAGTATTATACCATGTTTCATTACTCAATTGGTACCACCCGGCCTCAATGTCATTTTTGTTGCCATAAATATGAGTCCGCTGAGTATAATTTATTATTGGTTTTATGTCAGGTTTGACCTGAGATGTAGTAACCTTTGGGTGAAAATCAGCAACCATTTTCAATATTGCTAAATTGTCTGGAAGCCGTTTTTGGATATGTTCAACTAGACAACATAAAAAGTTCTTAGATCTTTCTTTGACATCTAATAAGTCATTTTCTTAAAGTTCTTGTGTTATGTTTTGAAAATCATACCCGAAATACATTGATGTTGTATGCATTATATATGTTCCATGGAAATTGAATTCCCCGAGTTCACAATCCAACAATTTCTCCAATTGTGAAGGTACAACAAGACGTTTTAGCAAGTTTTTGCACAATAAAAATAATTCTTCAAATAATTTAATGGGTTCAACATTGTCACTTTAAAAAGTAAATTCAATTGTATCACACTTTTCAATTCGTTTTTCAGAAAAATCAAAAAAGCTTTGAATGGTAGTCTCCTCATGATATCGTGAAGCTATTTTGCCATGTAACATTTTTCTTCAGTCTTAGCAATTGGAAAGAGCAACTTTAGTTCGTCCTATTGCTCTAACATTAAACACTGAGTCCATGCTTTTTTTTTTCAAAACAAAAATGTATCAGAAACAAATATTTTATTCTGTGATCAGAAAAATATATTCAGTCATAGAGAAGTCCGAGTTCTTGGTAAGGAGGATCTGTACGAAGATTTGATGTCGCTATATAAATATTCAACAAATAAATACAAGAAATCATAAAGTCTCTATAAAAAAGAATGCCCCTAAAAATTCCCCTAAAATTATGAAGCCCCTAAAAAAATCCCATCACGCGTGTATACCCCCTAAATTTAGGGGGAAAACCCCTAAGTTGGCACCCATGGATATACGCTGCCAACAATGTTCACTCACTCTTCAAACAATGGATGTGCGCAACGACCGAGCATGCCGATTGCCGCAGATATGACTACCAGCATAAGTAGCATAACAAATAACGTAAATAGAGGAAATAAAATACGAAAAATAAAAATCGTAAAATAATGTCAATAACAAATGGTTCCCCACAAATATACTAGATGTTGACTGGCTGGTTTATGTCGTTAAATCATGGCTGATTCCTTCCAGTTTTTGTCCACAATCCTCTCCCGGATCTAACTATCACAACATCGACGACCCTCAAAACTTTCCAAAAATAAAATGAAATATGGCCAAAAAAGTGAGTGACTGGCACAGGTTGTGTACTCTACTCCATGTGCGTCCTACACTATCCTGGATTGCCGTTCCGCTACATCAATAATCCAATTGCTCTCAAATTTTGTTGTAGACAGTATCTATCCCAATGAATAGGATATATCGTATTTTGAATTAAAACCTCTTTCAATATAATTGCATTAATTCATGGCAAAGAACCTCCAAATGAAATATTAGTCGGCTGCATTGTACAGCAATGGAATAATAATAGAGTTTACACTGATGAGCCAAAACATTATAATCAGTGCCCATCGCGAGATTGAATGCCGTCTGGCGATGTTTCTGGTGCGTCATGCGTAAGGAAAGTGTAAAGCGGAGCAGATATCAGTGCGGAATTATTCTACCGGCAATACTTGGGGAAAATGGGAAAATTCACTGCCGCAACTGCCTTCGACAAAGGGCAGCTCGCTATGGTCCAGAACCTGGAAACAAGCATCTAGTAAACGGCAAAGTTGATTGACTGTTAACGTGCTACCATCTGTAGTAAGCATCTATGAAAAATGGTTGAAGGACGGTGAAATGCTGAGTAGGCGAAAATATGGTGGGCGTACACACCTCATCACAGATCGTGGAGGTCGGGAGCTTTCCCGTTCTGTAAAGCAGAATAGTGGGCAACCTCTGGAAGATTTGACAGCAGAATACAATGCTGGTGCAGGCATAAGTGTTTCGAAGCATACAGACGGTTCCTACGTGTTGACCCAACGACATCATCAATTACGATTCACGAATCGTTGAGATTGGACAGTGGATCAAAGAAGCGTGTCGCCTGGTTGGATGAATGACGTTCCTAGATACACCAGGCCGATGGTCGTTTCTGAATAAGCCGTCTTCCAGGCGAACGCCTGCTCGATCCTTGTACCGCAACACGGACGAAGGCCGGTTGGGGCAGTATTATCCTATGGGGAACAATTTACTGGGCTTTCATGAAACCTGTGGTAGTAATCGAAGGTAACATTACAGTTATGCACAAAGTAAAAATTATTGCTGGTAACCTAAATCCTGTAGTAGATTGAGGGATTTTAGTCATAGAATATAGTAATTTCCACTCGGAATAATTTTTATCCGGCTTACAGCCATGTAATTTAATTCCAGTCAATGCAGCAGGGCTCCAGGTTAGCAGACGCACTTCCCGTGGGAAGCGAGCTCCCCACTACGGTAACTCAAAAAGCCCTTAGTAAGATGCTTTAACCCGATGGCACTAAATTCACGTGACTTCCTCCACCACTTGTCTCAGTCCCGGAGCGCACTATGGAAGAGACGCTCGAGGCAGTCTTCGACCTAGCCGCAAGCCTGGCCACATCGTCGTCGACATGAAGAATTCATTAGGTAACGGCTAATGCATTTTATACCCTTTTGCTGGCTTAGAAAGAATATTTCGAGTGACAGGATTTTATTAGTAAGGATTTTAATTCAGGAGAACTATTTTGATGCCGTATTTTCATTTTTTCATTGATTTTATTAAAGTCACTCCATTCTTTCTACTACATTTTGTCACTTGTATCACTGATTCCTGCTCATTACTAGCAATAAGTAATGGTAGAACGTGAAACCTCTGGTTATATAATCACATATCTTCGGTAAAATCAACTGGGGAGTGGTTGATCGGAGACAAACCCAACCTATCTGTGGTGAATAGCCGCTCGTTCACTATAGTCCGTTCATGCTTCGTGTCTTCCACAATGGCAACGGTATCTTCCAACAGGATAACTGTCCGCGTCACAAGGCCAGAATCAAGCTTCAGTGGTTTCAGGAGCAGATAGTGAATTCAGATTTATGTCTTGGCCACCAAATTCACCTGATCTTAAGCCGACAGTACACATTTGGGCCTCTATCGGGCATCAAAATAGTACCCATAAACCACCAACCAATAACTTAAGGGAATTGCTTGACCTGCGCGTAGACGTCATGTTCCAAATATCCGTCTCTAAAGACCTCGCTGTTGAGAGACGTTAAGCAGTTAAAAAAAAAAATGTTCCATATACTTCTGGAAAACTAGTAGAGATTTGTAAAATCTATATTACACCCAGTCGCTGCTGTATTACGTTCTACAAGTGGCTCAACACGCTATTAAGCAGGATGTAACAATGTTTTGGCTCATTAATGTACTTACAATTTAGCAGAAGTAAGAAGCTCAATAGGAAAAAAAGTAATATTAAGTGTTGAAAGTGACTAGTAATTAATATCTAGCACAACAATAAATCTAGAATTCTGTATTCATTTTAAATGTAACTTATCTGTGACTGTGCATATGTATAATGCATGGTGATGCTGGATATATATTATCCAGATAACGTTAGGCTACCGAGCTTGCAGTAAATTCACTAAAAAAAGGGAGGTGCTTATGGCATCATTGGCAAGAGGAGACCTCGAAGGATAATTCGGCCGGTTTCACAGTTTTTCTGATCGCCGCGCATGCGCCTCTGTCGTGGCTACAGTTAACCTAATCTGGTAATCCTGCCGGGAAAAAGGAACTCACAGTTTAACGAGGAATCCGAACCACGGTAGCGTTCTGGCGTACTTCACATTACATAGCAAGCTGTTTCAGAGGTGAAGGACGGGTTAAGGCCTTTTCAAAATTCCCGCCGAGACAGGACTTCGAACCGTGGACCTTTTTATCTCCAGTCAGACGCCTTAACTACTAAGCCAAAAGACTGGTAGCAAATTCCCCACGGAAATAAGAAAGTAAAGACTGAAGAGAGGAAAAGAAATCGCTTGTTTTGGCACGGTCGATGATACCATGTAATATTGTTCATATTATAACCTCGCGCAGCAAAACGTTTTGTCGAAGTTGTTACACTTTAGTAGCTTGGCCAATGCCACTGCTGTTAAATGTGTGAGAAAATTGTGATTCTTCGAATTATGGAACGGGATATAATTCACTAAGAGAAATCTATATGGATCTATATGATAAATATCAATTATTAGTTTTCACAATGATATTGGAGACGGCAATATTTACACTTTTTTAGTTTTTCTTAAGCCATGTACATTGCTCAGTAAATTAAACGCCTCCAGTATTCTTACGTAAAAAATACAGTCTATGATGATAAATCAAGTCTTACAAGGGACTAACGAACTTGTTAATTCCATTAAAAAATTTACTTGTACCTTTCTTATGGCATTAACATGTAAGACTACTCAAACAACAAACAGTTGCAGAAAATATCAAACTATGTACGGTATTACATGCAACAAATCTAGGCAGTGTTTTCTGATATCATCAGCTTTCAACGTGTTTCAAAGAGTGTACTCTTATCTGTTGCGGAGGGAATAGCGTTAAATTATTTAGCACTGAACAAAGTGTTTGCATCTCGTGAAGAGACGGAAACATGTATTACCCGTAGTGAAGACGGGCCAGGTGGGTGAAATATTCAGTCCTCATTCAGTAGAGTGGAGCAGATGAGCAAGCGCCCATGAATAATTAAGCCGGTTGTTCGTAATCATTTTTAGCTCAGTGTGGTAGTTTCGCTCGAATGTAGTACAGCCACAGTAACGGAAAATATTACATTCTTGTTAGTAAACAAATGTTTCGATAAAGAAATGCAAAGATACTAACAATTATAATTAAAGTAAAACTGATTACAAGTTGATTTGTAACATGCTTGACGTTGAGTCGGGGGAAAGGGATAGGGAGAAGGAAAGGGAAGATATTTTAGAATGTGAGACCATAAAAATGTACAGATTCCAACAGGCTGTTACCTCTCATAAATGATAAACACAATAGCTACTCATATTTGTTTTTCGAAAATTAAAGTGTGAAAGAATTTCCGAGCATGAGCGTTTTGCTTAGCCCTGTACGCCTTGTCATCATCAAAGTCATTAAAAGTGGGTGACGCTAGTCACAATCAACATTATACTATTCCTCTACGTCATTTTTATAAACGATCCACGCTGTCATTTGCCTGCAGTAATTTTGGGTAAGGTTAAAAAAAAAAAGGAAATTTTGTATAGCTCGACTGCGGGTCGAACTCGCTTCCTCCCTAGCGAAGTCATGCAGCAAGCAGCAGAAGGCGGCGAACAAAAATGTTAGAGGGGTTTTCCAGTTTACTGCAGATAAATCTCGACAAGTAGTGGTGTAACAACTATATTTTAAATTTAGGTATTCGATTTCTTCGAAAAAAAATTCTCCCAACTTCGTTTTGGTATTCAACAAAACATTTTGGAGTTTATATTAAATTCTTTTACAATTCGCTAGGGATCTGGGAATGGATAAATTAATGAACAATTGAAGCAACTGCAACGTGGATTAAGGAAATTCGGAAAGTTAAAACATCCTGGAGGTCCAGATGTTAGATAGGAATACGTTTAGAAACATGATCAGCAATTTGGAAGGGTTTCAAGTTAAAAGAACCGCAAAGATTGGGAGAATTTGGACGGATTATAATTAATATTAATTTAATTGCGATGGCGCACACGCTCCGGTGACAATTCCCCATGTCATATAATTAACCCTTTTTATTTTATTTTTTAATTATCTTATTTAATTTGAGTGTTGAATTCTTCCCCCATCTACTTTTGCGATATACGAATTTTAATTTTAAATTCCTTCAGCGTTTTTGGTAAATTATTCTTTATTTCACTTGGTAATTTGTTCCAATCCTTGACACCTTTACCAACAAAAGAAAATTTTCCCACTCCCTTATGCATGAAATTGAGTGCCAGCTTGTGGTCATGGTCATCTTTTCCCTTCCATGCAGTATTCCTAATTCTATCCCTTCAAGCCCCATCATCATCAAATACGAGAAGTTAAGGCTTCTGACTGGAGACCGAAAGGTCTCCCGGTATCACCTGGGATTTACAAAGGCTCGTAACCCGACCTTCAGCTCTGGCACAGCTTGCTGTGCGATATGAATCGCACAAGAGCGCTTCCACGTTAAGCTATAGGTTCCTTGTACCTGGTAGGATTACGGGACCACCACAGGAGGTGCCTCTATAGTCTATACTGAAAACGTGAAGCTGTTTTCCCGCTGTAAATAAAACTAACTGCGTTGCAGACATCATGTGACTTATCATAATGCTCAGCGTTGTGAAATGAGTCTGCAGCAGACGGTACCACACGCAACTACGTTATTACTAAGAAAACTATCATCTGCGGTTTTTCCGACGCCATCTAAAATTATTACTTGTATTACCTTGTTTCATAAAAAGGAATCTATGTGAATAACAGAGCTAGAAGCTGTGATATTAGGACAGAGAAATAAAAGAAAATAATAGTAAACTTCGGTTTGCTGACACGTATGAATGTAACTGCCTATTCAGTTGGAGGACTTGTGATTTAACTCATAAATATAAATTTGCAATAAGCATTGATAATCAACATTCGCCTTTTAGTTAAAGTAAATTACCTTATATGTTTAAACGAGCAATTCTTGTATATAAATATACAGTGGCGGATCCAGGATTTTGGTTTGGGGGGGGGGGGCTAGGAATTTGGTTTGTTTGGTTTGGGGGGCTTGACTCGGGCAAGGAGAGTAATCTCACATTTTTCCAGAATGCCGCCCTTATAATTAGTATCTCGGAAACTTCTCCAACGATTTGGATGACATTTCATATTTAGATACCGGTTTTGTTTTACCCTGCAAAAACGCGATTTTTTAACTAGCAATTCTTGTATTTGGTATCTAGGAAACGGCGCTAAGGCCATCTTGTAGACGTTTCAGGTACCAGTAAGCTGGACTCATGTTACTTAAGTTCTCTTTGGTTACAACAAGGGAGTCTTATAACTTCAAACAAATAATTTTTGAACACTAGTTGACCGGTGCGAACAGTATCGTGGTGAGTCACCAAATAGTAATATAATAATGTGGAAATAAGTAACTGCAAGTATTTATTAATGAAAGGTATTTGTTTTGAAGAGTATTAATAAATAATGTCACGTAGTAAACCACGTTCAGGGTCCTTGGGTGTAGCGGTGTCATTGTTGAACACACTTACATTAAGGCCTAAAACAGACGAGGCGTTTTGCGCCGCGCGGCGGTCGAGTCGACGGTCGAGTCGACGTATGGTCCAATGTAATTAAATGGGGCAAAACACACGATGCCGCGCGGCCGCGGCCGCCGCGCGCGGCGCCGCGCGGCGCATGGTTTCCCCGCGACTTACGCGCGGCGCCGCGCGCGGCGCCGCCTCGTCTGTTTTGAACTCGCGGCGTGGAGGCGGCGCGGCGACACAGCCAACTGAAGAAAATAAACCAGAAATTGATCTTTCTCCCCTTTTTGTATCATTAGACTTTAGTGTTCAAATGTAAAACACTTAATATGCCATTAAAAAATTCGAATTTAATTTTTTTACTTTTCTTGAAATTATTTCCTGATTTCATATTATTTTAATAATACACCTTTTTTAGACCTCCAAATTTAATATTTTTCTATTGATCCAGCACCGAAACTTTATCTTAACTTTTAACTTAATCTGTACTTTTGAACCGTAATATACAATCTGAGTGTCTGATCGTTTCCAAAGAATGTAACACTCCTATTTTTTATGACTAGCGTTCTCATATTTTTTATTTTACTAGGGAAAAATGAGTTCAGAAGCACTGATGTCGTAGATTTTTCTTGTGCTAAATAAATAAAGAATTCAAATTTAATTACTTCTTTTTTTTTTTTTTTTACTTTTCTAATAACTTCCTGATCTGATTTTATACCGGTACTTTTATACATTGAAATTTAATTGTTATCTATTGATCCAACAATGAATTTGATCTTAATCAGATTATTATCAATAGATTTGAATCTTAAAATACAGTTGGTACGGTTGGTTGGCTCCAAGAAATGTGACGAGTTGCCATAATATGAACGATATAATAAATAAAATGATTTCTTCTAACTTTAAAGTAATGATCAATCTTTCTTCTGGATGTATGCTGCTTCTCATCATGGTTGTTTCTTTAATCAGCTCTTGTCTTACAGCAGTAAACAACTCATTGAAAGAGGACTAAAATATCCTCGGAAAAGTTAAAAAAACTTCTCATCATGGTTGTTTCTTTAATCAGCTCTTGTCTTACAGCGGTAAGCAACTAATTGAAAGGGGACTAAAACATCCTCGTAAAGTTAAAAAAAAACTTTTCTTCATTCCTTTTTAATTGGGGCCACAAGGTATTAAAAAAAAACATTTTTCACTCCGTTCTGATAATATTGGATGAATCCAATAGCGCCTATTTTTTCTTCTCCTGTTCCACCTTCGGTACAGCAACCATAGAAGCATTAGATTTTAGTCTTCTATAATATTTGTTCCACAAACAACTGAGCTATACGCGACAAAGCGAGTCCGCCCGCCGCGCGGCCGCCGCCTCGACCGCCGCCTCGTGTGAACAGTTGGGGCGGCCGCCGCTTCGACCGCCGCGCGGCGGGAAGTCGCTTCGTCTGTACGAACAGTTCGTACAGTACAGGAGCACGGAGCGAACTGTCTCCGGCTAGAAGCGAATATCGCTTATATAGTGATGAAGAACAGTCTAGAACATTAATACTAGTTACAACAACAATATTCCAGAACAGTTTACCCAAAGTTAAATAATTAAAACTTTAAGGGACTTATTGGATTCGAACCCACGACCTTTAGTCCCACAGTCTCTTAACGTAAACACTACACTACAAAAGTCTTTAAATCTTCACAGTCTGATCCTCTTGATGTACTTTTAATTTAAAAAGTCGTAATAATGTACATGTTTAATTGTAAAACATTTAAAAAGTAGATGTTTAAAAATATTGGCTTTGTCAAACGTACTTTTTTTAATCTTCTATATACAAAACTTCTTTGAAAACAATATTAGCAGTTATAAAGTGATTGACTTTTTGACAATATGTGTCTTTAACACAAAAATTAATATTAATGAATCTACAAAATCGTAAAAAAGCCAGAATCTGGTAAATACAATCCTACCTTTTGAAGAGTCTGACCTTTATTAATGTTCATAACGAAGGTTACTTCTTTTGGGAATTGTTTTCTTATCATTTGGAAACACACGGTTGATCAGAAGATGTGAGGTTACTACGAGGTATGAGCTTTGTTTTAACGGAATGAATGAATTTAGTACTGATGATGTACTCCTCTAACTGAATTACCACAAATCTTGCACCATTAATTAATTCCCGATCAGCTTGAAGATTTGTATTTAACGTAATAATAGCGTTTTTCTTTCAAAACAATTTATGACGTGGTAAACCAGACGAATTCTGAAATGGCTCTAGCGATTTGGATGAAATTTCATATGCAGATAATGTTTTGCTTTTCAAGATTGTAACACGGTTTTACAAAAAAAAAAAAAAAAAAAAAAAAAAAAAAAGCTTGTGTTTGGTTTCTCTGAAACGGCTCCAACCTCATTTCGTAGAAGTTTCGACCACCAGTAAGCCTACTGATGTTAGTTAAGCTTCTCTTTGGTTAGAACAAGGAACTATGCAACCTCAAAATATCTAGGAAGCATTCAAGAAAAACGTTTTACTTTAATTAAACTGTACTCAAAATCTCGCATATTGAACAGATATCGAAAGATGCCGAGCGAGGATGGGTCACCCAGGTACTGCGACATAAATCAATAGTTCTCCTTCTTCCCATTCAACGATTAGACCTTTTCCGGTTTCAGGACTATTGCCATCTCTTCCTTGGTCTATCTTTACTTCTTCTAAATTTAGGTCGATATTGATTTACTATTTTTTTGTAATCGTGAATCATCCATTCTATACAGATTGTCTATCCAGTTATTCCTATGTTCCATCTATTTTATCATTCATAGTATATACGTATTTTCAACTCCTTTCTTATGATCTCATCTCATCTTCTTATATATAAAAGTGGATGTCAACATCGTTTGAACCAACGCCATGAAAGTTAGCACATGAATGTATTTTTTTCATGGAGAAGGTTTATGACCAAAAAAAATCCAAAAACCATACCTTTACAAACCTTATTTTTTTTTTTAATCTACATTTACTATCCGATTTTGATGGAACTTTGCACACATATACTTTACAATAAATAAAAAATACTGTAAAAGTTTTATTTGTAAAAACCCAATCCCTCTCTCCCTTTCTATCCCCTCAATTTTTGTAATAGTTCTTTATACAAAGCTACAATCGATATCATTTCACCGATCTCCATCAATGTTGGTATAAATATGTATTAATTCATGGAGAAGATTTATGACTACAAAAATCCAAAACCACCCCCCTCACCCCCTTTAAACCCCTTAAAAAGGAACTTTGCTCACGTATACTGTAAAATAAAGAGAAAAATACTGTCAAAAATTGATTTGCAAATACCTAACCCCTCTCTCCCTTTCCACTCCCTCAATTTTTGTCAGTGTTCTTTATTCAAAGCAGTCGACACAAATTTGACGCATCAGCATGAAGGTTGACACATATGTATTTTATCATAACGAACGTTTGTGACCGAAAAAAATAACCCATAAGCCACCCCTTAATATTTAAACAAATCCGCATTTTCTTAATCCGATTTCGATGGAACATTGCACATGAATTCTTTAAAACAAATAAAAAATATTGTCCACGTTAGTTTTATAAAAACCAAATCTCTTTCCTTCTTTTCACCCCCTTAATTGTTTTTAATGTTCTTCATTAAAAGTTACAGTTTCTATCTGATTTTGGAGGAAGTTTACACAAGTAAACTTTAAAACAAGTAGAAAAATACTGTCTACATTTAGTTTACAGAAACCCAGCCACTCTCTCCCCCTATCCACCCCGTTATTTTTTGTCCAGTTCTTTATACAAAGCTACAGTATCTATCTGATTTTGAAGGAACATTCAACATACAGACTTTAAAACAAAGGAAAAATACTGTCCTCCTTATTTTTGCAAAAACCAAACTACTCTCTCCCCCACAATTTTATCCAATGTTCTTTGTACATATCCACAGTTATTATCCGATATCGATGGAACCTTGCACACGTACATTTTAAATCAATCACAAGAATACTGCCATCATTTGGTTTGCCAATCCCTTTAACCTTTTAACCCCACCTCTTTTAATTTCCAATATTCTTTATAGAAAGCTGCAGCTTTAAATCCAGTCAAAATCAGTACAGATGATTTTAAAATTTTCCAGAATATTCATAAACTAAATGCGTCCTGATGTCTTAACATGTAAGTCAGATTTTAACTTGAATCCCAAGACCCATTAAAAATCTGTATTTTCTGCGTGATGCCGGAACAAACAAATATATTCCTGATACAGATTTTTGTATGTGGTACGTATAAACGCGGGTGGTACATGTGTTAATATTTACGCAGCAACTTTAACACATACTGTGATTAGGTTGAAATGCAGCCTGGACCAATATGAATAGTGACATTAAGTATCACAGCATCCAGTTCACCCCGTTCTGGGAATTGTTCGGGTTTATCGATGTTTGGTTTACTTCTACAAATGGCTGGTGCAAAATTATGAAATTGGTACACATGTTTCACATTTGAAATATAAAAATAGTCCCGGATAAAGCACCCACGATTAGACAGGGCAACATTGGATACTCTGTTAGTCATTTTTATAAAATTCATCTTTGTGTTTCTGCGCTGATAACCCATTTGTACCACCTACTCATAAATTTCACGGAAATCAATAATTAGAAACTTTAATGTAATACAAACTCGTTAAGACATCACTACATTGGATAGGGGATGTATAACGGGGCCAGGTTTGAGTCCCGGCCGTACTGATTGAGGCTTTCAGACGGTTTTCCGCAATAATCAAGTTGAATTCTGGGACGGTCCCCAATCACCGCATCATAAACTACACATTACACAAACAAAAAATTCACTTGCCACACACAAAACACAGCTACCCACTTCGCATACAGATAGAAACACATCCGCTTACACATAAGACTATGACAGGCCTCGCAATCCAGTAGTCTGACATGCCGGGGTTGACCCGCGAAAGTGCAAAAAGTCTTTTAAAATAAGAGATGAATGTAACACGAGTGTCAAAACAATTCATATATGAAATAATATGACTTTTATATTAATATCGCTGGAATAGTCTGGCAAATAATGTGTACGAATTTAAGAATATTCATGCGTGGAGATATTGTGGGCAGGAAATGACTTCGAGGAAATACCTGTATTCCTTCGGACAGAAAGATCTCCGCGCTTGCGCCCTGAGTGGACGAAACAAATGACGAGATAGGATCGAGGAATAGATCTCTAGGGACACCAAGCTATGATAAAACAAACAGAGGATGAAATTATCACACCTAGTACTGACTTACAGTATGTTTTGTGAAACTTTATGTTGTTGAACTATTATATGTATACATAAAATAACAACAAGAGGCACGTAACATAACGAGACTTCGGGTTTCGTTATGTGTAGTGGGTTTCGATTGAGGATTTACCAACCGCCACACGATTGTTTGTGTAAGAATAAGGTCGAGTCGTTTTTTATCGCTGCCCGGCGACTGGAGAACTTCGGCAACGCATCAAGACCTCACGATCTCCTGATCGCGTGGCAACATCCATCTTCGCAACACGACGCCGCCGACGAATCTATTATAAGCAATAATGATAACTGATCACCGACTGCCACATCGATACGCCTCCACCGCACAGTAACTATCATCATTATAATCCAAGTGTAGTCAGCATTTAACGACCTCTGAGATCTTGTCTGCTGCAACTGAGTTAAATTGCTTTCGGGCCAATAATGTGCATTTTTACTAATTCTTTTATCTTTTTTCGGTTTAATCATACATACGTTAATTTTAATAAAGTTGAAATCATTTATTGATGAGAATTCAGATATTAAATTTTGTTTGTACCGTACATTATAGTTGTGAGATTTATTATCATACTAGCTGGTACCCACGACTTCGTTCGTGTTTGTAAAGAATTTGGATTGACAGATACCGACATCTAACAACCATAGTGCACGATGGGAGACTCGATGTTATTACCACACACAAACGCCAGTCATCTGTGGTAAGTAGTTCAGGAAGCAAAGTAAAATATACGGACACACATGTCTTTGGTCGAAATACGAAAATATCCTTGATCGACCAATTTCAACCATCATAACTCCCACACTACCACAGTTACCGAAATTCGCCCCACTTTATGATCGACGGGTGACTCTGTGCTACTACCACATACAAACACCAGTGATCTGCGCTTGATAGTTTTGACTGAAAAGTGATACACCATGACACATACGTTTTTGGTAGAAATATGAAAGTGCCGCAGTTCGACCACTTTCAACCACCATATCTCCCACACCCCCATAGCTACCGACATCTAATCACCACAGTACGCGATAGGAGACACGATACCACTACCACACACAAACACCAATTGTCTATACTATGTAGTTGTGGCAGCAGAGTGACAAATACGGAGTCGAAATACGAAAATATCCTTGATCGGCCACTTTCAACCACCATATCTCCTAAACTAGCACAGTTACCGAAATTCGGCCAACGTTGTTATCGACGGGTAACTCTGCTTTACTATTACACTCAAACACCAGTGATCTGTGCTAGATAGTTTTGGCTGAAAAGTGATACACCATGACACATACGTTTTAGGTAGAAATATGAAAGTGCCGCAGGTCGACCATTTTCAACCACAATGGTCTATGCTGTGTAGTTGTCGCAGGAAATTGAAGTATAAGAAGACCTAAATTTTTGGTCGAAATATGAAAACGCTCTGCATTGACCAACTTTAATCATCATATCTCCCACATCCCCACAGCTATCGACATTATTCGGCCAACGTTGTGCACGACAGGAAACTTCATGTTACTTCCACACACAAACGCCAGTGATCTGTACTAGGTAGTGGTGGCTGAAAAGTGACACACTATTTTTATATATATATAATATAAGATTACGATACTATTCCCGCATGCCTTTATTGTTGGCTACTGATTCAAATTTAGGTGTGCGGAGTTGTTCACACTAGCATCCAGCATAATAATAATAATAAAAATCCCAGAAAAATTGCGGACACAGCTTACTATTAATTCATCACGACCATGAGGGCAAAACCTTAAAACTATTCTAATCCTCCAACTAAAAATAAATATTGCAGAAAACTTGAGTGTTCCTGTATTGTTAGACTGTCGATTTAAACTAATATTGTAAATTTGAAGTAAATGCTGTTTCCCAAGATTGCTGAACGTTATTAACAAAGAAAAATGTATAATACTGTTTGAACTGCAATGGAGAAAAAGACAAATAGAATTTAATAACAGCGTCTTCCACAAATTCCCACACAAAATACTGCTGGTTAAACGCGTAAAATCTATCTACCAAATTTATAAATTATTATGTACGGTAACCAACCGAAGAACGAAATTTATAAATACCCTGGAGAGTTTCAAGAAGTACGGAGATCGAACAGAATCAGTTTTCGTGGTAGATTAAATTACACACTCTGATTCACTTAACGCTTACTTCGATATGAAAAATTTGTATTATAAATGTCACATCTTGAGGAGATAAAACGTAATGAACTGAGATAGAACAGCTGAGTAAAATATCCAAAGACTCTAATCGCCATTGCTAAATTAGTAAAACAAGTCAGAGAAGTTTTTAACAGAAACAAACAAAATATCGCTGCTGGTACTTCAATATGCATGTGAAAGTACTGGACGAAATGGAGGCCAGAGAAATCATAGATGAGTGATGGTGCAGAGCTACGATTTCCTCATGGTATTGACTTATCAACAGTGAGAGTATATAGAAGTTATTTAATGCAATATTGTTAAGGAATGTGGGTTGAGAATAAGTAGATTATCGCATGTCGTGAATGATAAACATGTGCGAAACTTAAGTATCGAATATAGAATAATACAGGTGGATAGTTTGCATTCCGTGCGGATACCTACAGTCTGTAATCATAGCCATCCAGTGGACTTAATGCCATCTTCAATCCATTTTTGCCGACTGGACCTTGACAGTAACCTGGGCGTCACTATCTATCCGCTAGTGAGATGTTAACTTTGAGCTAATGCTTAGTAAGAAAAATGCGCCGTTGGTATGTAATTTAAAATGCGTTGTAAATACCCGCAGCTATTAGAAGTAGATGCGTGGAAAATTAGGAATGGAAACTGGTAACAGCGACTGTACGCCCGTCTGAAGTGGAATATTCCTACAACATTTGCAGCTACAGCCCGTAATTTTGGTGGGCAACTGATTTGCACGGCATCTTCAATTTTTTCTGAAAGTGTAACACTCCCGTGTTCTGTAATACTCCTTTTAATAGTTAAGGGTCTTCGGTAATTTTACTGAATTGGAAGAATCCATATACATAATTACTACACTCTATGCTTGAGAGATGTTTCCTTTAAACACTTTTGATCGTGTGTAACTTTTACCATTACTCTTCGCTCAAATTTTTGCCAAGAAACTTAATGTTGTAAAACCACTGATTCTTACAGAATTTATCATGACTTTACTAATATTCACTTAAATCTCAGTCATGATCATTTTCCAGTATCGTTTCACTTTCTTTATGAGTGAAGACACCAGCTGAGTAGAACCTAGAAGTGTTGAAATCTGAAAGAAAGCCCGAAACGGTGAAAGGAAAGGCCATTAAATAGATCAGAAATACCCGGAAAATAATATGTACAAAAGTTTTAAATTGAATAAATATGCTACAAAAACATTTAATGATTTAGAACCTAAAATAACAACTAATGAGCCAAGCAAGTACAATACGGCAAACAAAATTTTTGTAAATGAGAATTACGCATGCTGTAACGAAATATTGATTTGTAAAGAAGAAACAATTTTTTCTACAGTCCGTTTACGGAGCACAGCGCTTCACGAAAAGTAACGGTAGATTCTGACTTTCAGAAGAACACTGTTTCATCCCACGTCAAACCCTCCCGATTTCAGTTTACAATGGTTTCCCGAAATCGTTCACGGATGGTATCTTCAATAGACAACCAAATCCCTTCCTCCTATAGTGACTTCGACTAACACAAGGAAAATAATAATAACAATACATCTACTGTGAATTACTCACCGTCCTTAGAATACTGTACACAGATTGTGTATCAAATATAATAAAAAATACTATTCTAAAAACTTTTAATAAATTAAATAACAAATTATTTTTTATTAGAGTTCATTATTTGTTTTGTTAAATTGTAATTCAAATGGATATCTATAAAAAATTGTGAAAGCTAATTAAACTGGGTCTTAGAAATTCATTTGTATTTGTGAAGTTTCAAAAAACTAATATTCACGACATATTTATTACACGATCAAAGATTTATTTGGGTCTATTTGTTGAAACATATTATCTACTGAGCTATGAGATTTCAGAGCTAGCTGCTTTCATTTGATACTCTTTTGTATACTCCCACTAAATCCTCTTAATTATTCCTATCCTATATTTTTTTTTCCAAATTTTAGGTTATAATCGTGTCAACTTTAGAAATTACTAGGCTAAGGCCTTCAGACGTTATGAACTTTTTGAGAGTCGGAAAATTGAGGATTCCATAGAAATTCAGGAAAATGAAAGGAGCCGATAAAGTAAAAACACAAAAAAACAAAAAGCAAAAAACATAAAAAAACGAAATTTACTCATTATTAAAAGAGTTTATGGAAGAATAAATAGTACGAAAAGAAAAATATGATGGTGAGAAACATGCCAAGAAATATAGCATTAGTTAATTTTATCTTAAAATTCATGAGGGTAGAAAAGAAATGATCAGAAAGATAAATACTGTTGTGAATGAGGATGCAAATTCAGAAGACTTTGTTCTGTTAGAATAATTGAGAGATTCAGTGCAAAGAAATAACAACAGCCACAAATCTTGAGAATTATTACATGACCATAAATTTACTTGAAAGACAATTTTTTTATCTCTTAATGAAGTAATTTCAACCAGCTTAGCTGATTTATAGAAACAGTGGTTTGTATTTAAGGCTGTCTTTATTTCTAAACTAATGAACACTGAATGGTTAACTTGTGTATAGGATATCCGACACTCATGTTCCGTATTTAATAACGGATATTCGAGGAAATGGAGTATGCTACCATTTAAAGGAATACAAATTTCACAAAACGGCTATGTTAGTATATTAATATCAAGAGGTGACAAAGTGGTATTAGGAATATGATAAAGGCGAACTACAAATACTATTTTGATTAAGTATGAAAATACACCATCAGGTCAAAAAGAGCAATTAGTAGTCAAGACTACCTCGGATGTAATGGCAGTTAAAATTACAATAAATACATGCAAAACAAGGTATATTGTTTTCAGCATGTATAGTATAGTTGAAACAACAAGTTAGACAAATAACACCATCGATTCCAACATTGCTATACTGTTATGAAGATTGTGTTCTATCCACAAGACACTGTATCAGAAAACACCTCGCCGAAATAATTTTCTTAGACCAGTGTGGAGATTTGGAAGATTTGATAGAACAACAACGAACAACCACAGGAACAACCAAATATTTACAACCTGCGAGAGAAGATACGAAAACATTAAACCAAATCGGAAGTATATTTCTTACAAAGAAAGAAGACAGAACTCATTTAGGAGCTTATTATGCAGAAGTTTCTGATGGAAGAGGATGTTATGGGGTGGAGTATGTCTAATCCGTGATGGCTGACATGACGATTAAGGGAGTTAACGTGACCAGAGGAATGGCCCCCGGCCAGAGATTGCCTCCTGAACGGCTGTCAGTTTTATTTCGAAAGACTAAAATATTTCTTTATATCTATAAGACATCTCATACAGAAACTTAGCACAACGAATAAAAATTATTTAGCAAAGATTTTAAAGAGTGCTATACATTTAACTGGCTAACGGTTGTAACAATTACCATCTTACGAAATGTAATTCGGTTAGCAAAAATTAGTATTTACATGTACTTTAAATGATAATTACCAGTATTATGTTCTAACTAATAAAAAGAGCGAAAAAAACTTTAATGTCATCTTAAATAATTTATGATGTGGTAAGTATTGTAACATTTCGCTCGTCAGTATCACTAAGAATTATGATTCGAGTACCGTAGTGCTTCACTTTTCTCACCTCCTTCACATTTCATAGCTCCCGGGATCCATTTCTGTTTGGAACATTCGGCTCACGAACGGTGGCTGACACATAAAAAAAATGTTTTCGATGTCTCGCAACCGGAGAGAAATCAATGCTCTCTGCCTACACGAGAAGAGCATCGCCGGAGCCAATTCGTATGAGGCGGCACGGGCGAGGCATGTATGTGTGTGGGTCAGGGCGCACGCGACTGGAAATACAACGAGAGCCCCATGTTTACTGGAACCGACAGAGATACACTTAGGGTCCTCGCTACAAACTGTTCGGCATAAAGTTTCTTGCTTGTTAGTACTTACGAAACACAGCAAATACTTTTGGAAACAACAAATGGCCCTTAACAAAAAACATCTTGTTTGAAATGAAGTCTTCTTCATGCATACGCCGGGAAAGTCTCCGTTCTTACATCTTGTTTATCCAAAATTGTTCCTTCTTTTATAAAAATAAGGAAAACTCTTTCTTCGTTAATGCATCAAATTCGGCCATTATTCTGAATATTTCAGAGACAAAAATATGTATTACTAAACATGCAAATGTTTGGTTTTTCTAAAATAAAAGAATTCAAAGCGAAATCATTAAGGACGACAGATAAATTTCTATCATTATATGAAGTCTTTTCAGGCGCAAACTTACAATTTATTTACTTACAACGTTTGTACGCGTTATATACATAAATCGAAAAACCAATCTTTAAAGTTGTACAGTGTTATTTCTAAAACATTTGCTTTGCCGATCCAAAAAATAGCACTACGGTATTACAAAATTGATGAATAAGAGTTTTTTTGTATGTATTTTTATATCCCTAGCTTCATTCCAACAATACGTCATATAAAACAAAGTTTGTTTAAATTCTCATTTCATGGTATTAAATGCTACTTGCCATTTGTTAGCAGGCATGTTTTTTCGCAGTAAATTACTGGTTTTCAGTCACTATAAATTAGAAAGTCACCGGTAAAGTTTATAATCCCTCCATCTAGAATGGATTCCTGGCCGTACTGAACGTGGCGATACACATTGTGGGACGCCCCTGAAGCCGTGCTATTCGTACTGTCAGGACTGATGATCATATGCATACCAAAGTGGAGAAAGATAGCGTCACCATTAACCGAATTTTTCTGTTATTCGGTCAGGTTGACAAAATTCTACACTTTTTTTCAGCTCTCCTCTTCAGATCAATCGTAAGACTTTTTTATTATTTGAAATATTAAAATTCGTAGCTTCATTTATGATTTATCCCTACATTTTCCCTTAAATTACCATCTTCGTCAAATCATCATATATACCATTAGTTGATCTATACTTCTCTTTAACTGCTTTAAGAAGTTTGTTGGGCCTTAAGGACTTAGAAAAAATCTTCATTTGTTTTTATGTTAGGTGTGTTATTTGAAGATACCTGTTACACACATATTTAACGACATGTATTATCTCTGCCGTTTTGCATTCGCGAAAGTTTAACAGACTTGTTAGAAAACTGCAGTCATTCTGAAAGTTCTGTTAAACGCAAATGATTCCTGTCTGGAAATAGCGCTTTATATTTAATTATTTGCTAGTGTTTTGGACTCCTTTAACACTGAGTTTAATTTAATCATCTCCTTTCATGTGCCGAGATGCTATAAAGAAATTTGTTCTACAATTTACAATACTTTTTTTACACTCGCATTTCAGAATTTTTGTTTCTGGATGGTTTTCTCTCATTTCGTAATCACTTGTGTTTGCACTGATCCCATTTTACCGGTTATCAATTTTATGTAATACCACAATTTGTTGGGATTATTAATCAAAGTTATGTCAATATGTTGTTATGAAATCCATTGTAATATGGCAGCATTATTAATTTGTTTGCATCTCTAATTCCATCCAGTGCTTGTTGGTTAGAATCAGAACGTCACTAACTGTTCTTAGAGTGGAGTTCTTTTTCAGATGTGACTACAAACAAATTCTTTCCCATTTGCTCACAAAATTATTGGAATAAATTTCTAGTTGTTTGGTTAAAAAGATTTGTATAATTCAATATTATTCCGCTTGATTAGATTCATTCTTTTTTTTATATTTTTGGATATTATGAGGGTTCGTAGATTCAGTTATTATGTTTTTGCGATCACTGATTCCGTGATGTTTGTCTATAGGTTTTCAAGGAGATCTTTATCTTACGCACAACCCGGCGGTATTTTAACTAATGAATTCAGATTAGAATTTAATGTGACTCAAGTTGCTCTTGTATCTCTTCCAACATATTAACGTTACATATCTCGGAGATCTGACGAATCCTTTTCTTACATTTTTACGACTCCATCTGCAATGAGTCACCACATACAATGGACAATAGTAAGGACAAATATGCTCTCGTTTTACGTGGTTGCTTAAATAGAAACAAAAATTATTTTATTTCAAATACTGTATATATTTAAACAATGTTCAAAATATCGATTTGCGACGTAAGATAACTTGAATTGCAAATTAAGATGCTATTATTGCATTAAAATTCTTTACGTTAATCCGATTCTCAGTTTCTACTCCTTCTTTCTCCTTCCCTGCTAACAGAAATGTCGACTGCATGTTTACAGAAGATGGCTTCCAGGATAATTTCAAGCCTTTCCTCCTAATTGTAGGACGTTCAAATTTGAATTCACTCTCTGCGAAATTTGACAAGTTTACCTATTAGAACTTACCGTTTACCTCATGCAAAGCCATTGAAGCTTTAATTGCATGTCACATTTAACTCTGTGGATTGTTGAATTTTCAGTTGTTTCATATTTGTAATATCGAAACTGGTATAATTTTGCAGGATGTGAAGAGTGTCAATTTCTTTCTGCGCTGAGATTCTGTTCAACTAGAAACAGAAATTATGGAAGCATCGAGAAAGCTATTAAAAGTTTCCGAATGGCCGTGGGCGGGGAAGTTCTCAAAGGGCAGCCGATTGAGCCGGGTCACGCAGGACAGGCGGGCTGATTGTACCGCGCGCCCGGCCCGGCTGCGGTGAACCTGCCTCTAATTAACGCACAGAAACGAGGCGGGCACCTTCTTTGACGACGTGCGGGGTGTCGCGCGCTAATTACAACCACGACGCAATCGGAATATAAAGACGCTCCTCCGCCCAGCGCAAAAGCAGTTAAATAATGTTCCCAATCATTTGTTCCACACATCACATCCTACCATGCCCGTGTCTGTTATCTGCACTCACAAGCATCTCCAATACTTGCTAGGAGATATTTATTTTGTAGTCAGCCACGAATCATCAAGATGTTTACTGACGCCAAATAGTTGTGGACTATTTTCTACTTTGTACGTAGCCCACTAAACTTTTGACATGACTGAAAGCATAGAAATTTAACCCTCCCCCCATAATATATATTTCTTAGGATCATAATAGTATTATGTAATACTTTCTTGCTGTCTGCAAGAAACAAACATGACTGCGTCTCCAGGAGACTGTATTAAAAAAAGTAATAAATTTTGATTTTCATAGTTGTCACATAAATTATAATGTAACAGTTTTATTGTCGCAGGACTCTGGCGTCTCATTAACATATATTGAATTCGTAAATCCATAAAACTCACAACAGTATTGACTTCGAAACTTTTTAAGCCTTGATTTCAAATTATTGAAACAATGAATATATCTTGTTTTAAAATAACTTTATGAAATTTATATTCCTCTTTATTATTATGAATGTCGTTATGACTGTATTGGTTGTTTTAATGAAAAAGGGAATAATAAATCACTATTGAAGATCATGCATTGATACAATGTACTCTGTTATTCAAATTACCTTGTGATCATTATATTTCATGACTATGATTTCCATTTTAGGACTTTATGACTCGTTGACGTCGAGATCAATAGAGAGGGAAAGGTTTGGAGGCCACAAAGGGAAGGAATTCGGATATGGCCATTACAGGGAATCATGGAAAATCTTAATTTATATGGCTGGACGGTGATTCAAGTCCGCGTCTTCCTGAATCGCAAGCCCGACGGTTAGGATAAAAACGCTATCGGCAGGTGAGTACTTCTACCAATATACAAGTCAATTGCAATTTGTGATGTTTCTATCAACATTTGTGGCGCTAGTTGAACTCTTGTGTAACCTTAAACTGCTCATTTCTGTTAGTTGTGAAAGAGTTTCTGTACACTTTCAGTCACCTACATGAGGTTTATAAAAACCTGCATATGGTCTTGTTGATTGTTTAGTAAATTTTTCCCTTTTGAAAAAAAAACAACTATTTATTTTAGTCTGGTTAAAGAAGATTTATGTTTTCCTCCAATTTTTATTATCATTTAGCACAGTAATTAGCAGATATCATTGCATTAAAGTAATAAATTTGTTTTATTGTTTAGATGTTTTACTTTTATCTCAGAGGAATGTCTAAGGTGGTTGAAATGCTGATTCACGCGATTCACTAAATTTGATATTTTATCATTGGTTCATGTGGCCATAGAACCACATCACTAACTCACCAAAATTCTATTAATATGATGTTTCCACGTCCTAAACATCAGCGATATTTTAATCTTTATTTTCTTGCGCCAAGATTCTCGGTACGCTTGTTCTAAATTAATCTACAGAAAGATGGATGTTAGTTTGGAAAGAATGCTGCATTCAGTGATAGGAGAGGGGAGGGGTATTTTCAAACACGTCCCTGCAGTTTCTTTAATAAGAAGGAAACCATTGTGAACGGTCAAAAGAAGCAATAAACTTTTTTCAAAACAAATATTATCAATATAATACCTCTAAACGTGATTTCAACGGTTTTTCTGTTGTCTGAGAAATTTTAAAAGCAACAAACCAATTATTATTTGAACCCCATTTCTAGAGTGGAGAAACTTTAGTTACCATAAATTAATTGTAGAACTCAGAAAAGATGTATAAACAAGATCAGGTAGTAATGTTAATTTATAGAGTGAAATATTCCATTTATAATAAATAAGACTTAGCAAAGTAAGCTGTTATCAAGGGATTTAGCTCTGATCGTAATTACTATTCGAACATCAGCTATCAGAGAACTTTTGCGTATTATATTACATAATGGAAATCTAATTTAAGGATCTTGCGATATTCTGATCTACAGATGTGTAACTACATTTTGATGGTAACATCAACAAAAAAAGAAAGCATTGTCATCTAAAGCACTGGGCTCAGCTACATTATCTTGTTGAAAAATGCCACTGCCATTGGGAAACTTTGTCGTCATGAAGGGGTGTACGTGGTCTGCAACCAGTGGACGATACTTAGGAGGCATCCATTAATTACGTGCGGTGAAATAGGGGGGGGGGGGGTCCGGCGAAATCTCACCAGATCTCACCAAGGGGGAGGGGGGTCTACGGAAATCTCACGTGAGATTTTTAGCGAAAAATGTTTGGACAGTAGAGCTAAAAAAAGGTCTGCAATTTGTGCCAAAGGGGGGGTTCTCACGGACCAGATCTCACCACAGGGGGGGGGGGTTTCGGTCAGATCTCACGAAATCTCACCAGGGAGGAGGGGGGGTCCAGAAATCCGGAAAAACACCTCACGTAATTTGTGGATGCCCCCTTATTGGCCGTCATGGTGCCTTGCACGAGCTGCACTACACCAATGGATACTCACTTGAAAGATCCCCAGAGCATAATTGAGCCACCGCCAGCTTGTCTCCGTCCCGCAGTACAGTTGCCAAGAAACTGTTCCCCTGGAAAACGACGGATTCGCAACCCTCCTTCGGCATGATGAAAAAGGCATCGGGATCCATCAGACCATGCAACGCTCTGCCACTGCGCCAACGTCCAGTGACGATAGTCACATGCCCAGTTCAGTTTGGATCTATTTGAAAAGTCCAGTTTGTAGTTAAGCTCATAAGCCGCAATAACAGCAGGTAGAGTATAATACAAATAGAAAACTTACTGATCAAGGTTTGCAGTTATAAATTTACATAAAATAATATTCTATTGAGATTTTTATGCCACAAATCGATGGTTAGGTAATATCATTACCTCCAAGGAACTTGTAACATTACAGTCACCTTCCGCCGGCTACGAAGTAGTGTCTCTGGAGCGGAGAGATACATTTCTTCTAAGTCAGTCGTATGCAAATTGTCGCAGAGCGCGGAGCGCGGCTCACGTAGTGAAGGCATTGGCTTATATACTTACTGTGTGTTGTAGTATCGTATGTGTAACTGTGTTTAAGAAAAACTGTATGTCGTCGATATGAACTGTGATTATAAAAGTGAAGTTCGAACAGTGTTTCAATAAATAATGAATCTCAAGTTGTGATAGTGGACGATTTAGCTGGAAGGAGATATGAATTATAATTTTCCTTTTGTCGGATACGAAGTTTCGATTAGCCTTTGCTTTGAAATTTGATGGTGGCCAAACCGTACATAAGTGTTAACGTGCTTTATCAATAAACCTGTCGTGGACATAATTATTCCTATTAATCAACTTAATGATCTTTATTTATTGTTCTCATAATTGCTGCTTAGGACGGCTTTGGTTTCATCATCTGGCGACCGACGGCACAATGAACTGTATAAAATTAAATTAACTTGCTCCTAGAGTTGTGTGAGAACAACTTTAATAAGCACCAAGTTTGGTTTGAGTGAAAATATTTCGTGAGGTACAAGTTACCAGTTACCACAACTACAAATATGTCTTACAAGGATTACCGTGATCAGGACTGAATATATTAATAAACTATGTCTTACAAACTATGTGACTTTTTGTTAATGTGTTTCCGAAACGTTCCCATACAGCAAATCCAGTATGATACCATCGTATAAAAAGTTTAGTAAAATATTTGGTACAAAATATTCTACTCTATGAATAATAGGAAGACTAATAGGGTCAATATTGAAGATGTGGTTCTTTAGAATGTAAGATAGAATTGTGCTGATGGACTACATAAGCGATGAATAGGTGCTGAAAATTGTCATGGAGAAGTGAACACTTCTAAAAACAGCAAGAGAAAATAAAAAGGGCAGGTAATATGGGACATGTACAAAGAGATAAAAGTTCTTACAAATAGCCTTCATATTACACGTACTAGTGAAAAGAAAAACGTTTGGAGGTGACGTAAGACATGAAATCTAAATGGAAACAAAATGGCCTAAGAGTTGTTGGGATAGAAATTGATGGTTAGGCATTGGTGTCGGGATTGATGACGACCAGTATTCGACTGTATAACTTATGGAAATTTCACACATAACAATGAGAGGATCCTGTAAGCTTGCAGAGTTGGAAGCAAACCTACTGCTACTGCTGGAAGGTCTTAGACAAACCAGGCAACTTAGACAACAACTCTCAAAGGGCGAGTTGGAGAGATATTAAAATTTTGCTTCTGATAACACACTAACGTTAATGTAGTCGATACATTATTAAATTTATGCACATTTAAACATTTAGGTGTCATTTTATTCCCCTGACCACACATTTACGTTGAGGAAATCAGAAAGCTTCTCCCAGTTTTCGTGGGAGCTGTAGGTAGTTAGTGATTTATTATAACGCGATAAAACGAATGTTGGCTCAATGAAATATGTCCCAGACTTTGAAAAAACTTAGCATAACAGCATAACAACGTCCACATGCAACAGGCAACAGGTGTTTCACTCGAGGAATGATGTCGCATATAGTTAAACCTAACAAAATACTTTATACCTGTGTTAACCGAATTCTTCTTGTGCTTATGATAGCAGCCTCACTCTTTGTCCACTGTCCTTTCAGCGTCTAACCGCACTCAGAGTACAGTTTGCATGAACGCTCACAGACGTGATTAATATTTAAAGGTACGACCATTGTGGCTGCTGCGGACGGCTTCCGGGGCTGGGAAAATGCGGATAAACCCCGGCGCGGTTGCTGGTGGCCAATCTGCAATGCAGATGTCAGCACTCGGACAGCGAGCGAGAGCGGCAGGCTTTTAAGGTGAGGGAGGTGGCCTGCAAGTTGGAGGTGACGTGGTGAGCTGGCCTGCGCCTAGCAGGCAGCGAACGCTCCTAGGCTTCTACACTACTAATCTCTGCACAGTTAGATAACTTCTGGACTGTTGTCAGAGACAATAATAAAAGAGCTGTAAAATAAACGTCCACTGACTTCCTATGATTTCAAGTATTGTAAAAGTGATTTGTGTCACAGCTGGTAAATTTAACTCCTACCAACAAAGAACTTCTTTATTTTTCTTTATGCAAAAGCGAATCTAATAGATAGTACAAACTAATTTGTTTTCTACCATTATATTAGATAGTTTAAGAGCTAAAGTATTTTTATTCAAAATATTTTTGGTTAAGTAGGTGAAACTTGTTTACAACAAATAACCCTTGAGCAGTTTCCGTTCCGATCTCAGGTAAGCGACTGTTAATTAAGCTCTATATTCCACAGACAAGACTAACCGAACTTTGTGAATTACGACTATAGGTTATTTTAAATCCTTAGGTGAGAAATTAGAAGAAACATTTTAAATTAGAAGGAACTTAACTGCATAAAACAATTGATCAGTAAATTGCAATTGCTACAGAGTAATTAAATAAAAGCACATAGAAGAAACTGGTAAATATGAAACTTCGTGGAAATCGGATTATTTGCTTCTACTTACCACGTCGATGGAAATTTATTACGAAGCCGGATGTAAAAAATGAAGTTAATTAGTCTAATAGGCATGTAGGTATGAATTCAGGACGTTAGTCTTCTGTCGTGACGGGTTTGAATCTCCAGTACATTACAACTGAAACACATTCAAACGGGAATGGTACCAACAGTTAAAAAATTATAGAAAGTCCGATAATGTGAAATATACATAAAAATGAATAACATGGAAAGGAAACTAGGTATGTTTCTTTTTTACTTATGGATTTACGCCTCGTCGACGTCGAGGTCATTAGATGCGGGATGGTACTGGGGGAAGGAATTCCGCCATGTCGTTTTGAAGAAAGCATCCCGGCATTCGCCTGGTTGATTTGGTGAAACCATGGAGTATGGTGAATAAATAACACCATACTTATTGCTACGATGTTGTGAAAATACTTAACAGTGTTATAGTATTATAAGGTAATTAATTTTTCCGATAGTAAAACTAAATGGTTAACATTTGAACTTTTGGAAACAATTTTGGATCATTACCAGTTAACATATTGCAAACTTTGAAAGCCAGCACAAGTAGAATTGGCAGTATTTAGAGGTCATTTGAGTGAGCTTAACACAGTTCTAAACGATATAAACTGTTTTAACAACTCACTTGAACACATAAATCTTTAAACATTATTCAAATGAATTACTTTTATCTTATTTTTACTAAAAGTTCAAAACAGATCAATTCAATAAGCCTAGTGGCAAACATATGTGGTTATTTCTCTATGGAATATCACGGGCTTGAACATTAAACTACGCTTCGGGTGCATAGGGTCCTCGATGGAGCGATGATCTGGTTGTGAAATACGTAGATGAGATCGTTACCTGCTGTAATTCTGGTTTTAAGCAGCTTTGATAAAAATCAGCAGTTTTAACAACGTATAATTGAACTAATTTCAAAGCTTAGTTAATAATGGCTGACAGTTCATTACAGCACGTACTAACCTGAAAAATACAATAAAATTTCCCTATATCTCTCAGGAAATTATTTTACTTCTAGTTTCCTGAATTAAATATAAAATGCATTTTAAATTAGAAACAACATAGACCTATATGAGAATCCATACAGAGCTTAAATTAGTTTGGTTGTAAATGTCACACGTTATATATAATCATATACAATTTAATGTATAACTCTACGGACTTTTAATCTCTTAGAAGTCTTTTCTAATTCATTCTTCTACCAATGGAATCATTCCGTTTTCTGACAGCAAAACCACAAGCATGGAGGAAGAAGACTTTTTATTGAAGTATTACAAGAGAGGTTTGTGTATGTTAATAAGTATCATAGAGAATATCATAGTCAGCTTGAAATCCACTGTTGTATAATCTATATATCTATAAATGAGAAAACGAGAAAGTTCGGATGTGTGTTTGGATGTACGTCTGCAATCAATCACGCCTTAATAACTCAACATATTTAAATGAAATTTGGCATGAAGTCAGTTAATTGCGTGCGAAGTGTTATAGGATAGATTTTATCCCGAAAAAACGCATAGTTCTTTTAGAAATTGCCATTAATATCAATTCGGAAGCAACAAAGAGTTTCCTACTTCGTAGATAGCCGTGCAACGTTTACTCTTTGCTTTTTACATAAATCACAAACACTGCTTTTCAGAAATAAAAGTAGTGAAAACCTTCTTACATATGCAAGTTTGTGTTTAGTTTAAAAGCCATAAAACTGATGCAGACAAACAATAGTTTGAAAGCAGGAATTATAAATATGTACTTAACCTTAAATTAAAAAAGGTAGGTACTGTTGTTAAGTTCGTAAAGAGATTTTTTCATTTGCGTTAGTATGACATCTCAAATATTGCACCATAATTTCGATCCTAATATACTAAATGTGAAAAATCAGAGCTTGGAAAAAAACAACGTAAAATGCTATGATTATACCAGCACGAAAGTCGATTTACTAAAAGTGTAAAATGGCGGTGCTCGAAATGTCGTATTTAAAAAAATTGTTACGGATTCCATTCTATCTCGGTTTAATTTATTTCCTGTGTGTCTTCTTTTTTTCCACTATACATTCTCTGTAATATTACAAATTATTAACAAACCCTTTTTTGTTCAAAATTTTTGTATAAATCAGTACAAATAGTAGACTTTGATTTAGGAAACAGTGCTTTTTACTTACTGTTCAATTTCTACAAACATCTAATAAATCCGGTTCAAGTTTACGTCGCGATACACGACGATGCTAACTTAGGATAAAATAATTGTTTCAATGCGCGTGTGGTTGAGGTTTTGAATTTGTAGCGCCGATAATATTGTGGTTACATTGATATTCAGCCTGGACCATAATGAAAACTGAATGTTTTTGTCACAGCCAATGGCATGAGAAATTTAGTTATCAGTTATTTAAGCAAATATCATAAGCACTATGTCACGTTGTGACGTTATGTATCGCCACGTAAACTACTCCAGTAAATCCTTCACTTAAAACGAATGTATTCAATGGCCTAACGTAGAGACTTAATGTTTCATGAAGCAATATTGCAAGTCGTTTACAACGCGATACACCTCATTTACACGGAGCTTATGAAAGCTGCTTATTTATTACTAATAATAACTAAATGACTTCTGCCTTATACTGTAACAAAAACATTCTGGTCCAGGAAGCATTTCAACCTAACCACTATCTCTGCTAATATTGCCGCTACAAACGTTATGAACACACCTCAACACATTAAATGCATTGGAACTGTATTTCGAATAGTAACAGATTTTTCTATATCAAGATTCCTAATTAGTGTAGCATAAATTACTATCACAATTAATTTCATTATACGCCTTACTAAATCACGAGCAGTAACAGTCACCTTATCGCGATGTAAGCTTGACCAGCAATATTAACAAAAATTGTCTTAGAGTTGTAGAGAATTATGAACTTTCCGTTGTACACTGTAATTTACAAGCATTTTAGTATAAATTTTTTAATTATGTAACTGCAATAATGAATGAAGTTTCATATGTATTCAGTATTTATTTTCCTGCGATCTGAAATAATAATTCACGTTTCTAATGTATTAATGCGCGAGTGATAGAAGCTTTGATTTTCTAGCGGTATTATTAGCGGAGTTTTTCACTTTGTTGAAATGGAGCCTGAACCAAAATGAGAACTGAAACATTATTAATAGTTTAAGCTTCTTTCAAGAGCACCATTTTAGTGACGTCATGTATCGCTTTATAATGATATTGTATCAAAAGATATATAATAAGCTTGGATGATTTAGCAGAACACACGGCATTGCTCGAAGTAAATTTTTGAAATTTATAAATGTTTTATTCAGATAGTGGAGAGTCAGAAAAGCAGAGTGGTGATTTGCCGGTAGACATTCAATTCTGTTTGCAGATTCAGAAACCTATTATGAATAAAGAATCTATTACTACTTTAACATTGTAATTTATATTTCAGAGAAGAATTAATGGATCGAAACGAACAAACTATAGTATACTGATCTACATGCAGTCAACTGTTTTCACAGATAGAGACACGAACATTAACACTGAACATTATGAATAAAAGAATCAATTATTACTATAATACCTAAATTTCTGATTTAAAACAGAATTAATTGATGGAACCCACATATCTTCAAAACAAAATTAATATTCAGAGAGCAAATAAGTTCTCTTAGAAAAAAAAAAATATACATTTTTAGTTTCGCAATTTTTTAACAAGATCAACGTCCTTGGGCCACTTAGGTATTTATTTGCTCTTTGAATGTTAGTAAATTTTTTGGATGTTTAGTCGCTTCCATCATATTTTGACGTTTTGAGTTTCCATTAATTAAAACTATACTAATTTTTATTCGCAAGTCTTGAAATTAGTAATTTTAAGAGATGCCGGGTAAACGAAATTCAAATCTCTCAATGAAATGTAAGAAAACTACGGCTGTGAAAAAAGCCAAAACCCAGGAACAAATCCTATAGCAGAGTTGCACAGGGTTGAGCACTTAGCACGTATTGCGGCTTCTGGAGATGCTGAATTGCCGGAGCAGTCACAAGTTGGGCGACAACACCAAAATGAATGCTTGGTGTCTGGAAGATCACACCGGGAAAATCGCGAGCTCGGTGCTTGCTAAGAGCAAGCGGATTGGCAATCGAGCTTCTGAAACACCGAAGCAAACAAAAAGACGGCAATAACAATATGCCACATATTTGGCATTGCAACGAGTTGCTGAAACACCTGAACAAACGTGAGCTCATTTCTAATGTTTTCCCGAGCATTCAACTAAATATTATCAATGAAGAAAACTGGTTATGTGAGAAGACAATACTTGCCCCGAAAAATGATTCTGGAGCAAAAAAAAAAAAAATATATATATATATATATTAGAGGAAATAGTCGGGGAAGTGACAACACACTCTTCCATCGATACAGTAAGGTTAACTGACGAAGCTGCTACCTACCCCGTCGAGTTTTCAAATTCCTTCGAGTTATCTGGGCTATCGTCCCATAAACTCGAGCTTAAGGTTGGCACTCGAAGTCTCCTGATGCGTAATCTCGACCCCCCCCCCCTCCCCTCAAGGTATTGTAATGGCACCAGATTACACATCACAGAACTAGGAAGAAACATTGTGAAGGCGACAATTCTTACTGGTGCATCTAAAGGGGAAGCCGTTATAATTCCGCGTATCTCAATTATTCCCAGTAATATTCCCTTTGAATTTAAAACATTACAGTTCCCATTAAAAATTTCATTTTCAATGACAATTAATAAATCGCAAGGTCAAACGTTGAAATTGGTGGGAATACACTTGGATACTCACTGCTTTTCCTTTGGTCAACTATATGTTGCCTGCTCGCGGGTACCGAGTGCAAAAAATTTACATGTTTTTTCAGAAAATAACAAATCCTACAATATATATACCGATGTATTAAACTGAAAATACTACTAACATACAGAATATTTTTATTGTTTTAAAAGTTCGATGAAGTTGTTTGGAACAAATACATTTTTGTTATTTTATTGCAGTATTTATTACTACCATCACCAATAAAAATAGCTCTAAAATTAATTGTATGGTCATATTGACCTGGTGGCAAGGCTTCATTACGTCTACGCAATCAGCCCCTTTCGTAGCCACTTAACCTAACGCAGTAATCCTACTGGGCATAGAGGACCTAAGTTCAACGTGGAATCAGAACCACGTGAGCATTCTGGCACACTTCACATCACACAACAACCTGTGCCAGAGGTGAAGGTCGAGCTAAGGACCTATGAAAACCCTCTGGAGACTGGGATTCAAGCTGGGGACTTTTCCATGTCCAGTTGGACGCCCTAACCACTGAGCGACCAGACCTCTCAACAAAATCTTATATTACAACACTCTTCCACGCGGACGAAGTCGCGGGTAACTGCTAGCAGTCTCTAAAGTAGAATACAGCTGTCAGGCTAGACCAATTGTGGCCGTTCCGTGCCTTCCATTAAATCGCGATATGCTGTTTAATTCTCCCTTAAAAGGTAATTAAGAGATTTTAGGCTTGATTTACAGCGCTGTCATCGTAGGGACATGGTGGCATGATTTCTTCTCAGCGTGTCTACATTGATATCGCAACGCTGTGACAAACAGTTTAATGTACAAAACTAGTAGTTCACTCAGATTTTTAAGTTATTTACATCTTTTTAAAACCTTAATAATCTGTTCCTACTAATTTCTGTCTTTGGAATTGATTAAATTTGTATCGGAGAGAGAAGCGAAATGATAGAATGTAAATTTGTATAATTATCTTCTGAACGTGTGTGTGAAAGTACTGTAAACGGTCTGAATCACTATTGTAATTTTAGTACAATGCATGAAACAATATTTAAAATATTTTAATCAGTAGTATTGTGCTATTAAATATGTTTTGATTGAGGTTGTTTCTGTTGGAAAATGTTTTATTTGAAAAATGTGCTGTTAAATGCTTATAAGTGTCTTTTACTTTCATTTAAGAGTATATTCTATTGATTCCAAGTAATTTTGAACTAATTTTAATCATTTTTTGTACGATATGTATTGTTAATCTAATTGCTACAGCTCTAGAAACGCGGTGGGTGCCTTTATTGTATTACTGAACATTTTATAATTCGTGTATAAGCTCGCTATGTTTAGTCATGAGATGAACGCTACGTCAATTGAGATTTGTAATGTGCTTTAAGATTTATGAAATTTGTTGTTATTTGAGAAGATCTAGAATTAAAATATCACATTTTAAGTGGAAGTTTAAACCATTTGGCAACCGGGTATACTACAAAACGAGATAAATCAGCAAACAGCGCTAAATCCCTCACAAACTAGTGTACTGACATTAAAGTTTTTACTGTAATGAGGAACTAATAAGTTTACACTCATAATACATTGAGAAGATTTATTTCAATAGCTGGTTAGTCATAAATAGTTAAAACACCACTAACAATTTAAGACTTAGATTAGTTTTATACATTTAATGTTGTTATACATCAATATGAATAACAATTAGATAATTACAACAGAAGTTATTGTTTTTAAAATACATCCCGGTTATCTGATATTACATACAGTATAAAATATAATTGTGTCAGCAGTATAATGTCTATAATAAACCACGGCTACTTGAACCTAAGCATGGTACAAATCCTTAATACTGTTTTGCTTGTGTTAGACTTACCGCTGTTACTTATAGGCGTTGAACATAAGTAAATATTTGGAATTAAACATTGCCTGTTATCAACTGTTTTATTGTTTTCACCAGTCGTATTTTGCCCTTTTGATATAGGGCATCGTCAGTGGCTGTGAAGGAACATATTAATATTTAATATCTGTATAACTAAAAAAATATTGTATAGATTCACTCTAGAATTTTGAAATATCTGTACGACTGACAAATATTAAGTAGGTTCACTCAACAATATTGTGACATCTGTATAACTGGCAAAATATTATACAGATTCTCTATAATTACTAACATAATGGTAGCTGTCACATGCTATTCCGTAACAGCCCTTCTCTAGACCGGTGACCAATTCTGGAATTCAACTTTCTGACTGCAGCTTTTTGATCTTATTCGAACAAATTAAAATTTACAGCGTTGACAAATGTTCGCTACACTGTACGTTACACCCAGATTTATACCATACTGCTTGAGTATAATTTTCAATATACAGTTTATAAACAACACAGAAACATATGTAGGCCTAATACTAACTCAATTCATTTTCTCAATATTTCTACTCCATGAAAGTTTCCTTTGTTTTTAGTGCAATTTAACAATCGTTCTCAAAACTTTTAAAAGTATGATTCGGAAGCGTGCAAGAAACATCTGTATTTAATAAGGGAGATTAGTTTTAACGCATCAGAAGTAGCGAGGAACTAACCAGTGGCTGATTCAGGAAACTGAAAGAAAAGCTTTATTAGAACAACATCAGCCGATGAAAGTTATCAGACACTTACTTCTCTTTAAGGATTCATTTACTTCGTAGTCACAAAATTCGTTTGTTCACTGTTAAATTATTCGATAGTTTGTTTCCGGTAATTAATGTCATTTCTCGTAATGCAACAGGATAACAATAGCAATTTCCGATTCGTAATTAACGCTGCGTTTTACGCAACATTAGCTTTTGCAACATCTGTTACTTTCCGCATCGACACTGCAACCAAAGCTGACATATTCTGAAAAGATCAAGAACAGTATTGTTTCTATTACAACGATTTTCATCTTTTGCAGTATCACAGACAATTGTTTTGTAGCTTTCTAACTGTAGTTGATAGCGTCAGGTCAGATCAGTTTCATTCCAAATAATTTCTAAATTTCAGGCAAGTGATTTTACAGTATCCTAATAGATAATAGCTCCCGAAGGTCAATAAATTCTCTACTTATGGTAACGTACAGTACATTCTGAATGAAGGAAGGGACTCTTACGGCATCAGTCATTTGTTCCTCTGTCTGTCCCAAATCTATCACAACTCCATATCTTCTGAGTCTTTAAACAAATGAAATTTAAATAGCCTAAACACGATTAAGGCGTTGAATTTGAATAATCGTGGGGATGAAGATAATTTGGAGGTTTAAGGAAAAATGTTTCTTTGTTTAATCTTCACGGGTAATATTAGATAAAATTTGTAAACCCGTCAATTCTTAAAAAAATTGGGTTATCGATTTGCACGACTTTTTTGTGTAAAACCTAAAAAAAAGTTGTCCTTTATTTTCGAAATCATTCCTCCGAACTTTCTTTAAAACTTTACAGTAAAATAAAGATTACAGGAAAATCAACCGTTAGAAAGCAACTAAAAGAAAAAGTTTAGCAAACTTATTATTTTATCAAACAATTTTTTGAGAAAGAAATTAAATATAATATTCCACTGAGAATTTCACGAATCGGATAGCAACGTTAAAATTTTTCTCAGTAATGTCTATGAAATCGCTTTTATAGGAAAGAGTTCCTTACAGGTGTTATTTCTATATTAATATTTAAAAGTTAGTGGTAGCAAAAACTAATTACCATGGGAGCTTGTCAGTAACAACCGTTACTGGAACTACAAAAATCGATAAAATTGCAATTGTTGGTTATAATACTAAAAACTATTGACTACGTTTATCAAACGTCATGAAAACACTAGGAATAATATATTTCAGTTTAATGTACTATAGTTTCTACAGATATCACCGCACTAAAACAGGAGTAGCATTTTTCTAGAGACTAACGAATTTAGTCTGATGACGAAAACCTGTAGATAAAAATGGTGGAAAATGGGTTCGAGCATTTTTAAATAATATTTGAGGTTTTAAGGTTGAATTTTTGTTCACATACTCTAATTTTCGCGGTATGCAGTCAATACACTCTCGAAGTTGTCTGCATTCAAACCAGCCACCGTAGTAGAATCTGTGTGATTAAAAAAATCCTTATTTTTTTTCTCAATAATTTGGCGTGTTATTGAATATAACATACACGGTTCACGGGCAGATTGCTTAAACTTACATTCCCCGTTAGATAGGCGACAGACGCGCTGAATGCAATTCAGTCAACAGGCGACCCGGCACAGGCACATTAATTACATTACTCTATCTATCTAGTAATTACAGCAGAGAGACGGCTTTTGGCTAACTGGAAATATTACATACCAAGGATCAGTAGGTTTCTGACTAGGCGAAGACTTCCTGAGGCAGTTGACCTGTCCGTTTGTTTTTGGTAAGTTTTTCTTTGTATACGTGAAGAACATGCAATACTTCAGGAGATGTGATTCAACGTAAAACCATGAGAAGAGCGTCAGTATTTAGATGACTACCACTATGGTGGATTTCTCTGGCATTTCAGGATGTCAGAGGCGTCCAGACTGCTCTTCGGGCGTCCCTGGCGATTGTGACATATACCTAATTATCCACATGACGAGCTGTTCGATTTAAAGCAGGACAAAGTTTTATCCTTTGAAGACTAGAGATGACTGTTGTAACATGCCGCTGCATCATTAAAGAGATGCGAGAAAGGATATGAGTAGGCAAACATCTTGATGGTTTGGTGGGACAGGTGGTTCAGATATTTGGCGCCAAAGCTTCTGTGGCGTCAGCCAACTTTGGGCAGCCAAAAACAGAGCAGATAGCTGGTAGACTTAAAGTCCCTCTCTCTTTCTCATACGTGGATAAACTGAAGTTATTATTTAAGAAAACTTTTGAGAGTGTATAAGGCTTTATAAGTTGAGTTCTGCAGTATCTTGAATGATGTTTAACTGTGATGTCGTGCAAGATGGATTTTATAGCGCAGTCAAACATCACTCAAGATACTGCCCAACTTATAAAAAGTCTTACACACTCGCAAAAGTTCTCTTAAATAATCATGGCTCATAATCTTCAGTTTATCCACGTATGAGAGAGAGAGAGAGAGAGAAGAGAGAGATAAATTGTTTTTTTTTTCTTTACTGCTTAACGTCTCTTAACAGCGAGGTCTTTAGAGACGGGAAAGGATGGGGGGCAAGGAATGGGAAGGAATTCGGCCATGGCCTTTTGAAGGAAGCATCCCGGCATTTGCCTGGAGTGATTTGGGAAACCATGGAAAACCCAAATCTGGATGCCCGGACGGGGATTCGAACCGCCGTCCTCCCAATTCCGAGGCCAGAACGCTAGCCGTTACACCACCACTTTCGGCATAAATAGGGCATCTCACTCGTCACGTTAAGCTGTAGTGTCTTGCTGGCCACAACGTTGAGCCGTAGGCGACGCTCTTACGCACAGACCCAATCACTTCAACCACTGCCAACAGAAAGATGTCCTCTTTGTACTGCAGGTTCCTTTTATCAGTTTAAAACTAACGGGATCCTAGTTTTAATTGGCTTTCGGGGTACCATCTCTAGCATTTTAACCTAAGAGGTTCGAAAATAGTTTCTGATGCTTATGGTAATTTCAGTAGACAGGTCAGCGATGAATTTTAAGACTACCGTCTACCTGTACTGTTTTTAGCTATCCACAGTTGGCTGACACCACTGTCTGAGCCACCTGTCCCAACAGACCAGCAAGATGTTAGCCTACTCATATCCTATCTCTCATCTCATTAATATTTGATGTTACTACAATAAAACCGTCTGCCTGTACTGTTGTTGGCTGTCCACAGTTGGCTGACATCACTGTCCGAGCCACCTGTCCCAACAGACCAGCAAGATGTTAGCCTACTCATATCCTATCTCTCATCTCATTAATATTTGATGTTAATACAATAAAATTGTTAAATTTTCAACAAATTATTACACCAAAACTACCAATATACTATTTAAAATTGCCAATATACTACTGTAACATGCAGTGGAATGTTACATTAGGTTTAAGTTGAAAAAGAAGTTTGCTACGCCAACCTTTCATTTCACACAACTGACTCGATGACTTCAGACTTTTTTGCAGCTTGCATTGAAAAACATAGAGGGTCGTTGGGTTTCAGGGGAAAGGGGAGAGGAGGAAATGGTCTTGTTGAAAAACAGGCCACTTTCTTCTTTAACTGAAGTGTATCAGTGTCAGGCCACGACACTGGAATTAGTGGCGGAACCCGGAGGAGGTGTAAACACAGGGGCGCTGGGAAGTGGCGAGAGGGCCGCGGAGTGTGCTGCTGATTAATGTTGCTTGTAGATCGTGTGTCCTGCAGCCGCACCATCAGCGAATAAATCTTAGCCCAATGGCTCGCTGGCGGCTATAAACTGCCCCGTATTAAAACGCCTGTCGGGCCTATTTCAATTAGCCGTTTTATTGAAGCGCTGAAAACATGTGATGGAAGCGTCATGGCACGGTGGACGTACCGCCAAAGATAAATTGCCCCTATCGTTCAGATTAATCGCCAGCGATAACGCTTTATTTATCTGAGTATTTATACGGTACGACGGTACGAGATCAACGAATGCATTACACAGGGATTATCGTTAGCAGAACGGTAAGTTTTGTAATCTGTGAAGTACGACCCACAGCACGTGTTTAGCCGAATTTTCAATTCGGAAACAGTTACGAGAAATAAGAACAATTTTTTAGCCAATTCTGAGATATAAAATACTATATATAACCGTGTTTCTAGAAATTAGAAGCAAGTGGAGAACATTTAACGTTATAACCCTGCCGCGTAACAATAAAACAGCGATGGTGCTACCTATTTAATAAGTCCATCTGTTAATTACAGGTTAAACTAGTCACTAGTTGATTTATTCATTCAACAATGTACAATTATTGATTCTTGAAAAAATCTATCGGTAATACGAGTATTACGTCAGTATAAATAATAAGCCGATATAACCGAGCGTGCTGGGTGAATGGTTAACGTTCTGTCCTCGCATTCGGGAGAACGCCGGTTCGAATCTCCGTCCGGGCATCCATATTTGGTTTTTCCGTGGTTTTCCCAAATCACTAAAGGCGAATGCCGTGATGCTTCCTTCAAAAGGACATGACTCAATTCCTTCCCGTTCCTTGTCCCAAATCCCATCCCGCCTCTAATGACCTCAACGTCGACGAGGCGTAAAGCCGAAAGAACAAGAGAAAAGAAGACGAATTAATTTGAAATTATTTCTTTATACAAGAAGAGGTTTTAGGAATCTGCAGGATTACTATATTTAGGACATGTCTCCGGCGGATCGATGAAACAAAAAAGACACTTCTAATTTGTTCATTAAGAGTCTAGGGAAACTGGTTGATTCATTTGATGCAATGATTTTAAAAATTTACTAAAAGTATTTTAATGCTCCCAGAAGAACAAATTTTGCAACCAGAAAATCAAATGAAATATGCCTGCATTACTCTGTTGACCTTTTACAATTAATTAAATGATTTAAATTTGCTGTATATTTAATTAAGACAAGCGAATGAGAAGATATTATATAACAGGCTCTTGGACCCTGCCAGAGTATTTGCAACACTGGATCCACTAATAGGAATCCATAGCCTAAATGTGATTTCTGATTCTGAAAAACAGATACAAAGTGCTACTTGGGAGTTACGACAAGAAACAATATGGGTCAAAAACCATTTTAATTAATTTTGAAAGCATCCTCCCCACTTGTACAGAAAATAGTAGATATAAGGAACCCAATCCACTAAGATCCCCGGTTCGGTGTTAGGATCGGAATCCTCTTCTGTAAGCGGCTTCTGGTTCACAGGAAATTGTCAGTAAAAATGGCAGCTTACTCGATGAGACGCAGATACCGACATCTATATCCAGATATCAAACACGCAGGTTAGATAGCATCTGGTAAACACTTTAGAGGAGTTTTTTTACTATGTGAGTAAACACTGCAAAAAACAAGATTTAATTTAATTTCAATGGAGTGCATACTGCGGTAGTGATTCCACTGCACACCCACTCTTCCATTCTTCTGTACACGCTTACATTTGCCCTCTATAACTTTCCACTTTAAATTCTTTCAGAGTTTTTGGTAATTTATTCTTCATTTACCTTGGCAACTTATTCCAATCCTTCACCCCCTTACCTACGAAAGGAAATCTTCAAACACGCTTGTGCCTGAAATCGAGATCCAGTTTGTGGTCATTGTCATCTTTACTTTCCATGCGTTACTCCAAATTCTTACATCAATATCTTTCCACGTCTCATCACCAATATACTTCTTGTACACTCCCATAATTCTCTTCACCCTCCTCCTATCTTCCAATGAATATCATTCCCACTATTTTATCATATCGATTACTGATCGTGTATTGCGATAATTTCCAGAAACAAATCAAGCTGCCAATCATTGCACCTCCTCCAACTCCTGTATTTGATACCAAAAATGTGGGTCCTATACTATACTACCATATTCTAGCAATGGTCTGACCAAAGTTTTTTTAACCCAACTCTCTTAACTCTCTGGTACATCCCATCATCACTGTCTCCAGCATCTTGATATCTTTTCCTACTACCTCTGCAATGTTACCTGCCCAATGGAGTTTGTTATCAAATTTTATGACATTGTATCTACATTTCAAGCCTTCAACAAGCAATACTTTTTCCACCGTATAATCACAATCAACATTTAGTTTTTTATCTGTGTACCTAATAAGCTCACCCTTCTTTTCATATTTATCTTCATCCCAGATAGATATGATGTCCAGGTCATTTGCAGCTGTTTACAGTCTTTTACTGTTATGATCGAATTATATAGCATTATGTCATCTGCAAACAAGCTAGCTTCTAAAAGTAACCCATCAACATAATCATTCATTAGAATATTGAATAGCAGTGGTCCCAATACGCCACCTTGTGGCAATCCCACTTTCACTTCAACTTTTTTTGTTAATACATTTCCTACCCTGACGTTTTGCTTTCTATATTTTAAGAATTCTGTCAAAAGCCTTGGAAAATTCTAGTGCTACACTATTAATTTGTACTCCGTTGTTTATTTCATCCAAAATATTTTGGATATAACCTACTAACTGAGATTCGCATGAATATGTAAGTTATGCAGTCGACTTGAAAATCACTTACGTTCCTCACATACGTTTCTGATGAGGTTGCATATCATTCTCTCCATTAATTCACATACTAGTGATGTCAAAATGATTGACCTATATTTTTCTATCCTATTTGTCACTTCTCCTTTACGTACCGGTACTACTATCATACTTTTTTATTCCTCTGGTAAACAGAAAGTATCCAGACACAATTTAAATAACGTTTCAAGTTAAGGAACAATGTCACATCTTGCTATCTTTAAGACTCCCACAGTAATATAATCTACACCAGACCCTTTATGCTTTTTCAACTTTCTTAGTTCCTACATGATATCTTCAGGATGAATTTCAGATTTATTAGCCTGTTTATTTCTAATTGGGTGGATAAGCTTGTTTTCCGATTTACCTGTTCCCATTCCAGAAACATTGTCCCTAATGGTCTCACTAAACTATTTACTTAAAATTTCTGCCTGTTTCAAATTGTCATTAACTTCTTCTTCATCCTTATCTATAATTGTCTCAATACCCTACCTTCCTCTCATTTGTCTAACATTGCGATAATAATTACTAAATGCATGTATCCAGTGTCCCCACGTACCAGTAATATTCTTCATAAACCAATCTAAACTTACATTAATTCCTTGTTTAGTTGTTTCAAGTATCCCCTACCCACTTTCTATCTCTTAACTCTGTTATGTTGTCTTCTAACCAACATCTCTAAACGCCTCACCTCTGTATTATAGTACTAAGGTTCTGTATTTCTCTTTATTTTGTATTTTGGAATATATATTTCTTCAAACTTTTTGTTTTCTCCTTGAACTCTTCCCACATCGATTCCACGGTAATTGTTCCATCCTTCTATGTGCTGAAACGTTCCTTGAAATATCCCTTCAATTTCGAAATCAATGGCTTTTATGATTGTAACTATTTCCTCTTTCAATTTTTGCCACTGGATTACTGAATCCTCTAATGTCGATCAGAACTACTTACTGATCAGTTAGTCCTTCCGTGACATCCCAGAAGATTTCCATCAAGTTTGGTTAGAAAGATATGCAACATTTTTAATACCCTTGTGCTCTTTTTCTACCACTTGCGTAAAGCCTCCTTCCCTTACTGAGATATTTGCAACTATACGTTCCGTTGTGTTATTTTTCTTGTTTCCTATCAGTTGACACCTGATAAATTTAAATAACCATCAACAATGACCATTCTACTCTCATTTCTGAAATCTGAGTATGAATTTTGTTTCTCTCCAAGAGCCTCATCTCCATCGTTCGCTCTTCCGCTACTGTAAACAGCCAACACCTCAATTTTGTCTTTTTTATTACTCCAGACATCTACTCCAAGTAACTTATTGTCATGATCTATAAAAACTAGTGAACCGCACTAGTCTTTGCTAAACAGTGTGAAAACCAATCCACCATTGCTCTTCATTCTCTTTGGAACACTCTCTTACCTTTGTGGAAAATCTCATTCTCTAGTACTTCTTCTTTTCACGAAGAATCTACAAATATAATTACTTGTGGTTCCTGTGTGTCTATTAAGACTGCAATTGTATTACTTTGTTCATTATACTTCTACAGTTCATCAGTAACACTCTTATTACTGGCGTTGTAATATTTTCAGCATTAACCTTCTCCTTCCCAGTTCTGTCCCCATCACGTATTGTTTCAGAAGCTTTATTTATTTATTTATCATTTGTGAGCTTTTCCTTCGTGGATCTACGATCAGTATTTCTTTAATCATCTATTTCCATCCCTTTACCAGGAGCCCCTAATCTAAAATAGACACATTGCTGACACCATCATCACCGGAAGTGGGTTCCTTTACAGCCTCAGCTAACAATTTGTGAAGTATCGCCTTGCCCCTTCTATTTAGGTGTAGGCCGGCCTCTTAAAACACCACCTGCCAATTGTATCTACAGGCACAATCCCCAAGACAGAATTATTGCATTTTCCAGTAGAACTTCAGTTTCCACGCCTCACAATATGGTTCAGCTGGGACGGCCTTGGCAACTAAGGACAGCATATGTTCAAGCCTGGTAGGCTGCGCCTTCTTCACAATTTACCTCAGGTCTCTTTTTATTTTATAACTCACGTTTCTATCAATAATATTACCCGCATTTCTCACTATCATTACTCTATCATCCTTAATGAAACTACTACAAGGTGTATCTATATCCTTTATTACCTGACCTAATGTTGCACTAGGTTTTAAAAAACTTGTGACCTGGTAATCTGTGCCTAACTGATCCTGCAGAAGAGGGCCTACACCGCTCCCACGGCTACTACCTAACAGCGGAACCCCTTTCTTCCTATTCTTTCCTTGCACTACGATATTTCCAAAGGCCTGCATCATATTACCTACTCTGCATCTACATGAGGCTCTTCCCCCTCTGACCCTAGTAATAGTTCCAACCTATTTTTCCTCGAAATTTCTGAAGTATTTTCCTAGAACCTGTTGTCAGCTCCCACCCAACCTTCTCACCTCCTCACTGAACCCACCATCTCTACTTTCTGTCTCTACAGGCTGACCCTTCGCATACCGAACTTCAAGGGTCCTGACCCTTTCGCACAACACTCTGATCCTTTCGTCTTTCTCCCTGACCATTACGCCTATCTCCCTGATCATTTCATCTCTAATGCAAAGCGAATAAAACTATTGGAGGGCCTCATTTATATCTTACATCTCATAACTAGTGTGTTCCCTCCCAACTACATATACAATGAAACCGCTTCTAACGTCAACTTCAACCCACACCATTCACCCCGTACCTGCGACAGGCGCCACACTTTGCAGTCATGATTTTACCCAATAACGTCTAGCCTAAACGAAACTTAAATTTAATTGATAAAGTGCTGTAATGAAATTTGCACTATGTGCATAATGCCTTTTTAGCATTGTGCAGCACAAGTCAGTTGTTTACTATTTTTTACTTGTTTATTATAATTTTTTATTATACAAGAATTTAATATGTTAAAATAGATATACAAAAAAGTTTAACTACAATTTTAATCTAACTATCAAGCTTTCAGCTAAATCCAAACCAATAAAACAAGCGAAAAAGGAATGAAGATTAACCACTAACAATAGGTGGTTCTCGAAGCTGTAAATTTTAGTAAAATTGTTAGTATTTCGTATCACTAACAATAATCCAACCACTTAGTTTATAATTCAGATCTTTGTGCTAACTCCAGATCAAAGCTGTGCCTCAAAGATTTTAGAACATGGTTCTGACTCAGCTGTTATTGGAATGAAATTCCTAGTTGTCTATCTGTTCATCAGGCAAATAGTAAAATATGGAATGCAAGAAGGGTTTTCGCCTCCTGCTGACTACGTCATCTTTGTAGAAATAATTGCACTACAAATAGTTGTGATAAAAGTCAAATGATATTGAATCTAAGTCACCAAATTGAAAGATTTAATAAAATTTCCCTTCACCTAACTTTCATTAATTTTCTTATTATAGTAGGTAACATTAACAACGAATTCCGTGATCAATAGAGATGATGTATGATGTAGCTAACAGAGCGAGGATAATTCGCATCATATTCACAATCATAATTATAAAAATTCATATTTATTCCATATTCATTCAGTCAGCCAAAAATACAGAACAAGTATATAACTTAGAGTCTCTCTTATTTTGTGAAGGGAAGTAGATAGTACTTGTAGAACAAAATCCCAATTAAAAAAAGAATGTTAATGCAGTCTTTCTCCATAAGCAACTCTGGGCGGGGCGATGTCGTTTTGTTGCTCTGTGATAAGCTGCCTGGCTTCAAAGCTGAAGTAGAACGAACGAATTCTAGTTTGAGCAGAAATATTAATAATATACGAAAACTAAGCTATGAATAGTTCTTGGTTTGTTTTCACCGTAAAAGTGTAGATCTAGAATGAACGAAATTTTTATCTACCTGCGACAACGCTTAGCAAAAAAAAAAAAAAAATCGCCAATCGTTTCCCTGAGTCGACACTAATGCCTTGATATTCTTGACTTTGCTACAAATGTTCCATCAGTTTCAGAGTGAACATTACGATTGTAAGATGAATAAAAATGAAAACACTACGTAAATACAGACCAACACAAACCAAAAATTACTCCTCAGTTTATAATATATGCAGGTATGACAATAATCTGTTAAACTGAACTGACTGGGAAGTGTATGTGATCCATCTATAGCATTATTAAGATAAATAAAACTTATTCCCTTTTATGCTGTAAACTTATGTTCCGAGAGAAAAGAGAATCTGACGGTATCTCCAACTCCGGCATTCTGCATCTTCAGATTTTGTACAAATACTTATCTCGTTGTTTCGAGAGAGGGGTTTTGAAGTTGTTCCTTGTACCGCAATAATTAACTTCCTATCAAAGAGAAATCTGACCTTTGAAGAAAGGTGAAAGAAAGCTGAGTGGATCTGGGGCGGACGTCTCTTTTGAGCGCAGGCCGCTGCCGGTGGCTGTTCTACTACATTCCTGCCTCTCATTTACTGACGCCAGATTCTCGCTCTCTCCTTCTATGTACTTGTCTTGTTATGTCGCAGACAGATGGGGTTTGTGCCCACTCGTGCTGCCAACGGCTTCCTTACCCTGTCTGCAAAGTGCAGAGAGGAAGCGAAACCGACCAATGTAGGGCCACTAACGGAATATAACCGGGCCTGAAACTCATAAAACATAAAAAAATAAAAATGATCCGTCTACATCAAGTTGCTTAGTAAGGATATTTAGAAAAGAAAATAATTATCAAGACGAGAGCGGTTAACGGTAGTATGATTTTCATTTCGCATTAAATAAATACGTAGCAACTGATATACGATTAATTTAATCAAGATATACTGATACTGATTAGTGAGCGGTAACGCTGGAGGCTTGCATTCGGGAGGACGCAGGTTCCAATCACCATCCGGCCATTCTGATTTCTGTTTTCAGTTGTTTAAGACCATTGGCTGAATTCCTTCTCGTTCCTTCTTCCCAGTCTTTTCCCACCTTTAATGACATCAATTTCTACAATGCGTAAAGCCATGAGCAAAAAAAAAAAAAAATAAAAAAAAAAAAAAAAAAAAAAAAAAAAATAATAATAATTTTTACTTACAAGAAATATGGAAAATTTATATGTCTTTCTTTACTGAATAGTAATCAACAGTAAAAATGATAGGAATAATTGAAATCTAAGAATAAGAAAAGGAATATTTAAGAAACATGAGAGAAACATCAAATACCAGTATAAATAAGGAATTAATGTTATTCGATTTACATAATGATCAGTGAGTTACCAGTGAATATAAATGTTCTCATTTTCTGAATATACAAGGAGACTGCTGTACACCACTCTGTTGCCACTGAGCGAAATCAGAATTAAATTTTTGAGTTGGGGAATTCCCATTTTAGCAAGCCCAATCATAATTTTATCTCGGTACAGTGTAAATTTTTTGCACGAGAGCACTACGTGATTGACGTCTCCAAAACCTATTCAACATAGTCACAAAACGCTTTCTGATTTTCCAGTTGTAAATCCATGATATTGAAGCGATTAACAGGTTTTAGTATTTCCATTTTATTACTCTTCCTTCCATTACCGTTTCTTTAACGCTATGGATAACATTGGCGATCAGAAGATTGATGTTACCTTTATGTCCCACACGGATAGCTTGTTTGGCCAATCTGTCGACGCGTTCGCTGAGCCTTATTCATCTGTGGAATGAAAAGCACAGCAGATATGCCGTAATCCAATCGTCCCTATTGTACTTTAAATGGCTCATCGTTTAAATTATTAAAAATGAAATGTGTTAATCAATGTTTGTTTTTTCCAGGCTCTTGAGTGCACTTAGAGAGTTTACCATAATCGCGACTACATTTTGGCCGCCCTGTCGGATTTGGCCTCAGCTGAAAAGATGGATGTTTTCTCCAGAAGAGCATTATGAGCAGATAATCCTGTATTGGAACAGCGTAAGGAGCAGCCAATTCCTTTTTTACCAGTGATCTTCCAACCATATTATATATTCGAAGTGCCTTGTCGCCTATTACTGAAAGGTTTTGGCTTTTATTCTGGTTATTGCCAGGAGTTTTGTCTAGTTGTAAAAATAAGTGCTAACTTAGTTTCTAAGCGCAGTTCATAAGTTTCGTCATAAATGGTGTGTGCTTTGTAGAATACGACTTTATCCTTTAATTGTTTCCAGAACGAGTAGCAGTTGAGAAGGTAATACCAGCATCATTTTTACTATGGTCGTTAACCTTTCCGTCCTGTTTATGCATTCTTGAAACAAGTGATTATTGTACACCGATATTTCCAACAGAATTTATTTGCTAAATGGAACGCGTCTTAAATGAAGGGGTAATTCCCACACAGACATCCTGACTGTGGTCTGTCAAATTTTTACAGTGCTTCTTTCCTGGCATTGTGGTAGAACATGCTACCATAGCTCATCAGCGATCGATACATAGAAATAAAAGTATTCGTCACAGTCTCGCCAAGCGTCCTATGATCATTAATAGTTGTAATACTCATGCCGGTTGAAAATATCAAAATTTGTTAAATGTTTTGTGTGACATTCTGAATGAAACAGTACAGAATTACTGATTCGTGATATATCTTCAGTTCTATGTTGCAATCGCCTTTGGGATGCAGTACAGTACACTTTGTTTCTGCTGAAATCAATAATACTTGAATGAAAGTTATTATAAACGTAATTGAACCATGAATGCAGCGCCAGATTCGTACTTACTTTTAATCTTGATAGGTCAGTTAAATTTCCGATGAACTGCTATCTATGTAAGTTATGAACCGTTAGTTTATCAATTATCACTGCTTTTCCTGATCCATTCATCTTACAATAACAATAATTCCGTGTGGTCGTAATGACCTGGAGACAGGATTTCTATAGGCTGCGCATTCCGCCCCTGGCGTAACTGCCTTAACCTAACCCGGCAATCCTACCGGGTATAGCGGACCTACAGTTTAACGTGGAATCCGAACCACGGAAGTTTTCTAGCGTACTTCACATTACACAGCAAGCTGTGCCCGAGGTGAAGGTCGTGTTAAGCGCCTTTGAAAATCCCTGCCGAGATAGGGATTCGAACCGGGGACTTTTCGGTTTCCAGTCAGACGCGTTAACCACTGAGACACCAGACCGCTCCATCTTGCAGTAACTGAGACACACATGCATATGCTAATACTTCAAAATCAATGAGGGGCCGACCCCGGCAGCGTAGGGGTAGCGTGCTTGCTTCTCGTTGCAGGGGTCGCCGGTTCGAGTCCGGCCTAGGGCATGGGTGGTTTTAATTAAGTGTTGTGTTCGTCTTGTGTTGTCCTTACACATTAGAGAAAATAATAATACTTATGAGAAATCTGTACATTGGAAAAGAAACAAACACATCGAGCTGGCTGATTGGCTAACAAGGCCGAATGCCATTTAAAAAAAAATAAAAAAAAAAAAAAATCAATGAGGGTCATGAAGAAAACGGTTATGAATTTCAGTACCTAAATGAAAATAAAGGCGGTACAGCAAATACTGCCTCTGTGAAAAATATTTCAATTAATTTATGTTTTGATTAATTATCATATACAGTATGCTGAAGCTGCAAGAAATAAAACGCTTTAGCTTCTCACAACCACTATAAATTTTTTAAACTAGTTTCTTCAACTTCAAGTGTAAAAGCACTTAAAGCTTGAGTAAAAGACATTTCAAAAGAATTTTATATTCAAAATCTCAAATGGGAAATCGATGTGCAAAGTACACTTCAACCATACATCATTACTCAATTGTGTTAACTTTTCGGCTTTCAAACATTTTTCCAATAGTGTTTGGACGGAATCAGTTACAGAGGTTATTGTGGCAGAGTAACAAGCAACCAAATGATATACATTTATTGGTTTTCTTCTTTGAAAACTAATTCATAACATTTTTCGTATTCTCATATATATACATCACGTTTCCACCGGGAAAATGATTGGTTATAATCATAACAGCTAATTCAAAAGAACGTTGCGCAGCCTGTACGTAATTTTTAAATGAGGCTTTAAATACAGAATGTCTCTATTTGAGAAATATCTATAATAATTACAACAGCAGTCTTTCCTAAAGTTAATACCCTGAGTAAGTATGGTATTCTGCGCTGAGACAGCTCCAGATCTCATATAGGAGTCCATACTAGGCGATGCGATGCGATGGTAGTACCGTGCGGCAGTTCCTTGTAACTGTTCGTGGCAGTATCTCACTTCTTGGTTATAGTGGCACACTGCTTGGGGCTGATAAATGCTGCTAATGGCATCTATGACCAGCATAGATTTTGTGTTATTAAATGCTGATTCCCAATATTGACGATGATCTTCTGTTTATGATGTGAATTAAGCTGCGGATTCTTATGATCTGACGAGTGTTTAAGCTGAATACTTTTTGCTTAATGGCAACAACAGTTCTATAAAGTCCCACAAAGCAAGCATTAATCGATTATTTCTGGTGTAATTGAAGATGGTACTGATATCGCTTCATCTGCTAGCATACCGGAATGTGAATTTCAATTTAGCTTACTAATGGGGATGACAGCTACGACGTGTATTTCAGTAGCTGGACTCACATACTGTGCTGTCACAGTTGCCTAGGGATGTGTGTTCATGAGCACTCAGACGAATATTTTTTTTTTATAACATTTTGCTTATTGTGATACAGTGAAAAATACAATCAAGAACAGACGACCAAATTCCTTCCTCGGTGTTGTTGTATCAGTATTCGTGACTACGGTTACTGTTATTCAGTTTAGGAGCCGTAAAGATTGACTTACCCATGCGGTGGCTGAATCACTATCAATAGTATGTAATGCCCTCAATCCGTACGCACTGTGAAAAGGTTTGACATTTATGTCAGGACTTCGGTACACTTTCTGAGGATTATGAAATGCGTATCACAACTTTTCATATACCACCAGTCAAATGGTGATAATTTGTTTCATCACTGGGCTTGAGTAAGCCAACTACTACTTTACACATTTTTTTCCCCAAAAGCCAATTTCCATCAAGAAAGATGTGGCCCCTAAAAACTCATGGAAATCTTATAAACTCTTAAGGATGTGAAGCTTTTAATTACAACACCTATTTCTAAGGAGGGACTTTATGTTCCTGAGAAACTTATAACTTGTGTTCTTTAAGATAAGTGTTTTTTATTTAAATGTGTAGTTTATGAGTCGGAACTTGCTAACGGTTCCCGAATTCACCTAGTGCTCGCGGGAAACAATCAGTATGACCAGTACGAGGGGTCATGGATTTGAACCTGGTTCCGCTGCAGTGTGGAGAGACCTTAAGGGGCACAGCCACACGATGGGCATTGATTTAACAGAATAATATTTTTAATAACATCATCGCTTTAGCACTATTCTGGATTTTTATTTTCCGAATTATAACTAACCAAGCATCTGTATATTTTTTTTAGGTGATATACACCACTTAATACTCTCAAGGACAGCAGCGAAACATATCTACTATGAACCAATCGTAAGTAACACTATTCATCAAAAAATTACTATCGAATTGACAATGATAAGTTTAATGTCCATGGGGGTAGTGTGTTTTTTCGCTCAATACTTAACGCTTAGTCCACGTCGGAGTCATTAAAAGCAGAATAGGACTGCCGCAAGGAAAGGAAAGGAATTCCTTTATGGAAGTTTGAAGCAACCATCCTACCATTGGCCTGGAATGCTTTCGGGAAACGTTGGAAAATCGAAATCTGGTTGGCCGACATTTTCGATATCCGTTCTCCTATATGCGAGGCCAGAGCGCTACGTTTGGTGGATGTGATGTATGAGCTTTAATTTAGTTAGTGTGGATGTATGCTGAGGAAAGTCACCAGGACAGCCCTAGAAGAATTAGATGGTTTAACAACATTTCCTCTCTATAGGAAGTGCAGCGTGTTATGGACTAGAAGGCTCATCTCCAACACATTTAATCTGCTGCTCGTTAAATGTTAAGATTAAAGCATTGTTAATCAAATTAATCCACCCAAAAATAATTGGATCTATTAATATGACGAAATAATAACCACACTTTCCAAAATAATCACTCGATTTATTTTGCACTGAATCTTTTAGCAAACTCAACATTTAAATATTCTTAACAGCACTTCTTGAAATACTACTAACACAAATTATACATATATCATGGTCTCAATATTATGGAGCTTCAGGTTCGCCCCCGACCGTGGGGACAACGTGGCCCCAGCGCACCCTCTATGTTCCGAACTGTTTATAACCACCACCACCAAAGATTCTTGGTACTAAGCTTACGTATCCCCAAATACTATTCGTACTACGGTTTGTGGAAATCTTAAGATACATAGATTAATTTATAGCCACCAATACAGTTATTTAAAAACACATATAATTAATTAAAGAAATAGTAAAAATTCAATAAAAATGGTTGGTGTGGTGTGATATTGTCACAAATCATGACTCCAATTTCGTTACTGAGTAATTTATAAACACAACTATCTCCAAACCATTATTACATGTTCATGATCGGTCAGATTGAATGCTGTTGCGAAACTTAATACTGTTGGTTGCAGTATATTTTACAAACAGTAAAAAGTAAATAAAAATTAAGACGTTTGTTGAACTGTATTTTAAGGCTCAGTCTGTTTCAGTGAATATAGTTCAGATGGAGTTGTGGTCACTTTATTGTAAAGCAAACAATCCTGAGGCCTCGATATAATACGGGCGGGTAATTTTGTGGATTTGCCAGAGCGGGCGGGGAAGTTCCCGGGAGCGTACCTTAAAATAACGACCGCACGCGCAGAGAGGAGTTTGCACAAGAAATTGGAGTTCTTTGTGCGCGCGATATTTGCGACTTGGAATTAAAATGAATACAACTTTAATGAAATGGTTTCAGTAATACAAATAACAAAACACGACATCCATTTGCCACTCCTTCCGCAGATGCAGCAAATGCTAGGACACGTACCGGCGCAGGCGGGACTGTTATCAGCATCGCTCTGTAGAAAATTGTATGCAATATTCATGAAATGAGTATAACACCGTGTCGCAAGGACACTAAACGACGCTCTCGTCGGAAGAAAATTGTTCATAAGAAATGGTATTTTAGCGAAAGAGAGTATTTTTTCCCCCTTTTTTTTGTTTTACTTGGAATTTCTACGTAAAAACTTGGCTCAGTGTGTTTTTGCATTGCTGTACTGTAATTGGATAGTAGTTTTCAATTTTTGTATGTAACATCCATTATGATTATGTTTTATGTATGGTTTCCGGGACTGTATAAGTAGTGAATTCAGATTTCTATTAGTATTTGAGTTAACGGCTATTTGAGGGCTGTCAGAAGAGAAATACTACACACGGCTGTAATTCTCATCTAAAATATGTCAACGCATCCTCCATCTTGAATAGTGAGGTATTTGCTGACAGAGCGACGAATATAGATTTTTGTTTGTTTTATTGTTATGGTTTTACGCATCGTCGACGTCTAGATAAAGTCATTAGAGGCGGACGCCGAGGTCATGTCATCAGAGGCGGAAGGACTGGGGGCATGGAACTGGAAGGAATTCAACCATGGCCTTTTGAAGGAAGTAAGCCGTCATTCGGCTGGAGTGATTTGGGGAGTCTATGGAAAACCCAAATCTGGATGTCCTGACGGGGATTCGAACTAGCGTTCTCCCATCCACCACGCTCGGTACGAATATAGAAGCAGTTAATTACGTAAGTGTACTATAAGACTGATGAAATAGTGACATTTCGTAGTTATAGCTGTGCATTGTCGTAGTATAAAAAGCCAAAATGATTTTGTGTCAACGTTTTAAGCTTGTTACTTCCAAACAACCGACGTAAACCATTTACTGACTGTATCCTATTTTTCTTCTTCTTCAAGTTGTACGACTCATCAACAATGAGGTCATTAGAGCAGGAAAATTATTGGAGGTCAGAAACGAGAAGAAATTCATACATTGCTGGCATTTACCCGGAGTGATTCCGGGACACTATAGAAAACCGAAATCTGGATTGCCAAACAGGAATTTGAACCAATGCCCTCCAGAATACGAGCCGAGAACGTTACCACTCACTCATCAGGCCCGGTCATTCGGTATTGTGACAACTTAGCAGCCCAAAGCTGACATTTCTACAACATTTTTAAAAAAGTTGGTCGCATTTCCATTCTGAGTTTGCTTGAATTGAAGTGGTATAATTGCCCTTGAAAGAAGCGTACACAAGAACATAATATTTTAATGTCGATTTCATCAATCGGAAAAATAATTTGACTGGCCCATTTTATCCCATTATCTCATTTGTGCATAAAACTTTACTTACAGTCTTGATAACACACAGCTGTTGGGATTACACAATTATTTTATCTACTAAGGCAGATTAGTAGCGGAGCTCAACAGATTGAACTATTACCCTTCTTTAATGTTTCAAAATAAAATTAAAACTGTAATAAGTGCCATTCATCTTCGAAATGTTTATGCAATTAATGCGAATCTCAAGACGCTTGCATAAGTAAAACATTTATCCAGAAATTTATCGCAAACATTACCTGCTACGAAATGAAGCGTAGTTACCCAATTCGTGCTATTGTTCCACCTAAGCTGATGTTTAGTCAGCCAAACTTCATTACATTTCGTGCTTATTTACTGCCAAATTTTAGCGAATTTGCGTTCTTACTTACCCTCTCGTCCAAGCTGAATGTCAATGAGCGAACTGCAGTATCGCAGATTTCGCCCATCAAACAGGACTCTTCCGAGAACAATAGCAGTTTGAGCATAAAATTTGGGATCACGATGAGTTATGCGTAAATGATATACCATGAATTAAATATAATGATCCAAGACAGTGGCAAGTAAATAGAGCTATATCAAGAGCTACAATAAACGCAGTAAAAGCGACAACTATAGTAACAACTGCAATATCAACAGCGACTTCCCGTAGTTGCCGTTTTTGTTATCATTCAACGATCTAATGCTGAAAGGCAAACAAACGGATAGTCTAAGGACAGAATGTTAGCCGAAGACCGCCGGTCGAAGTCTGCCCTAGGGAGTGGTTTTAATTAAGTTCGTCCTATGTTGTCCATACTGAAAATTAGTTAATAGCAGAGATAATGTCATATACACATTATGAAATAAATGAAACATGATTACCCTGGGTGTATAGCTTACATGACGAAATGTCATTTTTTTTTTAGCCAGATTTCCCTGTCACCAACTTCTGTTACACGGAAATAATATGTTTGAGCTCTAGAAACATATTAGTCGTGGAGGAAAATAAAGCTCGTAACCAAAGTCAGTTTTATGAAGAACTGATACACGATTTACAAAATATGGGCCAAACCACCCTACGTTTGTTCTTGTATTAGCATATATGATCTGTCAAGCTACTCAATTCCCTCAGTATAATGGGACTGAGAAACTCACCAAAACACTGTGTTGAAACATTGTTCTAACACTATAACTACTGTTGGTTGATTTACTGCAATGAGACGAAGTACTATGATTGACACATGCACACACACATAAAATTGTTCTCTGCACCGCCACACCAGGTCATATGAAGGAAGGAATGAATCGCCAAAATCCAAGGTTCAATGGTAGGTGATTGGACAGAGTTACCCCTCCATATCAACTCCGCAAGAAATTTGGGTGGGACGGTATTAATTTTACCATCACCAGCTTGGAAGTATTTGTAAGGATGACTCTGATATGAGTGTTTTTTTAAGCATATTATGTTTCTACATTTTTATAAGAGATAACAGAGACCGTCTCAATCAGCACTAATCTTGAAAAAGATACGAAGTCATGAAATGTGTTATACGTCCTCATTGGTTTTGACTTCGATACACAATGTGATAGTTATGAGTCGTGTACCATCACCTCTATCTTATACTGGGTGTCAAGTCTCATTCGGCAAAATGAGCATAAAATCAGCAGAGGTTCTACCTCAAAACTATATTAGTCACCAAAAAAAAAAAAAAAAAGGTAAAAGAAACCTCATACAGGATGCGATTTTACAAAATTTGATAGTAAGAACAAGTCGTTTTGGGAGAGGATCAGTAGTTCTCAAGTCAGTGGTACTAGTGTTTGCAGAGGATCAAGCACAGTCCACAGCAATTTGTGTCCCTGCACGGCGACTGAAAGTATTATAAATCTTTTAAACTTTCTCTCTCATTCTATCCAAGGAGATTAATGAAACTTTGCTAGCACCTTCTACAAATCAATTTTCATAAGTCGATATCTGACATCATAAGACTTTAATATTACCCTCAACATTCAATTATAACAGTAAATAAATGCACTCGGTCTTTGATAGAACCGATCTTAAATTGGCACAAAACATTCTGAGCATTATTTATCAAAAATAGACTAACTTCAGTAAAACACATTCAGATTGCAACTTGTTTGCTTGACATTTCCATAACGCCCTCCTCTTCTGACAACTTTTCTTATTTCATACAAGGGAAATACCAGAATTGCACTAGTCTACCGTTTTATACCAGCAAAGAATAATGGCGTATCTTCTAGAATATTAATGAATATGGAAACAAAATCAGCTGAAGTGATCACCAACCAGCCTAGTGAGTGGGCTTGGCTTCTAGAAGACACTGATTCGGTCCCTGGTCCGACCTTCCAGATTTCGGTTTATTGTTGTTCTTCTAAATCACTGAAGTGACTGCTTCCATACATTAATACGCTGGATTCAACAACATTTGACTCACATCAACCAATGTGTGTTTTAACGTGGGAATGTGTTCTTCGGTCGGTACTGGGCAGCATCTCAGAATTACAAGCAACATAAAAATTGTCCATTTTCAAACAACTAGTACCCAAAAACTGTGCTACGTGGTTTGGCGGTAAGAACTACAACGACACACATATGTTAACCTCAATTTCTCTCCCTTTCTGTACGACGCGATTGTCTAAGTACTGTTGAATGAGTTCTCGCCGAGTGGTCTTAATGAGTGTACCCTGCTTGTCTGTCATGTGACTTGAACCAAAATAATATTGTTTAATGTGAAATACATTGCTGCGGATAATTTCAGACCATTTGCAGAACGCTAAAAGTAAATTTCGAAAAATCCTGAACTTTTGAAAGAGAAAAAGTACAATATAAAGAGAAAGTAGAACCAGCGAAACGCTTGCAGAATGGAAGGAAACTCTGCTGGAAATAAATTTCGAAAACTGCCCAAAATCGAATATCATATTTTAATCTCTATAAACTTATATTTACCATATGTGGAATAAAAATAAAGTTTGTGGAATTTTTTTTTTACCAAAGCGTGGGGTGTAAAGATGATTAGAGCTTGTTAAGAAGAATACTAAGATATTTAATTGACATTTTCAATAGAAAATAAATACTAGAGCGGGCCTAAAATTTGCAGATTTTATGCCAACGTTTCCAAGCCCCTCTATGTGGGAACTTGAAAGGTTTCTCCAATATCAATGAGAGTCTTATTTAAATGAAAAATACTTAATCTAGTTTCTACGTTGTTACTAAATCAAGTAAATGTTTACCTTGTAACATATTAGTACCAAACACTGCACCATCACTACGAGCGACAATGTGGCGTGGTAATGGAGAGCTGAGGAGTGGAGTCTGCCCTCTAGTCTGAAAATATGTCGATCACGGAATTTTGTGCCAAGCGACTATCCTCTTACTTATTACATACGAGGAACCCGGTAGAGTTATTACAGTACGAAAACCTAAATGCTTTGGCATGGAGACAAGCACTATTATATTAAACCTTTACAACAGAGCTTTCCTAGATTTTACCCTATTCCCGGAATTAATTTTTTGTTGTGATGCAAATAACATGTTTCTAATTTCTACCTTGAGGAACCCTCATGAGCTCTCAAATAACCTGGTATTTCTTGTGAACGATTACCAACAATTTAATAATGTTCCATATCTGTCCTCGTACTTTACTGTGTCTTTTTTCGTAGTGCCGGCCTCGGTAGAGTAGGGGCTAGAGTGCTGGGACTAGCTCCGCGTGCCGAAGGTCGCCGGTTCGAGACCGGCCGCGGGCATGGGTGTTTAAGTGTTGTGTCTATGAATGTCGTGTCCGTATTGTGGTGTGTCTAATGAGCTGTAAAAAAATCATGAGGCTGGCTGTATGTCCTAAGATGCAGCAAACCATTAAAAAGTTTCAGTAGTATGTCCGGGCGTTAGTGTTTGTTTTGGATGAGAGTACTGCTTGTAAGTGATATCAATGGAGCTATCACGTAGCTAAAAAGGCGTGTTAAGTGAATACGAGAGATAAAAGTACATTCGTAATTGTAAGTGGGCCAAAGAGCGTAAATGATTAACTGTGAAGCATAGGGAAGATGAGAACTGTGGACTGAAACTAATGTTAAGAGCGATTTGATGTTTCATCAACTAGCGCTAATTTTTCTCTAAAGAACCTGCAATCTTTGGATTTCGAAGATCCGAAAAAGATACAGAAATTAATTATTTGGTGGTGGTCAATCGGTTCTGCAGGTATCAGTGGGACTAGCAATAAACTTTCATTACCGTGTTCTAGTTTTATTTTATGTACTTGCTTTACAGCAGTATTCCCACCCCGGAACAACTTTGTTCCACAGCTAGCGACCGTGGCAGATAACGAACTATATTAGTTTAGAACTGTTTAATAATTAACCAATTTGGCTAATGAAACGCATCAACTAGTTACTTAATTAGCTTACAGATTCTGTTTAAAGCTAAGTACTTTGAAAACAGCATTAGTGAGGATAAATTAATCAAAGCACCTGAATTACATAACATTGAGGCGATAAGTAACAAACATAAAAAGTAAGTTGTTTCTTTCTATACCTTTTCATTAAATCGCATAAAACGGAATCAAAAGGTAATCAGTCATGTGAAGAGCGAGTTATGGTTAGTGAGTTTACGTGGTAAACTGTGTACGGGAACTGCTGAGCTCTGGTGTTGGTGGCGGCGCTATCTTGCCCCAGGCCAGACTCTGTGCTGCTGACAGGACAAAAATTAGCCCGGCTGCTATGGCGGGCGCGTTATTTGCGCAGCTGTAACGCCCGCGAGAGCGCCGGCCTCATTTCATAGTGCAACCCACACACAAAGCACCAGCGGCGCGCATGTTTTCTCCTCTATACAGCCCCGCTGTTTGTACGCTTAGCTGCACACTGCATAAAGTTTTCGCACATAACTGCTCCAAGTTCTACAACAAAGCTTTTTTTTTTATTATGAATTACAGTTGTTTTTCATGATATTGCATGTGAATTGAAATTGACTCCATTGTGAAATTATAAAATAAAGACATATTTTGTGTAAAACCCAAGAAAATAAAGATATAAAAATAGGCAGAAACACGTATATTTAGAGATTTCTATACGCGGAACTTGGTTATGTTACCTCATTTTGGAGAAATCTTAATGATCAGATCTTCAACTTTTCAACTAATTCCACGGAGTACATTTTCTGTAGCAGTCCTTGGAAAAGATACAATAATTCGTAATACGAAAATAAGCAGCCTGAATTCAAATGTCACTTCTTCAAAAAATGCGCTAAAGTGAAGTACAAACAGAAATACCAAATTTAAAACCTCAAAAGTAAACAAAACATCGATAAACAAGTTTTAGAAATTGCTTCAGATACCAAAAGTTATTTAGTGAATTCTGACAAGAAAATTGGTAAATACATTAAGAATACATGATCCAAGTATCAGTGTCGAAATTATGGCAGTTTATAGATTACAAAAATAAAATATAACATTTATCAACGTATTGTTGCACATACACGTGTTCAATACTCGCAGCTCAGTACGAGACTGCTTAGTGTGCTGGAAACACTACGTGTGGGCAGAGGTCTCTGACTGCTGTTGTGTGCATTTGGCACACAGTATTTGAGTCGTAGGGAAGCATGGTGGCACATAGAACACACTTGGATCGAATTACGCTTGATTGGATCATTTAGTGGACATATTATCGGCATGCCCTATGTTTTTCTGTGGAACTAATGGATTTGAGTGTAAATGTCATCACACAAAGTTTTAACGCGTTTCAAAACAAACTTACGGAATATATATATATTTGTGAGTGCTAATCAAAGTTTACTTTTCATTATAATTAACTTCGATTATATCTGATTTAAATTGTCGTATTCATTTTAGTAGCCAAAAAAGCTAAGACATTCTGACTAGACACTGCATTAGTTGGCTCGAGTCCCGGTAACTGGAGAAGTTTTCATAAGCATTGCATTGACCACCAGAAAATGAGAGGTGATTTCTGATCATCTTCACCATATTACCTATAGAGCTGGTGGTATACTACGTTAGTGATGATGATTCGTACGACGAGTGAGCATGTTAAACTTGTGTACTTCGTCTCCTATGTAAACATGCTTTCTGCAACTCCTCTTGTAACATTATCACTAACCCCTAATATTTTTTGTTACTAATTAACCATTATTATTATTAATATTAAATTATGTTGCATTTATTAATTATAAGAACCCTGAATTGTATTAATGTTTATAACTCGATTTGTAATATTCTTGGGTTTCCACAGACTGTAGTTTGTTTAGTAACAGGAATAGCATAAGGCTGTTATATTTAAATAACAATATTTGACGTTGGACAGCACAGCTGTGCGGGCAGCGATTGTTGATTGCCTTGGCCGCCTGCATTGTAGCATATCAGGCCGCGGGGCAGTGTGTGTCTTACGCCGCTTGGAGAAGGTTGTATACGGCGACTTTATGCTCTTTATACACACACTAATATAGCATGTGAAATTTACTTGAAACTTGTTTGAATATAACATAAGTGTTTTAAATATTGTTTCAAGAAAATGTATTAACTAAATTCAGAGGTATTTCGACCAGAACAGTGAAGTTTTTCATTTCCAGACGTTGTCATAATACCTCTCAATTTGCTTGGTGATTGTATGCCAGAAAATCGTAACTAAAACTATCTGAGCTAGCAGCTTGCATGTGTTGAGAGAGGAAAATTGGGCCTTTCTCGTCTAAATGACACGCCGTCATCCACTAACGGAGTGGTTAGTTCACATTTGGCTTGCAATTTCCATGAAAAATGGTAGTGCAAATTTGGCGAGCAATGTCAGGATTGCTCGCATTAGGCAACCCTGCCAGTATAGCTCACACCTTCTATCAACCTCACATATACAATACAAAACCGTAAATGGTTGTATCAATTGTCAGATCAGTTCACGTCGCGCTTCGGTGAAGGTTAAGAAGTTGACTGACGCCATTACAATCTTGCTTTGTGGACGCGCCTCTTATAATAATTCACAAATAAAGCTCGTAATTATATTCTGAGGCTCGTCATCAGATGCATAAAGTACTTTCATGATTCGGGAAAGAGTAATCAGGAAAACATTGATATACACGCCAGTGTGGCTCAGTCCCATAAGTCACCGAACACTGGAGGGGAGAGGTACTACTGGGCAGAATTGAGTCATGTTCCTCGCATACCGTCCGTCTTGATTGTGGTTTCTGAGATTTTTCCGCAATCATCAAAGTTAATGCCTAATGTTAGCCTCATAAACTACACATAAATAATAATATTAAAAAAAAAACACACACACACACACACTCAGCGTAAACACTAAGAATAGTTTCCGACCTACAATTCTTATCAATTGATTTTCTTGAAAACCCACCCCATAAGTTCTATGTGATTTTTCCACAATGCTGTCAGCGTCACGTTTAAAAGAAAGTTCGAAACAGTTTGTAATAATAGTACAGTGTAAAAATAAACTTCTCTCGGACTTCCAGCCCTGTTAAGATGTTACATTTGTCGGAGGTTTCGAAGGCGTCCTTCTCTTCCTTCATTTTCAACCAAATGTCAATGATTAACTGTTTGTTTATTCAGCCGCTGTCACGGAAGCGGTGGAAGACAAAAACCAACGCAACGCTATTACGTCATCCACTCTTCTGCTCGTTACCGACGCGAAAATGTTTCAGAATTTTAATAGCCGGGTTCCAGGCCGCACTGAGTTGATAACCAGTGTCCCAATTGACTAATAAATCAGTTGATCTCATTTCTACAGCTTCTGTAATAACGCTGGCCCAAAAATCTTTGACCCAGGATAAAATTGTTGTTTTTCAAAATCAAATGTATGACCCTCTTGCACACTATGTTCGGCCACCGCAGATTTCTCTTCTTGCCTAAGACGAACATTTCTGGCGTGTTCAACACATCGCTGCACAATGCATCGCTGCGTCCGTCCGATGTAACCACGGCCACATTCACATGGTATATAATATACACCAGTGGTTCGTAAACCTATGTCATCTTTAACACTGCCGACCAATTTTCTAATTTTAGTGGGTGGTCTATAACTTGTCTTGACTCCGTGTTGTGATATCAGTGTACCTATATTGAAATTTAGGGCACCCACAACCGTCAGAGAGGCAAGGCCTTTGGTACCAATCTGATCTCTCGGTCGATTTTCCTTCTGTTTAAACGCGCGAGTAATCTGACCCTGATTATAACCATTATTTAAAAACGGTTCCCGTAGATAGTCCAATTCACCAGCCAGGCTATGTTTGTCACAAATCCTTTGTGCTCTGCGTACCAAGGTAGTTAACACAGAATTGCGTTGTTCCGGATGATGACAGCTGTTGGCGTTTAATTATAAGTCGGTATGGGTAGGCTTCCGATACACAGTGTGTCCCAGTGAACCATCGTCACGTTTAATAACAAGCACATCAAGAAACGACAAACAACTGTCCTCCTCCAATTCCATTGTGAACTGAATATTTTCATGGATCGAACTGAGATGCGCAAGGAATTGGTCAAGACTGTTTCTGCCATCACATACCTATAAAAACACTTCGGCTGGAGTGGTGCATGGTTTAGTGCCTCTTCTTCAAAAAATTCCATGAAGAAATGAGCAATGACAGGAGAAAACTGCGAACCCATTGCGACTGGTCAGCTCAAGGGAAGCAGCAGCGCTCGATTCACCTCCTAGCCGAAGTGCTAAATCCCACAGGCTGCGTAGCCGTAGTGATGAATGTTTCGGAGCACAGGAGAAAAGCCGGCCGGTGGCGGACGTTGGCAACGGAAGCGTACAGGCGCCAGGTAAGAGATAATGGGACGGCTGCACGCCGCGGAGAATTATGTGACGATGTGGTCCTTTCCAGCGCCACATAATGCCCCGGAGAGACATGTCTGTCGAACACCCTTCCCTTCACCAAAAAGACCTAACCACCTCTGCGCCAACTTCCGCCACCCCGACGCTGCGCCTGGGTCCTCCACCTCCACCCCCACACGCAGCACCAGGCGACAGATCAGCAGTGACGGACCGAGTGCCACTGCAACGGTGCGATAAGGACCTCAGAGGCGGCTTACAACGGAATGCACCAAGGACCTCTAGCATAAAAGCCGCGACGATGCGATGCATTCAAAGCCACTACTGACCTCCTCCCCGACCGCTACAGCAAACACACGGCCGCCGCTACCTCACTGGCGCCTGATGTCGCAGCTGCACGTGTAGGAACCGGTCTAGGTGATGAGCCGTGCCCGCAGCTTCCCTCGCGCTGAAGGAGTCACCTGGAGTGTGGAGACTGGCAGGGGAGACACCGTGCCGCTCGCTGGTCGTCCGTGACTGGAGTACTGGCCATCGCTCTCGCGCGTCTCCTTTTATGGCCTGCCAACAATGACAGGGGGCAATTTCCGGGGCAACGCACTCTGACGTCAAGGAAAATTTACGGTTACCGTAGGTACGATGCGAAATTTGAGTATTGTTGCACGTTAGCCCGCAGTATTCAGCTAATACGACAACATCGAGCGCTCGACTTCACAGATGAATTCAAAGATATTTTCAGTGATTCAGAGACACCAGAATGTGACTACTGATTTCGCCGAATTTAGCAGAGAAATTGCATTGTGTCTGAACTGAATCGAAGGTTTTCAACGGCGTTGTTAAATACCCAAAAGTTGACTTTTCAACAGATGTGAGACATCGAAGATCCAGAAGGTAACGAGACAAATTGAATTCATCCATGAAATGTGAATTAATTTAGCTGCTGCAGAGCGGAAGCATCAATACGTAAGTGTAAGTTCCTACATTACTTTCCATATTTAAAAAAAAAAGAAATATACCCATCATATCGGGGATTCTACGATAACCGTGGTGCCGCAATTTCGTGATGGATTCCTATGTAACTCGACGATAGAAATCGAAAATGAAAAATTAAATGTTGTGGTATCTCGCTTTGTCCTTGAGACATACTGTCTCAAAAGTGAGGTGGTTACACTGAAATTCGGCAAAAATTTTGTCGAAGCCAAATTTGATGACGGATTCTTATGTAACTTGACGAGACAAATCGAATGTGAGGGTTAAAATTTTTTGATATCTCGCTTAGTTCTCGAGATATGATATCATATCTTAAAGTAGCCAAAGGCACAAGGAACTAGTATACCTATTACTAATTTTTGAAAGTCGATGTTTTCAGAACTAAGTTATATATATATATATATATTCTTCATTTTGATTTTTATCGTCGATTTATATAAAACACCATCATCAAATTGTGGCGCCACGGTTATGATAGTGCTTCCATCATATCGCTTCTTCTGTTGGTCAAGGAGCGGGAACGTTAAGCTTACATTACGATACAGTGAATGTGTTAGTGCTCATACTTCATTCCGGCTACAATTCTTTCCAAATGTGTGTGATGAAATTAGTGGGGATAATTTATGCCAGGCGAACCAAGATTCCTCATGTAGAAAATGTTGATACTACCAGAAATGTAATCCACAATGTATTTCATGTGCATCGTTTGATTTCGTAGCGTTTATTTATTTATTTAGCTTATGGCCATTGCACAAAAATAATACAATTTAGCATTAATTACAATTAAAATTCAAAATTAACATGGTGTAGCCAATCTAAAGCATCATTTGATATGTTAATAAAATCTATCGGTGAACCCCTGAAGGCTCGAAGTGGGCAGTCAAATGTCACGTGACGGATGGTTTGTTTTTCCTTACCACAGTCGCATCTCGGTGAATCTCTCATTCCCCATGTATACAAAGATGAAGCACATCTTCCATGACCAGTCCTAACTCTGTTAAGAGCTGCCCAGGTCTTGCGAGGAAGGTCGAGTCCCTTTAGTACCTGTTGACTGTCGAACAGGGAGTGCCATTCTGGTGGGGCTGAGGCTATTCACTCCAATATCCAAGCTTCTCTCCCATTAAAATTATCAGATATAATCTGTTTTACAATTTTTACACTTAGATTTCTTGATTTAAGTCTCACAAACATATTATCCATGTCGTCATGGATGGGCAGATCCAAGTTATGACAGATCTTATTATATTGGGCAATCAGCAGAGTGTGTCGTCTTATTATAGGCGGTTCGCCAAAACGGGTAGCCAGTACAGTGTGGAGTGGTCTTAATACATACGCTAATTATCCGCATTGTCTGGTTTAAAACTGTGTGGATCTTTTTGACGTGGGCGCTATTTATCCAGACAGATGAGCAATACTCAGCTGCAGAATAGGCTCAGTGCTGATGTGCGGAGTGTAGAGGCGGATGCTCCCCAGGAGGTGCCAGTTAACTTCTGCAGAATATTATTCCTGGTTCTTAGTTTTGCTGCAAGATTGTTTAGAAGTTTATTGTACGACAAGGTGCGATCCATTATGACTCCCAAGTACTTGGGGAAGGGGTTGTGTCGGATGGGACTATTAGCGGATATTGTGGTAAGGTTGAAATATAGCCTGGACCAAAACGTTCTTACCACAGCACAAAGAATCATATATATTATTTCTATAAGGTATTTTTTTGTCACAAGCCTATATCTTCCTTCATACTTAACCGAAATCAATGAATGAGGTGTCATTTTAAAGCTTATGGTCTCCACTTTGGTTAAATCGTATTTTAAGCAAGAAAGTTTTCGGAATTCGACACTTAAAAGGCAAAAATGTAAATTTTTGTAAAATGCTGTTTTTTGTGTTACGAGTCAGTTATCTCCCTGGATACCTATCTGAAACCGTTTTATGAAGTATCGTTTTAAAGATTAAGATCTCCGCTTTAGTGACGTCATTTATTAAGCCAGAAAGTTTTCGGAATTCGACCCTTAAAGGGCAAAAGTATCAATATTTTTACAATGCGTTTTTGTGTCACGAGCGATTTATCTCCCTTAATATCTAACCGATATAGATAAATGAGGTATCATATTAAAGAATAAGGTTTCCGCCATGATTACATTATATTTTAAGAAAGGAATTTTTCGTAATTCGACACTTATAGGGCAAAAATGACACTTTTTCTAAAATGCGTTTTTTGTATCTCCAGCCATTTATCTCCCTGGATATCTAACCAAAATCGATAAATAAGGCAGGATTATGAGGAGTAATGTCTCAGCTTTGTGACATCATATTTTAAGAAAGAATGTGTTTGGAATTCAACCCTTAAAGGGAAAAAGTATAAATTTTTCTATAACGCATTTTTGTGTCACGAGCGATTTATCTCATTTAATATCTAATCGATATAGATAAATGAGGTATCGTATTAAAGAATAAGGTCTCCGCCATGGTAACATTATATTTTAAGAAAGGAATTTTTCGTAATTCGACCCTTAAAGGGCAAAAATGACACTTTTTCTAAAATGCGTTTTTTGTATCTCCAGCCATTTATCTCCCTGGATATCTAACCAAAATCGATAAATGAGGTAGGATTATGAGGAGTAATGTGTCAGCTTTGTGACATCATATTTTAAGAAAGAATGTGTTTGGAATTCAACCCTTAAAGGGAAAAAGTATAAATTTTTCTATAACGCACTTTTGTGTCACGAGCGATTTATTTCATTTAATATCTAATCGATATAGATAAATGAGGTATCATATTAAAGAATAAGGTCTCCGCCATGGTAACATTATATTTTAAGAAAGTAATTTTTCGTAATTCGACCCATAAAAGGCAAAAAGTCAATTTTTCTAAAATACGTTTTTTGTGTTTCGAGCCATTTATCTCCCTGGATTTCTAACCAAAATCGATAAATGAAGTAGGAGTATGAAGAGTAATGACTGAACTTGGTGACATTATATTCAACCTCACTATTCATCGCATTTTTTTCGCGAAATTTTCGAACGGGTTGTCTAGTTTAGTTATTATTAGTAATTAATAAGCTGCTTAGAGCACCATGTTAGCGATGACGTGTATCGCAATGTAAACCACTTCCGGAGCGGATGGGCTTTCTACCATGGTATTTTGAAGGAACCTGGCTTGATTTCGTTAAATCAATGGCTGGACGGGGATTTGAACCTGCGCCCTCCTGAATGCGAGGCTAGGGCTTTACCACTCATCCAACAAACTCGGTTCATTCTAATAGACTAACTGTGTGGTCGGTAAAATCCATCACAATCCTTCCTTCTTGGCTTTAGCGTAAGGATTTGTGGGAATAATTACATGGCGATACACGTCGTGTTACTAACATGCCGCTAATGAAATAACTTATATTAATTGTGGCAGCACTACTGTAACCTTGGCGTCGCAATTTCATGATGAATTCTTATGTAACTCCACGAAACAAATAGAAAGATTTTTTTTTTTTTTTTATATAACGCTTAATTCTCGAAATATCGAATGTCAAAAAGCAGTTATAGGTATAATTCGTTGTTCTTTGATGACGTTTTTCTTCTGGTCCAAGCCGTATTTCAACCTAATCACAACCGCTAGGAAAACATCTATTTTGCATGTCCAGCTTTTAGTTCCTTGTGCCTTTGGCTAAATTTTTTCTGGCCCAGGCCTCGTTCAACCTAACTACCTTAATTTGGATATACGGTATCTCGTGAACTAACCAAAATATATATATATAAAAAATTACTCGTTACTTTCGATTTGTCTCGTAGAGCTACAGAAGAATACATAATCGAAATTGCCTTTGGCGAAATTTTTCTTTTGGTCCAGGCAGCATTTAGACTTAACCACCTCAATGTTGAGACAGAATATTTCGAGAACTAAGCGAGATATCAAAAAAATGTATTCCTCACTCTCGATTTGTCTCGTCGAGTTTCATAGGAATCTGTCATCAAATTGCGGAGTCACGGTTATCGTGGAACAATCCCAACTACCAATAACAATTGCTCGTAGCGTATGCTAGCAGAGGCGGCTTTTAACCTGACCAAAATCTCAACTAACATCTTCGATACAAAGTCTAACTATGCAGACACATGAAAATCATCGCGATCTACATTTCGGGTGATAACAACGTTGTCTTCATTAGGTTTCCTAAGTTGCGCAGCATAAATTGTATAGTTAATTTAATCGTACACTTTCATATGAACTGCAACTGGAATAATAATTTCACCGATGTAAGTTTGGCCCGTTTTTGCTTTAAAAAATCCATTTTCTAGTTTATTCGTTTTGAATTATTCAGATCAATTACGAGTCTCGGTATAATTAAAATCTCATAAAAACAAGTTATGAGATCTTCTTCTTAGCCACGTCTACACTTCAAAGCGTGTATTCACTTCACTCTGTGAAACAGGTTGGTTTCTCTCGGTGTCACTGATCATGCATTTAGAATTTAAGAAAAAAAAAAATCTGGTGACTTGGCCATTATGCGCGCCATGTTTTAGTTACCTTAAATGTGTTGCTTAGTCAAATTTACAAATACATTAAAGCCAAGATTTCCCTCGCTCTTTTTCGAATTTGAGATGTATATATTATGCCTTTAATTTTAGTAAAAATTATGACGAGCATAATGGCCAAGTCACCAGATTTTTTAAAAAAATTCTAAATAAATGATCAATGACACCGAGAGAAACCATTTGTTTCACAGAATGAAGCGAATACACGCTTTTAAAGTGTAGACGTGGCTCAGAGGAAGATCTCATAACTCTTGGTCGCTACACGAGCACTAGACTTGGCTTATTTTTACAAGAATTGGTTTGGTGGGATCTCATTTCTTTTTGTAAGTTTATCGCTTATTCTGAATCGCTGCTTGAATGTAATGATTCCATTTGAAAATCGGTGAATAAGAACATTTCAGTATTGAAAACATCGATATACGGTACCAACAATGCCACACTCTCTGATAACAATGGGTGTGCGCCGTAGCCGAGCAACGCAGATTGCCGTTGGTATAACTACCACCAGAAATAAATTACGAGTAACTTCCAAACCAAACATAGGAGCAAATTAAAATTTGAGATATTAGCTGCACTTGCTGATCTCTATGCATTAAAAAATTCTCAGGCATATAGCTTCATACGGAGCAAATCAATTAAGCCGCAAATATGTGCCACAATTTTTCATGTTTGGGATTGTAATTAAATAAATACGGGTAAAAACTCCGATATTAGATTTTTCTTATGATTTAGGGGTGAAACTATATATGTGAACCAAATTACTTGTTTCTAGGGTTACGGGAAGTACAGTGAAATTTTGAGGTCGGGGTATCGTGGTCGAAATAAAATTTTATTTCAATAACTTCCAAAGTAAGAAAAGGAAAGAAGGGAAATTTAACACATTAGTTAAACTTAGTAAGCTCACTCTACAATGAAAATCTGAGCTGTATAAAGTTATTAGGGTGAAAAGCGATCTCATGTTTGTGGAAGGTAACGGGTAGATATATAGAAATTTAAGAGTTTCAGACTTTTCTCATAATACGTGAGTAAGGTGTTATCTGCGTGCCAAATGTCTGCTTTCTACGGCTGCGGGAAGTACCTTTGTGTACCTTAGAGATTTTATGATCGTCAGTCAGTGAGTGACAAAAATCGCTAAAGTTTGCCTCCGAATAACATCAGAACATAGAACAGTAACGAAATAAAATTTAGTATGTTTGATAAGATTGCTGATATTTATGCATAACAGAAATATTTGAGACATGTAGCATGAATACGACCGAAGAAAATGAGATTCAAAAATGGCCCGAATCGCTCCGAGAAAATGGTAGACAGTGCCGCCGGTGACTCGACAAAACACATAAACAAATTAACACAGCTATAGATGAGGCGAATTTTGACGTAAACCTGGAAGTTTTCCGAGCTATCTGAATCCGTAGTTAGTTTGGTTAAATAACCACTGAATTCTAAAATGGTTCAAATTACTAATCACATGTTTTTTTCTTTTCTGTAATCAAATCACTTCTACCATGTTTAAAGAACTGGATCAAGACATTATTTAAAGTCTCGTGCGGGAATCCAAAGAAAGCTGAGCAGAGAGTTGAGATAACGATTTTCTGATAACTGTATATCTGTTAGTAATATTTGTTCTATATCTCTGATATAAATTTCTGATATCTGACCAAGGTGGCATAGAAACCATAACTACACAGATTTAAGCGGAGGTAAATTGCTAGAAGCGTCAGCTTATGAGATACACAGATAGAAATACTAAAACAGGTATAAGTTTATAGGGGAGGGGGGGAGGGGGGTGTCAGAATTGCTGTTGAAGGCTTCAATTGGTAATATCTTGGCATAACGTTTGATAAAAAACCCAACTGGACAGAGCACGTTGGGTAGGTGGTAGGAAAAGGTTACAAAAGTCTTAATTTACTGGAGAGGGTGATGAGAGGATGTACCAGAGAAGTAAGGTTTATAAAACTTTGGTGAGACCATTGCTTGCATGTGGTAGTGTAATATGGAACCCACAATTTTGGTATCAGATACAGGAGTTGGAGAGGATGCAGTGAAGAACTGCTAGATTTTTCCTGCAAATTACCGCAGAACACAATCAGTAACTAATATGAAAAAGGAGCTGGAATGGGGATTCATTGGAAGACAGGAGGAGGGTGAAGACGGTCTTGGGAGTGTACGAGGCGTATTATTATTATTATTACTCCGTGATTCACTAAAAGTGTGTGGCGGAGGGCGTATATTGGTGATAAGGCGTGGAAAGATATTGGTGTAAGAATCAAGGTCGCACTTAAAAATAGGTTACATAGGCTGTAGCCTAGGGGCCCGCACCTCACAGGGGGGACCGCACCACAAGTCGTAGAGCTAAAAAAAAAAGTCACCCATAATTTTTTTTGGTCCGAATTTTGAATTAAGTCCCCGGTCAGAGGGACCACTGCCGACAGGGTGCCCCGCACCACATGTATAGCCTAGGGGTTAACAAAGCCTAAATGTGGCCCTGCTCCTACGTATTGAGTGCAATTTGAATAGCAGCCGCTACACAAGGGAGGTTTTAGAGCGCCAGGCACTGCCTATAATGAAGTCAGCTCTACATGCCATATTTCAGCAGGACAATCGTCAGCCACATGTGACAAGAAAAGTGGAAGCCTTCTTCGAAGAACGAAAGGTACCACGGTTTTCCTAGTCTGCACGTTCGCCTGATATGTCACCCATCGAACATTGTTGGTCGGTAACTTGTTCGTTCTGGTCCTCCTCCAATCACTGTCGATGCGTCGGCGTGACAGTGTGTCGCCCAGCAGCACGTACAGGATCTCTTCGATTGCATTGCAGCACGTCGCGGCTGCACACAGTATTGAATTCTCAAGGTCAAAATGCCTGTACAATCCTGTAACTCTAATCATTTGTGTTTGACATGTCACAAATCTGTGCAACAAATATCTATGTAATTAACTGTCTCCTTCTTAGTACTGTGTTTTCACCAATTATTGTCGATTACTTCTGTGGGACCATTTTTATTTTATAAATGTTTGTTAAGTCTAACTAGGGATTATTTTAGTAACATTTATTTCTTACATTCTGAATAGATGTTTCCAAATGAAGACTTTTCATGTTGATGATTCCCTCACCCACAAACGCTTGAGTGAGTACATATTGCTACCGCTCAAGTTAGTTGGTGCTGAGGAGTCGAACTATTGATGCTGCTGAGTGTGCGGGAAGTAGAACAGTAGTCTGGTGTACAGCGAAATCTTTTAAAATCCATCCGTGAACGCAGTCTTCTATTCAGTTAAATTCATGGATTTTTAGCGTAACAAAATATGATAAACCAGAAGAGAGAAATATAGGAAGTACAAAAAAAAACTGGGAACTATTTTAGGAACCAGAAAATATGAATATTTGCAAAACTGTTGTATTTATCGGTCATTAACTATATATATATATATATATATTTCATGGGTGGGGGATTATTTGGAATCGAAATTGCGAATAAAATCGTTGTTGTATTATATATTTCATTTTATATTTAACAACACTTCAGTATCAATGTTAATATCATTTTATTTTTTTTTACTTTAAATTCACTAGCATGGTTACAGTGTTTTACTTAGTGAAATTAAATTAATAATATTTGAACTTCTTAATCTGATTTCACACGACGTTTCTTCCATTTCCAATTCAGTGTAACCTTGTCACAGTTCAGGATTATAAAATTCCGAAATACCTCTTCCATTAAACTCAAATTGGTATAACAGCAATTAGTTAAAAAAAAAAGATGAGGAGATAGTAATCCCATTGATATATGTTTTTCTATCGTGACTTAAGAGTCTGTAATGGGATTGGCCAGCTTAGTGTTATTAGTAGAAGATAAGAAACGTTTGGATAACGCCGTCCACTTATCAAAATTAGTTAGTAAAGTAACATCATAATTTCTAAGAAAGTTCTAAATAAGTACCTAACGATAGTTCGTATACTTGACTGGGTTAAAAATATTTCTGTAATATGTATTTGTCACAGAATTTAGAAATAATATCTGATTTTACTCTGAAATTACTGATGAAACAAATTTGCAATACTAACTACTTTCTACGGCACAATCGATATTTCGTCCTGGTCTGTTAATTTAAGTCCTTCATAAATAATAATTCCATTACACTCCGCAACGCTTTGATCTGTTCTTCAGAATATGATTGTATGTCTGGAAAGGTTTTCATTTCTTTCTTTGAGTTTCCTTGTACGTAATTTATTACGCCGAGCAAGTTCCGACATTCAGGTGCCCGCTGCCTGAGACTGATGATGGATTGCAGTAATTTCGTTTTCTCACAGCTCCGTCGCTTTGTCGACAAGTAGCTTCCAGATATTCAACCTCGGCTTATCCGAGGAGGTGAAACTCGTTTCGCTTTCAAATATTATGACTTTCCCTCTAATAAATATTGTTTCTGACAGCAGAATAATTTTAGTAGTTGCATGTCAATGGTCTTTGAAAACAAACTTCTGACTGGATTAAAAAAAAATCGCAATATTAAAGTAATCGAGATTCTTGGGATTTGCACTACCAGAGCGTTATATATATATATATATATATATATATATATATATATGTTATAATGTCTGGTTCTCATGGAAATAAAATTAAGATTTAGAGATTTAAGTATTGTTCACACAATACTACTAAATTTTTATTGTTAAATCTTGTACATTGAAACTCACATCAAAGTATCTTTCACGGCATGAAGTCAGTTCATATGTTCTCGCAATAAACAGGTAAAGATGATCTCTATAGTAACAAGAGAATAGTAATATATAAGACATATGACCGAAGATAAATATTTCCGCAAATGAAATTCTAGAACCTGAAATAAGATCAGATCATAACGAAGCTTCATTCCAAACTAAATTTTTTGATTCAAAGAAAAAACAACAAAGAAATGCAAAATGCATCAAATGCAATCTATTATTCCTCATGTGCAGAGTAATAATAATAATAATAATAATAAAATATACAACGTAAGTCAGGAAATTTAAAAAAATTTAAGACAAAAGTTTTTTCTAATGATGAAATTTACTACACGAAAAAACAACTGTTTAGCATACCCTATATGTGTCAGATTACTGAATCCCTCTGGATTGCTTCATTAGCCAGGTCTGAGGAAAAACTGGATCTATGAATCTATACATGCAGTGTGTGAAGATTACATTTATAAACAATCTAGGATAATTGTAAGTATTGATTAAATGATGGCACGATCAATAGAATGAGGTATAACAGATTTAATTTAATTAACTTCTATTGCAATGGAGTTCATGCTCCGGTGGCAGTTTACCTACACATCTGTTTTCCCAGTTGTTGTTTTTATCCTAAGTTCTTATAGTGCTATTTCCACACCCACCTACTTTAGCCTTTCCCAATTAAATTTTGAAATCTTTCAGTGATTTTGGCAAATTGTTAAACTCTTCACTTGGTAACTTATTTCATTACACTACCTAAAAAAGAAGATTTTTCCATTCCCTTACGCATGAAATCGAATGCCAACTTGTTATCATAGTCATCGTTTCCGTTTCAAGACCACTCTTATTCTTCCACCAATATACTTACAAGCCTCATCGCCAATATACGCCTTCCACGCCCAGCACTCTCTTCGCTTTCCTTCTGTCTTCCAGTGAATCCCAAACCAGCTCCTTTATCATATCAGTTACTGATCGTGTTCTCCAGTAATTCCTTAATTCGCGATGTCAGTCTCGAACTTCTGTCTGTACTAATGTACTTGTTATGGTGTTTAATAAACATTGTTTATGTACGTGAAATATCTTACGTAGAAAAGTATAACCATGTTCCAAAACTCTATATATAAAAGTAAAATTTACGAGAAAAAAATCCTTCTCATGATCAATTATGGTTGCCGCATGAAGCATTTTAAGACACATTCTTGAAACTCTTGTGGTGAAATTCCGGCTCTTCCTTAGTTTCAGATGAGTTATATTAAACTTTCTGATTCATTAGTTATTTATATACATCAGTTTATTTGTTTAAAAGTCATATAACTTTTCTTAAAGCTTTTTGCTTGTTGATTAAAAGGTTACACAAATGATTAAATCATTCATATCGATACTGAAACGTTGCTAGCAATACTGAGCCTTTGAAAGAATTGAGCATAAAGTTTATATTTACAGAAAAATGTTCTGCTTTTGACCATTGTCAGTTATTGAATATTTTCAATTAAAAGATTAATGGCACATATTTTCGAACAGGTACCATCCTACCAAAATTACAATATTTAAATAAGAAATAAAATTTCTTACAATAATTTTCTAGCTGTCGATGGACTGTCTGCAGTTTTAGTGATAACAAGGATGATGACTGAGTGCTTCATCCTAATACATCGATTCAAAAAATCATAATTCTTTATGAAAAATTATGAAATCCCTTGAATTCAATCTCTACCATCGTATAATTAAGTCCAGTATCAGAAATTTAACGTGTGTCCTCGGTACTGCTAAAAAAATAATTTGAATTAAGGCATACAACAGAACAATACCTCTGAAACAGTAATTTTAAAATACGCGGCAGTTACTAATCAAAACCTCTCTCGGCAACCGAATTGTCAACTAAAAGCTGACTCCTTGAAGTAAACGTTCTTTATTACTAGTGGGCAGGAAATATGAGAATCTTTTCACTGCTGTTCCCTCAAGTTGTTCTTCGGCTGCAGTTGGCCCACCTCTGTGCTGCCCTCAGAGTTTCCCCCGGGGAGCCGTTACATTTACAGCCCGTTGTAAACTCTTTGCAGCAAGAAATTGATTTCCCTTGTGCCGAGTGAATTCCTTAAGCGGTTAATATGTTTCGAATAGCACGAGAGAGGAGCCACTGAAAGAAGGTACTCAGTCTTTTTAACTGAATACGAGGCCGCCCGCTTAACGCTTATGGTGCAGGCATGGTTGTGAAATATTCAGTTTTCTCGTATTCCAGTTTTACTCAACTTTCAAAAAATAACACCCTCAAACCGGAAGATTTTGAAAATATCTGGATGGAGTTATGTTCACTCATTAGAAGTGCAAGACCTAGTGAAGACCTCAGCACTAAGTACTTTGATTTATATACTAGACAGTGGTTCATCGAGCACAGTATGAACTTCAAATTCACTGTCATTACGGCAATACATGTATTGCGAAATACGCTGGGCCAAAGTTATCAGACGCCTTTATACCTTACCACGTTTTATTCACTGACGACATCGTTTACAATTTCTGTGAGATTCCTATCAGTTAAAAAATTTACGCAAACAAATTGAACAAAAAATCGCTTCCCACACAAAAGTGTTCCTTTCTTTTTGGGAAAATTATTTAGTTTTGAAAGGATTTATAGTTTAGACGTGTTCATTTACCAGCTTATTTAATCGAGCAAGACCGTGAGATCAGTTCCAGACATCCATCGATCGTCCACCACAAGTTGTCTTCTCCAATGTTTTCCGATATTGTAAGATACGTGTGGTTTCTATCACACCTGCAGGACTATAGACTATGCCTTCAATGTTATGAACTCCATTCTCCTATAGCTGTGATGGCAACAAATTTGTTGATACATAGTTTTGATTTGTGAATATCAATAATTTCCTTCCGTACTAAGCATACTATAGGAGACAGTTAAGTTCTCTATAACAAACCTTCATTAATTGATTTAAGCGATTTGACCGAAATTGTTAGACATTTTATGATCACAAAGCTTATCGGTTCTTATTATAATTTTGCCTTTAACGTCACTTACGTAGGTCAATACAAGAAGACAGTAGAACAATTTCTTCTGGTAATAGGAGGTCTGAATAGCATTTTGAATCAGCAACTGCTATTCAAACTAGTTTTATCATATCACAAATTTCGCTTGCTTTCTAACTTAAAATTAAGCCTTGGAAGCTGTTCTTCTTTTCATGAAATCGTTGAAGTTTTTACCAGTTCTGCTGGCACTGACACTTTTGATGTCCACATTCAAGTATATTTGTCAGTAATGTTGTGTATGCCATGTTCAACAAAATCAATGTTTATAACATACTGGGTATAGGACTGTGTAAGCAGATGTGTAGGAAGGGTTGAATAAGCTTTGGGAGGAAATATAGCGATGAGCGATTCAGATCGTTCGGATACATATGAGCATGGTAGTACCAGCTCGTACTGTAACAGTCTGTTGATGTTATATTGTTTCCCTGATTAGCCATACGGGGCAGCCGGAACAGAGACGTGAGAATATGAAGTCTAATTACTCGTAAATTCTGTTGATACCTGGCTGAATATCAAGCATATCTATCTCCTGCAAATAAGAAAACTTTAAATCGCAGGAAGAATAATTTATACACAAGGAACATTATATGGTTCCTGAACAAGAATACTAATGATTCGAGAAACATTTATTGATTAAGTAAATATGATAAGCAATGTGATACCTTAAATTTATTTAATATGCATACACGTTATACAAGTCGTACAGAAGATAAATAAAAATTTTCTGCATAAAAAATTCTCTTGCCTCCCACTGAGGGAGTGCCTTAATATGATGTAACGTTTCGAAGCCAAAAGATGAAGTCGGAAACGTCGCATTAGATTGACTCTCTCATCGGTGGGAGGCCCGAGAACCGTTCATACAGTTGACGCATCGGGAAAGCCACCAGTCTCTCAAAATGTTTCTGAAATGGAAGGGCGGAGTATGAAACAAATTTTTGTAGCTGTTACCGGTTTTCAAGTTGTCGAGAACACATTGTGCAATGAAATATAATATATGGAACATTCCCACACTGTTGCTTGCACCAGTGATCTGGTTATAGGTTGTATGTACCTGTCGTTAATTTTTATAGACTTTGGAGGAAATTCGCCGTTGTAATATATAAGGTATTTGTTAATGAATTAGTTCTTGTCTTCGTTATTGTTAGTAAATGAACCTTTATTCACATCAGCATTCTTCATAATACACAACCTTTACACTTCATACAGAACTATCCATCACGTTTTCACCCTCTCCCCTTCTTTTTCAAAAGCCATCCATCTTTTCTCTGATCTCTCCACAGATTATATCCCCTAATTCTTCTTTGGTAATCGTAGATATTACATTAATACATTTTGTGTAACAACCAAAAACACTAATAACTGGGTATTCTTTTCTGTTTTATTTAATAATAAATTTAATAAAAATATACCTTTCATATGTTTTCCCTTATAAATACCACCGCCAGTTAGACTTCACCCCCTGTTACGTTAATCTGCACCTAAACTGGGTCGAGTAGGGGTACTGATGTTTTTCTTAAAGTTTGAATAAATAATTTCGTTTTATTTCAAATAGTTTGTTTCAGCAATATTCAATATTTAACTTGAGACCCCAAGATTTGCTTCTAGAGCAAGGTCTCTGAACCGATGACGCGACATTTATTATGTGATCAACTGCATGATTTGCGGCGTGAGTGGCCAGACTGTCCGGGTACGGAGCTATTAACATGTGGAACTTTTTATTTGCTGTCAGGTACTTAAGAGTATATAGTCAATTAATTTCACTTTGTTTTGTCTATATGTAACCATCCAGTTGCAAAAATTATCACTTACCTTCTACTTAGTCTTTCCATTGAAAAGATTATTCAATAATTCATTTGTTGATAATGTATTTTGATATAACCTATAACGTTTGAGTTACCAAGATAGAAAACTCATTCAGGCAATTAGATTTTTGTTGGTTCACTTCCAAACAACATAGTTCTATTTTAAAAGTTGTTAAACAATTTTATTTTCTTCTTTGCGTAAACTATTTCTCATCATTGTTGACAATTTTTTTCTCGAAAAGTATCCAGTTGCAACTGGACTGTAAGACCTAAATCAACCTGATAAAAATTACTTTTAGGCGAATTTATTTTTGATACAGTTTAATTATGCACATTTATCTAAATACTGTTGCTAGAACAATGAAAAGAACGTGACAGTGCTTTTAGAAATACTCGCTTAGGTCGCTGACCAGGATCACTGCAAGCGAAATGATCCTATGTCTGGATGCAGCAGAAGCGTCTCCTTTGTGGAGGCCGAACAATTAGTGTTCTGTTTGGTCGCCCTGCTATAACCTTCTTTCAGATACTCCTCTGTCTCCTCGAAAACAATAAGCTCACTTCGAGACTGGCTTCGTGTAGCCAAGCCAGGGCAAAGTTCGACTCAGGTCCCATCGTCCAAACTAGTCAACGCACGAGATTTATGAAACTCGCCTTTGCCGCTGTCAGCCCAGTAGCGTGCAGCTGCTGTCACTCACCTCGTTACCCAAGAAGAGTGAGACATTAATAGGGTTCTTGAAAATCAACTGGCTCCCACATTTGGGTGTGTTTGTGCTGTTGGGAAAGCATTCTTCCGGTTGCTGCTAATGCCGCTGTTATATTGCATCCTAGACCGTACATTTCATTCAATAAGCCCATAATCTCAATTGTAATGAACAAATTACAAGAAAAGATGTTTGTTACAAATTACTCATCTTCGTGGTTGTTAAATTTCAAATTGGTGTACCTGTTCACAATCAAAAAACCGTAGCTGGACGCTATTACCTCTCGTGGAAAATTGGCTGAATTTTTTACTTCTCAAATGAAGATTTTGTATATTAGTATTTCAACCGTTTGAAACGTTTATATGCATACCAGTTGCGAATAAATCTTCGCATTTCATAATATGAATATATATTATTTAGGCAGTCAAATTTTAATTTGTGTTTTGAGGTTTTTCGCCAATATCCTCCTCATCAACAGCTAATTGCCGAGTAAAAAATTATTAGGATCATTTCAATTCAGTTTTCTGAGATATTAGAAACATGTTTACAATTAAGTTTAGATTTTTATCTTCTATAATATTTTTTCTTTTTTCGCTACACAGCGATGGCGAGGACTGTGAAGGATGTTATAAAGACCTCATCCGTCGGACGTCACCTCCACCCACCTTACCCTTATTGATGCTCCCCGCGTTGAAATGACGTTTGTCACAGCCTATAAAAATTGGTCTCTTCCTCAGGCTTCCCGGATATTGCATGAGTCAGTGTGGCCAGAGCCTCGTGGCAGCCGGAAATAAAGTGTGGGGCCCCGCTGCTCCAGCAGACACACGCACTGGCCAGTCGCCAATGGCTGACACACGAGATGACACTTTTTTTTTTATATATAATGATCAAGTAATATAAATCAAAACACTTGAAATCGGGAATTAGTTATTATTCTAAAGCAAGAGAGGGAAGGGAAAATCTCACACATGCCAGTGACGTCTCAGATAATCTCGACAGGGAAAAAACCAATGAGTGCCATCATAGTCTTCAATAAGCAAATCACAGTCACAAAAATAACACAATTCTGCAATGAACATACGGTGTGTGTGGAGTTAGGTACGCAATGGGGAAACGTAGTCCTCGTTAACATGTACTTCCAATACAGAGACGATATTGATCCCTATCTTTGCAAGATTAGGGAAATATGTACAGCCATAGGCGACAGCCCTACGGTGATAGTTGCCGATGCAAATGCCAAATCTGCACTCTGGCACAGCGGTCGTACAGACGCACGAGGAGAAAAGTTACTCGAGCTGATTGGAGAATTACAGCTGTATGTCAAAAACGAGCCAAACAATCCATACACGTTCAGTGACCGAGCAGGTGCCAAATCGAACATAGATATAACTTTAGCAAATCGAAGAGCAGGAAACCTAGTAAGCGGGTGGAAGGTGATTGAGAACCAAACCACCAGTGATCACAATCTAATTATGTTCGAACTGGGAAGACTGCGAGACGGTGCGCGCGAAGGCGCCTGTACCAATATTCAGCGGCTATATGACATCAGCAAAGCCAACTGGCCAAGGTTGAGGAGTTGCTTTATTCCCCCCCAAGTCGAAGATAAAGATTTTGATGTGGACAAGGCTGCGGAAGAAACAATTCGAGCAATCCAGGACGCAATGAGAACTGCAATCCCACTAAAGAAAACAACGGGAGTAAAAGACAAACCATGGACAGAAAGATTGCAGAGACTACGAATCACAATGAGGAAGGCAAGAAAAGCATATCAACGTTGCCTCATTACAGAAGAGAGACAGACTCTTCTAGATAGATATAGGAACAAAAAGCAAGAGTTCAAGGATCTGTTGCTGAAGACAAAACAAAAAAGCTGGGAAGCCTTCGTCAGACAAAATATGAGATCAGGCCCATGGGGCATCCCCTACAAGATTGCCGCTGGCAAAATTAGGCCACCTACAACCTTGTCTACTGTAAGAAAACTGGATGGATCTATGACCACCAACTGGATGGAAACTGCACGGGAGTTACTTGCCGTGCTACTTCCAGATGACAATACAGAAAACGAGACAGATCGGCAAAGTGAACTGCGCCAAAAAATGTGGGATCCCTACGAGAGTGAACATCAAAAATGCGTCATATCAGATGAAGAGATAGTAGAGGCAATATTTTCCCTTCCAAAAAGAAAAGCACCTGGACCTGATGGGATACCAGCAGAGGTCCTCCAGGAGCTGGTCATCCAACTGGTTCCAACCTTAAATAAACTTTTTAACGAATGCCTGGTACAGGGAAAAATACCAAAAGCATGGAAAACGAGTGACGTGATTATCATAGCGAAAGGTGGAGGCAAAGACCCACAACTTCCAAAATCCTATCGTCCAATCTGATTACTCAATGTTCTAGGGAAAGTACAAGAAAAGATACTTTGCAAGAAACTAAAGGAACATAGATTAAAACATGGGATGAACCCAAATCAGTATGGGTTCAGAGCAGGCAAGTCAACAGAGGACGCCATCAACCGCTTAATGGAAATAGCTCAAAACTCTTCCAAAAATTATGTGGTGGGAGTATTTGTGGATATCGCCGGCGCATTCGACAATCTCTGGTGGCCCGCGCTGTTCGAACGCTTAAGAAACATCAACTGTCCAAAAAACCTCTATACCAGTTTTAGAGATTATTGTAGAAATAGATATGCCAAATTGCGGTGCCCCAACAAGTACATAGAGAAAAGACTGACGAAAGGTTGCCCGCAGGGATCAGTGTGTGGACCAATTTTCTGGGACATTGGTTTGGAACCGGTCATGGAAATATTGCAACAAATGTCAGAACTGCTGGGTGTGGTGGCATTCGCCGATGATCTCGCACTTCTGATAGACGCGGACACCAGGCAGGAACTCGAAACAAAATGCAAAGCAGTATTGGATTGCCTGAGTAAGTGGTGTGCAGCAGTGAAGTTAAACCTAGCCCCACAAAAGACGACCTACATTCTCCTAAAAGGAACACTCAAACGAAATCCGGTAATTAGGATCCAGGGAAAAACAATAAAGAGAAAAGCAGTAGTCCGCTACCTTGGTGTAAACCTGGAGGAACAACTGAAATTTGCGTCTCACATGGAGGAAGTATGTGGAAGAGCAGCACTGGTAATGCACAAATTGATAAGCATTGGCGAACGACGGTTTAATCTGCCTCCGCTCGTCATAAGAAGATATCACGATGCAATACTGACCTCCATAACTGGATACGCTGCAAGCACGTGGGCCAAGCACCTAAGAAAGGTCAAACCAAAGGAGCTGCTTCGCCGTACGCAGCGAGGAATTCTGCTCCGACTAACTGGGGCCTACAGAACAACGGCCACAGATGCCCTAACGGTTATACTCGGTATCTGGCCCCTGGACCTGGAAGTAAGGAAGCGAGGAGCGCTATACTGGATTAAAAAAGGAAGGTATGACCAAGCTGCTGAAATAATTGGAAGGCCTGTTGAAACCAAGAAAGATATTTGGGATGCGCTGATGGATGAATGGCAGCAAACATGGACTAACAGCAACACGGGCAGAAGGACCTTCGACATGCTTCCTTGCGTGAAAGAGAGAATGAACATGACTCACCTACAACCATCTCCAGGGCTCATACACTACATATCTGGCCATGGTCCATACAACAGTTTCTTAGAACAGAGAGGCCTCAAAGAAACAAACAGGTGCGACTGTGGTGAAGTAAGTACTCCCGAGCACGTGGTTTGGGAGTGCAAACAAACTGAAGAATCAAGAGCATATCTCCAAATACAACTTCAGAACAGAAGAATATACGATATACTGCGTGATACCGAGCTCTGGAACTTGCTGGATGAAGCTGCTAATCTAGCGTCACAGCGCGAGAAGGCGAGATTTGTTGAATTGAAACAGGCAGAGCGTAGGGGACGCCGCGAGCAACCGGCATCAGAAGCAGAAAGAAGGACAGGAGAGGAAGAAACTCAAGAGTAAAGAACAACCCAAATTTGACTACAAGCACTGCCCATGACTAAGGCGGTGCCTGCACCAGGAAGACGGCAAAGACTTAATTCATCGTAGTGCCTCTGGAAGCCAGAGGCACCTTCTCCAGGGCTCAGGGGGTGGCCTGCTCTGATTCCAGGAGAGAACTCCTGATGGGGGAGCAGGTGGCTCCAGGGACAAACCGGAGAAGAACGAGACCACTACCTGGAACGTGAAGCTGGCTGACGACACTTTGTGGTCAGCATGTCAGCAGTCGCCCCGCTGCATCAGCAGAGACAGCTAGCGACCAGATGTCGACGCAGGCCAGCAGTGGTAAAAGAAGAACGTATACAAATAGACAGTTTATTAATTAGAAGTATGAAAATACAAAGACAATTGCTGATTTTGGTGTGAATTAGTAAGATGGTAGATTAATTAGTAGATTAGTTGCTAGATTAAGTGGTATATTAATTATTAGAATAATTAGTAGATTTACTATTAGAATACTTAAATCCATTAAATCCTTAAAAATAATTATCCAGGTATATTATTAACAAAAAATAAATAAAGTAAATTGTTTTAAGAATAAAACTGTAGAAACTAAGGGCCTACTTTAGGTAACAAGGTAGTAGGCTATGTAAAATCAGGAAATAAAATAAATAAATTCTAAAGCAAGAGAAATAATTGTAATAATCTGCATAAGTGGATTCTAACTCCTGGAGGGTTCACGCATCCTACAGCAATTTAGACTTAACTTCCAAGGCTGAAAACATAATGGAGCAAAGTATAATGCAGCGCAGAGGGAAGTGGTAAGATCAAGAAATTGGTTTATTGAGGTGGATCATATGTTAAGGCGCAAACCGTCGACGTAGCAGGGAGGTCGTAACAGAGCTAAACGTGACGTTCGGAATTGTTTTATTTCGCAGCTTTGCTTTTCGCTCTCATCGCTGGTTTGCTCGTGTTACTGGGTGTAAAAAATTAATGTATACCAATTTATTATTTGCCTTTCTTTTAAAAAGTGTCTTTAGGACAGGAAAGATGGTCAACGTCACAATCATTTTATCTTAGCTAAACTGTGCGGTGATGTGGCTACAGAGATAAAGTCAACAAGAATTTTAACTTTATTTTTTATTTGCTTTGGATATTTAAGCATTTTTATATTTTTATTATTTAAAAGGTCACATTTTATTGTGGTATAAAGACATATTGTATGTTTCAGTAACAAAACCGGCTGTATAAATTGGCCTATTATCCAGTTTCTCAAAGATTTTTAAAATTATATGATGATAATTGCTGTGTCACATCAGACTTATTTCCTTCCAAGTCTATTATTATTTTGCGTAAAAGACGTAAGCACTTAATAATTGTGTCTCGAGATTTTTCCATAGTTATCAGAAGAATTCAAAACCTGACATAATTATGTCGAGCCCTACTTTCGAAAGTCTCATATTAAAATATTATTTTTCAGCATCCAAACTTCTTCTGTTTTATGTCTTTAAACAGACTCTTTAGTAGTGGATACGCTTCGGCTCCGACAAAAACGTAAGGTTCATGGAAAAACAAGATTTGGAGGAAAGTTATATGAAAGAACGAAGAACGGCGGAAAGTAACTTAACGTAACTGCTAGGCGTTCTGTAGGAATGATGGGATGGAGTTGCAACTTTTCCAATTTTTTATTAATCTGTTTCATATTTTTTCCAAAAAATAGTCAAATACTGATATACTCATGTGAAAATAAGAAGAAAACATTCCCGTAGGTACGCTTAGTTGTTAGTTAAATGAGTATATTCACTCTGTTGAAGCCTACTTTGATTTATAATGTGAACACTACTTCTTCCATCATTACTATTTTTAACTAAACGCCAAATTTATAAAGAAGAATTTTCTAATAACAGAAAATTCATCACATGGAAAATGCTGAAGGAGCAGATTGGGAAGCACGGAACTCGCTGTGTGACTCTTCAGTATGTGTACACAACTCTTTGCTCCATGTTCTTTGCTCTTTGCTCTCCGCTCTCATCGTTGTTTTGCTCTCCGCTCCAGTATATTTTCAGCTTAAGACTGACTGCGTTTCACTGTGACCGAATTATTCGGCGAAATTACATGGAATAAAAATATCAAATATAATAATAAGACTTAACGCATTAAAAAAGTACAACTTCGTCATATTCTTCTTAATACTCATGTTCTCCGATAACGGGTGGACGTTTCGGGATAGTGATTCATCATGTAGCTGACCCAAGATTACTTGCTATTGCTCTGAGGACCGTATTTGGGAAATCCACTGTACTATTTGACTATGTTAATCGCAAGATTTGAACCCTATGATCGACATAACGGTTCCTGCAAGAATTTTAGAAACTGCCACAACCTCACAGTTATCGACATGTATCCAGACAAGAGGGCTGCTGATGTTTCCTCAGGACTTCACTCAGTTTGGAATTTTTGATGGTTATGTCAGTATGTAAGGAAGTGTAATTCAAACATTGTGCTAATTTCCTGACCTTAACGTTCCACGAATGTCAAACGCTCTACCGAAAATCATAATGGCAATAACTGTTCTAATAATAGCAATGTACGATCCACTATAAATTAATACGAAACTGAATTCTTTCTTAAATTCAGTAGTAAAGTTCACTATATGTATAAAGTACACGGAAGTACTCAGTGTTTTTTTCTTTAAAAAAAATAGTTGCACCATTGTGCTTGTAGCAGAATGACCAAAAATGGGTCATTCCGTACAGTTTTATATATATATTTTTGCATATTTATATATAAATAAAAAGAATAGAGAGAAATTATCGGAAAGAGTTGTCAGTGTGTGTGTGGCACGTGAGCCAGACGCGCCAGAAGGTCGTGGCAGCCTGGCGGCGGCCAGGGACAATGGACACCAGCTACCCTTCTCACGCAGTCGGTCAGGCGTATAATCCCTTAGCTCCGGGGAAACGGTAAACCAAGGTGAACAAACTACCCGAGCCCAAGTTTTACGAACGGGGAATTTCGGAGGTCACAGGTGACGGAAATGTCCGAGGCTATCCCGAGTTCACCCGAGTCGAGGAAGACAAGGTTCGCCTATCGTGACAGCCGAAGGGAGGAGCTTAAAAATGGCAGAACCAATCGACAGAGACGTTCCTTTGCATTTTGTAACGATGGTGTATTTTTTTTCATGTACACCACGAGTGTAAGAGGAGGCTTTTTCCGGCGGACGCTGGAGAGAGGACTTGGTTCCGAGCCTTCAGAGGAGAAGGAGCGGATCTGCCGAAGCTGGAGATCGCTCTTGGCTTCGAACCTGAGGGTTAATAAGCGTGTTGTACAGTGAGGTCACTGTGCACGCATCCATTACGCTTGCACGGACGTGGTGCATTGTCCGCTATAGCCAAGGGGCTATAGTACTTCCGCCGTCGCGGGAAATACATCGCCGTCACGGTAATCATCCTACAAGTGCAGTGTGGTACTTTTATTCGGTCATTGAGTACAGCCCTGTAACGGCCACTGAATGATTAGGAGTTCTCGCACCCCCCAAATATTGAGCTAGCTGGGGCAGACTTTCTTAAAGCCACACTTGGTGGATAATATAAATTATCCTGGCGCCCGGCATTTTAGATTGAATACAGTTGATGCCAATACTGTGTTTGATTTATGGTTCCCGATCATTGTGACGGGAGCTTTCATTTAAACAAATCAAGTGTGTAGCTTTCTTGCTTGCCAATTGACATTGGGAGTTTGTTTCAAGATTAATTTAAAGGTGGTTGTATTTTGATGCTTTTGTTTATTTGTTAATATGTGTTGGCAATTGTAAGAAGAGGCTTTGCATAGTTCTTTTTATCATATTTCAATGTGTCAATGTTAACGATAAATAAGCCTCGCCTGTACGCCATTTGAGTACCAAATAAATTAGCGGCCTAAGGTTTCTTTAATCATATAAAAAGAAGTAAAAGGTTTTCACCCTTACCTCCCCACCCACGCTAAACCGCCACAATTTGAGCAAATTGAACGTTAATAAAAAACAAAACACAAAAATATGCAAGCTACACAAAAATTTGAAAATAGCCAGAACAGTGTGTACTTTTAAAACCCAGTCATTGAGATATTTTAATCGCTTGGTTAATTAAATCGAAGCCGAACGTTGGGCTAGCCAATTGTGGCGGTTTAGCGTGGGGGGGAGGTAAGGGTGAAAACCTTTTACTTCTTTTTATGATTAAAAGAAACCTTAGGCCGCTAATTTATTTGGTACTCAAATGGCGTACAGGCGAGGCTTATTTATCGTTAACATTGACACATTGAAATATGATAAAAAGAACTATGCAAAGCCTCTTCTTACAATTGCCAACACATATTAACAAATAAACAAAAGCATCAAAATACAACCACCTTTAAATTAATCTTGAAACAAACTCCCAATGTCAATTGGCAAGCAAGAAAGCTACACACTTGATTTGTTTAAATGAAAGCTCCCGTCACAATGATCGGGAACCATAAATCAAACACAGTATTGGCATCAACTGTATTCAATCTAAAATGCCGGGCGCCAGGATAATTTATATTATCCACCAAGTGTGGCTTTAAGAAAGTCTGCCCCAGCTAGCTCAATATTTGGGGGTGCGAGAACTCCTAATCATTCAGTGGCCGTTACAGGGCTGTACTCAATGACCGAATAAAAGTACCACACTGCACTTGTAGGATGATTACCGTGACGGCGATGTATTTCCCGCGACGGCGGAAGTACTATAGCCCCTTGGCTATAGCGGACAATGCACCACGTCCGTGCAAGCGTAATGGATGCGTGCACAGTGACCTCACTGTACAACACGCTTATTAACCCTCAGGTTCGAAGCCAAGAGCGATCTCCAGCTTCGGCAGATCCGCTCCTTCTCCTCTGAAGGCTCGGAACCAAGTCCTCTCTCCAGCGTCCGCCGGAAAAAGCCTCCTCTTACACTCGTGGTGTACATGAAAAAAAATACACCATCGTTACAAAATGCAAAGGAACGTCTCTGTCGATTGGTTCTGCCATTTTTAAGCTCCTCCCTTCGGCTGTCACGATAGGCGAACCTTGTCTTCCTCGACTCGGGTGAACTCGGGATAGCCTCGGACATTTCCGTCACCTGTGACCTCCGAAATTCCCCGTTCGTAAAACTTGGGCTCGGGTAGTTTGTTCACCTTGGTTTACCGTTTCCCCGGAGCTAAGGGATTATACGCCTGACCGACTGCGTGAGAAGGGTAGCTGGTGTCCATTGTCCCTGGCCGCCGCCAGGCTGCCGCGACCTTCTGGCGCGTCTGGCTCACGTGCCACACACACACTGACAACTCTTTCCGATAATTTCTCTCTATTCTTTTTATTTATATATAAATATGCAAAAATATATATATAAAACTGTACGGAATGACCCATTTTTGGTCATTCTGCTACATGCTATAGATGTACATCGATCTACTGTTGTTGAGCTTAGTATACATTTCTTCATAGAAATTCAATCCAAAATAATTTTAATAATTTCAGAGATTTGTTTTTATCATGCTCATATTTAATTTGAACTAAAGGCTGTAAGAGAGCTGAGTGAATTATGATATAATAAGCTGTAGAAATGGTATCAGAGTATCTACAACACATTAATAGATCGTGGTAAAGCATATGTTACACCATTCAAAAGACCTATTGAATTTGTACGTTACAAGGAGTATAGCGTTTAATTGTTTGATTACGTAAAGAGTTAAAGAAAACAAATGCTTCAAGAAAATTTATTTTTATTGGTGCACGACACAAGTGCTTTTTTCTTGTCATACTGCTGCTTCAGTGTGTTTTTATAAATAAAGGTATTAGCTGACATACGAAGGCAGGTTTAGACTTAGTGGTTGTCGGGTAACAAGAAGATGACGTTAAATAATTATTTACCTCAACGAAAAGATATATTCAAACTACCATGTAACCTTTACAATATATAAAACTAAATAACGTTGAAATTAGTAAAAACTCTTGGAAGGATACAGCGCTCGCAGATTGCATGTGTCCGTTAAACGCCCATCTCCCATGTGTACACGGCCTAAGTTCATTTTAATTTTAAATTGAGTCGCGGCTGACGTTAACGACGTTATTTAGTGGTGCGATAAGCTCTCCCGCGCCACTGCACTCAACCTCCCCTCAGCCTTATTCTCGGATAACTTAATTAAAGACTACTTGTTTGTCAGAATATCACATTATGAACTCACTGTCTCAATTATGACTTTACTGGCAGAAGACATGTAAGCCAACACTGAACTCTCACACTGAAGACGATAAATACTGTAAAGTATGGTTGACTGCCGAACCTATCGTTTGCCGATATTAATGATAGGCAATCTGTACAGTCTCTTTCAAATTTCTTCTTCCGCCATTTTTAAATGAAACATTGACGTTTTACATGACTTTCATAAAATCATTACAGATAATGTCCTGGACCGACGATTACGCACTTTTATTTATTATTTCTTTGTTGATAATGTATAGGGCACTAAATAAGTATCATTTGCTTGGAGAACCATATGAATTTAAAAATAAGTTGAAAGTTTTTTTATATTCATAATACGTGCCTCATTGAATGTTTACCCTCCCATTTATTTACTAACCCCTCTGATATGTATTGGCACTCCATTTACTGCTCTTCAGCATCCTTTGTCGTCTACTGAATTATTGTTGTATCTAACTATCACCAAACATCGCCTTTGCCAGTAAGCTCACCACTGTAGTCAATTACAGTCGTTGAGGCAAATTTAGGATGGAGTTCACTCCTAGAAAAGTATTTAGGTTAGTTAAATTGGAAACCCTCGATAGAAAAACTTTATTAATGTCAATAAATCGATTACACCATGTACACCATGAACAACAGACCTTCAGGTAACGGTTTTGCTTCCCCTTATTTTCATGTTCACTGATATTTAATTTCTAAAGATATTTTGTGGATAATTCTAAGTCTGCAAGGTTGTCAAAGGAATGAGGAATCGGGAAGACTGCAAGAGCGAGACGCACACTGAGGGTAAAATGAATCGAACAGTCGATCGGAGTCGAACGGGAGAACAGTGAATGTGTTGTCGAGTGTGGCTAAGCCGTAAATCGTCGGAAATGTAGCAAAGTATTTGTTGAAAAGTAAAACAGTGCTATTGTAAAATATGAGAGAAATGAGATAAATAAATAAATTTCTATTAAATTTGTGCTACGAAAATTATTTGAGATAAGACGACGATGGTGAAAGAGGAAACTGCGTACTTTTACAAGTCTGATAAGGGACAATAACCTGTTTCTTTCGTCCACCTAGGAGTTTTGTAGGTTTCAATAATGGGATGACCTAAGTAATTTTTTTTAATATCTGCTTAACGTCTCTCTAACAACGAGGTCTTTAGAGACGGGAAAGGATTGGGGGGGGGGCAAGGAATTGGAAGGAATTTGGCCATGGCCTTTTGAAGGAAGTATCTCGGCATTTGCCTGGAGTGATTTGTGAAACCATGGAAAATCCAAATCTGGATGCCCAGACGGGGATTCGAACCGCTGTCCTCCCGAATGCGAGACCAGAATGCTAGCCGTTACACCACCACGCTCGGTAATGAACAAATGCACCACACTAATGTGACATTCAAGATGAGTAGACTGGACCAAATCTTACAAGCATCTATTTTTATGGATGTATAAATAGTCTAAATTTTTCATTATTCAGAACAAGGTAAAATCAGCCATCCAGATTGCATCATTACTAATTGGATTTTTCGTAACGTCATGAGAAATGTAAATGAAAAATTACTTTGTTCTGTTGATAATTCATATCTGATTTGTAGAAATAAATTTGGCGTAATTGTTGTGATATGATGTCATTTAGAATGCCTTTGTTCCTTTTATTATATATATATATATATATATTAAACTTAGCTTGATATTTAAAATAATTTAGCGATCAATATGTAATGTATTTTACAATTTTCTTGTCTTAATGATACCTTGTGCGACGAATGTTGCTGATGTTTCATATTTCTGGTACGTTTTTGTGTTACCAAATCCAGTTCGTGGTCTCTACCATAGCGGCTCATGTGTAGATGAATACTGCTTGTGTGTGTACCTGTTGCACGGTGACACACGCAGTGAGATGTTTATATGAGGCTGCGCATACGTCCGCATGACGACCTCACGTCAGCCGCTGGACGGGAGGCCGTGTTGTGTAGCGCTGTCAGTGGTTTACCCATTAGCTGCACAAACAATGCACACCAGCTGCCTGGGCGCTCATCGTGCCTCGAAAGTGACCCATAAAACAATATGAGAACAGATCGCAGAACTAATAAATTGTGTTTCAAAAGAAAGTCTGTCGTTAAACCAGAAAGATTGTACAGATAAAAACATTCGTCTTTTAGCAGTTTACTCAAGCAGATTACGTTAAGGCACTACCAAATAATGAAATTATATACACGTATAATATCCGGTACTTATGTTATACCTTAAATCAATTATATACATTTCATTGAGTATGGAATAGGGCATCCCGCCAAATTCGTCAATACGTAGATATTGGTTATAAACTAATAAAAATGTGAAATACCTTCGGAAACTTATTTTTATGATGAAGTCAAGAATAAATATTTCTTTAAAATTATTGTAGTACCTAACTTATTGGAGGTGACTGCAATCCTGTATGAAGAACAACTTTTTTGGTGTTTTCTATTTTAGTTATCCAAAGAAACTACCAAAGATATTATTATGCGTCGACACTATTTATGATGATGCCAAATTTACTCTGTTTAAATTTTTGTTTTTCATATGTTAACATTAAACAGTACTATCTAATAAAATAATCTCTAACATTGATTCGAATAAGTTTCTTAGTTCTGTACACATTACCCAAGATAACATCATGAACAACTGCTAAAACACATATTCTCTTATCGTGTACCAATATTTATAACGACTGAAAGGTCGAATACTGGTAGAATGTCCTGATTGAAACACCAGTTTCTTATTGCTTTTAAAATGAGTGATGATTGATTTGTGGCATTAAATTACTTTCCAGTGATATTTAATTGAGTTTTTCTGGAGTTGTCTTTCATCGTGACATATTGTAGTGATCGAAGTCAATCACCCTATTAATCACCCTATTAATTTTCAAGTCAGTATCCAGGGCGGGCAACCATGAAATAGTTAGCAATAATAGAGTGCTACGACCTTGAGAAGTAGCACATCGATCGGCTACTCGCCAGTTACGAGGCGCTAGTAATTAATGCAAGCCGGTAAAATGACTTGCAGCAGGTTAGCGAGGAGTAAAGCCCTTTCTATACAGTGGTAACAGAAAGGGGAGATTCTATTTAAACTCTGGGGGCAGCTGTCTGTCTGTCTGTTTGGCTGACTGTTCCAACGTACCACATCGACGCGGGCGCCGGGAGGCGTCGGTACCGGCGGCGCCAGACGGCGGTGGCAGACTATAAGATGATTCCAAACGTTTTACAAAGGTGGGCTCTACTGCGACAGCGTGGGTGTGGACAGTCAGAGGGTCAATCGTTTGGTCACCGTAATGGGGGCATAGTCTTCCAGGGAGATTATTAACATTCCATTTAATTTGGGCTGCGAGGCGCCCATCAGTTTTGTTACATAGCCAGTTAAACAATGTAAATATTCACGCCTGACATCAGTCATTTATCACGTAAATAAATATGTAACTGTCGTTTACAGTAATTTAACTTAGCCATCTCAGCCATTCCTAGATTAATATCTGAAGGTACTGAGCCATATAACCTGTCAGGTGTTGCAGTAGGGACATGTGATGAATATTCATATCAGAACCATGGTCTACTTTTATGACCGGCCCTTATCCACGGCTCCAGTAGAAGTTTACTCTGTCCGCTCTGGTAGATCAGCTTACAGGGTCACTACTAGAAGGGGTAAAATTTGGCTGTCAGCATGTGGAGTGCACTTGCACGAGGGCGTGCAAGAGGTTCGCATGATCTCAGTGTATTTCGTCCTATGTAGGTTCATGACGTCAGTTCAGGGTTTCTGTCCTTTAGCCAGACCTGCGTCAAACAGACGACATGGCTTGGGTATAGTTATTATAGAACAGTAAACGGCAATAGTTAATCCACATCCACTATCCAGTATCCCACAGAAGACGTCGTTTGAGGAGATGGTCCGATTACGGTAGTGGCCAAGGAGAGGATACAGCCGCAACACAGCATTCAACAAACTAGGTCGTCGACACGAGCCATCACTGCAACACAGGAAATCGCCGAGCGCGCAGTTGGTCCGCAATCTTAAGCAGGCCACAAGACGCAAGTAAGTTTCACAAGCAATAGGCGGAAAAAAATAACGCAAGCTCCAAGTATCAATGCCTCAAAGAAGCCCTATTGTTTAAATCAAGAAAGTGTCCATGCCTTCATATTGTCAGAATTTAAGTCGCGATGGAAAAGTGCAATAGTATTAACTTTTAGATGATGTGTAACGCTACTGATTAAAGCGTAATTCCATGAAACTAGGTAAGTGAAGAACAGATGTAATTAATGCCAAGAGACTACCTTCAACTGCCAGAATTATAAGTTATAAATATAGGTTTACGAGAAATCTAGTAAAATCAAATTGGGAAATGCTACAATCATAAAGGAAATGTTGTTTAATTAAATCCGAAGTGAAAGTTTGTAGTGTTTGTAACTGTCTGAGGAGCAGAAATAAATATGAATAGATAGTTCCGCCAAAATTGATGCCAGTATGAAATAGAATACTTTAAATTGTTTAAAGCTTTGTAATTTAACTCACGTATATTATGTAAACTGATGGTTTAGTGACTTACCGTTTTTATGTAATTATATTAGAAGTTTTGAAAGATAAAATGTATTTATTCTGTAATCCTGAATGAATAGCTGAAGGAGAAGTGATGTTAACTAGAAGGAAATTTTTCGTCATGTTACGATGCTAATTGTTACTGGTACAAAGAATTCTCGCGTATAATACGTTAAGACGGAGTAATTATATGATTATTGAATGCAGTTTAGCAGTTGAGTAAGAGTGTATACGAAATTATCAGTAATTAAAAGTGGTTAAAGAGTATCCATTAATTAAAATAATGATAGTTAAAGATGTACAATTAGGAACGGTAAACTTTATAAATGTTTCATGTTAGTGATTATACGGAAGTGCACAGGGAAACTGATTTAATCAATTTATTGCAGAAGTATGAGGAACATGGCAAATTAAAGCATACTAACAATTACCCATGACTTCGTCCACTTGAGATCTGTAATAACAAAAGAGTTTCTTTGATAATAGTATTAAAAGCACCTCAGGGGGTAAGTAAAGCTCGGCGATATTAAAAGTGGAACTCAAGTGAAAATCAGCATGTTAGTTAATCATAAAAAATGAATGCGTAATCGTAATCTAAATGAAATTTAATTGTAGTTGAGTAACGACTTTCAATTGTAATGTTATACAATTGAACGTGTCAGTGTGAAGAGCTGGTAGTAGAACATTTAACATAGAGAAATTTACAAGAGGTGAAAGTATAGAAGCGTAAAAAATGATGAATTGAGAAATTGCAAATTGTAGTAATGCGAAGTATCGCATATTTGTAACTAAAATTTGCTGTAAGAGTGTTCAACTATTGTAAAGGTTATCGTTTACGAATTACTTGATTAAGTTTTAGACCTGAAGTTATAAGAATCAAATTACTTGAAAATAAAATGTTATAAAAGAAAATTCCAAACAACGGTATAGTGTATTAAGAGATCAAGAAATGCGAGGATAGCGCATTCATATTAAATGATATTACTATTTCATTAAAGGAATTTTAAACGTGGCAGTATGCAAGTAAAGGGCAGTAAAATAAAATAAGTTATTGAGAGCGGCAGTAAGATGAGGCACGAATATAATTATAATGTATAACAGAGAAAGCTAATGCCAACAATTAATTATATGAGAAGTTCTAGAGGAACATTCCTAGGATGTGAAACGAGTGAATGGCTGGGTGGTAAAAAGATGTAGCTAGATTATAAGGAGGATCTAAGACTGATCTCAATGTAACACGGAAGGCGGGGAAATACCTTGCAAAAATTAGCCAGGGTGTCTGCGGTGTTAAAAATAAATCTGGAGGATTTAAATAAAATTGCCAAGAAAGGCGAAAATTGAAACAGAAATAAAGTCGCCTGGGTGAGGCAAGAATTAAAGTGTTTTAATGATGTCGTAGGGGGAGGCGAGAATTGAAGGGTTAGTTGATGTCGCCAGGGGAGGCGAGATTTGAAGAGGGTGGTGAGGAAGAGGACAAAGGTAACTAGGTGTCGCCAATGATAGCAAGGTGTCGGTGGACTTAATTGTCCCTATGCTAACAAAGTTGTTAAAGGTGAAAAGAATGTTGAGTGAAGCAATGTTATGGAGAAGGAAGAAGTGTGTTACGTAAGATATAACGGTTAGAATTATTTGGGGAGTTTTCGCTAATTAAAGGATGATGACGAATGAGTCGTCATTCAAATTATGGAGGAGCTGTCAAAGTAATAATAACAGGGCGGACGTTATTAGTTAACTGGCGCAAGACGATTGGAGGTCGTCACAAAAATGAAGGGTAAGATAAAGGTATTGCAGAAGAATGCAGTATCGAGTCATAGAAGGGAGGTAAGAGAATACCTCTAGGCGAAGGGTGTTAAGGAGATTATGGGGAGGTAGGTGCGAAGTCTACCATAAGAGGAGTATTAGGAAGGCAAGGAACTCCGTAATGTTATGCCGTGATAGTTAATGTAGGAAGAACCAGAGAGGTTATAAAATAAAAGTACAGGGCAAAGAACTCCATACTGTTAAGCCGTGCACGGTGGAATGTGTGACGAAGAACCAAGTAAGGTTGAAGAAAAAGAGAAGTCAAGGGACTCCATAATTAACGAAGACGTGAACCGGGGATGGTTACGCAAAACGAAATAGGAAGAGGTGACAACCTGGCGAGTCTATGAGCGAATTATCGAACTGTGGAGAGTTCGATGGCGTTCAGGGCGTAGCAGTCATCAGCGAAACAGTAAGTGTGTCGCTGACGAAGTATGACGTCAGAAGACGTGCGGGTAGAATAACGGCGACGCAGTGAAGGCGCGGAAAAGCATATGTATTTGGAATATGAAGCTAAACTAATTTATAAGTCATAATGAAAATTGTAAGCATTAATAGGGTGAATCAGATCCAATATACCTTATAGTTATTGGTAATTAAGAAGAAGAATTGAAAAAATCATAGTGTAAGAAACTCGAATGTAATTAACTGTATATACATATCCAATATTATTCTCGTTCAAGTTAACAGCACAATTATATAGAATAAGCAGCAGAGACGGTAGTAAAGGAAAGTTAATTTATGGAAATTAAGCAAAGTAGATAGCAGAGAAAAAAGTGTAACTTTTATCAGTTAGAAATTAGAAGTAAAATTGAAAGTACTTTGTACAGTAGACTCGAGAGGTGCGTTCTACGCATATAAAAGTCTGAACAGAAAATGACTAGAAAAATGACTAGAATAAGCTAGTTCCTAAGTGTTAATTTGGTGCATCATTGATGTAATATTGGTCCCGCAGAAGTAGTTAAGAGTAGTGTTAAGGAAATGAAGCCACAAATGTGTATAATTGTTGTATTCAATGTATTAAAATGATAGGGTAGAATATGATCTCGGTCGAATGATGTTGGATGGAAAAGGAAGTTAAATTAACCAGCTAACCAGTCCTGGTGCATTTAAGTAATTGCAGCCACCGACATCGAGGAACTAAGATCATATTATTGAGTGATTACAATCTCTCAGGTATATGGAAAAAAGTAATGTTAAAGAGTGAATGTACGCTTAAATCATAAGGGAGTAGTGAAAAATCGTATGAAAAGTCATAATTGTTATTAGAATAAGTGGAACAAAGTCATAATCATTTTAAAATTGAGAGATCACAGCATTGGTAAATACATCTTAGGAATTATTTCATGCATTATCTTCATAATTACTGACTAAACAGGGGTTTTGAGAAAGTAAAAACTCATGTTAAGGACTTTTAGTTGTAAAATACATTGTGGGAATAAAATCATTCATGTAAGTCAATATGGAGGTGTGTCATTAAACGGTCATTAATAGTTGTGAATTTTAATTATATAACCTGTCAGGTGTTGTAATAGGGACCTATGATGAATATTCATATCAGATCCATAGTCAACTTTTATGATCGACCCTTATCCACGGTTCCAGTAGAATTTTACCCTATCCGCTCTTGTAGATCAGCTGCCGGGGTCACTACAAGAAGGGGTAAAATTTTACGAAACTATTACTATCTACAGTTCTGTTTTTTCTTTCCAGAATTTACAGATATGCGAGTTTTTCACTTTCATATGACTGAAAATAATATTCTTTTAGCGAACATCGTTAACAAGCTGTTTTGAATTGGATTATAGATCAGTTAACGAGTCTCTGGGAAGAAAAGATAGTTTTAGCTCTGTTACGCTGTGAATTTGTTATTCTCAGCTTCCAGCTGTCAAGTCAGAGAAAATTACTTTATAAGTTAGCCCCTCAACTCCACTTCTGCTCAGACCGGAGCACCTTGCCGCAGGAATCTCTCTCTGGCGTCTTGCTGAGGCTTTCCGCCTCGCACATCAAAAAGGAAACGGAGAGAAGCCCCTCGGACAAAGATCTTATTACTTTTAGTTGAACACACACGCGCAGCAAGGAAGTTTCACGCTTCGCAGACTGATCCTGTGGTCGGATTGAAAGATTCGATATCTGCTCCCGGCAAGGCCCCGGGGCGTAACGGGAAAGAGGCGTAGATGGAGGGAAGAAATCACTTCATTACACAGCGCGCTCGGTGGGTAGGCGAGATTCTTACGATATCGGCACACGCAGCCGGTGACAAGGAGCGGCCGGCCTGCCCTGCGCAAACAGCCGGAAGGAAACGTTTCACTCGTAACTCTCTGAAGAACTCTCACGATTTTGGTGAAAGTTCTTTGAGGGCAATATCTTTCACACTTGACTTCATTGGAAGATATACTATCAACTAATATAGAAAAACACATAGATCTGTTCTTGATTTTTTTTAAACCGTAATTATTATCCATCGACGGCCAATGCGTAGTGTACTGATAAACACTAGTAAAGATCGTTCGCGTGATTACCATCTCTTTCAGTCACAAAGTTCTCTGTTCAGTCCATTTTAAATAAACAATTCGTCTAACGATATTAAATTTTACTGGAAAATCGTTAGCGCAATTTTTTAAAATTCTTCTTCAGTTTTATGTTAGAAATTTCAGACTAAAAATCGGAACACACTTTAAACAAATTCCGCTATTTGGGAACCACTTAGCTACATAAAGAAGACTATTTCATACCAAAATGTTGCTTCTATCCTACAGCGTCAGTAGAAGCGTCCACGCGTAGATTTCTTTGTCAGTGTATCTAACAATGCGTACACTGCACCAGTATTAAAACGTTGAAATACACGCCTTGTTCCGTTATTGGTAGAAGTATCTTAAGTCAAAGGTTTCGCCTGTAAAAACAATCAGTGTTCTCTGATTAATTCGCACGCGTCAATATGTAGAAGGCGCGTAAAACTTTATTTGACATCATGGAATATACCGTGAACGGTCAGATCTTGTCTTACCTTCGAATTTGTCCTTTCAAGTAGTTTTATTCCTTTATGAAGAAGATAAGTAAAAGTAAAACGTTACATAAACTTTTAACGCTTTCGAATGTATGTTATGCGAAATCTAATCGGCGAGTTTGTAAAATCGTTTTGTTGAGGTGCTTTCGATATATCAAAAACAAATTCTTGGTCAGAAAAATGCATAAAATTTTGCGTCATTCAGTATGGATATGCTTGTTAATTTCATTCTGTTTAAATTATAAAACTACTAATACAAAATAGCTCAACAACATCCATCAGTGTCTCAGTTTCTGGAGTCCTTGCTAATGTTTATATTTCTAGTATTGAAATATCTCGTTACTTCATCTTATAACCTGTAGTCTGCATAAATGTGTCATCGTCCATGTTCCGGAATCTATGTCAGTATAGACTTTTCCTGGCAACGTTCTGTCATCCTTTTCTACGTTATACTTTAAAATTATATAACTTTTCAAACTTCTGGTGTTTGTTGATTATTTACTTCAAGATTCCTTAATTTATGAACTTTTTTTTAGGCGTGACCGTACGTCACAGGACTTCTTATACCAATGAGAGCTATTATACCACTTTCATATCCTTTCGCAGTGATCTGTCTGGATAGAAAAATTACGTCTACTTTTGTTCTGCCTTGCTGAAATCAGCTCTGTCTCTAGCTGTTCCCTTTCCTTCGTTTCATATTGCACACAACATGTTTTTGATATGTTTTCAGCGTGTTTTTCAGCTGTGTGATGTTCCTGTAATTTTCATATTTTGATTTGATCCATTCACTTAGTGAGGCATCGACATAAAGTAGGAAATGGTAAGTAGCGCCAAAGTACAGGGAGACATAATGTACTCGAGGCCCGGTACGTCAGCCTTGATGGTACCACAGGAACCCTGGAAATGATTGTCAAAAAGGCTTTGGTGAACTAGACCGAGGGTTGGAACAATAAACATTTTATAATGATAATTGATAATTTTGATATCGATGCATATTCTTTTCTGTCTATTTATTCGCTATAACTTGAGTATTGCGACACTTCGTGGCTTTGATTGTCCGTCATTTCCCCTGACTACACAGAGGCATAGACCAAACCACCGGTGTGTCTATGCTTGCCCGCGCAACATGCTCAGCTTTGCCTGTGTTGACGTCTACCCGCGGCACACGCTGCATTGAGCTGCCGTTCAGAAGCCGAAGAGAACCACCTTTATTAGGCAGCAGGCTAGTCCCCTGTACAGAGAGAGAGAGAGTTAGGAGGAGACGGCCTGTGCATTCATTTAAAATGCCCGCCAAGAAAGCGCAGCCAACTTTCCCCATCTTTCAATTCACGCTTGTCAAAACTTCCTCCCTCAACTTATTACGGAAAAGTTCCGCATTCACACAGAGACGACATTAATTTTCTTCCCAGAGTCCCTCGAGTTTTTTTCTCTTTTTATCTCCGGCAGTCACAAATTGGTGCTGAAATAATTTAGTTATAATTATATGACTACTCTCTCGCGGATAGAATACATTTATTTCCGCGTTTCTTCAATTGATATTTGAATTTTACTCCGCAGTCTGTTAAATTTATGTCCTTCGCTTCGAGAAGTTTATTTACATAGAGATGGCGTGTTAAACTCGCCATTTAATTAAGTTTAAAGTTTGTATTGCAGCTTAAACCACTACAGCATCCAAGCTATTTTGTGTGTTGGAATGAGAATACATTTAAGAATAGTAAGTAACTAGCGTTACAGAAATAAAAAGTTAAGACTGCTTTCTAAAAAAATAGAACACCTTGGTACAAAGAGACAGTAGCTTCTACTTTCCACACTCTCTGAATGAACCTATTTCTGCATCTGTAAACCAAAATGTTTTGGATTTAATTAAAGGTAAGGTATCAAATGGGCAGCTGATTATGTTCTGGAATTAACACAGTACTCGACGGGAAAAATATGTTATCTCGACACCATTATGGGAGCTTGTGTGGTACATGACCTCATTATTCATAGAAATTAATATTAAAATCATATTTGTACATGTGGCAAATATTTGAAATTGTGTAAAGTGATAATGCTATTTAATTTAAAGGGGCGAAGCGTGTCGAACAAAGGGAGAAGGAAAATCTTAGGTTTACTGTTTCTCAGATAGTTAAAAAATGAGAAATAAAGTCATTTGAATGTTTGAAAAAGGCCTTAAAATTGAATTTGTTGGGCTGCTGTAATATTTGAAAGTACAAGCCTGAGGGCGTAAAGAAATATGATTCTATTAATAAATTGTTCTAAATGTTTAAAAGAAAGACAAACAAGAGATAAGTAATCGATAATACTAATTGAATTGAAAAATTTGAATAAAGCACTAAATTTGAAGTTTATAAAAGCATTATGATTTTTTGAAAAATAAAGAAGCGTAGAATATACAGTATAATTGTTTCATTAATGGTGAACTAAAATATTAATATTACTATTTTCCGGTAATTTACAGTGTTGCTGCTAAACTTGGAATCAGAAGTAACCTGGAAATATAGGTGACTGTTTTAGACCTATCGAAGAAATCTGATACCAAAAAAAGGAAAATAAATAAAAATTATTTATGGTTCTAAAATCGTACGAAGGCGGTTCACTATATCAGATGTGTTAGTCTTACAAGTTTTTGATCACTGATTTATGTAAAACCAAACGGTTTGTTGTTTTGTAAACACCAACAGTAATTGTAATGTTGTTGTAGGCCATTTCTCCGCAGTTACTTAGTAACTTAAATGTTAATAAATGACGCCAATGCAACTGTATTTTTATACTTTAATACCATACGTGGTTCCCCTCTTCTAATAACACCAATGTAAATAATTCGTCGGTAATGATTCCTCGATGAAAGGCAAAACGTGTACGGCATTAAACATTATAAAAAAGTTACAATGGCGTCATTTATTAACATTTAAACAACAGTAACTGTTTCGAAGAAAAAACATGTCAGGACCTTATAAGACTATTGATTTTTTTTTTTTAATCCGAGAGAAGAATTACCTAGGAACTATACCCAGTCACAAAATCTTGAAACGTTTATAGAAAAATGAGATTGTAGTTAATAGTTAAATGTGAAACAGTTTATTCTTAATTGATGTGTTGTTTTGAGCATATTTTTGTATACTCTATGTCTGTAAAAGATTTATTTTTTTTTTATTATTTTTTTGCATTTTGGCATGATTCAGAAACAAACAAACAAACAACAAAAAATCAGTTTCACAGCTATAATTTTAATCAGTCATGGTGTAAAATTATTACATGATTTAACATCATCGACATTAAATATTTATCACTTTAGCTGTAATCTGAAAATACATGACGAGACGTGCGAAAATTTCGCTAATAAAATACGATGAATAGTAAGATTGAATGTTTGTAATATAAAGAAAAGTAGAACCGTACTTTTGTAGCAAATATTTATTTGTTTAGTGTAATAGGTCCGTAACAAAATACTTACAATATATTACGAAACAGTTGGGAAACTTTAAAACACACTGTATGTATGTCAAACTGTCACTGACCTTAACAGAATGCAACCAATCTGAACAAAATGCACACAGCATATCAAAATCTCTGTGATATGTGTTGCTGTGCGGATAAAATGTTTAGATTGGAATTCCATAGCAAAACGAAAATGTTACCGTAACAGAAAAAAAATATCCGAAAAGCTACTTATTGTATAAAAAACAGTTTACTGAAATCTCTGTGATATCTGCGAGTGCAATCTAGGGACTTGGCTCTGAACTGTCTCTTACGAGCGACATCTTGAAGCGCCAAATTCCGATAAAAAAAAGTTTTAGAAATAATATTGATGCTTTTGGCCTTAAAGGGTCGAAGACCAAAAAATTCCATTTATAAAACGTGGTGTGATTAAAGTGGACACCTTGTTCTTTAAAATAACACCTCATTCATCGATTTCGCTCAGGCATCAAGCGAGGTTAAAAAAAAAATTAGAAATGATGATATCTTTGCCCCTTAAGGGTTGAAATTGGAGAAAGTTCTTTCTTAAAATATGATGTGACCAAAACGGAAACTCAAATATTTAAAATGGTACCTCAAGTATCGATTTCGGTTAGGTATCAATGAAGATAAATGGCTCGTGACAGAAAAATGCGTTGCGGAAATGTTAATACCTTTGTCCTTTAAGTGTCCAATTTAGAAAAATTGCGTTCTTAAAATATGGTGTAACGAAACTGAAGACCTTAAGAAGACCTCTGTCTTTACAATGCTACCTCGTTTATCAATTTTGTTTAATTATCAAGGGAGATAAATGACTCGAGACACAAAATTCTCATTTAGAAATACTTTTGTTTTTATCTTTAAGTGTTCAATTCAGAAAAAAAATCCGTTCTTAAAATATGACGTGACCACAGTGAAGACTTTAATCTTTAGAATGATACCTCATTTATCTATTTCGGTTAGATAATAATGGAGATAAATGGCTCGTGACACAAAAATGCATTGTAGAACAATTGATACTTTTTCCTTTTAAGGGCTGAAATACAAAAAAATCTTTCTTAATACATGATTTCACCAAAGCTGAAACATTACTCTTCATAACCATACTTCATTTATCGATTTCGGGTAGCTATCCAGGGAGATAAATGGTTCGAGACACAAAAAACGCATTTTAGATACATTGACATTTTTACCCTTTAAGGGTCGAATTGCGAAAACTTTCTTTCTAAAAATATGATATGGCCAAAGTGGAGACCATAAGCTTTGAAATGACACCTCATTCATCGATTTTGGTTAAGAATGAAGGGAGATAATGGCTTGTGACAAAAAAATCCTCCTTATAGGAATCTATACTAATATTATAAATGCGAAAGTAATTCTGTCTTTCTGTCTGTCTGTTACGTTTTTTGGGCTAAACGGCTAAGCTGACCGTGATGAAATTTGATGCGATTTGGCATTAGGAAGGACATAGGATAATTGTTCTGTATAAATAGTACATATTGTCATGTAATCTCGAAAAATTACAGCAACGAACATAGACCAACGCTAAGGATGTGTAAGAGTCTGTAGTACCTTCCAGTATCGCAGACTGGTAGCTCAGTGGTTATCGCGCTGGCTTGTCAATGCTTGGAGCGTTGTTACCGGGGGTGAAATGCTTGGAAAATCGTACGACGTCTACCAATGCTGTAGGTTTACAGGTTTTTAAGCTGTATAGATCACTCAGACGTTGTTTCTCTTGCAGTCAGTGTGTGATCCGCATTAATAATATTATATATGTGAAAGTAGGTCTTTGTCTTTTTATAAGGTTTGTCGTCTAAATGGCTATACTGACGTTGATGGAATTTGACATGGAAATACTTCATACCTGTAGGAGGGACACACGATATGAATAGCAGTTTTAGTCACGATGTTTTGAGAACTTATCGAATGGTGACAGGCGGATGGACGCGTGTGTTAATCTGAAATGTTACGGCGGTTGCTCAAGCTGTGATTCTCCCGCAGTCTGTTAGTGTATGATTCGTTAATAAATTTCGTTTAGAGAACGTATTTTAGTATAGATGTCGATTTGCTCTGCACTGTATCATTACTTTGTGTCTGCCTAAATGTTTCTGGCACCTGTTTATTTTGACTTCTTTTTTTACATGCCTTGTGGGCGTAGACCTGGCCTAAGTGGTTGCTCTTGCAGAGCACAAGTTATTAGAAAATCTAAGAATCGGATGCTCATGTTGAAGATTAAAAGACCAATCTGAAATAAAGCTGTCCTTAGTTAAACTCCCCCCCCCCTCCCTCGACATCCCCGAACCTTCATTTGATTTTCTGTTTGTAAATATGTGGGAAACTGATTCTCTTCGACGATAGAATGATATAGTGATGGCTTTCCTGTCATATTATGCCGACTTGCTGTTGTGTGGGACTAATCATAAGTTACTAACAGCTTTCTATATTCAATTCTGGCAATGAAATTGTAAGTCACGCGTACGAAGTCGTGGGTATCGGCTAGTAATATATAATTATGATGTGTAGACAGATGCAAGGAGTAACAGCTGGATGTCAGTAGAATGTACCAGCTGAAGCTAATTTGTCTGTTAACTATTCTCCTTCTAGGGTCAGATACCCGTTAGTGTGGCTGTGCTCGTTTGTGCGCTAGCAAATTGGATCGGGGAGTTATAATCTAAGCAGGTTCGAATATTGGACCCCGCGTAAAGGCCGTCCTGATTGCGGGTTTTGGGTGAATGTTGGACGACATGCAGCTTCTGCCTCATTAACTACACATTTCACAAACGTAAATATACCTATCGTACAAAACACAAGATCCGAGTTTCGCAGGCAGATGGCAATACTTAAGCCCCCTCCTTAATAATAGGTTCTTTTTGGCAAGCGGGAGGATCACTAATCCACCATCCGCCCTCAAAACAGTTCACAATGATCAGTACTCATGACACTAAGAGGCTGCATCGTTTTGTAATTGAAAGTGGCAGATAAAATAAATAATAATAAAGTCAAATGAATGAAAGTTGTTCCCTAGCTGTTTGATAACGTAATTAGAAAACCAATAATCATTCAGTGTACAGACGATGTGCCTATAACATGTTACCGCCTACAGTGAAAAATACGGTAAATATGAAACTTTATAACAACCCTTAAATTTTACGTTTTAAACTTTACATTTCAATGAACTTTGAGCTTTGCAGATACTTCAGCCATTACGACAAGCACAGAAAGTCCACCCTGCATTGTGTCGGTCCTGTGTCGCCAAGGGCTCAGGTTGACCGGAAGCCATTATGTGCGGGTGGGTTTTCCGTATACACTGGCCTCCAGGAAGCCGATTAGGGCGCAGTCTTCGGCAGACGCAGGCGACACAATGGCCGCGTCACAATGGACGGGCACAACAGGAAGATGGGGCCGGCTTGGTTCACAAACCCGTAACTGTCGGCCAGAGAGACTTGAAACACAAGTACATTCGCATAAGAGGGATTGCATAAATATATCACCACTAAATCACGTAATTAAAAGGAAATATGTTTCATTTAAATCAAACGCAATATTTTATTTATTTATTTCTTCTCAAAACGCTTCTTTTACAATTGTTAGAAACAGTATTAACAACAACACAGAACAGGGAGATAGAAAGAAAATAATATCAATCAACATCAATGAATTCATACCACGGATAACCAAAAGTCATCAATTTGTATGGCGTGAAGCAGGCCTTGCGAAGTGCAGAGATAATGCCACCTTGCTAGCACTCTCCATGTCTTCCAGTCGAGATTGCCACCTGGGGGTAGCGCCTCTACATTGGGTACCCATTGATTCACATGAGTCGTTCTTGCTCGCCACAGATTAGGCCGGGAAACTTTCGGCGGCACATCTAATACAGCTGTCATCATAAGGCAGCTTTTCCTAAATTTCAGCCTTTGTCTGGGGAATTAATGCCCGAATAAGGGATGAGCGGCTTTTTAACTAACCTTGTTTCTTTCTGACATTGCATTGGCTCTGAGGCAACCCGTTATAATTCTGCAAGTTTCATGCAATGTTACGTCTGCTTGTTTTGCATAAGCAGACTTGTACCTAACTAGACAGGCATATTCTGCAGCATAATAACACAGTACAAGAGCTGATGTTCGGAGCGCTGTAGGATATGCACCCCGTACGTGTCCTGTATGTTTAAGCAGCGCTTTTTGTAAGTGAGGGAGTGATCTAGTGTAACTCCCTCCGAGATATTTTGGATTGAAACAATGATCTAGTTCTACGATCACCCATCTGACTTTCAGTTTCCTGTTGGCATGCCTGTTTCCTAAATGGAAGGCGCACAGTTCAGTTTTGGATAGGTTCGGTTTCAACTGATTGTCTTCATAGTAGGTGGTGAAAGATTGTAAACCATTACTTAAACGCTCCTCCAGTGTTTCAAAATTTTTGGCTTGTACTTGGGTAAGCCCTGTGTGTGTGTGTGTGTGTGTGTGTGTGTGTGTGTGTGTGTTCTCCATCGACTTTTGTTGACCTAAAATTCGACGTAGAGTCTTCGGTTCTGAAGTAAACTTCGAATGATTTCTGTAAACTCAAAATCATTTGTAAGATGATATAGTTTATGCAACAGGATGTTATGCTGTACAATGTTATACGCTGCGAGAGATCTACAAAAGCCACTCCTGAGATCAACCCTTGTTCAAAACCATCCTTAATGTGCTGAGTCAGGTTAATGACTTGTGCGGTACAGTTTCTGTTAGGTCTGAAACCCGCTTGCTGATGAATCAATTTCGGTTCGATTTTTGGGCTCAGTCCATTAAGCAGCATCCTTTTAAATATCTTGTAGAGGTGGCATAACAGAGAAACAGGGCTATAGTTTTTGGCAACAGATTTCAGTATCGAAATAACTTTCGTCTTTCTCCATATTTTAGTTTTCTGTCTACCTCGGAGGCAGTTGTTGTAAAGACGCAAAAGCCATTCTATTGCAACGGCATCAAAATGTTTTAGCTGCTCCACAGTTATAGCGTCAAGTCTGTTGCTTTACCAGTTTTGCACATTTTAATAGAAAGGACTCGATGCAGAGAAGTTATACGCACATTGTATCGCAGAATGAAGCAGACAGCAGAAGGCGTCAGATACGAAAGGAACTATGGAAGAGATCACTTAATTTATAATTTGAATTATTCAGAATGATGTGCCTTCAGTGATTATATCGATAAAAGGTGTATCCCTGTAAAAAAAGTGATAATCTTTTTTACTGCAAGTTTATTTATATTTTATGTCTAATTTGGCATTTCGTAGCTGGATATCAGCGTATTTGACCATAATAACGAAGGCATACAAATTCTCTGTAAAACGATTAGAGAAATTAGCGTGAAGCCATAAAATTCATTACAATTGAATTAATTAAATAAGTTGTAAACAAAATTTACGTGGCACACGAGGTTTTAGGAGGAAACTAACGGAAGTAAAAAAACGCGGAATCACGGGGAAAAAAATCCTTCGTAGAGCCGAAGGTCATGATTTAGATTACTTAGCTCTTCATTCGGGGATCTCATGCGAAAGGCAACACGAATCGTAGGAGTCCAGAAGAAAACAGAGTTAGAAGGCAATGATGACTGTGACTTTCAAAATGATATTATTCGTGAACGAAATTTTAGGGCATTACTTAGCAGTCTTGCAGTAGGATGTTGATTTACTTAAATAATAATATTATCACCATATTTCAGATTCTATACACAATCCAGTCAACCACTGCACACGTTTATACGCAGGCTGTGGATGACAGTCATGTTGTTATTGTTTGTATGGATTTAGTTTAAAATAAGCTAATATTCACCATAACATATAAAAAAAAAGCAATGAGGGCGTAGTTCATACTAAACAAAGGAACTGATTTAAAATGCCTAATCAAACTCTAAGCATAACTTGAAACACAATCAACAACACACTACAACGACAGGATTTCCGTAGAGGCGAACCTATGGTGTTAAGCCCATTTCGTCAGACGCAGATGGAGCTTGTGACGTCACAGTTATCCTTCTCCGACCAGTAAGTAGTTCCTGAGTAGCGGACTAATACCTTGTTTCAAGTCAATCGCGACCTAAGTGTAGCAGCGGGCGGCTCGGTTAGCGTGGCGATCAACGCTACAGTAATTGTGCTGTTTATTTAGGATCAAGAGGAGAACTTAATGTGTTTAACTAGAACATTACGTGTGAAATGAAAAGTTCTGAACAATACCGAAGCGAAGAAGAACATTAGTGGTGACATTAAAATAACTTGGTGGAAAGCGGACTCGATTATTAATTTCCTTTATCCTTAAAGACCTCTGCAATGTATGGAATGATGAAGTTTCGATTAGGCTTTGTATTTAAAATTTGGGGGTGGCCAACCAGTTCGATATTTTAAGATCTTACAATAAACGTGTGGTTGACTGAAGTTTGTGCTAACGTACTTGGTGAATTTTTTTTATTAATTATCCACCCACCTACTACTTAGGGCTGGTTAGGTACATCATCTGGCGACCGCGGCAACCGCGAACTATTTAAGATAATTGACCTGTCTCTAGAAATGTGTATGAATAATTTACAGAACTTGTTATAAGTTTTATGCATTGAGTTCGAGTTGAGTGAACATACACGTAAAATACAACCAAGGGGTTTTACAAATTGTTCTACATTATACCTCATTTTCTTAATTTTGGATCCCTACGTGATCAGTATTGATAACAGCATGCCGACATTAACCAATATTTATATGATAACGTTTCGTGCTTCTAAGATTACTAGATAATACAACAAAAATTTAAAAAAATACGTTGTATCGTACATATTAAAGTACTTAATTTTGGGTTCCTGGGGTTTAACCTAGTTTATAAACATTAGACGTTATTAGTAATCAAACGGAACATTTGCTGATTGCCAGACTGATAACTTGTAGGGGAGCTTACAGGACTGCGCACTCATTTACCTGTTTAGTTCAGTTAGAGAAAATTAAGAATAATCATGTTAGACAACTCATTCACGCAGTCACGTTTTTACCACATCACAAAAAGCAGTACCGCTGATTGGTTGATCGCCAGGTGGCACCCGCTACAGTCACTGTGGTTGTAATCACGGTGTCAGATCACAGTTCCGACAAGTGTCGCACAATGGCGGCGAGACACAGTAGAATCTGCCGCCGGAGGGACGACTACAAAGAGAAGGCTAATTAACGAGCGGGTGGGCGGCCTGGTCATTTCAATTAGTGACCGCAGTGGACAGGGGCTCTGCGCGGCCCTCGAGGCGACACGACAGCCGACATCGACCAGGGAAACACGTAACCCTTTCTTTTTAATGCAGGCTGCGTAATTTGGTCACGATATTCCGACGTAACTGAATATAAAAATAATTTACAAACGACAAAACGTACGGACTACTGTAAGGATGAGAAGGAGAGGTTAAACTTCTTTCGTTTTTCAGTCATTTACGCATGAAAAAGAAGTCTGAGCATACAGAGTATACAACAGGAAACTACCTCAGGAACAAATTCCTCTAGGGAGCGGATGCTGACAGGCAGCATCTTCCACGGTAGTAACAGCCACTTGAATTATCAGTCACGGCAAGCACTTTGACTTTTAATAAAGCCACGAAATTCAAGACTGTAAACCAAACCGGCGATCTGATACAGACTCTCACTACAAGGTAGTTACAATTATAAGGCTAAAATTCAAAACTGTATGGAAGCAACAGAGACAAAAAATACACTTGAATTTAGCAAAATAAAGAACCCTACATCAAAGAAAAATTTGCAGCGACAGTAGATGTGGAACTGAGGAAAGACTGCATAAGAAATTCAGTTGTAGAAAGAAATATTACGCTGAAAAATGAGGTAATCAAAGCTAATAAACAAAACATTAGGCTAAAAGAAACAAGCAGATCTAAAACCTTGGATAACAAATAAAAATTCTTGAGTTGATGGATTATTCTAGAAAGATAAAAAATTCTAAGAAATATATAGGAAAACAACAGAATAGATACTATAAAAACCAAAAGGGCCAAATAAAAATGGCTGCAATGAAATTGTGAATGTATAACATTAAGATTTTTGTATACTGAATAGACGCCCGCATGATTAAACAGAATTTTCTACAAATGACGGACAAATGTAAAATGTTGAAGATATTGATGATAAGGCTTTTTAACTCAATCTAACAGATGGAAGGAATACATAAAAGAAGAATACGATAATACTGATGATTTTATGGACAGTGTTTGATATGGTTTTAAACTTAAATAAAGCTGAAAGATTTGATTGGATTCCTGCAGAATTTCTTAAAGTCCTAGACATGGAAGGAAGTAAATGATTTTCAAACTGATAACAAATAAATAAGAAATATTATCTATTTCATCAAAAGTATAGTCTTCCCCATCCAAAAGAAAGCGGAATAAGTCTAATATCGTATGTGCCGATGTTACTGTCTATGATAATATAGAGAAAAACAAAAATAAATTAGTGGACATATTAAACGAAGACAATTTTTGTTTAGGAACTGTGAACAACAAGAGAAGTAATTTTGGAGTTAGGGTTAATGGTGTATGGAAGAATCAAGAAAAATAATGATACCTGCTTTTGTGGTGTTTGATAATGTTGGGTGGGATAAAGCGTTTAAGATTTTGAACAAATAAAGAGTTTTTTGAAACAATGTGTATGGAGCACACGACATTATGGTAGTGAGCTTAGCAACAAGTAAAACTGAAGCACTAAATTTAAGTAGATTCCTAAAGTATGAAATGAACTTGTTTTGAATGTGCTAGTTGTGTAATAACGTCTTTAGAAGAGTCTCACAGCAAGAGGATACATATTTTAAGACATGTGGAATTGGATAATTTGTTACTGGAGAGAGCAGTGGAAAGAAGGAATTGAAGAGTAAGACAAAGTTTAGACTGTATCAAATAGATCATTTGAGAGGAATGTTGTCTTGAGTATTTTGAAATTAAGGGATTAGCTCAAGATAGGAAGAGGCAGAGAAGGAACTAATTAAAATAAATCCTCTATATTGGTTTCAGTTTGATTTAGTGCAATAATGTAAGGAATAATTTTATCCATATGTTAAAATCGTACGAAAGTTGAAAATACAAATGTTCTAAGTTTGTATTAGAGCGATAATTCATTACTCACAAAAAGACAATGAATCTCTAATTTAGGATACATCGTTTTCGTAAAACATTGTAGGCAGTATATGTCCAGTAACTCATCACATAGGATGTATAACGTAGAGACCGAGCGTGGTGCGTGAACGATTAACGTTCTGGCCTCGCGTTCGGGAGGACGCTGGTTCGAATCCCCGCACAGGCATCCAGTTTTGAGTTTTCCAGGCGAATGCCGGGATGCTTCCTTCAAAAAGTTAATGGCAGAATTCCTACAAGTTCCTTGTTCCTAATAGCAACCCGCCCTAATGACCTGGACGTCGACGAGGCGTAAAGTATATATATAGAATAAGCTTGTACAAACGAGATAATAGTAATAGTAATAGTCAAATAAGTTTTAATAAATTGTAGTGACAGATTTAGCATCGTACTGGGAATTGAAGTCCATATTATCATTTATAACAAATTATTACATATCAATAAGGGGGGGTTGGCAAAACCAAGTGAATTTGTGTGTTCATTTTTTCTGCGTGGAATAAGGATACTCATTACCGTCATTACCACAAATCTGATTGGCTTAAGAAAGGATACAATGCCAATCGATAGTATCTTATTGCTTAGTATCCTTATAATATTTGACTGCATTTTTAGTGGATAAAATTCATTTCAAATTTTCAGACCACAAATACTTTGCACATACTATCTCCGTTGTTGTTTTATGGGCTGCGTTGTGGCAGATACAGAACTGTGAAACCATACACAATCAGGTATGAGCAGGCAGAAAAATTGTCATTGGGAGGGGAGGAATTATTTTTCTTTACGTACAAGATACTGAGAACTTATTGCTTTATAATCGTGACCATAGGGATGTAATATGGTAATGGATTTTTTTTTTTTTTTTTTTTTTTTTTTTGAAATAGCTGTTTCTTGGAAACGGGAAATGGTTGGCTGAGGTAATTTCATTCTAACCATTGATTTAATTTTTCTCTCCTCAGCACCGTTTCGTCATCTTTTTCATGAAGCTGTTAAACGTCTGGTGTACGTATTTTCTGCAGTTAAATTCATTGTTATCCAAGGAAAAGCAGCCACAGTACTACATTCCCTCTCCTCAGTCTCAAATCCTTCAAGCCTTTAAAGTACTCAGAACCAAGTAAATATTAGATGAGAATTTGAATTTGTTGAATTTTAATTTATGGAGATCTCTTTTAATAGCAGAATCGTTAAATAAACGTTAAATCCCTCAACACTATATAAAAAAAATCTTAAAATGTAGTGAATGGGAAGAAGGTTAAAAAATCATTGTAGATAAGATATTGATTAGCACAGAGATACCTTTTGAATGGAAGAATATGGTACTGATAATTTAAGGTGAATATAGTATTTAAAAAGTCAGTTAATTAAACGTATAGTGACATTCCAGCGGTTATAGCAATGAGACTATTGTCAGCATTGCTGCATTATATGAGACATGTTCATTCACAATACGTCGACATCTTAAACCTGCGATGATTGAAATCCAGTTGCCGACAAAAATTATTTCTTAGCGTTGGTAAAACTATTGGATCATGATTTTATGATATTGTTTAATCTTTTAAGTTTTTGTTTTTCACAATTTTAAATAATATTGCACAATGAATTTTAAAAAATGTAAAAATCAAATTTCAACACAGCAGCTATGTGCCTGGTATAGAATGTATTACAGCATTAACAGAAATCTAGTCAATTTTATTTCAGACTCAGAACAAATGTTGTATTCACCTTAAATCTGGTACTAGTAGTATCATTTAGAAAACCTGAGTAACAAAATGCAAATTATTCTTACATATTACGAGAATGAAAATATACGAATATTGGAAGAATATTCATTGATTCAGGAAAATGGAATATATCATCAAAATATACGATTGAAGTCATAATATTTGACCTGCACCCGAATAACGTTCCAAAAGCAGAAAATTATTTAAAAACTAGCTTTCTTTTACTATTTTTCACCGGTACTGCAATTATTCGGTTGCGTAACCGCGCTTCAAATTGATCGTTGTTCGTTTGAACGGAGTACTGTACTGCAGCGTTATTTTTCTTACCAAATGACTTGCAGTGGTTCGTGAAACTAATTTGAAACACAGTGCTTTTAAATCTTGCAGGCACTGCTTGATTGCTTAACACAACACTGCCCTGCCTTGCGAGCTGTTAAAAGTTCCTTCCATTCTGCTTCGTTGCCCTTTCCATCATAAAAACTCTCTGGAAGTGGTATTAGGGACATTCCTCCACCCATTCACATAAAGTTTCACAGAAGTTCGTCCGTATGTGGCCTTCATAAAAGTTTTAATGGGAGATACTGCGATGGTACAGTTCCTTTATCCGCCACTGTTCCATTCCGGAGTTTAGTGAGTCATTAGGAAGTGGAAGAAAACTGCCTCACCATTTTTTTTCCTATCTTCGTGACTGTAATTTTTAGACGATCATTCTCGTGAACGACTATCATAACAATACATTCTACAAATTAATTTCTACTCGGAAGATTATTGCAAGAAGTGGAGAGAAAACTACAGCTCATCGTTTCCAAGTAACCAAAACTTAAGTTATTATGGACTGAGATACAAAGATTATCTAAACTATTTGTGAATATTGCTCCCTCTCTATTTGTCATGGTCTATTTTTTAAGTGTAGCAGTATACAGGAATATTTTTTTCGGTTTAAAAATAACCACATCACATTTTTTCAAGCCGAAGAAAATTTTAGTTTCTTTAGGAATTCAACTTCCTACAACAGGGTTACAGCAATTTCAGAGACTTTCAGAATACTCCTATACTCAGAACTTAATTACCGCTATCCTGGGATGCAAGAAACAATTTTTCGGAAATTATCTGCAATTATTGCGATAGTTCGAATATTAAGTTATTTGGCTAGGCTTCTACTTGACTGTATTTTAACCTAATTTGCTCGATACATTTTACTCCAGACTTTAGCTCCACATCTTTAAAAAATAAATATTTATATCAAATTCTTATGTCGGTATCAAATGTGGTGGTTGGCCATAATATGATGATGGTTAGTTATTCTCATTTTAATTCTTATTTTAAGCAAATTTTCATCAACATGTTAACTGAAATATAACGCACAGATCTCATAAAGTTTCAAACCTCAATAATAATTAATATTATCATTATTAATTGTTACAAAACTTTAGCTCCACTGGCTATTCCCTATAAGCCTGCTTTGGGATAAAGTTATATTTCTACTTTAAACTATTTCACTGCTTTAAACATACTGTGCATTAACTTCATTAATAATTTTTTCCTGTCCCATACCTCCTTACTTTCATGTGGAAACTATCACACTCTCTAATACTTGAATCCAAAAGCACTAACTTCTCCGTTATCAATTTTTTTTATCTGCTTAACATCTCTCTAATAGTGAGGTCTTTAGAGACGGAAAAGGATGGGGGGCAAGGAATGGGTAGGAATTCGGCCATGGCCTTTTTGAAGGAAGCATCCCGCCATTTGCCTGGAGTGATTTGGGAAACCATGGAAAACCCAAATCTTGACGCCCGGACGGGGATTCGAACCACCGTCTTCCCGAATGCGAGGCCGGAACGCTAGCCGTTACACCACCACGCTCGGTCCCGTTATCAAGTTCTCATTCTAATTGTGATTTGTATTATGATTTTTGTGTCAAAAATAACTTTCAAAAAGTTAATAACAATGTTGTTGTTTTTTTTTTTTTTTTTAAAAAATATGTGGACGAGAATTTGCCGTGTCCAGAGTATTATGGGCTACTTGATGCATGTCTCCGAATAGTGTAGGTGACTTAAATAAGTATGGTACAGTTTAATCAATCAGAATGTAGGCCAAACTGAAACGCCATTTTTATACCATTTTTTGTTTGTTCGTTTGTTGCAGCCTTAGTCCAGCACATCGAGTAATTTTATTGGTCAAGAATAGAAGCACCTTTATTTTCTATGGCGCTAATGACCACACTGTCGACGCGCCTTTAAGCCCCGGTAACAACAACAGCATTTTTTTCAAGCTGGCAGCAGAAGTCATGAGTAGTTGTCACCTTGGACTCGTTCGTAGAGATCGAGGATTCCAGTGGTTGTAATTTGCCTAAAGTACAGCATACCAGATTACGATTAACATCAGCAATGGAAGCACAGCATCATTCTCAAAAGATGGTTCACATCTACTTCAAAGAAAAAACCGTTACAATTACAAGCTACAGTATTATCCAACTACAGTTTAGTATTTGGGATTCATAGTACCCCCCTCTCCCAGAAACAATTTTAAAAGGTTGGAGTGTGTGTTGCGCAACGACCTACAATTCCTACACTTTTATGTAATTTGTTTGTTATAAGTTGTGGCTGGTGACATAGAAGTGCGTCGATACCGTTGTCTACGCTCGCCTGTGTTTCTATAAGCGAGTATCCGCCTCTGACTTGTAATAAGAAGGCGACTGGGAACCGCAGCGCCGCAGACAGATGTTCCAGATTGAGGCTATTCGCAGTGAAGTTTCATCTGCTGAAATAGCGCTGAATTAAAGTTTCGCCATTATACCTCGGCATGTATGAGAATCTTCTGCGAAACTAAAATGGCATTTCCATTTAAAAGTTCAGCGTTTTGCATGTTTTTATGGAATTACTTTGTTAAACCACATTCAAGTGTGGCATGCTTTCTGTAGCTTAGTGTTTCAGTGTGTTGTATTCCATTTACTTGTTATCTACTCCACTAGATTTCAGAAAAATTTTCAATAATTGTTTTAGATTTCAGAGATAACAGTTAGTTATCTTCATGCATTGCTTATAATTAATTTAAATGTTGTTTCTAAAAATACTGAGGAAACAATTGAAACCTCAATTTGTGGAATATGCAGAGTAATGACAGGATAACACATTCACCAGTTGGCCTTACTGTAACTTCCTACTACATTTTCCTAATACACCTTCATGTGCATTTCTATCGACACGGATTCAATAATTGAAATGAATACTGTTGCATAGTAATCCCAAGCGATTTATAGAGAACTAGAACAAGAAATATTCTTTTCATCTTTAGAGACTCACCATAAATAAGAAAGTTATCATTATTCCAGTCGTTTCATCTTTTGAGTTATTATGTTCCTGGATACTATGTAGTGTGTCCGGTTCTATTCTCCACGTGTTTGAGACTTCTAATTCTATACATCAGACGAGATGAGAGTTGTAAACAGCCGTGCGTTGTGCAGATGAAAACGTAGGAACGGGAGGATAAATGGTGATCGATTCAAGCAAATACCTCAGTAGAATAGTACATCCCCATACTGCACACGAATCATCACCAACAGCCTAGTATGTCGTCACTCCGTACCTATTGTGAGTAGTTATTGGAATTAATCCTTGATTCTGGTGTACAGTCTAATGACTACAGACGATGCAACATCGCCTAACCCGCCGTCAGCCCCGAATGTTAAACGAGCCACCGACATTCTAGCCAGCTAACCTTCTGCACGATACAGGCTAGACGTAAATGAATCACAACTTAAAATACCATCAGTGGTTGGTAAAAAATAATTTTATCTCTAACATATCAGCATAATGTCGAACGTTTACCTTCAAAACATTTTTCTGACAGGTATTGTTAATCATTTAGTTATTAGATTCACCAAAAAAAGTTCAGGATAGACAAAAAACGCAAACTGGTGTTCGAATTATCTAAACTTATGCTCATAATATCTCTGATACGATTCCAACGATTCGAGAAAGGTGTTAGTTAATTGCTTGATTCGTGTCGTGATGATTTGCTTAGTGACATTTCTTTATGACTGGTCGAGTGAAGTATTTATTAATAGTCTTCTCAAAGACGTGGATGTTACTGCTGGTAATTTTTTTTTAGCCAACTAGCACTTCCGGAACTGCAGCTCAATTCATTTATTTATTTTTTCTGTTAGTGTTACAGTGACGGTGCTTTTGGACAAGATTAAATTTGAAGAGCACGAATGTACCCAAGAGGACCATCCAAACAGCGAGTTCCACGCAACCGATCTGCTATTCATAGAGCGGACACACACATTTATCGGGCCCTCCGAACAAGTGGCTTACGGCAGCAACGCAGTGCCCGCTGCGAGGCAGAATGCGTATAAATTTTCTCCCTCGCGTAAGTAGCAAAACCAACGTCGTTTTGAGGCGAATTTTCTACCACTGCAGCCCGAGGTCTTGAGTTATCGCTACAATTTCCAGTCGTGAATTTATGGCTCTCTCGAGACGAATGCTCCACTGGGCCAGGCGAGAGCGGGCGGCAGGCTGCGCCCCTAGTGGTATGCGTCCCGCGTAGCTGCTCAGTAAGATTGGCGGCCGCCGGAGAGGCTCTCCGCATAGGGCGCCTAGCTGTTTATTTAATTCGATGAGATTGTAACATTGCCACTATCAGTAGAACCAGTCTGCATATTAATGAAATACTCTAATTATCAGTTAAACTTAGATTCTCCTCGGTTCGTTGTGCCTGTTAAGCGTTGTTGACCCAATTAGTGTTGAAGAAAAAAGTTCTTACTATCTGTACCTAAGTAGTATGAAATTCTGTGCCAACATTTAGCAGAATGCGCCACGTATTGCTGGCTAGTGAGTATACATTTCATCTACGTAATAACATTACAAATCTAAATGCGATTATTTTAGTATTATTGACTTGGAATTTTACTGGATATATTAAAAAATATTCAAAACTACCATCATTTGAAAATTCAATCAAGGGACCAACGAAAGTTAATGATGGCTCTATGTAGTATGCTGGTTTATATTCTGTAAGGCCGGTATTCAGTATTTGCAAAAAACATCGTTTTCTAGTCGAATAAAATTTCACCAAGGGGAAGTAATGAATTACCTAATTCAGCTTCATGTGTTATACGTTCCATAAAAATTTGCAAAAATATCTGTTGAGCTATTTAAACAAATTAATGAATTTATCTTCAGATCTGTGCTAAAACACTTTCATCTTGGCAAATTGTGATCGCAACTACACTGCAGATCAAGCTTGATTTTTTTAACAATCCGTGATAATTTTAGGGTAGTAATATTAACCAAAAAGGAGTTTGAACAGAACTGAAGGAGACACTGCACATATCGAAATAATAGAACTACAAGACTGGATAAAGCACTACAAAAGCCTCTGGCTTAGTGACAATGTGGTGATACAAGAAGACCCAATTACAGAAACAGAAGGACTAGATCACATAATGATAGAAAAATTAAATGAAGCTTTAAGCATAACAGAAAAGCGGCTGGATCTAAAGGAATAGCTGCAAAATTACTTAGGTATTGGGGAATTCTACTGAAGTATCTGATAAAAATGTGATGGTTGAAACGTAAAATACCCGAACAGTGGCGAATAGCGTCTACAATCTCTCTTTTCAATAAACGAGACTGAGCCGACACAAACAGTCTCAGAGTAATAAGTGTTTTGAATGTAATGTATAAAATGTATGCCAAGACAATTAGTGCTAGATTACGACCAAAACCAAAAGCCAAACTACTAAGATTTCATAATGTATTTAGGCTAGGATGTCCTTGTTCAGATAATATGTATATTATAAATAGAATTATAGAGAAAAGGAGGGAATATTACCTACCCCAACATTTAATTGCATTTGTGGGACCGAGCGTGGTGGTGTAACAGATAGAGTTCTGACCTCGCATTCGGGAGGACGGCAGTTCGAATCCCCGTCCGGGCATCCAGATTTGGGTTTTCCATGGTTTCCCAAATCACTCCAGGCAAATGCCGGGGTGCTTCCTTAAAAAGGCCATGGCCGAATTCCTTCCCATTCCTTGCCCCCATCCATTACCGTCTCTAAATACCTCGTTGTTGAGAGACGTAAAGCAGTAAAAAAAAAAAAAAAAAAAATGTGGGCTTCGAGAAGGCTTTTGACAAAGTAGACAGAAAATTGCTGTTGGAAAACCTTCATTGGAATGGATATCCAAAACAATTTATAGAATTAGTAAAGAGTTTGTATTTTTATACAAAGATACTCCTCGATAAAAGGAACGAACAACGAATGTTAACAATTAACTAAGGCTTGAGACAAGGTTGTAGTCTTCCCTCAACACTTTTTAACATATATCTGAACGATGTAATTAAGATGTGGCGGAATGAATATCTAACGAAGGGTGTAGACTCTGGGCTAAGCATGACCCTAAATGTACTTTTATTTGCTGACAACCTACTAGAAAACGAACTACAATGAACTCTCCACAAATCAAACAAGTTCTGAGCACTACAACCTGAAGATATCCACGACAAAAACAAAAATAATGGTTTTCTGAGTTCGAGACCTTATTAGAGCAAAAGTAGTTATGAATGGCTACGTAACTCCCCAAGTTTCGCACTGTGACTACCTTGGTTGTGACGTTACATATAGTGTAAGCAAAGGTAAAGTTAACAAGCATCACATGATGTGTGGAACGATAGCCAAAACCTTAGGAAATAGGAAATGCAGAAACACAAAGATGAAATTCTATAATGTGATGGTAGTTCCTACGCCTCTCTATGGAAATGAGTCATGGGTAATGAAGAGAATAGACAAAAGCTGCATAGAAGCAGCGGAGATGAAGGTCCTAAGATCTGTAAAGGGATGCACAAGGCTGGGTCTAATAAGAAATGAAAGCATTACAGAGAATTTAAAAATATATAGCATGAATAACAAGACAGAGGAACACAGGAATAACTTGAGAGACGGTTACCAATAATAGTAAATCAATATAGACCTAAAGGTAGCAGAAGTATAGGTAAACCAAGGAAGCGAAGGGAATAGTCACTGAAACCGGAACAGGGCAGCAGGCCTCATTCTTGAATGACAGGAAGAAGAATGAAACAAAACAAAATAAGTTAATAATATTACACAAAAATTGTGCAGTTAAAAGTAACAATTATATTATTTTCCTTTCAGTATGTAGTATTAACAGAAAAAATTCTGAAAACAATTATTCAACATTTTATAAACACAGTTGGATTCGTTATGTTCAGATTTAATATCAGTTAAGATTAAATAGCTGGAAAGAGTTAATAATCGATACTGCTGGTCTATTACAAACTCCATGATTTAAAGCAGTAGGTATACTATTTCAATCAATATTTCAGTCGTATTAAAAACACAGCATTATCTGATTAGTGAATCTTTGCAAGTTATTCAACTAATCACTCTTCTGTTGCTTAAACCTTTGGACTTCCTGCAGCGTTGCTCATCGAGAGCTAGTAGCAGTCGTCCTCAGTGTTTGCAAAAATTCGCAAGGCCTATTTACTATGCCTTATATTTTATCTATCATTGTTTCCTCAAAATATTTCGACGTGAACAGAGTCCGAGCGTAGGTTGTTACCATGGGGGATGTTTACCCGTGCACGGATACACTTGGGAAGATGTACTGGGGTGGTTTCCCGTTGCCTTTCCCGGTGTGACAGTGATAGTAATGGGTGACTGTGACAACGTGAGCGTGCAGTGTAAAGTGTCGTTTGTGCTGTGGATGCAGGCTAGTTCGGGTGTAATCTTCCGATAGACACCAAAGATATGGCAGACTTGACGTACCAAAGCGACTGACGAATCACCATTAACAGTGTCGTATGTCCTCACTCCAAACACACGGCGGAGCGGTTTTGGATTTAACACAGGACTTTGACGCAAAATCTTGATTAGGAATTGTACAGCACCACCTCGTCTACCCTGCCGGCCAAGTCTCGACCCAGATAAACCAGAGTCAACGCCGTGGCCCAACACGGTAACGCAGCTAACTGAGACATCGTTGTGTTAGTGGTAAAGTAGCATCTCGGGTCAGTGACGGACTGTTAACTCGGCGACTGGAGTTAAAATTTTATTTTTTTCGCAGATAGATGTTTCTTTCCGTGATACATTTCACTTAATATAAACAGTCATTGGCATATTATTCGAATAATTCATGTCGCAAAATAATTTCTTTGGTTTACTTTTCCCTTTCTTTTCAAAGATATTGGGAATTTCCTGGACATGAAATGGATAAATTGTATGACATCGAAACTAAGGTACTCCAAGTTTCTCGTACTTTCATATGGAAATACCTCACTTATCAGGCAATAATACGAGTTCGTATATTCTCAAAGATCTGGTGACTGAGTATTATGCACTACGATTTCGTCACTGTCACCGGAGCGTTTGTGGGTGAGCGGTAACATTCTGTGGCTTGCACTCGAGAGGACCCTGGCTCGACATCCCCGTCCGGGAATCAGATATTGGTATTTCCATGGTTTCCCAAATCACTCCAGGGTGAATGCCTGGATCCTTCTTTTGAAATGCCCATGGCCGAATTCCTTCCCGTTCCTTGTCCCAGTCACATTCTCTCTCAAATGACCTGGACGAGGTGTAAAGCCACAAGTAAAAAAAAAAAAAAAAAAAATGCTCTGTAGTAGCCACCAATCCTATCACGTAAAGCACACCTACAGTTTTACGGCGAATCAAAGCTTCTCAGAGGTGAAGGTTAATTTTGAGGACCCTAATAACAACCGCGGAAGAGCCCTGGACCCTAAGTCTCGCAGCTTAACTGACTCACCAGAACACTCATTTTTCAGGTGAAGCACATGAACTAGTCCGTAAATTAGAAACATTCCACTAGGCGTGTAATATTGCTTCCGGGGAATTGAAATAGGTAAAGTTAATAAATTAATGAAAGTCCATGCTAAAAATATCTTCTATCTGGTCTTCTCAGTTGTTTAGCAAGCTATAGTATAATAATTAGCGCAAACGCACACAAAAAGTTTCGAATAAATAGCCGCAATTAATAAAAAACTTTTGCATTTGCATTGATTATTTTTAAATATCTCAAATGTAAAACGGGCCTCATTTACGTTATGAAATACTTCTATAACAAGAAAAGTAGGAAAGGGAAAACCGATATGTTCTGAAGAATCAGGGAAGTAAGAAAATCATAAAGTAAGTAAAGAATTTTTTGATATTATTTATTTCTTGAAGCAAAGTCGCGCCTATTTTCTATCAGATATTAATTATTATGATTTGGCTCGTTTGAGTTGTAATGATCTTGTGACACGGTTTTTATTGGCTGCACAGTTCGTATCTATCGTAGCCGCCCAAGTTAACCTATAATCCTAGTGGAATATAAGCAATGTGAAATCCGAATCACGGAGGCTTTCTGAAGTACCTAACAATACTCAGCAAGCTGCACCAGATGTGAATATCGCGTTAAAGCCTCTGAAATTCTCCACGAAGGCAGCGATTCTAACCGGGGATCTTCCGATCTCCAGTCAGACGACTTTACCACCTGATCCACCAGCCTACTCAAGTTAACACGTATGTGACCACTAAAATATTAAAAGGAATTTACGAAAAACTTGTAACAAAAATTAAGTCTCTTTCTATTTTCTTTCACTGAGCGTGGTGGGTGAACGGTTAACGTTCTGTCCTCGCATTCGGGAGAACGCGAGTTCGAATCCCCGTCCCGGCATCAAGAATTGGGTTTTTCCATTCTTTTCCCAGATCACTCCAGGCGAATGTGGGGATGCATCCTACAAAAAGGCCATAGCCGAATTCCTTACAGTTCCTTGTCCCCACATCCCATCGCGCCTCTAATGTTAACGCTGTCGACGAGGAGTAAATCCCAAGCAAAAAAAAACAACCTATTTTCTTTCAAATAAATTCTTGATATCATTAAAAAAATACTGATACAACTAAAGAAAAATAGCAATAACTTCAAAACACAAAAAAAATAAAATAAAATAAATGTTATGACTGCTTCAGTGAAACGAAACTCATCACAAAAAGAAGTCAGCATAAAGATTTGATCTCGTCATCAGTCCGTCACTCTAGTGACAAGACTGTGACACCGGAATATTAATTCTGTATTGCCTTTATGTGATTATGAGACAAATTTTTGAGAACTCTGCGGTGGATTGTCTTGAGAATGTTTGTGAGTTGAATCTTACAACTGCTCCGCATTATTTCCATTGAAATCTGGAGGATTGCTTCTCGCCTCGAAAATCTGAGAAAAATCCGTAACCCTACGTCTCGTGGTATCTTTGTATATGCCTGAAGATGTATTTTATTGCGGTCAGCAATTGTAGCAGATCACTGAAAACAGATATAAACTAAAATTAGCTCCCTGATTTTCAGAGTATTCAAGACCAAATTATGTTTCTAACTCTCTCATAAAGGCATCGCGTCCAACCTGTATCACGCGAAACTAGAAATACAGAAGAATTATTTCAGTGACCTAATTTTTTGGAGAAAATATCTGTGCTCTCGTCTAAAGTAGAATGCTATGTATTCCTGTCCCTGGTTATCTGCTGTCTTCGCGGTCTCTAGATACTTAGTGGTGGTTGCTAAGAACAGTAAACAGGACTTAGGATTGAATTACACTCGATACACAAAATTATCAGCTTAAAGCCATATCTAAAAGAAGTTAAGCTTAACACATTATAAATTAAATGTGCTTGAATATTGCATGTAACATCCGTTAATGTTATCTGAGGTACTTGAATCTGTATCATTTAAAAGAGTATGTTCTGTCAGTGTACAAATTGTCAAATGCTTTCTTCGCTCAGATACAAACTTACTGCTAATTAAATCGTGAGATAATTATGTGCTGGTAGGGAAGAAATGTGCATACCACTGGTGCCTGTGAAATTTCTCAGTTACTGAAATATTTTTATAGCTACAAGCTATAAAACAGACAACCAGTAGAAACAGAAACATTAAGTACTAATAATGAAGCAATTGTTTATTAATGGACACAATATAAATCTTTTTGCTATTAAATTTTTAATTAAATGCTAGAACTGCTAATACTCTTTTGTTTTGTTAGGATTGTAAATAAATACTAAAAGTGTTTCCTGTATTTGTTCTTTAATTGACAGAAATCTCATCTGTTATAGCTCTTGGATTGAAAAGTGATCTCTTGAGTAACAGACTGCTAGTGATATTACAGGACATATTAATTATGATTCCACCAAGCGTACTGACTAGTTTGTTACAATCTGCAATTAAAAACGACTGCATAGAATCTGATGCAATAGGTAAAAAACTTTTTCTTAAATTCTGTTTTGCGAATCAAAATTATTGCTCATACGTACGCTTATTGAGCATCTGTAACACTTAATTTTAGGAAGTGTCTTAGTATTAATGAGTGAAACGGTGAAAAGCAAAATATTGGCTGACAATTTAATGTTACTTGCTCTTCTTTTTAAGAATATGAACTTCCTACTTACTATCAACAGATTCTGCCAGTTTCTCCGAAGCATGAATATTAATTTGCTTTTGCAGACTGGTAGTTATAGGTCGTTCTCAGAGACTAACTTCTACTCGCTTCTCTCAACTGAGCTATGAATCAAAACATTCTTAGCGTGTAAGCGTGTTCATGTTTTTCTTGGAACGTTGGAAACAGTAAATTCTTCGAAACACTATTTTACTTTCAAACAGTTTGAGCTGCAAGTGTTTCACCATAAATTTTCCACCCCTTGAAAAAAAAATCGATATTTTAACATTGATGTGAAGAAAGAAGAGCTTCCAAATTTTCTTTCGCTCGATGGTACGTACATAAAATGGATTAATCGTTTAACTGATATTCTGTTTTTGTGATAGTCTTTTATCATTAGTATATAGTAACTATAAGTTTTAGAGTATGTAAAGGGCCGAAACATTTTAAATATCTCTCGATTTGTGAATTAGAGGATAGATATTCCTTATTCAAACTCGCTCATTCAGTAATTGTAATAAATGTTAGCTGTCTGTTATCAAACTATAAAAAAATGTTTAAGTCGTCAATTTATTCATTTGATGCTGCACATTATGCGGCCCTACATGGGTAATGGTTAATCAAATTTCCTTGTAGTTTCGTGATCCATTTCTTAAACAATTAAACAAACATTAAGTCAGTTTTACTGGTTTAACTACTTCTCGTCCCGCGTAACAAATTCTGTATCGTATCATAATGAGTTGCTGGCTTATAGTCACTATGATGTATCTTTGTTCATAATGTATACACTAATTACTGAAAAACAGCAGAATCAATAATTTTCAAACAAATAAATTTGAAAAAAAAAGCAGAATATTTAAGCCAAAAGATTATATGTTCTTAATTTGTTAGTGAGTTTTAAGGAATAAAGATCTGTTCAGAAGTGTTGTTTACGTGAATACAAGGCAACGGTCTGATAATTGATTACTGCATGGTCACAGACCATTACTGTACGAGTCATCGGTTGCATGTCATTACAAATATGACATTGTCTTTAGCTCTCTAATTAACAAAATGAAGGTCTAAAGGATTAGTTTAAAGGTTATGACATATCTTACAAAGTTTGTAGAGTAACATCCCACGCAGTGTAGATCCTTGATATCTGCAACAAGAGCTATTTGATAGTATTTTAGGGTATCTACGTAACACTTACAATAAATTTTAGCATAACCGTTAACTGAGATGAGGTTCATTAGCGATCTGATTGAAAAGATGAAGATGAGACGTAATACGAACTGAGAGAGTGAAGGACCTAGCAAAAGTTACATGTAGAAGGTAAAAACGACATTCCTTGTACTCACGTTGTATGGATAACAGAAACGAATGGGGTCTTGACAGACTATTGAGGAGACTGCAAAAACTTCAGTTTGACTGATACCAAATGGAGAGGAAAGAAATAGGAAAGGTGAAGTCTGTTTCCTAAATCTATTTTGTAGATGGATCGAGATGGAACGACATGCCATGTTTGTATACAATTAGAGTAGTTAACACCAAAGAAGATCTTCTAAAATTCATTTATGTTTATCAGCGGTCTGGTGGCTCAGTGGTTAAGCCATCTTACTGGATGTTTACTGGTCCCCAGTTCGAATCCCTATCTCATATAATCTTAACCCAACTTTCCCCACTGGCACAGCTTGCTGTTACCCAGACAATATTTATCACTTTCTTTTTACAATTTGGAGGAACGTGCAACTATGTGTTGTAACAAAAGAAAGAGTTTGTGCATTGGTTAATTAGTATTTATCTTTCATATAAACAGTATTTTCATGTAATGTATTTATAATTTGCAAGATGTTCAGGGTAGTGAATCATAATGAGCTCAACGATGAGTGATAATATTATTACGATAATTTAGCTTTAGAGTTTGAAGAAAGAATGTTGTAAGAGATCTTGCGAAATAGCCGATTAATAAGTAAAACATATATAGCATGAATATTATCCAAGAAAATCCTAAAACACAGATTACTGACGAAAGTCTGCGGTATTTGTTGGTACTAGTGAGAGGAGCGCGCTGATAGTCTGGCAGAAGTCGAATGACCTGGAGGCCGAGTAATTCTGTGGTCTTTACTAACGACTGCATCAGGAAACAACACCTGTTTCCCGTGCTTGTCTACGGAAGTGTATGAAATGGTGATATAGTGAAGTTTTTAACAATTACAGTACATCTATATTGCACTCTGAAAAATATTATTGAACTAACTGATTTGTGAACGTTTACCTGTTTTTGTTACTGATAGCGCTGAATTTGCGAACCATTTATCTACCTGGAATATTCGGAAACGATTCTGATTAATATTTTAACTGCCGACAATCCGGTAGGATTTTTCAGAAAACATTAAACTAAGTTTCAAAAAAAGTATACCAGCTAACCCAGCGCACAGAGTATCATACTCACTCGAGAATTAAAACCAACAATTCCGGAGTGCTATATCAATCTAGCAGCCATAAAATTATTTACTGAAAACCCATGAAAGTTGACAATCAATTACAAGAACAGTTAAACAATAATTAAATGAACGCAACTATGAGCATTACTAACGTGGACAAAAATTCTTCAAGACACTACAAACTAATTAACCATAGTGTCATTACAGTATCTTATATGTAAGAGGTTCATAGAAGTAAAGAACAATTATTACTAGATTCAAATATCATTTAAACTTTGAAAACGTCCAGTCTGAAACGTCTTTATGAAATTTGGCAGAACTATTTATTATTAAATTCTATATATATCTGAGCAGAGACATCGAACTACATGAGTGCCTTGATCCGCTTTCCAGCACACCCTATTTTGTAAGTCTACTTTCTTCCACAATCTCCAATCTTTATTGTGTTAGTGCTATCGAAGTTGTTCTTCCATCTAATCCTCTCCTTTAAAATCATTGTGTCTATCCCTCGTCGTAGAGTGCAAGTCTTGATCACCCGAGGTTAGAATGGAAGTAATGATAGTCTGGCGTCCTCATACTCAACATCTCTACATGAATACTGAATAAGAGCGGAGATTTTTTATTTAATGTCATCATTTTTTAACAAAATTAACACGACAAAGAAACGACTATACGAAACTTCAAGAAGTTTGGAAGATATTCGCATCTCATGCATTAGATAATCGACAAACCTAATACATAAAATGAATATGCTGCAGAGTATCCAACAGTTCAGACCTTAGGGTTCCTGGATCCAGTCGTCATATTAAGAAATCATTAACCTTGCCCTTACATCTGCTTAAGATTAAGTATAGTATGAACGCTAGGTTTAACTTTAAACCTTAGGTCTAGAAGAAAACGTACTGATATATCTGATAAACTATTTTTCTGCACTTTCTTTTAGTGGATCCAACCTGTATTTCGGTTGGTGGTCTAAATGTTTACTTTTTTTTTACTGAATTAGTGATACCATTTCGTGAACATTGTTCTCCGACTACATATCCAATAATGTCTCCCGTTTTATATTTGTTTAATTTCGGCGTGATTTGTTCTATGCACTGAAGTACCAAAAGTCATGTGAGAGTTCGTAATATAGTGTGGATGAAGTGCAGTAACCCTACGCGGCGCTGACTCAACAAACTGTCGGTAGTCCACTGTGTAAATGTCAGCTATGCTTCCACTATAGTCATGCATAATTGCGAAAGTGATGCCGGTGGTATGGACAATGTTCACAATCTGACTGTGACGACGTTGTGGTTATTTTGAATGGTTAACTGTTCTAGAATCTTTTACGTTTGTAGCTGCACTAGCTACGATACATTTAATTAATTTTATTAGACGCGGCCGCCAGTCAGGTGGTTGCTACTAAAGGGAAGGTCCTACAGGCGATCTTACTGAGAAAAGTTATTACACTCGTGTAGTTCGTCAAAGTGCACAAGGTTTTATTGCCCACAAACATGCAAAACGCAAGCCACCAGACAAAATATAGTTTATAGACTCCTTATCAGAAGACACAAATTCGGTAAGATAGTGGTAATAGTGACTTACTTAGTACAAATTCACCATTCGGTCCCACACTCTAACAGACATCATAACGTAATTGTTCAGCAGCAAAGTTCACTTACAAACTCTGACCTCGTTTTTTCACCAATCACTGGCTGCATTACTTCACTCTCCACACTGTATCCTTAGTAAATATCTTGGTATAAACGCCGCACCGTCTACTTATTGCAATTTACATTTTTTGACTTGTTCACACTCTCCCGTTACTCTTCACAACTCGCTATCTTGCAACCTCTCTCTCTCACTACCCTCCAACAACTAACTGACTAAACCCACCATATTCTATATCGCACCTGTAACAACGCGCATCGTAAAACATATCGATATTTTCTTACAACCTTAATACCCACATTTCATATGCAAATACCCGCATAATCACTTTGTGGTGTTACATGACCTTACTATAATGTCACAGATATATTACACTGGATTCATGTTTGGCGATCCAGGTGGCCAAATCATTCTCTGAAATTGTCCAGAATGTTCATGAAACCAGTCGTGAATGATTTTGACTCTGTTACATGGCACATTGTCGTCGCGGAAAAGTTGTTTGAGAACATATAGGCCATGAATGGCTCCAAATGACCTCGCAGTAGCTGAACATAATCATTTCCGGTCAATGGAAGATTCATCACGCCTTGTAAACACAGACGATACCAAATTGTATCCACCATCAGTTTACACAGTGCCTTACTGACAACCTGTAACCAAGGGTCTCACGCGATCTGCACCACACATGAAGCTATCATCAGCTCTTACAGAATGGAATCATGACTCAACTTACCATGAAACCTTTTTCCGTTCATCTTGGGTCCAACCGATATCTTGCCCAGCCAGGAGAGTCACTGCAGCCGATGGAGTTTTGTTGTGCAGAGCCACTCGGGTCAGTCATCTGCTGCCATATCTCATCAACGCTAAATTTTGCTTCACGGACAAATTTGTCGTAATTGTCACGTTGAGTGATGCTTTTCTTTGACGTAGTTTTTCCTGTCTGTCAACGCTGACACCTTGACGAAGACGTCACTGTTCATGGGCGTTAAGTAGATGAGCTCGTCCACTGCTTGGTTCATGGCAGAAGTTATTTCTGCAAGGTACATGTTCTCGGAATAATCGAGAAATTTTGAATTCACTAACGATTATCAAAAATGGAATGTCCCATGCGTCTAGCCCCAGCTACCATTCTGTGTTCAAAGTGAGTTAATTCATGTCGTGCGGCTTTAATCACGTCAGTAAACCTCTCACACAACTCACGAGAGTACAAATAAAAACCCGTCACTGCTCGGCACGTATATAGGTTTCTTCGGCAGTGCTACCTACACCACGACTATTGGCACTTCATTGTATATGTACACTTGCTAACTGCATAGGTCCGTTTAATCTGAACAGAAAGGGAAGGAATTTTAAAGGCGATACTTGCAACAACAATAAAAGAAACTTCATACATGTGTGCATCAGCTTTTTTAGAGCTGTTATCTTGTAAGAATATCATGTACATTTGTTCTGCATAAGCTATAAATTGTCTTTTAGAATCGGTAGTTATTGCCATTACTGAAAATCTCTGGCTTTTCAACACCCGATTAAGGTTGTCAGTCCAGCAGGATTACCATGTTTGAACGAGTGTGAATGGAGTAAACAGCATATAATACTATGTTTCTTTATCGGCATTTATTTTACTGTTAAAAGCTGTAGTTAACATGGTTCTCGCACCTGTAAAGGGAATAAGTTTTTCCGATGTTTAGCATCTTTCTTCGCGTTCCATCATCCTTATTGGTATTCGTCTTCTCTTTTTGCGGGAATTCTCATCCTTGGTCAGGACTGGCTTCTTAAAATAACACATCTTGTACATTTACTTGGACTGTAATGTATATGGAAAATCGTTTACAGTTCCAGTACAAAGCATCAAACTTTCGAAAAATATAATCTTTCGTAGAATAATTAGAAAAGGTTACAATCTTGTATGGGATATCTATACTACATCGTTGTTTTTATTGCCATGTTTTCTTTTTAGTTCCATTTAATCAATAGTTTACTTCCAGGTTTAATGAGGTATCCGATGCCTTAGCGCATACCACTGTCGTGTGGTGTATTGACGGATTATGTGAAGGTAACGTACAGACTGATTACATCTATAATACGGATCAAACACAGCCATCACTATAATCCACGTCAAACAACGGATTCACCGCATCCCCTACTCTGCTTCAGCTCATTAGCGGGAGCGTCTCCCCCAGGACGCATCCACACAAACCTCACGGACTCAATTAACGCACTCACAACGCGCTCACCTCAACGGTATACAGTTTCAACATTATATTTCTTAAACATTTGTAAAACTAATTTATATAAATTACCACTGAGCAGATCGTTAAAAGTATTAGGAACTTATTGCTTGCGATGATTACGTATATTACAGTTAATAAATTCCATGTCCAGTGTGTAAAATACATTAGTACCGACTACTTAAAGCCAGAAGAGCCTCCCCCAAACACAACAAACTTTGCGACTGTGGTGAATATATAACACAACTGCAAGTGTTAGTGGTTATGTATAACTGACAGCTAATGAAGATTACGTTTTCATCTCCAACGTATAGGACTCACTAAATGCATTAAAATACCAAATGTAGAGATGATTCTTTTTTCTGTTACCTATCAATCTGTTGCAAGATTGATTAACTGTGCATTATATTTTAACGTTTTTCTATTTTGGAGCTTTACCAGGAAATGAATTACTTTTGATTTTACGTTCCAAGCAACAGCTGTGGTGATTCAATAAGTGTTTTACAAACGCAATTCTGAGGAGAGTTTATGCATTTGCATATTGTTTTCGAATCTTAAATGTATTTAAGATTTCAAACTTGCGAAGGTGTATGTTTAGGAGTATTTTGGCATGATTCAATATCTTTGAGAAATTTTCAGTTAAATGTCTAACGTATGTGTTTCTAGGATTGAAATCAATGCCAGATCGATCGATGAGACTTCAACACGTGGTGGGAAGGACAATCTGGCTACGTCATCACACGGGGAGAGACATTCCAGGAACAAGTTATGTTCGATTCGTGTGATAGCACATTCATATGAATAACAATACACAACTAAACGTTTGGCTTTGTTCAATTACGAATAGAGAAATTTCATTGCAATATTAGTGAGCGTAGTCTGTTCAGATAGAAAGCTGAATTCTTTTCTAGCCCAAAAGTACTGTTATGGTCTGATGGGCTGCCGAAAAGAGAAAGACCTTTAAAAACTAATCACCTACGATAAAAATTGGCCTTTTCCTTTCGTTGTGCGTCTGAAACCTGAGATAAAGTAGTAGAATATTTATACATCTTTCTATTGAAAGCCTTCATATTTGCCAAAATTTAGCATAGTTTATAATTTATTACTTCCCAACCAGGATTCTATGGCCTTGCTTAGGTGCCCAAGGAAATTTGATGACTCTAACAACTGTATATTTGAGCCTCAGGTAACGAATCAATTCTGCTGACTATTTGGACCATTCAGGCATCTGCCAAGGTTTGCAGAAAATATAACAACCCGATGTTTAATATTATACCAATTTTTTTTGAAAAGGGAAAAACAATATTGTCCTTTCGTTTGTTTCATAATTTTTGTCAAATCTAATATTTATTTTAAAAAGTTAAATTGCATTCCTGGAGAATTGTGGAAGCGTGTAAAATTCACTATGTTCCCCAACGCCAGTAATCCCACTTGAAACGAGATTGTCAAGAATAATAGCAAAGTTAACCTGCTTACTTCTAATCACAGTAAAGAGAACAATCCAAGACAAGGTGTTAGTGCGGCGTATGGGACACACAGAAAGAGTATTCTACAAATTACCACCTTCATAGCTCTAAATAGTACAAAAATTGAAATAAAAATCATTCCCATTATTTCAAATAAAAATTTTACAGGGTATATATATGTTCTGTATTTTGATTGTTAATTACGGTTCAACTATAGCAACTAGGAAGAAGGAAATTAAGATGAAATGGAATTGATTAAAGTACTTTTTTTTTTTTTTTTTTTTTTTTTTTTTTTTTGCAACACAGTAATTTCACTGCTTAATTGAAAGAGTTTAAAAAAATATATGAAAGAAACTTACTTTCTATTCACTATTTCCTCATTCAAATTCATTTGGTTTACGGCAACGGACGTTAGAATGTGGGAATGCATATTAGTGGCAGTTCCTTCCATTAGATCTGTAACGTCTCACGTGGAAGAAGAACTTACAGATGATATAATGAACTGCTGTCTGCGCTACTAAACTTTTATTTGTAAAAGTATTGTAGAAAGTTATATATTCATTGTTTATACGACTGCAATTGTGGTAACTTTCATTACGTGTCGTCTAGTTCGACCTTTTACACAATTTTGCTAATGTAAAAATCATGGCAAAGCATCATCTTATTCTAGTTATAGGCATCTAAAACCTAGACGATAAAAGACTTTAAAAATTGGAATTGATTTTTAGCTGGATTTTGGTAGAATATTGGAACAGAAAGTTAATTTGCCCTAACAATTAACTAGAAAGAATGTCTAAAGATAAAGGAGATGAATTAATAGGAAAGAGTGATTAGTCATAATGGAAATGTTTTTGATCTAAGTAATGGAAAGTGAACGACTATAAGGCGATAATACAATATGATATCACCAAACGGCGAGAAACTTTTAACGAAATGTGTTTGGGGACTTGGTTGTTTATATTCTAGTGTGTGGAGAATGTTGACCTGAAAGTTAGTTGCTGCGGTTTGTGTATAGAGGAGTGTACCTAATTAGATACGTTACAGTAATGGGGGGGGGGGGAAGCCTGACGAGTTTGGTACTGTGGAAGACTGTCCATACAGGATTACTAAAAGCATTAAGTTTTCCCTATTATCAGTAAAATGATTGGTATATTTACTCCTATTGCATTAGTGTTTCTGATTCTTTCTACTCAATAATACAAAGTCTTCCAAAAATCAATTTCTCTTCCATTTGTATACATTAAGCAACAGTTTAGCCTTCATAATGAGCACTACACGAATTCGTTATAAACATTGCTAAGAACGCTTGCTTCTCTGTAATACCAAGTATCATACGCGTGTTAATGGGCTGTGTGCGTGAACGCTGTAGCTCAAGAGGTTTATTACTGGGACCAATACCTGAGTTAAGTCCCCTCGGGAAGGGAACGACCAGTTAAGTTGTATTGCTATTAACGCCGAGCACAGATATTAGCCAAGTTTGCCGGCTCCCTGGAGCCAATACTCCACATGCACACTCACCCAGAGCTCAGCTTGGCCCTGCTACGCGGTGATATGAAATTTCTTCATTATGCTCAGCTTTGCGACAAAGGCGTTTAGGCTTTAATCGACCTAACGACTTAGCATCAGTTCGCGCGGTAGAGACGGATAAGCAGGCGAAAAGCTCCGAGGATGCACGGGAGACACTAGGCAAGAGAAATATCTCCGATATAAACGGGCTGCGAGAACCAATTTTCTGGTGCTAACTGACTCTATTATCATTTAAATCATTAACTCTATCGAAACAAATAATAATATTTATAATTATAATTTTAAAAACCGATTGTAAGGTGCAATTAAATCTATATATATATATCTGTAAGCAAGCTGCGTTTGTCTCTTGACTGTAACGGGTATCGCGCAATAAGCAATTTGGATGTGGTTTTCACGTTTTTAGAGCTAATGGTGCCAGTCAAAATCTGGGAAAACAGCTAATGACTTATATGTACCATGGGAAGGAGTAAACAATTAAAAACCTTTGTATTTGGAAAATTGTGGGCTGCTGATAATAGTGCACTTCAGACGCGCACTCCTTTCGAAAGAATCTCAGAAAACTTTGGATTCAGTTTTATTTTTTTACTTTTGTTACTCAGATTCCTGACCCGCAGTGCTTAAAATAAACGGAATACGCGGATTAAACATAATAAGCATTGACTTGCATCGCAACAGGTAAGTTAGTATGCGAAATGCGTTAGATTACTATGTAATGTTTGGCATATTTTATCTCTGGTAGACAGTTAACTGTTTGTCTTTGGAACAATATGGTCGCTAAACGTTGTACATTAATAAACCAATATTTCTTCTTTACATATCATTATGGTTAAGAAACTCAGTTTTTTTCTCGAAGATAGATGTCTGAAAAACAGCTACCGTAAATATCAACAGGCAACAATATATTTTCTCAGTGACTTGTGCGGAACTTTCCATATTTCTACGTACGTTACTCGATTAATATATACTTTGTGGCTATAAAGTGCAAATATTCGTCACTAATATCGCCCAAGGAACGTGTGTACAAATTTTTGTTGCTGTTCAAACCATGGCCAGTAAATAAACTCTTATTTTTATTAAATAAGTCTCATAATCTAGATTCTGCAATGTCTATCACCATACGTTCTTTGGATTAATGACGACAGCAACATGGAGCGAGTTAAACTAAAAATCAATTAAGCATCTTAAAACGTTATGCCACACCGCGTAAATAACAATAAAACTAAATCCATCATGCCTTATGATCTAACAAAGCGACTCAATTGTCATTTTGGTCCAGGCTGCATTTTAATTTAACCACAAATCTGGCTATTGATTATTTTCGTAAATCATAGCTTCTGTCACAACCGAATCAATACATTCATTGTTATCGATTCTTGAAACTTTGGAATTACTTACATGCGGGCGAAATAACGACATTAGTAATTTAATGTCACTGAAAACGAAGGAAACTAAAAGTAATTCGTAACGTGTAAGATTAGTTTTAGTACGTGCTATTTTAAAACAGAAATAATTGATAGAATCAACATATCGTCAAAATAAAACCAATATCCAATCAGAAAAACGATGCTGTTATTATTATTAATAAAGAAAACTGGTCTAAATAAATTTATGGCACCATGGTTATCGTGAAATTCTCCGTATCCGAATTTAAAAATAAGATATTTTTTTAGCTAAGAAAATATTAGAGAAATAATATGTTTGGTTATGTCCGTACCTACATTCTCACCAAAGCTTATGCTTAGCTATGCAATCCCAGCCAAAGTTTACACACAAAATACCAGCAAAATTTTACATTCAGTGCTTATAAGTTCAGCTGTGTTAACTATTATTTATCGATATAAATTTGCGGCATCACGGTTATCGTGCAGTCCTCCATTTTTAGTTAAGTTAAATTAATATAAATAAGTTAATAATTACCACCAGAGGCACATCATTACCAAAATTTATACTACATTTCAATCTAACTACTTCAGTTCTGAAATACCGTGAAGGAAAATGGCTCGAAATGTGGGTAGTTGTATAAAAGCCATTAAGAAAAAAATACATGTTATTACTGATGGATTAGGAATGTATTTATATGGTATTAACAATAGGGATTCTAAGATTACTGTGGCGCCACAATTTGATGATGGATTCTTATGTAACTCGACGAAACAAATTGAAAGTAAGGAATACAATTTTTTGGTATCTCGCTTAGTCCTCGAGATATTGTGACTCAAAAGTGAGGAGGTTAGAGTGAAATCCGGCATGGACCAGAAAAAGTCACCGAAACCACTATTTCTACACGGTGGAAATGCTCTATAGGTGTTTTATTTTCTTCCTAGTTGTTAGGTTGAAATACAGCATGGACCAGAAGAAACGCCACCAAAAGCAAAAGGAACTATACCTATAATTGATTTTTGACATGCTATATCTCGAAAACCAAGCGAGATATATATATATATATATAAATCTTTATTTTAGATTTGTTTTGCCGAGTTCTATAAGAATCCATCATCAGATTGTGGTGCCACGGTAATGATAGATCTGCCTTAAAAAATCTTACGAGTGATCTTAGTACATTCGTTGCTGCGACACTATCGTTGGCGGCGTAGATAGTCTAGAATTAACGGCCATTACTATCGCAGACAGTAACTTTCATTTAGCGTTATATCTAAGGTATATTTATTTTTGCTATAACACGCATTTTATATGGAAAGTTATGTCCTCAGGTAATTTCTGACCTGAAGGATTATTGATTCTCGGTACGCCCTTACTGGAATGTTAGTGATAATATTTAATTTAAATTAATTTAATTTAATTGCAATGGAGCACAGGCTCCGGTGGCAATTTCCCTACACACCCATCTTCCCCCTATCCTGCACCCACCTACATTTGCCCTCTACAAATTTTATCTTTAAATTCTTTCTAAGTTTTCGGTAAATTATTCATCATTTCTCTTGGTAACTCATTCCAATCCCTGACACCCTTACCTAAAAAAGAGCATCTTCCCACACCCTTGTGCCTGAAATCGAGTGCCAGCTTGTGGTCATGGTCATCTTTTCCCTTCCATGAACTACTTTTCATACCTACTGCAATATCTTTCCATGCCTCATCGCCAGTATACGCCCTGTACACTCCCATGACCCTCCTCATCCTCCTCCTGTCTTGCAATGAATCCCATTCCAGCTCCTTTATCATATCCGTCACTGATTGCAGTCTGCGATATTTTCCAGAAACAAATCTAGCATCCCTTTTTTGCACCCTCTCTAACTCCTGTATTTGATACGTAAAATGAGGGTCCCATACTACACTACCATATTCGAGCAATGGTCTGACCAAAGTTTTGTAACCCAATTCCTTTACTTCTCTCGTACATCTCCTCATCACTCTCTCCAACAAGTGCAGAACTTTGAAACCTTTTCCTACCACCTGTCCTATGTGTCCTGCCCAGTTAAGCTTGTTATCAAAAGTAATGCCAAGATATTTACATTTCAAGTCTTCAGCAGGCAATTCTTTTCCCACATTATATTCATAATTAACCTTTTGTTTTTTATTTGTGTATCTAATAAGCTGACTCTTCATTTGCATTTATCTTCATTCCATGTTTACCAACCCAACTAGATATCCTGTCCAGATCACCCTGCAACTGTTTACAATCCTCTATCGTTTTGATTCTTTTATACAGCATTATGTCATATGCAAACAATCTAATTTCAGATAGTAAACAATCAACACAATTATTCATTAGAATAATGAATAGCAATGGTCCCAATACACTACCCTGTGGCACACCCATTTTAACTACCACTTCTTTTGATACTACTTTTCCTACGCTAACTTTCTGTTTTCTACCTTTTAAAAATTCTTCTACCCAGCAAATCACTTTCTCATCCAATCCAATGGTTTTTGCCTTATTTACTACAATTTTATGGCTTACTTTGTCAAACGCCTTTGACAGATATAGTGCTTCAGTTTCTTATATTTCATATATTACACTGTTTTAAAATATAAGTCCTACAAAAAAAACTTTTGAACATCAGTATGATAACTAAATGAAACGAATTTTTTAAAATGAAATCTATATATTTTGCTTCTCTGCATTAATATTTCATACTAAAATAAAAATGGTAAAACATTTTTTTTTTTTTTTTTTTTTTTTTTTTTTTTTGTGGTTTGGAGGCTGCCTACTATTGGTACTAACCATTTGAAATTTGGATTAACTGCTTCGTTATAATATTCTCTTCACGTTTTGCACTCTCCTTTTTCGGAAAAGTTACCACAAATTAAATTAAAAATGCCAAAATATGAGAGAGACGCCCAGCTATTAGATGGTACTGCAAAATTAATGAAAATATATTGAAATGTTGGTTAAATCCTTTATTGTAATGTTTTTTTACCGTTTATGCTTCTCTCCGTTGTAAAAATTCGCACCAAATTAACAAATAAAATATATGTCCGGAATGTAGTAGGTGCTACAAAAACGACTGCCATCTTAGAATCGATACAAGCGATCGGAGACAATGCATTGCTTCCGTTGTAAGCAAATACCCAATGTTTTGGATGGATGCCACAGAACGATTTTTCCAAACATTATTTTTCTTAGTCTACGCCTAATTTCAAACTAACCACGACCTCTATGGCAAAACGAGACTGTTTAGGTTGATATGATCCCTGTGCCGCTAATTTTTGTGTCATTTTTACAGTGCTGGCAACATTACGCAGTTGCGCAGAGTCTCATATTTCGGCATTTTTAATGTAACATGTGGCAATTTTTCCGAAGAAGGAGAGTGTAAAACGTAAAGAGGACATTTTGTGAAGACAGAACTTCAAATCTCAAAAGGTTAGTACCAGTTTTGGATTGGTGGAGAAAGAGGCAGACTACCCGCATTTCTACACACTTCTTGATCTGCGCGTGCAAAGCAACTGGTAAATGCTAGTATATATATATATATATATATATATATATATATATATATATATATATATATATATATATTAACAGCATTTTTATTTATGTAGGTATTACAATATTATACAAGCAACATTAACAATATGACACTAAAAGTTGTCAAACTGTAATAGCTACAAGACTTTGACGCCCAATACTTCGAACGCGATAAGTAAATTCAAATATTCTCATTCCAGGTCGTGTCGATCATTTGATTGCTATGCTAGAGTCGAGAACTGGTCTTGTACATAACCTAAGAAATTATTGTTCATACTTCAACCACCTCCTGACAACGCAAGAAAGAAGAGTATATTTAAAATTTGAAAAAATTACATACTAATTATCTTTCCCATGTACGTAGCAAAGGTCAAAGCAAACTCTTACTGTATTCTAAAACTTGGAACGGAAGTTACGCCTTTCGTGAAATATTCCGTCAGTTTCAAGCATCTTTAAACAGTTAAGTTATAAACAAAGCTAAAATAAAAAATTAACACTGGCCCTTCTTATCCCAATAGAGCGTAGTATTATTGACTATAGCATTTATATTCCATTCCTAACAAAGCGGATCTATACGTCGATATATACTGATATCAATGCAATACTACAATCATAAAGACTTGGACACAATCATTATTTCAATAGAGAAATAAACTTTCTGCTGTATATCTATATATATATATATATATATATATATTTAAAGTTCGCGTACAAAATTTATAGGGACTATTTTGATATTTCAAGCAATTCCGGGAGAATACAAAACATATAAGAATCCGGCATCTAAATAATTAATCACTCCTAGAAATGGCAAAAAAAAAAAAAAAAAAAAAAAAAAAATATGTAAAGGGTTTCTAACCTCCGTGAAGAAATTGAAGAGACTAATTTCTGCACCAGGAAAGAATAAACCATAGATATTAAATTGTAGAAAAAATTACAAATAATGTGAGCAGAAAAATTAATATAATGTTCTCGGGTGACTGGCCGAGTTAACTAAGTGTTTTCACAAGATATTTCGGCGATTAAAATCACTTTCGTCGTCTTCTACGCTATCTTCTTCGGAGTAATTTGCTTAGTTACACTCAATACAGGTGCTATGTCCTAAAGATGAAGAGAATTAATAATTCTATGTTTCACATTTACTCCGAAAAAAGAAAACAGCAAGTCTTGGGCAGGGATATTTATTGCAGCTCAACTTCTTAAGAAAGATAACCACTTGAACAAGAAATACTTGGAGCTATCACACTATTGTTTGCGAAAAATGGAACAGCAAGAAGAAGGCATGTGCTTAGAATAAAATTTATCCCACAAATTAGGCACAACACAATTATTATTTTTTTCCTGCCATCAGTTTTCTACTGTTTTGATGCAATCTGTGTATGTATTTTGAGCGTGAGAATTTAATATCTCGTGAAGTCTCTACGTGCGGCAATCAGAACACCTAAACGTCGTCGCATGGAATTAAAGAAGCTGTATTTGCCACTGGGGAACACGTTGACTCGCAATTAGTAGACGCGTCCAAAAAGCATCGAAAGTGATTGCAGGAATATCATTTCCAAGATATGTTCAATGGACGTCACATCAGGCGAACATACATATCTGTGGTACTCGTCATTGCTGAAGAAGACTTGCACTTTCATCGCCACATGTGACTGGGCATTATGGAGCTGCTGCCTCTGGCTCTAAACCATCCTTGATGTAGTGGTTGCCACTCAAATCGTCCTCAATAAGTGAGAGGTGGAGGCGAGATCGCCTGTTATAGACAATGTTGCCCCATAAGCATCACTCTTGGTGTTTGTCCCCTATGCCGCTCATAAACGCAATCTGACCGATCGATTCACCACGATAGCGTCTAAACGTACTGTAGAGGACATATTTTAATTCTTTTAGATTACGTACGATGGCGTGTGTGCAATAAACTGCTGGTTCAACCGAACGGAAACTGCCATCCGTCAGCTCAGCAGCTAAAGGTCTGTCCCAAAAGTAAGTAGAATGATTTTTTCCCGCCGACGCTGACGACTGGAGTGGGGTGATTGTTGGCGGGAAAGTGGAGGGGAGTCTTAGGAAAGCAACGCGACCTGCGTCAGTTGTCTGCAGGCCGTTACAGTGTGCGTATCGCTGATAAACTTGGACCTAATTCGAGAGTCGCGTCATGAGTTCACGATGTCACGTACCGTGGAGCAACGATACGCGATAAAATTTTGTTTTAAGCTCGGAAAATCGGGTTCGGAGACCTTGACCATGATCAAGGATGCTTGTGGAGATGAAGCAATGTTCCAAGGAATGGTTTTCCGCTGGCACAAAATGTTCCGGGAGGGTAGAGAGAAGGTTGACGACGAGGAATGCTCTGGACGTCCGTCAACGACACAGTGCGACGAAAATGTGCAAAAAGTGAGAGACATGCTCAATTCCGATCGACGCCTGAGTATCAGAATGTTAGCAGAAGAGTGCAATATTCCAAAAACCACAGTGCATTGCATTCTTACAGAAGATTTAGCCATGAGAAAGGTGTGTGCCAAAATGGTCCCGAAAGTCCTGTCGCCCAATCAGAAGGCTGCTCGTGTGGCAATTTCGCGTGATATCTTGGAACGCTGTGAAAGTGACCCGAATTTTTTAGATAACGTGATTACTGGTGGCGAAACATGGGCCTTTGAGTACGACCCCGAGTCAAAAAGACAAAGTGCAGAATGGCACACAAAGAATACCCCGCGGCCGAAGAAGGCAAGGACGAGCAAGTCCAGGGTAAAGGCGATGCTCATTGTCTTTTACGACTCAAAAGGTATTGTCCACAAAGAGTTTGTGCCTCAGGGTCAGACAGTGAACAGTAAGTTTTATTTGGAAGTTCTCAAAAAGCTACGGAAGAGAGTGCAAAGCGTCCGGAAGGAGATCTTTGCCAACTGGAGACTGCACCACGACAACGCGCCGCCCCACACCGCCTCCATCGTGAGCGAGTACCTAGCCAAGCACTAGGTGGAAACGCTGCCCCAAGCGCCCTACAGCCCCGATCTGGCTCCGGCGGACTTCTTTTTGTTCCCAAGAATAAAAAGGAGCTTAAAAGGCAACAATTTTGGAACGCTGGATAACGTCAAAGAGGCCGTGACGAGATGCCTGAACGAGGTTCCAGTCGAAGCCTCCCAGGAAGCGTACCGCCACTGGCAGAGGCGCTGGCAACGGTGTGTCGATGCACAAGGGTGCTATTTTGAAGAATTTTAGTAATTTGTACTTTGATATACAACAAATTGTTTTTCGTGGATTTATTCTACTTACTTTTGGGACAGACCTTTATACCGGCGCGTGGCTGAAATTGCACGCGCAGCTTAAGTTCACCTGGTAGCGAACAACTTGTATTTTTGTCACTTGTATTTGATCTACGGAAGCGGCAAGTACTGCCTCGAATCGTCTATCGATCGAACACCGCTAGTAGATGCCAATTCTCGTTCGATTATCTGTCTTAGAATGTTTTCTACTACAGAAACCAGGCCTTTCCTCATATTAAGTCGCGTGGAGTGGTCAGATGTATTTTTACTTGTAACTGAACCATTAAATATGTTTCAATAAACATCTACTATAGCGCCTTCAGTATTTCATTCAACTAGAACATAAGAAACCCGTATGAATCTCCGATCCCATGCAGCCAAAGTTTAGGTGTCAGTTAGCAGAAGAAGAACCGTAGAACAAGAAAAGAAGAAATGCTTCGCAAATCTTTGGAAAACATCAAGAAAACGAGTGTAAGCAGAATACAGAATACCCACGACAGCCATCCGACAAATACAGACATACAGTACGCAGCCATCACTGTCGGACAAGTTGAAGCAGTACTTGTACGGAAACACATACTGACACTGCCAGTGACGGTTTTCGCGTGTCCGTTTCAATCTGAGGCGTTGGTGGTTTCTAATCAACGGACGCAGATCCAATGGCATGCGTGGCACAATTCCAACCTTCAGCAGACAGCGCCGAACATTGATTCTCAGACACCTCCACACCAATTGCAATGCTGAATCGAAAGGGTGGACGAAGATGTTATGTCGGTTATGGTTGTGCGGAAAAGATTGCGGGCTGTAGGCACATTGTGTGGTACTGTACCTACTCGTCGCTGTTCTGGTTCCACACAAGCATCAATCTCGTAGCAGCGTGCGATGAACGATCCGTAATGTCACGGTACGACAAACCTGTTTCGCTGAGACCAATCATTCTGCCACTTTCGAACTCACTCACATTCTGATATTCCGTCCCTTAATGTTAACGGGGCTAACCGGAAATTTTTTACACGTTTACACTTTGTGCACCGACTGAGTGTGTCCGATTACGTTAAAGACGGTGCTTCATGCGCGCCATCTTAATTATTTATTACGATTTCACTGTTCTACACATTCTCCTTTTTGGACTGAGCAGACCATTACTTCGGAGTGATACAATTTTCACAAACGGTTGTGTATTATCATCATGTACTCATGAAACAATAGTACATTCAAACGTGATTGGTTTCTTTCTCTCTCTCTCTCTATTTTTTTTAAACCATGACATTCAAAATCACTATAGTTATATCCTATATACATAATCACATTTCTATGGTTCTTTTGATTAAGTACTATTCAATTCGCTCATAAACCACATTTCAATACTTGGCAGATGCAAAGCAGATTGTTAACCCGTGTCAAATGTCTCTACACCAATTTAAATCTAGAACCGATATGCCACAGCGGTATAACCTAAACAGAATTGTTACAAGCTACCAGTTTAAGTGCTATCCAAAAACTAAAAAAAACTATAGTCCACACATTGAACATCTGATACGTTAATACGCAAAATACAAAACTTTGTTAACTAGTTTATTTTGGCGCGGTAATAACTTCACAAGTTACATAAATGTATTTATTACTCTCCACAAAAATGAATTCGATTTATAAGTACGTGGTAAGTAGAATGGTGCTCACAAACAAAACTATTACAGTGGCGTATAAATGCATTATTTGAAAAGAAGACCGCAGATGACATGAAAAAATGAAAAATAATGTGGTTTAATAATAATAATTCCGTGTAGTCGTAATTACATGGTGACAGGGTTTCTATTGGTTGCGCTTCCCGCCCCAGTAGTAGCCTCCTTAACCTCACCCGGCAATCCTACCGGGTACAGGGGACCCACAGTTTAACGTGGAATCCGAACCGCGGAAGAGTTCCGACGTACTTCACATTCCACAGCCGACTGTGCCAGGGGTGAAGGGCCTTTGTAAAACCCCGCCGAGACAGAGATTCAAACCGGGGATCTTTCGATTCCCAGTCAGACGCCTTAACCGCTTAGCCACCAGACGACTACAATAATGTGGTATACTTCTGATAAAACAAATTGATTGAACTTGAGAAAAAATATGTCATTTATAAAGTATTTTTTTCCATTTTATATTACAAAAGTAAAACTAAAAGATAACTTCAGGAGAAATATATTTGCAGATAATATTGATATAAATCTAAATGAAAAATTACAACTCGACCGTACTCTTCAGGGAACAACGTAATCACAGGTTCTGTCACTTTTCGATTCGCAAAGTCTTAGAATTTTGTGAAAATGTTATGACTTTAAAAATGTTTTATGGTGTCGTTTGAGAACTATCTGCATAAGCAGAGATCTATAACCTCTTCTGCTTTTAATTTACTCCCAGGCTAGCAGTGGTGAAACACTTCGTATTTAATGCGTTACTCACGTTGGTCCATTCTGAGGTGAGTGTCGTACCTGGGAGAGGCTTTATGCTTGTGCCTGTAGGTGCTTGAGCTTAACGCCGCCGTAACCACGCAACTTGCCCCCTGCCCTTAATGGAGTGATAGCCACCAGCGCGACGCCGTTCGCGCAGATGGCTCCACGCGCTGCCGAATGTTAACATCCTCCCAAATAATGACCACGCCAGCTCGTCACTCCACCTTTATTTCCACATCATTCAAGCCTTGAACGTCTAGAATTCTCTCTCACGCACATACTATAGTAGTGGGTATTATGAATACACTGCGCGAGATAATGGAATCTCTAAAAAAATATATCCTTGCACCCTGCTCACCTTTTTGTGACTTGGTTATTTTACCGTAGGATGCATCTTTTAACTTTAAGGCTGGTGTTCGAACTTTATCTCGGTAATTAATTAAGAGATTTGTTGTCATTTTGTAACAGTGATCGTGTCTCAGAACTTAGCAGATATAAGCTAATCCATTACAGTTTCGAGTGTCTACCACACTTTTGACCATTGCATTTGGTCCTTACTGTTCTTGAATTACTCTTTGATAACTGTACAGTAATCAGTAATGTGACTTTATCACAACAGTAGTAAGCCTAACACCAATTGAAAGAATAGAATTTCATTCTTACGTTTTTGGGTATAATTTATTAGTGGATTGTTAAGTCGTTTGTTAGCATTCCCAAAATTTGTATTAATACAAGAGGGATGAATTTCTTTTAAAATAATATTCACTCCAAATTTGTATATTCTCAATTAAAGGAGAAAAAAAAAAAGAAAAAAAGATGAAAAAGCAGAAAATAGATGTTGTATGGTAATAGAGTTTTTTCTGGTATATTTTTTTTACTTATGGCTTTACGCCTCGTCGACGGATAGGATCATTAGTGGCGGGATGGGACTGGGGACAAGAAACTGGAAGGAATTTGGTCAAGGACTTTTTGAAGGAAGCATCCCGGCATTCGCCTGGAGTGATTGGGGGAAGCCAATTCAAAACCCAAATCTGGATGCCCGGACGTGGATTCGAAACGGCGTCCGCCTGAATGCGAGGCCAGAACGTTAACCGTTCACCCACCACGCTCGGTTTGTCTGTTATAAACACGCTTTTGAGAAATACTTGAATTACAAGTCAAAATATATGAAAATGTCGAGCACCGAATTTAAATTATTATTAGAGCTGGGACCTAGTAAAAGTTTTTCTAGCGTCAGATACTTTCGTGATATGTTAGAACTGGTTACAGAATATTTTCAGCAATTAGACGTGTGAGTCTCAGTTTTGGCTGTGTTGACGGTTTAAACATTGATCGCAGGGAGTAGTTTCTTGGGAGTAGGCCCACATGCTGACGTTGTTAGCACAGTGAGCGAACTCCAAGTCGGTCGGTCCGCCGGCCATGAATTAGTGAGCTCCGCCGCTGATACATTCTCCATGAGACAAGCGCGCGGCGCCACACGGCACTTCTTTTTACGCCTGCAAGTTCGGCTGCCGAACACAACAGTCACGACTGACGGGCCTCCGGCTAATTCTACACTGCAGGAGTATGGCCACGTAACAGTAGTAAGAGCACCAAGAGAGGCAAAATCCACTTCGCGTTATCATTAGAATATATAGATAATATTTGAATAATTAAATTGTATCATTTTAAATTATACTTTTCTCACAAAAACTTCTTAACAAAAATGTTGATATTTTTAAAAATTGTTAAGTATTGTTAACTGCTTAAGTAACGTTAAAAACAATTTAACAGCACATTACTAAACCTTTTGTTCAGCTATCTAAATAAAAATTTCATTTTTGATGTGTGTGAAATGTTAGATATTATTTTATAATTGTTATTTAACTTCCCCTCAGTATTTTTTTTTTATCCGTTTCTAATATATATAAACAGTTTTAAGTCATCCCTAAGCTGAAACATCTAAATTTTGTAACATGATAGGGAGTTCTCGCAAAAATAAGTAAGAAGTTTTAAGGTAAGATACACATAAAATTTTAAAAACACCTGTTCATATAGCAGAGTACTCTGAAACGAACAGAAAATCAAATATCTATAACAGAGTTATGAAATAATACGAACATCTGTTAGTGACATAAATTAAAAATGTGTAATAGTTTCTGGGAATCCCTATTTAAAGAGGAAAGCAGTACATTTCCAGTTGGTAGCCATCTGAAATATTTTGAAGACGACCTCTGCCACTTTCCTACAAATTAAAGGGACAAAATGTGCTAGCAAAAAATATTGAAGAAATTGTAGTAAGGAAACGAGACCATTCTATGTCAGTTGGTTTCTAATTTGACTTCTTTTTTTATCAGCTTCGACTGACGTCAGGAGAATTATTCCATCGCAAAGCATAAATGGCTACCATGCTGCCGGCTTCCGCTTAGAATAGTTGGATGGAGCGGTAAAGAATCTTTCAACACAGTCAGTCCTTTAGGAAATAAATCTCAGTGATGTTGCCACAGGGATAGTTCAGAACGAGGTGGTCTGATAGCTCAGCTTTTAAGGCGCTTCCTTTCGGAAGTTGTTCTCTCCGGTCACTGGTTCAAATCACGAGGTAAGCAGGAATTTTTAGGAGTTGTATGTGATTGTATAAGGTACACCGGGATATTTCGTGGTTCTGATTCCACATTTAACCGTAGGCCCATGAGCAGAAGAATTGGACCTCCTGTCTCTGGCATACATCTCCTTCTGAAAGATTCGACCAATCTTCGGGTTATGGACTTAGTTAGAATTTTAGCTTTTGAACTGAAAATTTCCGTAGGCGCGTTGGACGATTTTTGGATGGATAAAATCCTATCAGTTCGCGTCACCGACATGCTAATGTTAACAGTGTATCTGCTGCTGTCTGTGGGCTCAGTGTTTATGGTGTCTGACTGGGGAACGAAAGTCTCCTGTTACGAATTCGTGTCACGGCGGGGATTTTAATAGACCCCTAACCCGACGTTCACCTCTCGCAAAGATTGTTGTATAATGTGAAGTACGTCAGAACGCTTCCGTGGCTCGGATTCCACGATAAACTGTAGGTCCCCTGTACCTTGAACTGGGTTAGTTTAAAGCGGCTAAGACATGGCGGAATGCGCATCCAATAGAAACCTTGTCACCAGGTCATTACGACCACACGGAATTATTGAAGTGAAAACTTCTTTAGGCGGGTTGGGTGATTTTTGTTTAGGGGTAAATCTATGAGTATGCGTGACCAACATGCTGTAATAGCAGTATATGTGTAGCTATAAGAATGACGTGTTGCGCTTTGACAGCAGTGAAAGTATAGATTATACTTTTACTTAATATATAAAAATGTTTTTTTGTCAACGTTGTTCATACAAACCCACAGTTTTTATCCGATACGAAAGACTTTCGCTTCGGTAGCGGGTTCAAATCCCCAGGTGAGCAGGAATTTTAGGAGTTGTATTTGATTATATGAGCCACGCCGCAATGTTACGTGGTTCTGATTCCACGTAAAATTGTAGGTCTCCTGTACCTGGTAGCACTACCGGATTAAGTTAAGGCGGCTAAGACAGAGAGAAATGTGGAGCCAATAGAAACTCTGTCACCGGGTCTTTACGATCACATGGAATGTTTATTATTTAGTATATCTGTAGCTACACGTATGACGTGTTGTGCGTGTGATATTCATAGTTTGGAGTTTTCAAACCCCAATGACAGCCATTTTGTTTTTTAAACTAAGCAATGTTCTCCTGTCTGTTCCCCAATCTCGAAAGAGACATAAAATCATAGCAACTGTCAGATCAGTAATCAAAGACCTATTCTGTTAATGTAAGATCAACCATGTGGACATCATTTCAACAACAAAAAACTTTAATACAATAATTATGTAATAAAATCCTCTCTGGTGTCCAGCCGGATGGTGTTGTATGGACACGACGTTTCTGCAGCTGTCTTCATCAGGTGTCACACTGAACAGTAGGCGAAAAAATTTGCAAAATCATGCGATATATGCAATTAACATAACCTAGGCTTTTACGTTCAAAAACACTTATTTTATTCGTGCGACTGTTAGGCTCTCACTTTTATGAATCGAAAGAGCTTCCTGACTGGTTTTAAGGTAAAATAAAACCAAATAAATCACTTTGTTACGTGCAATTAGCAACGTTTTTTCATGAGTGCGCACGCATATTAGGACAAAAAGATTGTTACAATCATAAACAGCGATTTTGAAAGCGTTTGTGCTCTATTACACTTCTAGAATATCCTTTGATGTTACGTAAATTTAATATGGTTTACGGTATTGTAGACTTCCTCAGTACTTCAATTAAAGCGTAAACTCTCAAAGGCGTCAACTGCTTTTGAGTAACATAATACGTTGCACACTCATAAGCAAGAGTGTAACGATTGCCCAAAGACCCTTCCACTTTTTTAATACTAAAACCAGAGCACAGAGAGACGAAAAAACATGTAATTTTCATATTTAATGCTTCTGTGTTATTAAAAAATGTAATTGGTATTTGCAGCTGTTTTTTTACTGAGTAAAAGACATTTTTATTCAATTTTACACATGAAGCTGGGTTCCCAACTTACTCGGGCGGATAAAATTGAATGCTTTTATAGCGGAAACGTTAAAATTAGAAGACATTCATATCGTCAGCAGTATGTTTACTATTAGTGTTACCAATTCATATCTTAGTAAGTCGTTCCGAATTACGAACCTGTGACATATCTTTGTATCAAGTTCTATTATAACTTCATAAATCACATTCAGACAATTGTATTCAACAAAACGAGGACTACTAGAACAAATAAAAATCAACGATTTACTGAATGGTGATAGACAAATTACATTCCCTTCTTCAGAGAAAAGTTGTTAATATACAAATGAAATACATCTACATCTGAGTGGCCTCGATTGGTTGCTGTTGTGGTATTTGTAAGGTCACTGTAACAGATAAAACAGAAATGAACGGTGTTGTGAACGATTTACGGATACAGACTAGTTATCTGAAGCGATAAGTACCGAACTATCATTCCACATCCTTGCTCCCTTCATCAAAATATTGCCGATTAGCCTGGCGGTCTTGGTCTATCTTTTAGCTAGTTAATTAACTGTAGTACCGGTTTTCACATTATTAGCGCTGACGAGTGACAATACTGTTATACGAATCAAATAAGTTATTATTACATGGCTTGGGGAAAAACTAGTTTCTCCGACTTTTACAAATTTTTCACTTAAAAGATAATTAACAGTACAATTAGAAGAACATCAATCAGTTAATTAATGTGGAAGAAATTCTTGATAACAATTATGAGAAATAATGTATTTTCAATGAAGATTAAAATTATTTTAAGAATGCAATAAAGTGTGTATAGTAATCAAAGTTAATTTAGGCTAGAATTACAAAATAATTTTTTTAATATGAAAAGTGAAAAAACAATATGGTTTTTCTCATTTAATGGTCTGAAGCACTTACTTATTAACATAGACAATAACTGTAAAGCTTATATATGTCTATTAATCCTCCGTCTGTGTTAAACATGGCACGAATTATTCGCACTTAAAGGAACCAGATCGAGGAAAGTGTGTAACAGGATTTCGTTACCAAATTATATTCAAGTATACGAACGACTTTAAAATATCATCTGATCTGAGATATCAAATGTAGAGTATCTACAAAATTTTATCCCAATTTCTCTTCCAAACATCAGTTAGTTAATATTCATCGCAGATACTCTCATACATAGGATGAGCGAAATCACCAAGCAATTGCGAAACAGAATTTTTCTGTTCCTAAACATACGACATACGCTGACATCCTAAAACTTTCATGATTACCAAATGTTAGTCGTAATCACGTGGAAGAAAGCAAAAACAGTTCAATAGAACCACCTATACATGGAGTATTCTCTAAGAGAGTGCCATTCAGTAAAGTAGTGTAATATATCTCACTCGTCAGTCTGTAGATAAGGCAATCCTCCATACTTACGCATCATTGGATTTCTTTATGTAACATACTTCTGAAGGATCAGAAAAATAATTTGAAGAACAGAGAAATTCAATTTCAAATATAACAGTAATGATGTTCAACATATAACCAATAGAAGTATTGAAAAATGACTTTAGTTATAAATGGAGATGCTAGGTAAGGTCTAAATAATATCTAGTATTATAGGAATAGATTACACCAACAATAGATCCACAAAATTTTATAGAATGTTCTACTGGATATAGTTAAATAAATCCAATACCTTATTATTGGGCCTAGGTCTTAAGTCGCAGAATTGGCAGAGAAGTGATGTCCAAAAGTACAATAATAGTATGTGAAAATGAGAGGCTAACAATCATCTGATGTTATTGTTGCACTGCTACATGTATATAAATACGCAACGAGGGAAGAAAATAATTCATAATATAATGAAATGTTTTCTTAGACACAGGTTCTAGAGACAATTGCACTCGAAAACAATGTCTCCCTTTGGCGGAGGAAAAATGCAGTGAATGTTTAAGTGGATTGCAGCGAACTTTCTGTGACTGATGCTAGCGAAGGGGTCACTTAACGAAAAGTTCAGATCAGTGATTCCTAGTTACTCTGAAGCACCAGCACGATTTCCGCCTCCGTGGCCTCGTATCAGGATTGCTCTCAGAACTTGGATCAAGTCGCTCTTCTGGCCGTCCATAGAACGCCTGCGCCTAGACTGACGAAGGCTTACGTCATGCCCAGCATGGCAGGGAAAAGAGAACCGGCGACTATCAAGTGCGCACCGTTGGCTCCAACGGCCAGTTATGCCGTCTGATGAAAGATTTCACGGAGAATGTTCGGGTTTTTTATACCTTTAGGCCTTGTCGACGTAGTTGTCACTAGAGACACGAAGGAAATGTGGACAACGAACGCGAAGGAATTTGGCAGTTCCCTTTTGAAGGAACCATCGCGACATTTATCTGGAGTGATTTCGTGAAACCATGGGAACCCCAAATCTGGGTGGCCGGACAGGGATCCGAGCCCACTGTAAGCTAACCTAGAATCACGCAAACTGCGTAACAGAACAGAGGGTTCAACTAAATAACATGATACAACATTTTTAGAGCCATTTGCTTAGTAAAGTCAAGTTATAAATCTAACTAAACAGTTATAGAAAGACTGACAGTAAGATCAGCATATTTAGTCTTTGGATTCAGAATAATTTCATAAAACTTAACATTTCTTTCATGTCTAGAGGCATTCCGAATAATAACTAGTAAAAAGACGATAGTTATTATGCAGCTGGAGAATCATAATAAAATGTTTCAGTACATTGAAATTTAATAGCCGGTATGAAAGCTTTAAGACGTAATTGCACACTTTAAATTCTAGAAGTCATATAAGAAAAGTAATTTTGGTTTACATAACATACACATTTTTGGAAAAGCTTACTAAAGTATAAAGGTTGATTTTCAAGCATTATGTAAAAACTTTAAACACATGGGAGAAGATAAAATTAATCATTTTAGAAATATACGTTGATTCAATTGAGTAAACTATATTCAAAACACACAATAATTTGTTAGAAACAGCTCTCAGTAAGTCTCGTTAAGATATATGTAGTATTTTGATCGGGATGAAACAAAGTAGAGGTTTTTACAGTTTTTGAGAACATGTCTGAACAAGCCCGCATCTCTTGTTGCATCATACGGAGGTAGCGTTTACTTTAGAAATTCATAGTAAATCGAAGAAAATAGGTAGCAACTTCAAAACTGCTGAACAGTCATTTTAGAACATCTAGAATAATTTAAAGTACGTTTCAGAGATGTCAGAAAGTTATTAGCGGGGTTGAAATTTAGGATTGCACAATAGGTTTGCAACACTGTCGATCAAACAGTTAGAAAATAGTAAACACGTCTTTCTTGGTACTACATTAAATTATAAGTAAAATAAAAGTTGTTTCAGCCTCGTAGCTGCAAAATCGTGGAAATTAGAAGCAGTTTTTGAGTAAAACAGAAAATATTTTTTTACAGCCAAACTATTAAAGCTACGAATTTTTTTATAAGGATTGAAATTAGCACTTTTAAATCATACTAGCTGCTGCTAAGATTTCAGTTCAGTAGGAGTATTTGGAGTGAAATTACTAAACATGATTACGAAACAGAGGCGCAAGGATACATAGTTTTCACACCTCTGGCGGAAGGTTTTGGCGAGGCTATTTATACATTCAACGGGTACTATCTGCTGCCTTTTGGTGGAAACCGCTTGAGCGAAAGGTTGTCGGTTTGTGGAGCGCTCGTCGCTGAAAGGCGGGGAGAGAAGCGAGTGATGTGTGGGCAGGGGCAGTCATCTTAATTGTTTCAAATCCTTTCAATTTGACTTTCATTTAGAAACGGGGTTTGGTCTGGTCTGATTACTTATCATAACTTGCAGTCAGTTATTTTGATGAAGAATTTCCGATTGCCTGTAGATTGTTTGGACTTGTAAAATTTCTTATTGAGAATAGAGTGAAGCTTTGAACTTCAAAGTAGCAGCAGTGATTTTTATTTACTTGATGAACCTTCCCCTTCCATTTTGAGGGAATCAAGATGGTGGCGGCCGTAAAATTAAGAACAATATAATATCCAAAGGCGCATAACAAACACGGCTATAGTTGAGGTGATTAACTGTTTATCCTAACCCCGGTAAACGTTTACGCCTTACACCACGTCCTCCTGAATTTCAGGCCAGGACGTCACGGCTCACCTATCACACTCGGTAGGAACTCCGGACTCTCCCGGCCAAACTGGAAGAGGTGACCGCGCGCTGCCGCTTGCTTGAAGGACACTACGGTAGCCTCTTGGCGATCCCGTTTACCCACTAACAAGGAACATCTTAAACCTCTAACGCTCGGAACCGCAGGAAAACATGTTTAGAATAACAAGCGATCATAAACAAAACACCGATTTGCGTCATTTCCATGTAGAACTCCGCACTTGACTGCTAGCGTCATTAGTTGTACATCTGTTTTCAAGAGACGCAAGGTAGTTTAGATCCAATATTTCAAAGAAACTTGAAACAACCTGTCCACGAAACATTCACGTGGAGGCCAGCAAATGAGGAAACATGACTAAAGAACACATGAAACGTTTTCTAACTCCAGTACTTGGCGAACATGTAACCAATGAAAAAAGCCTATTGTTGTGTGATTCCTGGTGAGGAGCGGATCGAACACTTCTAGATGCAACTTTTCCAAACAAAGATGTTATGCTGAAGATATTGCCACCGAAAACAACAAAATATTGCCAACCCCTTGATGCTTTCTTCTTTCGGCAATATAAGCTCTATATCAGAAGAATTACTGGTTTTATAAGACTATAATGAGCCAAACCAAAAGTGAATATACGTGATCGTTATTTCATGATGAAACTACAGTCTGTAATTTACAATCAATTTGCTGCACCTACGCATAAGCCTGTGTTGCAATATGCTTGGCGAAAACCAGGTTATTACGTTGACATACCAACATCATCATTTGAAAATGTAATTAGCGTGGATTTTGATAATGAACTGCGTGAATGCGGAAGTGATTTGGAATGTGATAACATGGTTTTAGTGGGTGTGAACACTGTTCTCTTCCACTTTTTTGTAACCACTTCATCGAAATTCCGCATCTGTACTTTGTGGACTAACATTAGCACTATCAGGTGTGTGGTACTGCTGTATATGCGTGTTTTGTGCTATATTAAGTACTTTAAGCAGAGAGTTTTTGGCACTGTTGATTGAATATGTAATGATACACTGACGTCATTGAACTACGTATAATTTCCTTCATATTGTATTGATATCTTGTTACCTTTTTTCTCTCTATTCCAATGTTATTTGAGGTAGAGTGCAGCGTTTTGCATGGAAATGACACACACCACCGTTTTTTTTTTTTTGTTTTTTTTTTAAACGACCGCTTGTTATTCTTAGAATGTTTTCGTGCGGTTCTGAGATCAAAGGTGTCCCTGGTAAGTGTAAGGAACTACACGGTACCCATCCCGCTACTAATAACTTCCTACATTATCGACCATTGTATGTAGCCTGTCGTAATACTAGCAGTAGAGCTGTAAAAGTAACTAGAAATTCTGTACCCGTATGTATTCGTTACTAAACCAATCAATACCAGTTACTTTTGAATCGTTACTCGTTACTTTCGGTACATTCGAACACTAGCATGTATGGAGTCGCGCCGTGTACGTGTTAACTTCGTTACTATCGTATCGTTTCGTTACTCGTTACTTTCGGTACAATTCAACAGTAGCATGAAGCATCGCATACGGGACGACTTCGTTCGTACTTGGTAAAGTTTAAGTTAATTGTTTATTTAGTAAACTAAGTTTAGGTAAGTTGTTTGTTTGGATAAAACTTAAGTAAAGTAATTAGCACATATATCTTACGGAAAACCTCTAAATGTACCATTGATTTGCTGTAATGAATTTTATATTCGAAAGAATAATCTAATTTCAAAACAAACACCTGTTTGAACACACAAAAAAAGACCTGACCTTTCACCTGACTGTGGCATATCTAATGACAATAACTAATGGCGGTTATTTTTTAAAGTAGCCTACTCAAAACCCTGCATACAAGCCTGAAATAATAATGGGACATTTATTATCAAATATTATAATCTCATCAAAGTATTTCGTATTAAATACGAGGTTTCACCACTGTTTTCATTTATTTTTGTAAATTCTTCATCCTTTTGTGATAGATTTGTTGAAATAAATATGGACATACCATCAAATCGGGCCTGCAGGCAGAGTGCTACTGACTCCCGCTTTGTTTCATTATAAAGATATCAATATTCAAAACTTTCAAATCAATAATAAAGGTTCAGGACAAACATGCGATTATTTTCATAATTGCTGTTGCGTCGCGGTTACAACAAACATTCAACATCATCAAAGTCAGTACGTCATTGATCACATGGATCATGTGGTAATAATACAATAACACCAGGCAAAAGGGTATAGAATTCTGGAACTGCAAAAAAGGGCTGCTAGATTTGTGTCTGGAAATTATCGCAGAATGCAATCAGTAACAGATACGATAAAAGAGCTGGAATGGAATTCATTGGAAGACAGGAGGAGGGTGAAGAGGGTCATGGGAGTGTGCAAGGCGTATATTGATGATGAAGCATGGAAAGATATTGGTGTAAGAATTAAAAGTAATGCTTGCAAGGGAAAAGATGACCATGACCACAAGTTGGCACAAGGGTGTAGGATGATTCTCTTTTTTAGATAAGGGTGTCAGGAATTGGAAGAAGTTACCAAGAGAAATTATGAATAATTTACCAAAAACGTTGAAATAATTTAAAGTTAAAATTTGTAGAGGGCAAATGTAGGTGGATACTGCAAAGGGGGGAAGATGAGTGTGTAGGGAAATTGCCACCGGACCGTACGCTCCATTGCAATTTCATTAAATATTATTAGAATAACAAGATCAGAGAAGTATATCACAAACTATTAAACAACTGTTTTACATTGTAAATTACACTTTACACTATAAAATAAAATAGAAGCTATCAAATCATTAAATAAAAAATTAATACATGTTTTGAATCAATAAACCTCTCTAATGAACGATCAATGAAAAAACAGTAACAATCTCAAATTACCCATACAAATTTTCTATTTACAAATTATGCACTGTAAACTTTAATGTTAAACAAAATAAAAAATTTCAAAATTAGTCTTTACGTTGTCAAAATTAGTTAGCTGCGAGAGCTGTAACTTGTTCGTATCTATACGACAAATGCGAGTAACGAAACATGCGAGTAACGAAATGAATTTGTGAGTAACGATTCGGTACTTCGAGTCAGGAGATGAACCCGTTCCTTAGTAACGAATGCATCGTTACTTTTACAGCTCTAACTAGCAGTATGTTAACTGTCGAAGAGGTTTGTTGCTCGGCAGCATAACTTCGAGACATTTTTCCCTCTGCCCTTACATCTGTTTTCAAACTTTTTTTCTGTATATCTCCCGATGGAATCATGTTAATTAGTGTATAACTAGAAGCGATTCCAATAACTACCAACAGATTTTGCTATACAATTAGTGGTGCATATGCAGAGGCGAACAGGAAATAAAAGGAAGGATGCTATGTTTGGGGGCTACGTCATATTAAAAAGTGCATTTCATTAAGTTAAAACATAGATTTGTGTTCATTTTTAGATTTGGTTACTCAAAAAAATTGATCGGATTCGAAAAGAGATGATGACAATGAAATATAATTCCACTACCACTATTTGTGGTGTTTGAACATCTTTTATAAATAAAGTCCTGACTTATATAAAAAAGGAATTTTGTAGATGGTTAGCTCATATTTTACAGATATGTTAAAACAAATACACAAAAATATTGTCCAACCGAAGGTGCAAAAGATTTTACTTTACTCTCCGAATGCGGACGTAACATTGAGTGTAACTAGATAAAATCATATTAAAAGTAGTAAAGTGAGCTGTGGACAGCAATGATTCTATTACCCAAGAACAATACGCAATTTGCGAGCAGTTTGTAGTGGTTAGATAGCTATTGCACATAATACAGGGTTAGCCAGTGAAACGGGAAGATTGGAGATGGCCTTGACAGTTGTAATGTGAGTGGTGGGGGTAATAGTGGCCGGCTCCGTTCCACCTGCGTGTCCCGCCATTTAGTTGAGATGGATCGTTGGACGGGTGAACATCGCGGCTACGCGGTTAAAGCGTATTATACGAATGGTGAGAGTTTGGTGAAAACGCGACGTGCTTTTCGACGCCATTTCAACATACCGCGCAACAGGCCTGTTCCTTCGGATAACGCAATTCGTTCGTGGATAAACAACCTTGAACAAACTGGATCAACGTCTAAAAAACGAGGTGGGAGTGCAAAAACCGTTCGAACCCCTCAAAACATCGCTACTGTTCAACAGGCAATGCTCAAAAGTCCACGCCGATCTGCCAAACAACATGCTCTACGCCTTGGAATAAGTAACACTTCTGTGAGAAGGATTCTTCATGAAGATTTAAATTTTTAAATACAGATTGTGCAATCTCTCAAACCAACTGACAATCAGAAACGATTACAATTTTGTGAGGAAATGGCCAGAAGACTTGAAGAAAATGTCGACCAAGTAAACAACTTGTGGATGAGCGATGAGGCGCATTTTCACCTGTCTGGTTTTGTTAATAAACAAAACTTCAGATACTGGTCGGAGGAAAACCCTGGCGCACTTCATGAAATGCCTCTTCATGCTGAAAAAGTGACGGTTTGGTGCGCAATGTCGGCAAGAGGAATCATAGGCCCATTTTTCTTTGAGGATATCAATGGAAGTGCTGTGACTGTTAACTCTGTGCGTTACGTTGCAATGATCCAGAACTTTCTTACGCCACAACTCGCCCGTTTTCCAGTGAATGAACACACAATGTTCCAACAAGATGGGGCAACAAGCCACACTGCAAGAGTTGCCATGAATGCTGTGAATGCTTTGTTTCCAGGCGGCGTTATTTCCCGAAACGGGGATATCCCTTGGCCCCCTCGCTCTCCAGATTTGACAGCCTGCGACTTTTTTCTATGGGGTTACTTAAAAACAAGAGTTTTTCAGAGAACTATCCCAGCCCTAAAACAACGAATTCGGGACGAAATCGAAGGAATACCAGTCAATATGCTGCAAAATGTCATGAGAAACTTCCAGGCCCGGCTGCAGCAGTGCATAGATTCCAATGGAGGACATTTGACAAATGTTATATTCAAAAAATAATTTTTTCACTTATTGTACAGTAAATGGCTACCTTTTTTCTTTATATTTATAACCATTAAAAAATAAAATTAATTTTCTTTTAAAGAATTAGTTACTTATTTAAATCTTCCCGTTTCACTGGCTAACCTGTACATTACTGAAATTAAGTCATATTTGAAAATATGTTAACTTAGGTTTATTATATGCAGTAAGTTAAAATGAGGCAACGAAATAGCGTTATAAAACTTAAACAGCGAATGAGAATTAAATATAGGTACATATGTTAAATTAGCTGGAAGCTGGCTGCAGTTTCTAACAAGGTTGCCACACAAAAATTGTAGTGAAATTGTTTAATGGGTCCAAATGAATTAAACCTCCCGACATATCTCCAAGCAAAGAATAAAATAGCTGTAACATACTGGTGCGCTATGAGTAGCGGCACCTGAGAGCAGCCTCTGCTGGAGAACACTGGCCGTGGCCGCAGCCCACAGAGAGGCTACTTTACGGCTGCGTGAGGGCCATTCGGGCCGCACGTGAGCGTGCCCGCCTAGTAAGGCTCCGCATTCTGAACACGCGCTCCCACCGTCTGCAGACAACTTTCAATCTTAATGGACGACGTCCCGAAGGAAAGCAAAACAAACGAAGAACTATTGTCTGTCATTGGTGACTGCAGACAGAAGTGAAAGCTTAAAACTATCAATATCATACTCCCAACTCGTCATACTTACAGATACAAATGTAGTGTTAACGATAGCATGTCGGTGACGCGAATTCATAAGATTTTATCCATCAAAAAATCACCCAACGCATCTAAGAAGTTTTCACTTCAAATAGTAAAATCAATTTAGACCATAACCCGATGGTTGGTTGAATCTACCTGAATGAGATGTACCAAGCTATTGTGCCAGAGGCAGGAAGGCAATTCCTTTACTCAGGGGCCTGCAGTTTAACGTCGAATAAGTACCACGGAACGTCCCTTCGCAGCTCTTATAATAAAATACAACTACAAAAATTCCACAGGGACAAACTTTCTGAAGTAAGCGCCTTAACCGCTGAGCGACCAGACGGCCTTGTTTTGAACTATACGTGTGCTAGGTACTATCAAATTCAGTTAAAACTCTGTGTTTGTATAAAGTTTACTTGAAAAAAATGAGGGTTGTATAGGGAAAGAGAGGTGTTATTTTTTGACCAGAAACCTTCCAACGCATGCACATAATTACTCACCAAACTTTCATCTCAATGGGATGAATGGTGTAGGAACGCATAGTAGACGAACAAACAACCCACAAACAACATTCATTTTTTATATTAGATACAACTATAATATATACTTTCACTGCTGTCCAAGCGCAACAGGTCATAGTTATAGCTACACATATACTACACTACAGCATGTTGGAGATGCGAAATCGCGGGTTCGAATCCCCGTCCGAGCATCCACATTTGTTTTTCCTTGTTCTCCAAAAATCACTCGACGAACGCCGGGATGCTTCCTCCTAAAGGCCTATTCCTTGTCCCAATCCCATCCCGCCTCTAATAACCTCAACGTCGACGAGGCATAAAGCAATAAGCAACTAAGCAAGGAAAAGTCATTCAGTACTAAAAATATTCATCAAGCAATGTTATGTTTCATTAGAACGTTATTGTTTTCTAGTTATTGTTTTGTAGCCATCATATTCTGAATCTAAGCAACTATGATGGAATGGTTATTAAAAATTTAAACAGTCAAACAGTATGTTTATTATGCAACTTAATGCCAGAAATTTTCATTAAAAATTTTTCTTTATTGAGTTACACCCTCTATTGATTAGTATTTGGAACGTAAGTAATGATTATTTCATTCTGTAAATTAAAGTTTGTAATCTAAAATTGGCCAGTCTTACTAGCCAAGGTTACTGAGGCACCTTGATGGTGCCTAATGTTGGGCACGGGGATGGTTGGTCCTAGTCCCATTGCTGGAAGTAATTTTCATCATTCAAGAGTTCCCCATTGTGGCAGGAGATATGGTAATGTACCATTCCTAACCAAGAGACACCTGGGTTGGATCAGAAACTTCTCAACAGTGTGTATGTAGCGATGGCAGACGATATCGTTGATTGTGATTAATCTTTCAAATGGGAACTTATAACCTGGCAACCAATCAGAGTCATAAGGAAGAGCATTCACCCCTAAATTTTATACAAACCTACATTTCTTATCTGATTTTGACTGAACTTTGTACGTGTATACTTTAAAATAAAGAGAAAAATCCTGTCAACATTTGGTCTGTCAAAGCTCAGCCCCTCTCCCTTCCTTCCACCCCATTAATTTTTGTCAATGTTCTTTACAAAAAGCTACAGTCGACACCGTTTGACGGGTTACCATGAAAGTTGCTACTTATTTTTTTTTTTTTTTTTTTTTACGAGTAAGGTTTCGGATCGAAACATCAAAAAATCACCCCCTCTCCCCATTAAACCGCTTAATTTTTATACAAACCCACAGTTTTATCCGGTTTAGATAGAACATAGCACACTTTTACTATATAACAAATAGAAAAATAATGTCAACTTTTGGTTTGCAAAAACTGAACCCCTATCCCCGTTTCCACCCCCTAGATTTTTGTCAATTTTCTTTTTAAATAGCTACAGTCGACACCATTTGACCGATCTTTATGAAAGTTGGCACATATATGTATATTTTATGGAGAAGATTTCTGACCCAAAAATCAAAAAACTAGCTCCCGTTTTACACCCGTTAATTTTTGTACAAACCTACATTTTAATCCGATTTCGGTGAACTTTGCATCGTATACTTTAAAACAAAGAGAAAAAAATACGGTCCACATTACTTTCACAAAAACCCAAACCCTTTCCCTCTTTCTACCCCTTTAATTACTGTCAATATATATAGTTACAGTTTCTATCTGATTTTTAAAGAAGTATGCACATATATACTTAAAAACAAACAGTAAAATACTGTCTATATTTGATTTAGAGGAGCCAAACCCCTCCCCCCTCCCCCTTTCCATCCCCTTAATCTATACAAATCCACAGTTTCTATCCGATTCTGAAAGAAATTTGCACCCGTAAACTTCAAAATATACAGAACTGTTGTGTTTAAATTTGGTTGCAGAAGTCCAACGCCTCATCCCTTCTACTCCCTCCCCAATTTACAATTTTCTTTATAGATACCCACAGTTTTTATCAGATCTCGATGGAACACTGCACATGAATCTTTAAAAATAAATAGAAACTTTGTATCTACATTCTGCTTACAAAACCCAACCGCTCTCTCCCTTACCACATTTAATTTTTGCAAATGTTCTTTACACAAAGCTACAGTTTTTAACTGGTTTCTATGGAATTTTGCACATGTATACTTTAAAACAAAGAGAAAAATACTGTCCACACTACCTTTAGACAATCCAATCTACTCTTCGCCTCTACACCCCTTAATTGTATTTTTTATACATACCTATAATTTTTATCTGATATCCGATAGAAATTTACACAAGTATACTTTAAATCAATCAGAAAAGACAGTCTACATTTGGTATACAAAAGCCCAATCTCTCCTCCCCTTTACTCCCACCACTTTTAATTTCCAATGTTCTTTACAAAAATCCACTGTATTAAATCCCATCAAAATCAATCAAGCTATTTTTAAGTCATGGCAGAATATTTATAAAATAAATGTGTCCTAATGTCTCAACATGTACCTCAGATTTGAACTTGGACCTTAAGCAATTACGTTGTGATAACCAATTAAAAATCTTTATTTTCTGTATGATGCCGGAACAAACAGGTATATTCCAGAGACAGATTTGTGTATGTGGTAGGTATTTATGCCCAGATGTTACATGTTTCGATTATCGAGCGGCAGCTTAAACAGGTGTTAAATTAGGTTTAAAGACAGCCTGGACCAAAATATGAGTATAAACTGACATTCCTTAAAAACTCATCCAATTCACCTCGTTCTGGAAGTTGTTGGGGTATATACAGACAGATTTTTTTGGAGAGCAAGTGCTTTAATCATTGAGCTACAAGGAAGTTCGCAATATGAGAACTGCTGCGGCATATTTAAATACAAAACAAACTACATTGCCACTAAAAATTTAAAAATAAAATGATTGTTTAAAAAACAAACACCGCCTTCAAAACAAAAAGCACGCTATATTTTAAAATAATTTTACACCTTGCTTAGAAGGAAGTAAATCTAAATGGACAAATATTTTACATTACTATTGAATTTACATATTAGTGATTTTGGAATTGGTGCCAGCCAAGGCAAGAAAAACAAAAAGATAAAAACAATAATGAATAACAATAATACATAAAAATCATGTTACTACGTACCTACAATTAATGTTAGAAACATGGTTCAACAAAACTGAAACATACAAATGATACGCCGATATTATATTAGCAGTAAATCGTTTACTGCATTATGCAGCCTACCAACTGACACTGTACCGCTAGAGATATGCCTGGACGACCAACGAGGCCAAGCCACAGTTTAAAATACTGTCTAATTTATTTCCCTAAACTGTCTCCCGCAATAACAATATCTGCCTCACTACATGCTGTAAAATATTTGGAATTTTTGCTCGTACTCCCCGTTTCGCCTCTAATACCAAATGAAGTTCATTAATTCGATCTTCGCGATGTGACAGCTGGCACCGACTCCAAAAATAACATAACTAATTAATTAATGTAAATTATGTACCTGACTCCCTGTAACACAAACAGTTAGCTGATAGTGATCAGACACTCTCAAGAAATTTATTTCCTGGACTGGAATTCCTTATACCACTCCTTTCATTCTCATACCACAACAATGGAATGGCTCATGATTAAGAGTTAACACTTGAGTTTTTGTCACTAATTCCTTTATTCTTCTGTGGCTGATGCAGGAAATGTTTTACACTCTCACTGATTAAACTAAATTATTTAGCTTCTTTGAGTCTTAGCCATTGTAAAATCAGCTGCAGCTACTTATTTTGTAGCTTGTGTGAGAATTAGTTTAAATTGCTCGTTATTCTAATTAATCTCAACTCAAAAAATTATTCAAAATCTCTAATCACTCTCGCAGATCCAAATTTTATGAATAATATTTTTTCCTTGTCACCCGTAGATTCAGTTTAGAATTATTTGATTTCTAAAATATTTTATTCATCTTGGATCCATTAGATTTTAATCTTAGAGAGTAGCAGTTCTAGTGGATAGCACATTCTTCCAATCGTTTCTGGTTTCATATATTTGAGTCCCCTTCTTTAGTGGCCACTATCAACAGCAAGAGAGTGTGAAGTCATGAAGTGCGATTGTCTCCATCTAATCAATGGAAACAGAGTGCAGCATGTAATGGAGAGAATGCCGTATTGTTGAAAGGGATAAATACAGTATATTATCACCGAAACCCCTCAATCAATTACGAATATACAGTTGTCAAATTAAGTGTGACACAAATAATAATGGATCTGAAAATACAGAATACATTAATTTTAGGAATGGACAGAAGTATTTCAGCTTCTTTTTAAGTTCACCTCTGAGGCTCCTTCCAACATTTCATTTTTGGCATCTATATTTCAGTTATTAAAAACTCGCCTACCATAAAAGTATAATTTTTAATAAAAGTATAAAGTGATTTAGCGACGAAGCTTTTGGCTGTTTCAAGATAGAGCAATCTTCAGTTTAACATCATTTATTGTCGTTGATAATTAAACGTTTTTACTTCACAGCTGTTTCATATGGAAATGGATTAGATGGTACATGTGATTTTGATACATACTTTCCAACCCAAGGGATGATAGGGATGCTCAACATCTTTCAACATATGTAAGAAATTTCCTTAAATTGATTGCCTTAGGCCTCCATTTTAAAACTGATTACTGCAGTTCATTATTATTTTTATTATTATAATTATTATTACTATTATTACACCGCGGTTCACTAAAGGTGTGTGACGGAGGCTGTATAACACCTATCCGAAAGTGTAATGGTTTGGGGGGGGATATACATGATATGGCAGGAGGGTGGGCTATTTTGAGGATCCATCCCAGTATTCGCCTGGAGCGATCTGGTAAAAGCCATGGAAAACTCATTCTATACTTCCATTTCAAAACATTTTTTTAATGGCTTATTATTTGTAATAAATTTACTGCGCAGTAGGCACAGAATCTGCGGAGTAAATTCTTCAACTCTTAGATAAATGACGAATTTCATGTTATTACTAGCATGAGAAAAGTTAAAGCGAAAGTCTATATGCGCTTCTAGTGTTGTCACCAACCTCTGCACTTTCTAAATTGTTTCATGTATGATAAAGTAACAAATAAAATTAAGCTCAGTGCTGAGGAAGTTGACTTTCCTCCTTTTCTATAATCGATGGTTAATTTCAAACAAACGTAAACTATCACATAACCGGTAGTCACCGACTTTAAATAACTTAGTTACTAATGGTCAACATTCTGTAGACATACAAAAAAGAAGTGAGAAATCTGTCATGTGCAAACGCATCTCACAGCTTGGGCTTGGTATTAATCTGTAATCACTAAGAAAATTATAGTACTTCTTAAATTTCAATAACAAGTGCTTTTAAATCGAATTCACTGCTCATTATGAGAAATTGCCTTTCAAATAGCATACACAATTCAAAACTTTAAGGCAAAAAGCTTATAGTTGATATTAGAAAAAGTATAGAACTTTTTTAAATTAATATCTTCACTACATATGTTTTATCAGATTCATCAAATTCTATATCGATTGATATTTATGAATTTTTTATTGAAAAAAATATCTGCTCAATATTAGAATTTATTGAAACATTCATTTAATTATTCAACAAAAATCATAAACTCCAGAAAAACTCACATAGCATTCTAATCTTTTTGGTATTATACATAACCGCAAACATTTAAAAAAATATCGGTTAAGTATTTCTTAAAATAATAGGTGTGGCAAAGGGAGTATTTTTTTTCACCAAAAACTCTTACAAATCATGGAATAAAAATCAAAACATTTTGAGAGTCGGCGGGCTATCAACTTTAATTTGAATCCCATTAGGAAATATAAAGAACATTTTTCTTTTCGCCAATCCCACTAGTCCTTTCGTGGTTATTTTCGCCCCTGTAATATTTTTCCAAATATTTTTTAATCCACTTATAGTTAATAAGAGCTATAATAGTGCTCAGTTACAAATTAATGCAGTAGCTACGCAACCTTACAATTAGCTAGTAAACCATTTGTAACTGTTTCTTTTCTTACAAGTGAACCACATTTGAACGAATTATTAGGGAGATTGTGCTAGAGAATTTTAAACTTTTTTGCCTCAGTCGACGATCGCCAGTGGATACGCTTTTTGTCAATCTCTCGTACTATCGCTTGTTCCCTACAGTCAACTACTCTGTAATAGAAAAGGCAGGTAGCAACATTCCACTTTAGGGGAGCGCCGTGATCAACGATTCCGTCTACACGCAACACACGGCGCACGAACGGCAACAAAAATAATGGGCGCTTCCATTGGTTATACCGTGTTCCTTCTTACGTTATACTGTATTATAGTTAGCAGCAATGATCGCTAAACGAAAGGCAAAAAGAAAATCTTATTTTTTAAAAGATTTTCACAATGATACAAATTTTTTTATTGTGATTTCCTGATCAATAATACTTATCTTCTATTGAATCTAAGTGCTTTCCAAACATTTTGTAACATATAAATAACTTAAAATTTTTGTTGAAGATAAATATCTACCGAACTTGTTCAGTGAAATTTTTAAGGTAGAATTGCAAATAAATTTCTATTATTCGCAAAACCGTTTACAAAATTTTTTACATAGATTTTTTATAAAAGTCAAAAAAAGCTTGCATTACAATATTACATATACCAATGATGAAAACGGCGATTTATACTCGAATCAAATAATTGATTATTGTAATAAAGAAATTCGGGGAAGAAATTAGGTAATTTCATTATTCTGAAACGAACGCGTTATGTTCAAGTCAACTGTCTTAAAAATTTGAAGCAGTTTACGAAAGGCTATTAATTAAAATCTTGGCTTCCGTATCACACATAGTCGAAAAGTGAGGTGAATCGTTTTAAGCCCGAATATCATAGATATTTGTTTCCCGCATGATTTTCATCTGCGTTATTTTCTCAAGGCAATAACTTAGTAAGTGAAGGTTCCTGTGAGGCAAATGTTTACAGAAGGCTGCCTCGGGCTAAAGACCGTACACAACTATGCTTTGAAAAAAAAATTTTTTTATTTATTAAATGTTAGAAAAATTAATTGAGAAACCAAGCAGTACGACACACAGTTATTAAAATTAGATAGCATTCTGTTTAACTACATATTATAAAAGAGGAAAAAGAATTATCAGATTACGCAATACCAAAACCAATTGAAGCACAGAGAAGAAGATGAAAAATTGTCTTTGTAGCTGCACACTGTTATTGTTATTTTATCGGATTAAAATGATAAGATTCGTAACACTTGACAAATATGATAAATTTATTTGAAACTACTAATTACTCGTTTCTCAGACAAAGTTAATACCTTTTTCCTCCATTCTCTGTGAAGACTCATATTATTTCTTAATAATAGCTCCCGAAAATTCGTTTAAAACAGTAGATTCTTGTAATCAACTAAATTTAATTATTTATTTTAATGATGTCTCTACTCAAATATGGAAACATAAACAAATCTATAGTATGAGATATAAGTCTTTCTCGGCGTATCTTCGATATAAATTCTTCTCGGGTTTGCCGCCGAATCACATTTTCTAATGTCGAGCTTTCGGCGACTTCCACTGCCGCCATCATCAGGACTGTTGTATCTGAAGGAACAACAGAAACTGGACTGAATCTGAATAGCGGAACTGAACGAGACAGGAACGTTGTCGTCTTCCGATTGGCTGACTCCAATGACGTAACCATTCTGTGACTGCGATTTAACATCATGATTAATAGTGGTGAATAATGTAAACGGTGATTCAATATGAACAGTGACGTTATGCGAACATTGACGTAGGTAATCAATCGTCTTTCTATTTTTAACAACCTCGGCTTTGGTTTCGCTGTGGAGCCAACTATCAGTACAACGCTGAGTATATCTACGCTTGGTTCCGCAACCGACCAATCGCAGTCACAGAATGGTTACGTCATTGGAGTCAGCCAATCGGAAGACGACAACGTTCCTGTCTCGTTCAGTTCCGCTATTCAGTCCAGTTTCTGTTGTTCCTTCAGATACAACAGTCCTGATGATGGCGGCAGTGGAAGTCGCCGAAAGCTCGACATTAGAAAATGTGATTCGGCGGCAAACCCGAGAAGAATTTATATTTAAATCTATAGTGTCACACACATTTTACTTCACATCTTTTTTTTTTTTTTGTTTACAGTATTGCCCCGAAAGAGGTATAATATATGTTCTTTGGAGCTCACTGAATTCATAATGAAGTGTCCTGAATAATGATTTACTTCCTTCTAACTATCTTCGATATAATTGGTTAGAACATCCAAACATGAAATATATGAAGACAATTAAGTGCTCCATAGTCACAGCAGATCCACTTGTGACTTAACTCTGGCCTTTGATCCGCAGTCTTGTGATTACGTATTGTGCACCATTATACACCTTACGCTCCTGCTGGATGATTAAAATAACCTTCACCACAAAGGCTCAAACTAGTAGACCTCATGGTGAAGAAGAGGTTCTGTAACAACGTCATAGCCACCTAAGTCACGAAGCAGATAGCCACAACCAACAGAAATACATATCGGAAAGAACAATTTAACAAACAGGATAGAAGTCACAAAATGTTTTCAAAACTAAATAAAATTTCATTAAAACAAGCTCCACCTACTGCGAGTCTGCCCATTTTCATTTCCGTTGCCATTTTGGTTGCTTCCTTTTCTTAATGGAATTCTATCAATAACAGTGATACTTGGCATTAGTTCAAATGTCTGAAATGAAGTTCTATAGATGAATGAAATCAGGATCATCGAATGACATCTACACGGTCAGTGTAAAGTGAAAGCGAAAGCAGAGATTGTATGTATTGCAAAAAAGTTCTTATTAAAAAAGAAGACTGTGGAGGTTGAGTGCGAGTAGTACCACCACAAAAGTTTGTTTTAGCTGTAACGGTGAGGGAGAATACGATTGTTCACGATGTCATCTTGAATGTGTGTAATACCCATCGAGGAACGAAAATTTAATGGTGAATTCCGTCATTTTATGCGCTGTTGGTGAAGTGGATTGGTGGACACTATTTTGGAGAGCCGCATGTCGCCTCTGTGTGACAGCGCAGCATTGCGTGTCGCGCAGATAACGTGTGCCGCGCTCTCCTTTATTTAATTGAGCAGAGCGTTTGGCCTACAATTTTTGCGGCTCTGTGAACACGCGATAGCGAGGTAGCCGCGGGAGTGGACAGGTCGTTAGCGCAGCGCCCTTTCTTCCACTCCACGAGTCGAAAAACCGCAGTCAGGTAGGAACAACTTACCGGAACCAGTTGACACCGTCCTATCGACGCGATTCCCCTAACCATTAAATTAGTTTTCGCGTAAAGAACCCTTTGACACCTACAGTTTATTTGAATTGCAAAGTGTAATTCTGCGGATCTATTGTCAGTGTAGGCACGAGAAAGTCCTTGCTACGTAGAACCTAGGGATGAAATGAAATACCAACGACTTTGTACGCCATAGTGCATTAAAGTTCTCAGTATGCTTCCATGTTTGCCTAACAAATGAAATTACATCATTGTAGTTGAAAAACAGATACTAAAGTATTTTAACTAATTGACTGGATAACAGTATACTAATAGAAAATTATGTCGCTTCTTTGCAGGCAGGATAGCTACATTTCAGATGGACCAGATTTTTTTATGTACTCTTAACCTAAATGCTCTGTCTAAGCTATGTTTTGTTCATACGGATTACGCTCTATGATTCGGATTCCACTTACAACTGTAGGCCCGAGTAGCGACAACAACTACACTACGCGACAAATAGAAGCTCTGATGCATGATGCAACCGAACCTCTGAAGTAACTGAATCCTACGGGAATATTTCGGAAGGAAGATGCCTTACGTACTTTTTTTTAATAATACTGTTTAATCGCATAACATTATTTTTGTCAGCATATTCGTAACTAGTTTTAATGCAGACACTGAGAGCAAATAGGATAACATCAGGCCATTTGGCGATGAATATTGAACTATTCACTATAAGAGAACCTATAAATACTCTATTTAAATATCTTCAAAAGAACAAAGACTTCATTTCTGTAGAGTTTCAACCCAGTCATTTAAAGTTAAGTACGTTTCATTTGCTGTCTACAATCTGGGGGATATAGAAAGGGGTTTTATTGATATCTCACCATAAATAGAAAGGTGATATAGAAGCTCTGAGTAGATACTGAGATGTCACTACAGGACTTAGTATGAATCAGTCATTTATTATATATATTGATTCGTTGTACTTGGTTTTCCGTGTGCACACTGATCGTGTGCTTGTCGCACGTGACGACTGGTTGTGGAAGGCGTGCGTTTGGAGCGCTCTCGAGGCAGTAGTGAGTGGTGGACGTGCTGATGAAGTTATCAGCTCTGCCGTCGCGTGGGTCTCTCGTGACACCACGCTACAACAACCAACAGCCGTTTGTCACACGCGACCTCCGACAGCGAGTAGACCTAACAACTCCGATATTATTGTGTAAGATGAAACTTTTCACGGTATAACGCCCAAATCAACATGGACTGTGGAATGCCTTAGGAAATTGCGGGAATGAATTTTTATGAGACTGATTTGTGTTAGAAGTGATATTCCAGAAATTTCATCCAAAATATAAGACTTTCAGTACCAATGTTCATCAAGCCGCCAGATAAGGAAGGCACATTCCGAAACAAGCAATGCTGAAGAATTCATGGATTATCAAAGCGGTGCAACTGATCTTGTTGTCAACGCTACAGAAATCATAGTCCAAGGTCTGAATAAGGGTATGATTACCGTATGATGATTTAAAGGGCCAACTTCTCGGATTACGATGTAAGGGGGTCGAAGCATGCTACGTTCCAAAAGGACATTTCTTGAAATAGAAAATAACAAGCTTCTTGAAGTTGCGGTATCAACGAGGCACTTGAACTTTAAGGAAAACAACTTCAATGAGGAGAGAGGTATAAGACACCATGATATATGCCGACCCTTTTTAGGAATACATGACCACTAAACCCCTTTCCTGACTAGTATACGATAGGCATTATTACCCTTAAGAAAGTCGCAGTATGTATGCAATGAGCTCTGTGAAGATCAAATCGAGGCAGGTGGCGTTACCAGGGCAGTGAATATACAGCCGATTTATTTTTTCAAGCAATACAAATGATTAAGCAACACGAATAAATAAAAAAATAATAAAGTCATACGGGAATTTGTTGGCTATTCAAAAAAAGTAGAATATCGTTCACTCATTACTAGGATCCAAAGAAAAAGCTAATGATTGCAGAATTTATGGTTATAACTATGTTCAAATATTTGATGGTTGATTTTCAACAGAAATTTTAATTAATACGATGTTATTTGCAGTAAGTAAAAAATGACGTCTTTGACTGATATATCAATGTTACTGATCGCAAAATCATGTTAATCGAAAACAAATTCACTCTCCTCACATTCATTACAGTACAGAGTACGTTAGTGTCAGCATTATTTAGACTACCGCTAACAAAACAGTAGAACAGAAACTCCCAATGACGTCCTGTAACGATAGGAACACGAATTACGCAAAAGCACATTAAATAACTGCCTACTTTTCTGTTTACAGCAAATTATAACATTATCACAACCCCAAATTATTTTATTATTATTATTATCATTATGATTAATATTGAATTATTTACTTTGATTAATTCTAAGTATCCTGGCTGACTGTATTAATGTCTGTAACCTGATGTGTATTATTTAGAGATTTCCACAGATAGTAGTTTTGTTTTAATAATCGGGGTGGAATTAGTTTATTATCTTTAAGGAGTAGAAGTACAAAAATCTTTTTGATTCATCCAGCTGAGCGAAGAGTGCAGTGTTCGTTGGGCGGGTAAAGAGTATTGTGTGGTGCCCCTTGGATAATCCCGCATGGCTCGTACAGCTTCGCTGTAAGGAAGATATAATAATTTATGAAATGCGTAAATTCTTTGCATGTAATATGAGTGTTTAAAAAGTTATTTAAGGAGCTGAGTTAATTAAATTCACTATTATTTTGTTCAGAACATTTTGTTTTCATTTTTGACTTCTTAACAATACCTTCTGTTTGTCGATGGTTGTACATCGTTAACTGTATTAATTAAAATTATTAAAGCTGACGGCTAGCATGTGTTATAACTGGGTCAGTATCATCAAAAAACACGCCATCTTCACCAATTAGGTTACCTAGGAAACTTCGTGGTTACGGCATATCTAGTGTAACCAACCGTTTTTGGGGTTTGGTCGATTGGAAGCCAGGATGGTTGAATTGTGGGCGGCCCTCTGTACTATGGCACTTACTTGGCTTACTAGCTCTGCTTCCGCTCCCGTCCGGTCAGTCCTCCATCCATCAGCGACAGTTAGTTGCAACTTCAAGAGACTGGATGGACCAACCAGATTACGAAATAAGGCAAAGTCTTCAATTACCATTTCCTATTTATTACGCCTGTGCCATTGAGACGTTACACTGCCAGACGATTCTCGCTAGCTAGTGTCCAGGGAGCTTAGATTCCAACAGACTGGAGAAGTAAACTTACAGTTTAACATTGGCAAAGTAGGAGATGACCCGGCGTGGAGGCACCGACGTCTCGGCGTCGTTACTTAACCTAACATAGTGACAGCGAAGGTGTGTTTCCAAACTGAGAGATCAAGCCACTCTGCTGCCTTCCTTTTATAGAGTAACTCACACGCCAGTACACGTGATTTCTGTCACTGCACCGAATGTACTCGAAAGCAGACGCGTGACTTGAGTCGTTGGCCTCCAGAATGTTCTAGAAGGACGTCATGTGACTCTCGTAGACCTAGCTCCGTTCAATACCCTTTGCCTCACATGTGACTGATGTGCGCTTTTTGCTGATACAACGCTGTTAGCGTTCTACTTTCTGTCACTCTGCTTCGCTGCACTACTACAGCTGTCGTTTAATACCGTACTTTAAAAAACATTTATTTACTCCTTTTTAATTAAAATCCCCATTACACTAGACAAATATGCGACTGGATTGCAGACTTTCTGAAGGGCAGAACACAATGTGTAGTTCTCGATGGTGAGTGTTCATCACTTACCGAAGTGAAGTTCGGGCTTCCCCAGGGAAGCGTGATAGCGCCTCTGTTGTTTCTCATATATGTTAATGATTTGTGCGACATAATAGGGGGGATGAAAAGATTATTTGCCGATGATGCTATTATTTATCGTTAAATCACAACACAGGACGAATACGCTTTGTTAAAAGACGATATTATGAAAATAATTGCGTGGTGTGTTAGGAAACATAGACTATTACATGTTTGTTTGTATTATTCCCGTTTTTATTGTTTTCTGTATATATTCAAAGGTAAGAATTTTTTGTGTTTAACTTATTTTCCTTTTGTAAAAGAAAAAGATATTGGTTATAATGCAAGAGTAGTGTGTTAAAAGAACATCTTTGGCGGAGAAGGATGACGAGAAGTCCATAGGAAAAAAGATGATGAATATAGCGGACGAATTGTGCTTGGAAATGTTCTGTTAATATGTTGAATGAATACTGAAAATTAATGTTTTTTTTGTGTTTAAATAAATGAGGAACAATAAAGCATATTAATTTTACAGGTATAAAGAATGGCAGTTGGAGTTAAACGCTAAAAAGTGCCAAGTCATGAGTGTAAGTAAAATGGCTATACCATCTGGCTCTGAATATACAATTAATGGTCTGTTCTTAGAACGGTAGATTCCACTAAATACCTAGGTGTAACATTTCGTAATAATTTGTCGTGGAATGAGCATATCGAGAATGTAATTTGGAAAGCAAATCATATGCTCCGGTTTCTAAGTCGTAATTTAAAACAACGCACTCCGGATGCTAAATCGATTGCATACAAGTTACTAGTGCGTCCTCACTTAGAATATTGTTATTCTGTATGAGGTCCCGATCAAAAGGGGTTAATTGAGGTATTAGAGAAGGTCCAAAGAAGAGCCGCCCTATTCGTGACAGGTATTATAGTTGGAGGGAAAGCGTAAGTGCGATGTTGAAGGAGTTAGGTTGGGAAGACCTGGAACACCGAAGGCGTTGCTCTCGATAGTGATTTAAAAATTCTCGACTGACGTATTTCTGAATAACAGCAAACAAATATTGCTACCAGCAACATTCATATCTCGAGATGACCGCGAAAATAAGATAAGATTAATCAGAGCCAGAGCCGATTCATTTCTCTACTCATTTTTTCCACAAGTGATTAAGGAATGGAATAAAAGGATTTACCGGGAGAGTAAACTTAAAACCCGACAGGAGTAGCTTTCGATAAAGCACTCCGGCCATCCTGACATGGGTTTTCCATGGTTTTCCCGGATCGCTCTAGTTGGATGCTGGGATTGTTCCTCACAACAGCCCATGAGCGCCTCCTGCCATATCCCGTATATCCCTTCCAAACCATTACCATTTCGGGTAGGTGCAATGCACCCTCTGCCACACACTTTTAGTGAATCGCGGAGTAGTGATAATAAAAATAAATGATATTAACAGTTGACATGATTCTTCGGAGGCTCTCAAGGTAAACTACAACAGTGGTTTAGCCATACTAATAGGGTGGAGAGCTTACATCTGGCTTACCACTGCCAGGATAATTTTGAGCTTAGAAAATACCAAGTAAATTAATAATTGTTTATAGCTTCTCTCTGCTCGAAGTTAACCTAACATTGACGTTAGAACGATTTATTTCCTCGTGCACTTCTGAAAAAGCATATATCAATAATCTTGGATCACTTCAAGTATGTTTTTAAAACTAGTGCTTACGTTTATAGACATTACTCTCATTTTTCTTTTAATAATGTTCAAGTAATTTTTATTTTATTATTTGAGTATACCCTCTCCCTGCATACTAACAGATGTTAGAGTTCTTTGGCTAACATTCTAAAGTACAAATGGGGTACTTGACTAATTTTGGGAAAGTAATCAGTATTGTAGCAGAGCGTCTACTGCAACCAATAAAATATTATTTCCTGAAAAAACAAAAGGAAAATAGCAAAATTTTGCATTTTTATCTGCCAATTTGAATATTGGCACCAAAACACTCCCAGCTGTCAGTTAGAGTCTTATGAGGTCACATCTCCCTGCTCGTGCAGGTGTAAACAAACAGGCGGTTTGCTTATTTTGTTAATGAAATGTGTTCTAGAGTTTACAAGTCGTGTGTGGTGCCTCAGTGTGTAAACAACCCATTTAAAATAACAAAATAATTGTTTGTTTACGTTCCACACAAGGAATAATGCGGAAAAAGTGGTTAAAGCTTGCACGACGCGATCCAGCTTAAGTGTCTACAACGTCTTCATATATTTTAGCGAAGACCACTTTGACGTAAGTTTGCACTTAATGTTTTATTATATTTAATAAACTACGTACCCTAAGATATTGTTCTGTGAAAAACTTACATTTCTACCAAAAAAATAAATTACGACTTCAGGAGTTAAAACGCCGTACAAAAGTGATATGACAAATCTAGGAACTTACCAGTTACCTTCTATTTGTTAACAATTATTTGAAAAGTAATGTTTATACATATACTGATAGCTATCCGAGTTGATTTTACTGTTCTAAACCCATTTTGTGAATTAATTAATAAATTATTTCTGTTTACTATCTGTGGTATTTGTGAAATTACCTTATCAATGTTGTAAACCTGCTGTCTCTCACTTAAGTGTTTGCAACACTTTATATACAACGGACGAAGTATAGACGACATTTATTTTAATTTTTCGTAGAAAGCTTCAACGAATACCGAAAAATATTTTTATCTGAATAAGACGACAGTTTGCGACACTTTGGAAAATAACAGCAAAATAAATTATAGCTATGGAAGTAAGTGTAAAACCACTAATTCAGAAAGAAAAAACTATAAAATTTTATATTCACAACGTTACTGTTGGAAATATAACGTGGAACGAATGTAAACAGACTTTTCCCGTCGTGGAAAACAGTAGTTGAAGAAATAAATCAATGATTTTTAAAATAGTGATTACATTAACGATTAACAAATACCCAAGATTCTGAATAGTAAGAGTCATATTAAAAACTTTTAAAAAAGATATACAATGAAATATTCGAAATTACTCAAGTTGTAGATCCGCTGATTAAAATGACAAATAGCATTTTATGAAATACTCTCGGGTAACTAGCCGAGTTACGGAAGGGTTATCACACGATATTTCGGCGAGCACATACACTGTCACCATCTGGTGAAGATGGCGACAGTGAATGTGATCGTGTGATAACTCTTCCTTAACTCGGCTAGTTATAATAGTATAAATAGTATATATAATATGTTTTTAACACCTATCCAACAAATAAAGTTGATTTTCGGGATCCTTACAGCTTACTCTATCATTGTAAATTTAGGTTTCATAGTTTTCTTTTTAGTGTCAAGTACCCCAAAGTTTAGAAATATCATTAATAGTTTCACAAATTTCATTACCAAGATCTGTTTTACAGCTTTCACAGGCGTCCAGTGATTAATATGGAACCGCTATGACCTGCCACTAAAGCTGTTCTCCTGAACATAAAACAAAAGATGGGAGCCGAAATGTTGCAATATATGTGTACAACCGTATTCCCATTTACAGGAGTCCACAGGGTACAACAGAAAAGTTTCTAAACAACGCAGACGGTATTTGGTACAAACACGTTATGGTTAAATTTGTATTGTCGTTATTGGCCAGGATATGCCCCAAGTATGTTGCCGCCAAGTGACAGCTCTCGATTCGCCGCCCATGCGCCTTTTGTCGTGCCTATCCTAACGTAAACCAGGTAAACTTGCCAGTCAAAGGAGACCTACAGTCAAACGTGGAATTCAAACGACAGAAGTGTTCTGCCGCACTTCACATATCCAACGCAAGCTTTGCCAGAGGTGATTCAGGAAGCTTCCTATCTTCAGTCAGACGCCATAACCACTGAGCCACCAGATCGCTCTCGTATTTGATTAATATCTCTTATAGATTATGACTATATAAAGGTTGTTAATAAACATTTTTTTCAATTGGTTAATTATATGGAATTGTTATTACATAATGCTAATGGCCTTGATTTTGTAATGTTCTATGTCTTTCATTTGCAGTTCACATAGCGATACAGTAGTAACTTCTACTGAATTAATGACGATGAAAGTATAGAACCAATAAAATTAAAACCAAATTAGGAATCCCACAAAAACCTTTGCTGTCAATGAAATATCAGTTTTATTTCTGGTCCAGGCACAATTCAGCACGATAAATATGAAACTTCTGTCCCCCGCAATAAATAATACTTCCAGTAACATGGCGCTTATGAAAGCAGTTTAAATGGTTTGTAAAACTCATTTCAGAGCGAATTATGCTGTAACAAAATGTGTCAGTTGCGATTCTGGTCAACTTAGTCCCAACCTCCAATAACATTGCATTCGAAAATCATAGCTTTTATTACCCTCATATGAATAACGACAGGCAGCACCTATAGTGGTAGTCTGAATTTATTCTGGAAAAGATTGCATGAAAAAGCGAATATCGACCATTTTTAATGAAATCTTCGTGATATGAGTACCATACTGTGGTTAGATTATCGGAGTATTTGACTATGATTTATTTAAATAAATACATTTTACTTTAATGACGGAAAGCATAATATCAAAAACGGATAACGGTCATACATTTCACGATTCGTCAATTTGGTGTAAACTTTCTTCGAGTTTTTAATTAACTTCATTGTTTCTTATCATCTAACTGGTACAGATAAAATAATGCAAACATGGAATACTCTTCTCCTTGCATTAATTTTTGCATCTAGTTTTTATAAATAAACAAAAAGCAACAAGTAATTTAAACGAACGTACCAATTGTAACTTTGTAACGTATGATTGCCTCGCATTAATTTTCTATCTCTGCTCGCCGCTATTTGGATGCTAGAATATCGTTGTTGAATAGCGAATTATAAATTGAAATCATTTTTAATTATATCTTTTATGATATGAGTAATTTATTCTGGTTAGATTAATAGAATATTTGGTTAGATTTTATTTAAATAAATGTATTTTTATAATTTCAAAAACGGATGACTGATACATTGCGTGATTACGTACGTTTCTCTGAGTTTTTAATAAACTTCATTGTTTCTTATCGTCTGCAAAAAAAAATTCTTAGGTTATGGTTTAACCTAGTTTTGATAATTGATACAGATAAAATAGCGTAAATATTGAATCCCCTTCTCGTTACATGAATTTCTGCGTCTAACTGATACGGATAAAATAGCGTAAATATTGAATCTCCTTCTCCTTATATGAATGTCTGCGTCTAGCTGTAAATAAACGAAAAGCAAGATGATGGTATGAATGTAATATGGTGGTTGATGATTGGCCGTTCTCTAGCCAATAGCAGTAGCACCTATAGACGACGCATCCCTTATATAAGGGATATTCCATTCTTTAATGAAACCATATGGATCAATAACTGAGTGCAGTATTTCAATAGTCAAAACATCCTCCAGCCTCGTTTTTAAGTCTGTGAGAAGGGCACGTTGAACATAAACCACAACGTCATCAGCATAGACGTATTCAAATGAATAGATAGTTATTATAGTTTGGTTTTGACACTGTGGTTGTTGATTATTCATGATTTTTTTAAAATTATAAGTAGACTACATTATCATTTAATGAATCAATCGTTTTATTTCAGGCAATTATCCAACTGCAATAAAAATTCCTAATATTCGGTATTCGGCCGAATAGTACCTAAATATTCGGCATTTGGCTGATTAGGATAAAAGTGGCCAAACAGATCGAATACTGAATAGTTACAGAATATTTGTTGCACGCTTAGTGCAAACCTTTGTTGGAACAACCGAACGGAATAAAAAATTCACACAACCTTTCCTTTGTGTTTAAAGGAGTTTTCTATTGAGGTAAATTCGTCATAATTGGCCAATGTTCTTCTGAATAATATCAAATTGGATAACAAACTCTTTTAAAACATGAACCACAGTTTTACCAATGGTATTTGTGCCATACGAAATGAACCTCATTGAACATAGTATATATAACGCACGATGAGCTCTAACTTAATATTCATTCGAATTCACAAGTTGATCATGTGTTAAAATGTTTCGTTTAATTGGAGTAACTGTTAGGGTATTAAAATTTTGTTTTTATTAAAAAATAAAATTTTGTTAATTTTCATTTCTACTTAGATCTAGTTTGCACACAAGAAGTAGATCAAGTTTGATAAAATAAGCACTTTAAAACCAAATGAAGACTTTTTATAAGAACTTGTAAACGAAGACTCTTTGATCTGCCATTACTGGGAGCTCAGACTTGTGGGCTACAGAAAAATAAAATATTTTAGACACAATATCAGTTCTTTATTTTCACACACAAACTACACACTTCAACATTTTACAATTAGTGCATTACGAACTCCTCAAAAGTGGATATGTGATACATATTAAATATATAAAGATAGAGAATAACAATGGCTTATACATCTGAAATTATGTGTTAAGGCACTTAAGTCAGATCGCATTTGATGTTTAATTTTATTTTCATTGCATGTGATCGAATTAGTTTTCTGTCCCACTATTTGATAAATGGAAATGCTCGATGAAGTGACGAGGACGGAGAGTAAGCATGTCCACTTGCACACACTGAAATGTTTGAGCTGCTACGCACCAAAAAACTCCTCTCAGGGTAAATGCGATCTTAAGCTTGCAGTCATTTAGTAGGAAAATTCACGCAAGACAGAATTAAATTGACAGTGACAATAAGATTGAAAAAACATTTTACATTAAAGTTAAAAAGTTACTGATTATCACTATAAAAAAGGTCTGAATTTAAGAAACTATTTGCATAGGGGAAACGTTCAGTATTGAAACAAAACATTAAAGGAAGAGAAAATTTTTGAAACAATTATTTTTCGTATGAAAGTATGATTCAATTGGCACATAGTAACATAGTTGAGCATGTTTTATGCTTAAGTGGCCGAGAGCATTTCAAGTCCATCTGTGACTGCCAGTCTGTGTCTCGAATTGCACCATCTTAAATATGTATCACTTTAGTATTCATCTGTACATAGGAATTCGAGCCTGTTATTGCTTAGTAGGATATCTGAGATTTTCGATAGCAATATATTGAATCTGTTTTAAAAAAGTTTTTTGTAGAAATATATTGAATATTTTCTTCGATTTTTTTTATCTAATTCAGCGGAACTAATATTTACATTATAAATTTACAACCCTGTTTCCTTAAATGATTGGCTACAGCACTAGCCGAAGGGCGTCGTAACAAAGCTGCAAACCACACAATCACACCGGCTATTTTTCTTGAAAATATTCGTATTTGCAGAATATTTTTTTTTAATAATTAATACCGTTTCAGTCATTCTCTACGAACTGAGTAGATGTTAAACACAACTAAAAGTCTACGAATGCTCATTTGTAAAAAATTATATCTGATTTTAGGAAATACTGAAATGAGGTATGTTTGTTTTAAGAAAATCCAACATAAAACAATATTTCGATAGCCCTTTCACTGAGCCAAAAACATATTATAAATATTATATCTTTGAAAAAATTTATATTGCAACAAAAATTGAATAAAAAATTTCCAACAGAGTTATATTTTTACCTACAGTTCTGCAGTCAATATTCTACACTCGCATTATTTTGCAGGTTTATAATAACACATTATAATTTCACGATATCAGTAAAAATTTTTAAACAAAATGAATTCTCTCGTACTCTCTTCATAGTTGCGAGTTTGAGGCCCTGATCGTTGTCCAACAGTTCTCTTGTGGAGTCTGAAAACGATCGTAGATAAATCCGAGTGCCAAATAATATTCAGCCCAAATGCAGTAAATTCAGTCGCATCGCTGTGTTAAACACAAGCACCAAGTACAAACGTTCTTCCATATGATCTACTAAGTGAACTATATACAATTATTTACTTAAGATATCCTGAATATGGAGATTTTGCTGAAAATAATTGATAACAATTACAGAGCATAAAACACAAAAAATATTTTTATTGTTTCAAAAGAGAACAGAGATCTGAGATAGACTTGCAATACTTCAGGATTTTCTGGCGGAGGCTGTTGATTATTATAATAATCAACTGAAGAAAGTTACTGGAGATCTTTATCTGTGAACAGTTAACCTCTCAGAGAAAACATAATGAAGTTAAAAAATAAAATAATGAACATACAAGATGGAAGTTCTTCAGTGAGATATTAAAAGAAAGGATTAAAACATTCGGTACGCCTTACTGCTTTGGCAGTTAATAGGCAGACATTTGTTGTGATATGTGGATGACATTCACCCCACTGAGAGAACAAGACACAAAAAAGTATTTTTTTAATTAAGAATGAGTGAAGAAATTCGTAACCGTCAGGTAAAACTTTGGTTCGGTATCTCAGTCATACACTGACGAAGAGTTGAGGTAAGAAGCAGGAGTGAGGTTGTTGCCTACGCCGCGGCCGCCCAGCGTGACGTCAGCAGGAGGGGCAGCGCGTGCAGCAGCAGCAGCGTGGAGCGCGGCGCGGCGCCGCCGTGGCTGAGCGCGCTCGGGTGGCAGGCGAGGTCCTGCGCGCGCAGCTCGAGCAGCGCCACCTGCCGGCCGGCCCGGGCGTCCCAGCAGGTGGCGCGCCTCGCCGCCGCGCTCAGCTGGTGCGCGCCCTCCACCACCACCGTGTGGATCTGCAGCGACTCGCGCAGCCAGCGCCGCAGCCAGTGGCCCAGCCACACCAGCCCGCAGTCGCACGTCCACGGGTTCCCCGCCAGGAGCAGACCGCCTGCAACCACACGAGCATCCACTAGCGTCTTCAGACACAAAGCTTTTTACCATTCTATATAGGACTGCTTTGTACCTACAGATTACTTCCTTACTGTAGTGCCAAGTACCGAAGCGTTTCTTTGGACTGTTGAAGGCTTATAATCGTGATAATACATGGATGTATATTAGTAGAAGGATTAGGAGTCATAGATGGAGGGAACAAATGGCTATACTCATCACCCGGCATTGAATTAGGGTGAAATGGACTGGTAAAATTTCCTGTTCTAGATAAGGGAACCAGGAATTAATAACTAATGAAAATAATGGATAGTTTATCAAAAACACTGAAGGAGTTTAAAGTTGGAAAGACATAAATGGTAGTAATAAGTGGGTGGTGAAAAATGATTGCAAGGGAAGATGGGGCAGGGAGACATTGCCACCGGAGCGTGTATACTCCATCAATTCATTCAGTTAATTTAAAATGCACTTACTGCAAGTTTGAAGAGATACTCATACAATGCAAGAGATTCCTTCGCCTCAAATATCCATTAGAATCATCTGCAAATTATAAAACTAATTCCATCATGCCTTATACTTTAATAAAGCGCCTAGGCCTCATTTAAACCTGCCTACAACTTCTGCTAACATTGCTTTTCGAATTACATAACTTTTTTCACATGGGTATTAACACGTTCGCTGTATCGCGATCGAAACTTGACCCGTTGGAACTACTTACAAGCGACTGAAATCTACATCTACATATATGCTCTGCAATTTACAAAACTGTTGGTGGCAGAGGGTGTTCAGCACCAAAAATAATTTCTTCGCTGTATATTCCAATCCAGAATGATACGAGGAAAAATGAATTCACATAAGCATCAGTGCGGCACCTTATTTCTCTAATCTTATCTTTCTTGTCATTGTGACTGAATTAGGTTGATGGACGTAGTATTTCACCGCACTCATATAAGAAAGTGGGTGTACACATGTTTTCATAATTAGTTCAAACGAAACGTGCGTCGTCTATCTACAAGACACTCCCAGCCCCATCTACTATTCAGTTCTCTGAAAGCAAAGGAAATTAAGAGTAATTTTTAACGAACGTAAATGATAGCGCGTAAGAATAGTTTTAATTCATGCAAGTTTCTATTTTAAACCAGAAATAATTGATCAACTCAACATATCGTCAAAATAAAACAAATATCCAAACAGCAAATAATTTTACTATTATAGAGGATAAGTATTATCGATTTTTGTTTTGTTTGAGAACACATATAAGTGTTTATTATTGCAGTTTTAGTTACTAATACTTTTATTACTATTAAAGGAAATTTTTTATCTTATAACACACTTACTACCAGACAAAGACACGCGTAAACACTAGTAATATTATAAATTTAATGTCAGAACTATATACTTTACTCGAAATTCTGTACAATGTGTAGATAGCGGCACTTCTTTCAGACTCTGGATTAAAGGATCTATAATGTATGTACGAAGATAATATTAAGCTGTGATGTTATTTTCATTTAATTTTAATGGGAAAAAAGGAGGGACGATGCATAGAGAAATAACTATATGTTAATTATTCTTTTGGAGTTATTTCTTTTCTAGCAAATTGTTGATGTAAAATTGAAAATTAATGGCCCGTCGCGCATAACCCCCTGATGAGTGACTTGAGTACCGACCTGCGAAGGGCCTGGTGCCGACGCTCTCCCAGCTGGAGCCGTTGGGGTAGAGGTCGGAGGGGGCGAGGGCGGCGAAGCGGTTGTCGCGGAGGTCGAGCGCCAGGCTGGGCGCGCGCGCGGCGAGCCTGGCGACCAGCCCGGGCGGCAGCTCGTCGAGCGCGGTGGCGCGCACGCGCAGCTGCAGCTCGTGCGAGGAGTCCGCCAGGCCCTCGAGCGCGTCCGCCGCGAGCCAGCGCAGCGCGCGGCCCGTCAGCTCCAGGCGGCGCAGCTTGGCGCCCGCCAGCGCGCCGCCGCGCAGCTGGTCCGACAGCGCGGAGCTGGCCACGCGCACGGCCAGGGAGCGCAGCGAGCCCGTCGCCGACAGCGCCCCGCCCACGCGCTGGCGGTACTTCTCCACGCGCGGCCACGTCTGCAGGCGCAGTTCCGACAGCAGCGGCAGCCCCGACAGCGTGTCCGCGTCGAAACGCTCCACGTCGGGCAGGTCCTCCAGGTTCAGCCACGTCAGGCGGCCCAGGCCAGAGAAGCTCTCCCGCGTTAGCACCTGCACACGTGACCAACCGAGACTTCAACTAGCATGTGCCAACATATAGTATCATCAGTTGTCATAATTGGATCAGTATATAAAAGATGCCTAATGAATGAAGATCCAGCTTACCCATATGCGGGGTGATTTAGGAGTAATGGTAAATATTTTACGAGGTGGTAGTATGAACAATATTGATTAAAAAGTTCTCATAAACTTGTGTCCAATTTCCATAAGTTTTGGATGTACAGGTGCTGGAATGTTATACATAAAATAAAACGAAAACAGAAAATAATCACGAGCACACAAATAACTAACAATGCACGCATATTTTACAAAGGTCCGAACATAGACTCCAATACACTTTGCAGCTCTCTTTGAAACAGTGCGTGTAGGTCTTCTGGGTACGTCTTGGTGTTCTTTTATGATGATAGCAGTCTTTACAATGTGAGCGAGTATTTCGTTTGTTGTGTTTATTTTTTCTTTATACACTTCGGTTTTCAACCATCCCAACACACCAAAATCTAATGGTGTAATAACATTCCAGCCACTGTATCTCCTAAATGAATACAAATCGTACACACGTTTATATGAGTCTCGCTGTGGCAAGAAAACTAACACAAAAAGAGCCTTAAGGTCTACACAAAGCAGACTGAAATACTGGTTAGCAACAAACAAACATGAGGAACTAGCATTATTGACACAAGCGGAATGAAGCTGATTCAAGTCGATAAATTTAGACATCTGATTGGAATAAGTGTGAAAGGTGGCTATGAACCAGAGGTGAAAGGCAGAGTAAAAGCTGACTGGAGCAAACTGAGAGATGTTGCTGGAGTGATATGTGATAAAATGATTCCTAAATACCATAAATTTAAAACACATACCACTATGGTGATGTAAAGGTCGCCTTTGAACAGGACGAGTTTATTTATCAAAATCAAGCCCAGTCAATTGTCAAAGAAGCATGAGGCACGTGCGTTGGAAACGTGAGTTTTCTGCGAATTACACGTGGTTCCACCAGACCATTCGGCGGACGTTAACATGGGTCACTAAAATCCGCAAAGTAAGTGACCGTGCTAGGAGGTGTGACCACCAGCATGGCCGCCGCACGCCAACACTCGCGTCACCGATTAATAGGTTCAGGTAAGCATGTGGCCACTCCGCATGGCCCAAACCCTATTTTAAAATATTGCCTCGACCTCAGCTGTTCGTACCGTCCTGGAATCTTTGCCGGATGCCGCCAGGGCTCATCTCGCCGGCCTCGGCTACGCGACCTGACAGCTTCGTCCAGGCAGCCATCTCCCTAAGTTAGTAAGTCCTAACACTACAATTGACTGGTTATAGTACTTAGTCGTGTACTCTTGCTGGGACAGCCGAATGAACCAAGGTATCTACACGCACGACTTCTTACGATGAATCCTGACAAGTAAGTGAGATAGAACTAATCTCCGGCCTAGACTTGACTATCTCTGACAGACGTAATTAGTCAGGCTAGTTAACCCCTCAAACCACGAGAGGGGCGTCACAGCGAGACAGGTTGTCCTTCATGGGTCAGAAACATGGGCTTTACATAAAACAGGGGAAGTCTTTCTGGAGAGGACAGAAATGAGGATACCAACGTGCCTATTTGGTATTTTTCTGAAGGGCAAACTTCGAAATGAAGAGACAAGAAAAATAGTTGGAGTGACTACTATTAATGAAGTCATCAGAGAGTGAAGATTCAAGTGGCACGGTCATGTCAAGTGAAAGGTGAGGAAGAGCCAATCAACAAAGCATGGGCGACGACTGTGAAAGAAAAGAGATACAGAGGGAGACCAAGGTTAAGGCGCAGGTATGTAGTTCTGAAGGACCTTGTGAATACAGGGCTGAAGAGAGGACACTGTTGACCGGAAACGATGGAGGAAACTCATCAGGACAGCCTACCCTTAATGTTGGTAAAAGTTAATGAAGAAGAAAAAGACAGCAGAATATCATGAAATCATTATTTGCAAAGGATACGTCATTATTTATAAATATATGAATAAGCAATTTCTAGTTGTATTAATATTTCCGTTTAGAAAGAAATTAATAATTATCGAGTTAGTAAAAATTGGGTGAGGTAACACGATTTAGAAAAAAATAGTGATACCATCACCATGTGATTACTTAGAAAAAAGGCAGCTTCACTTCGTGTTCACAATGTTCTCGCACAGACGCATAATATGTAATCGTAACAAACTACGTTTTTAGCTGGTCATAGTATCTACTTGTTTGACGTAATTGTGATGATTTCTTATAGACTTCTTCCATTTTAATGTGTTCATATGCGATGCTGTTGTATGGATGACTGTAATGGGGTGTGCATTCAATGAACGGAGTTTTGTCTGGAAGAAGAAAGTGGATGTAATGAGGTGCTACTCATTCAGATCTACGCTTCCGAGAACCTGGACCGGGCAGACATGATTAACGTACCTATCCGGTGGACGAATTATCGTCAACATTTTGGTATACCTTCAGTCTATTCTCACTGCAGAGAGGTTTGAGATTTATTCCAGTACTTTCATACATGCTTTACGATTGTAAATTTGTACCGCGACCTCCCCACTTTGCTGGCGAAGTTGTAAATGATAATAATTCATTCCACCACAGGGGCTTGAAACAGCTGATACAATATCTATTGGCATACAACATTGCAGTGTCTCTGTGGTCTCGGCCAGTTATGTGTATTATCGGTGATAGATGGCAAATGTATTTCTTATGAACTATATTTCGACGAATCTTGACGCTTGCGCCCCCCCCCTCTCCCCCAATCCCTTTTTTCCAGCAAATTTTCGTGACGTATGTAGAATAGCAATAAATATTCATGTTAATATGAGTCTTCTTTCATAATAAAAATGATTTTGGTCACTATTGAAAAAGTCTGATAACCTGATCTATTAATGTACTGCAAAGCAGGGTTTTTTTTTTAATTTCATTTATTTATTTTTGAAGTAGTTGTTGTAGTAGTAGTAGTAGTAGCGATAGTAGTAGTGGTACTTACTAAAGAAGTGTGCATTCTGGAGATCACAAAACAGGCGATTAAAACTCAATTTATTTTTCAGTTCTTCATGGATCATCGACAGCTTTATCATTAGTAGCGATAAAAAAATATCTTTGGAATAATATAAACAAAACCAGTTGTGTCATATCTGAGAACCCTTCCCGGCAAAACGGAACTCTGGAAGCCAAGGCGGGAGAATGCATTTCAACTTCTAACTAACGTAAGGGTCCCATACTACTGCTCAGTCACCCGATCGGTTTAAAAGAAATAATGAATTGTGAGGAGATGCTCGTGAGAGCCGCAAGCATTATACTGTGGGCGGGAATAAGTTCTAGTGGGCCCTAATGGCCCCATTTCCGTTTAGAAATCTCTCTCAAGTTTCCAGTTGCTGCCGTTGGCTCTGCGCCTACAACTTGGTTATGCGCCAGCCGGTAGACCTCTTTGCCGTAATTAATGTATGACTGCGGTATATATAAGCCAGCCAAGCAGCCGGGTCTCAGCAGAGAGGGGTTCATACTGAGACAAGCGTACGCAAATAACTGTATGGTCCAAGTCGCCAAAAACTATTTAAACCCAAATCTTAAGTTGCTAAGTCCAAGTTGTTTTTGTTTCTAGTTTTCTTTAACTGATAAAACTGATCAGGAATGTAACATTCATAATATTTGGGCATAATTTATTAATATTTTTCAAATTTTAATTTTTGAAGATATTCTAGGATTGTATAGCTGCAGGAAACTTTTTGAAACATAGCTCATAGTAAAAACGATAACAAATAACTCTTATTATGCCACAATATTAACGTCATAAATGATATTCTAAAAGCAAAGAAACTTTATTGGTCTTAGAAGATACTAGGTTAATAATTAATTATCGATTTTAAATTTTTTCGGTAGACCTATTATTAGCAAAATTATTATAACGAAAAACTTAAACCTGTAACGTATCAAGAGCAACAATATACCATGCTACTTTCTTACCAAAATTATAGGTTCAGAATTCGCAACGAATTTCGAAAGAAAATACCGTTAATGCTTTTAAGGAGACGTGGTAAAATGGTCCAAGAAGACCGTAGTGTCACTGTAATAAAAAGTAAATAAATTACATGTATCAGTGTGTACACGTAAAAGAAGTGAAACTTGTATGGGTCATACACATTTTGGTCTGTGTATTTTTCCTGCGTATTTTTATATGTATATTTTTGTTCATAACTTTGATATTTCTTTCGCATTCGAGTGGACGACCTCTTTATTGAATTTGTATAGTAAATAGGTACTTTTTACAAGTAATTCCCGTAAATAAATGAAAATTATGAAATGGTTAAAGCCCACTGTGCTAGATTATAAAATATTGCATTAAACTTTAGTCTGTATTTTATGTCTAGAGCTTTTATAATGGAGAACAACTTGCAAAAAAATTTATAACCATTTTTACAATCAATAAGATGCATAATATTTCGGCAAAACATTTTGTTTATTTGGAAGAAATAAAAAATATTTTACTATGTAGATATTTAGAGATAGTATTTTCATAGTATTAATAGTATTATTTTATGTTGTTGTTATTATTATTCAACTTCCGTAGTGTTTGGTGAATTTGCATCACGTACTTTTGTAATCGAAGGTTTATGGTAACTGAAATAGGAAATACTTGTTTCACATTTAATATGATCCACTGTTTAACGTGAGCTTAAATGACAGCGGACACCATCGTTGCTGCTAGCATCAAAGTACCGTTAAGTGCGCATGCATTTAACTTTGCGGTGTTACTGCACTTAACGCTAAAAAAAAAACATAACGTTCCGAAGGAAATTTCACTTAAAAACTTTATTAATGTTCAGTACAGTATATACAGTGTATGGAGTGTGGCTTTCTATGGGGCGGAGACGTGGAGACTGAGACGAGAGGTTGAAAAGCGATTAGAAGCGTTTGAGATGTGGATGTGTAGGAGGATGGAGTGGATAAGCTGGGTGGATAAAATAAGTAATGTTGAAGTGCTATACAGGGTTCGTGAAAGGAGATAAATACTACAAGTAATAAAAGAGAGAAAGAAGAACTGGTTGGGACACTTGTTGAGAGGGAGTGCCTGATAAAAGACGCCTTTTAAGATCTAGTTTGTGGGAGGAAAATAAGAGGAAGAAGGAGGTACAAAATTATAGATCACATCAAGAAAGACAGCAACTACATGGACCTTAAGAGTAAAACAAAAGATAGAAGAGCATGGTGAGCAGCCAAGTGAAAAGCTGCCCGACGGCAGAAAACTGATGATGAGTACAGTACACACAAAAGGAGGTCTAGAAAATGACTTGCAAGAAATTTAGACAGGATAGTTTCTACGAACTTTGGTAACCAAATGTCTTGACCCTTATAAGTATTTATTTAATCAATTAATTTTTTCAGTAGTTTGTATTCATAATACAATACGCTTTGGGAGATGATATCCGGTTTAACGTTACAATAGAGACTGACCTTAATAGGATTCCTCGTAATGTCCAGTTCTCGCAGTAGGGGCATCATGGGCCAGGAGAGAGTGGGCGGAGTGGCCAGGCGGTTGCCAGAGATGGTGAGGTGTCGCAGGCGCGCCAGGTCGCGCGACGAGTGCGCGTCGACGTGTGCGTCGCCGTCGCCGATGAAGTTGTCGCTCAAGTTGAGCCGCAGCAAGTGAGGGAGCGGCATCGGTGGCAGCACGCGCATGCCCGTGTCTGCCAGGCTGAGAGTGCGGAGTCGCTGGACGTAGTGGAACAGCTCCTTGAAGTTGGCGCGCAGAGCGTTGGCGCCGAGGTCCAGCTCGAGTAGCCCCGACACTCCCGAGAACACGTTGTCTGGCAGTATCGTGAGTTTGTTGTGGGCTAAGCCGAGAGCCAGCAGGAGTGGCGTCTCGAGGAACATGCTGCTGTCCAGGTGCTCGAGCTGGTTGTGCGAGAGGCACAGGCGCCGCAGGCTGGCGCCCACCTCCGCCAGCGCGCCGCTCGGCATCACGACCAGCTGGTTGTGCGAGAGGTCGACGCGCTCCAGCTGCGTGCCACGGAAGGCGTCCCGAGGCACCGAGCGCACGTGGTTGTGGGACAGGTCGAGGTAGCGCAGGCGGGGCAGGCCGTGGAACTGGCGCGGCTGCAGCGTCTCCACGTGGTTGTGCGACAGGTCCAGCAGCTGCAGGCTGGCTCCCAGGCCGGCTAGGGCCTGCGCGCGCAGACTCACGATGCTGTTGTGCTGCAGCTGCAGCTCCTCCAGGTGAGGCAATGCGCCGAACGCGTGAGCCTCCAACCTCGACAGACGGTTGTAACCCAGGTGGAGGCGGCGAAGTGAGCCCGATAATCGCTCCAGGAAACTCTGCGGTACCTAATGGGAAAAACCCTCATAGTGATACCCGTTTAATGCACGGAGACACAGAGTTAATGGATTTTACCTACTTCTAATAATCAGAAAAACATATTAAACCATTTTTACCATTGAAGACCGTAATTTTCTCTGACTCATAAACTCTTAATACATATTTCCGACAAATAGCGTCTTCCCCTGGCATTGTCATAATTTGATGCTTATCTGTAACCAGTGAAAACTCGTAAGATGGCTGTATATATATATATATAATATTATAAGCGGGTAGAATAAATCAGTACGATTAATCTAATATTGAATATTGCGTTGATACAAACCACTTCTCAATGTTATAGTTGTATTTGAGATAAATAAATGCAGTTGTTACTTTATATTTTCTGATAACCAATCCCGTCAATGTAATTTTTATTTATTTTTACTTATTGCTTTACGCCTCGTCTACGGCTAAGATCATTAGAGGCTGGATGGGATAAGGAACGTGAAGGAATTCGGCCATGGCAGTTTTGAAGGAAGTATCCCGGCATTCGCCTGGAGTGATTTGGGGAAACCAGGAAAACCCAAACCTGGATGCCCGGACGGGGTTTTGAACCAGCGTCCTCCCGAATGCGAGGCCATAATGTTAACCGTTCATCCACCTCGCTCGGTCCGTCGATTAAAGTCAGCTCTCAAATGTTTATGGTTGAAATACTTATATTAATATTAAGTTACCCGCAGTTGTGGCGGAATTATTGCTATTAGGACTGGAAACATCTGAAGTTCCACACACTTTATGCGAATGTAGTCTGAAGTATCTGTATAATCTAAAATATCTACACAAAAAATTCAAAGAACACAGCTTTGTATTATATTGTATCTACGACGGCTATCTTTTAGTTTCAGATGTTGACACATACGAGTGTAAAGGTATGGAGACAGAAAACTTCTCACGCTGAACACTCGGCACATCCTATATTCGTTAATTTAGGGTTTGAATCGTTATGATGTCAGTAGCGATCACCCAGCGTTCTCGTCTCGCATTCGGGAAAACGTGGGTTCGAATCCCCGTCCGGGAATCCAGATTTCGGGTTTCCTAGGTTTCCTCAAATCACTCCAGGCGAATGCCGTCATGGTTCCTTCTAAATTCCACGGCCGATTCATTCGTGTTCCTTGCCGCTCCTCTCCCCCCACCCCTCACCCCCTACTCCCCACCCGGTTTTTTCCTGCCTCTAAAGTCCTCGACGTCGACGAGGCGTAAATCAATTAAAAAAAAAAAAAGACTCAGTAGCGATCGAAAGTATAGGGAAGAATTATGGATGTTATGTTAGAAGCGAGCATACTTCCCTTAAAAATTTACATATAAATATATCGATTCAGATATCAATTTGTTTAAGAATTATAGTAATTTGTATACGGTATTCGTAATGGTCATAACAGTCGCTTTCGCTATAACAAACACCTGACAGATAAGGTGTAAGACAGTCATAATATTCACAGCCACCACTTAAGTGATATCATTCAGTTTTTCTATTAGAAGTGAACATCCCCCCCCTGCTCTTAAAAAATAATAATGAAGAAAATTAGAAAAAGTGAAATGCCTCATCTTGAGTTATCAGAAAAAAATGATGCATCAAATCAATTGTCAAATGAGTTAAAGAGAAACAACTAACACACTTTTCGTTATTATTATGTAAACTTCTTTCCTATTAATTACTCTTAAATTATGTCTCTTTCGTTAGCCAATATTTATTTTACATATGGTTTAGCAACATAACTATTATATTTCCCACGACTTTTATACTGGTTTGTATAATGCTCTTCCAGCATTGATAAGTATAAAATGACGTCAATTGGTAGGATGCTGAAAATAAATTTGAAACATATGTTATACCATTAAGTGTAGTTACAAGCACATTTTTTTTAACCGAAAAGGTAACAGGTATGGAAACAAACAACTCTATTTATTATATAAATTAATAATAATTATATGAATATTTTAACAGATTTGGTGGTTGAATGAATATCGAAAGGTGTCAGGTTGGAAAACATGTATCGGAGGTTGATTTTCATAATCCCTTATTCAGATCTTCACCTCTTGCCGTGTTTCGGCTTCCGTGACTAACTGTAGGTCCCCTCTAGGAGTAATAACCCTAGTTGTAACACGGATGTGTAAATTCAAGCTATACGAAGGCTTATCGTGGCCCTAACGAACAAACATACGTTTTAACAAATATAATATTCGCCCAGTATATTGTTTATTATATTCGCATACTGAGGCGATAGTGATGTCTCAAGCATCTTCAGTGTGCGATTGTCGTACACTATATTATGGCCATTGTTATAACGACAAACACTATCATCATTAGAGACAAAATGAATTCAATTTTCATAAATAATTTTCACGCCAATGCAATTGAAGTTGTTGTTTTATTTCCCGAACGCGTTTCACTTCATTCTCTGAAGCATCTTCAGCGGTTCTGTCTGTTGGATGTTTATACATATAATTGCATTTGTTCTATGTTACAATTTAAATATGAAAATTATGGTATATAAAAGATATAAGCTTACCTACATTTTGAATTGTAACATTGAACACATGTAATTACATGTATAAACACCCAACAGACAGAACCACTGATGGTGCTTCAGAGAATGAAGTGAAACGCTTTCGGGAAATAAAACGACAAATTCAATTGCATTGGCGTGAAAATTATTTATAAAAATTGTACCTATCCCAACTGAGGAAATGGCCCACAATATCTAGAAGATGAGTTCATTTTTGTCAATCGTACAGTGAAACGAATTGTCTCTTCTCCCCTATTACAAAAGTATAATTCTTTGTAGTTAGTGCTCAATATTTCTAATGATAAATATGTGAGACAGTAAACAAGGAAAGGTTTAAAATTGAATCCATCGTGACTGTAATAATAACTCAGAATCTTATTACTTTAAATTTTTGCCATATCATACCAATTTAAACAATGTCCTTTGCATGAACAGATTACAGTTATTGATACTATGCAATGAACGTGTTGTTAAAGTAAATCTAAAAAGTGTTTCACTAGGAACGAGCTCTGGTGCTCACCTCAGACAGCAGGTTGTGGGAGAGGTCGAGCATGCGCACGTGCAGCAGCTGGTCGGCAGCGTGCAGCGCCGTCAGCACGTTGTGTGACAGGTTGAGGGCGAGGTGGGCCGTGGGCGCGGTGACGTTGTGGAAGGCGGCCAGTGACAGCTCCTGCAGGCGGTTGCCCTGCAGGTCGAGGCGCAGCAGCGCGGGCAGGTGGCAGAAGGCGCCGTGCCCAATGGCGCTCAGCCTGTTGTCGGCCATCATGAGCGTGGCGAGGCGCGGCAGATCGCGCACCGCGCCGCCCGCCACTGTGCGCAGGCGGTTGCCAGTCAGCACCACGGAGCGCAGCTCGGGCAGCCCCCACAGTGTCTCCGGCTCCAGGGACTCGAGCTGGTTGTGCGACAGCCGCACGTCGCTCAGCAGAGTATGCATCTGCAAGCGGAAGATGTTGATGGGGTTGAACGTTAGCAACCCAAAAATGCTTTCGGGGAATGTTGTTTTGTCTTTCAAAAATTTATACCAATTCGAGATCTACAGACGAATAGTGTGTGTAAGTCTCTGCAACATTATATCGGTCACTAAGGCTTCTTTTCCCTTGCAGTAAGTTTGGGTATGATTTGTTCACAAATTTCAAGTACAGACTTAACTTATAATATAGTATAGTTATTATCCCGACGCCGCGCTTTTTGGGACATCTTTAGGTAACTGAAAGCTTTCTAGGTCCAATTCTATCAATAAATTTCAAGTTCAAGCGTACGAATTCGCAGATAACAGCTAGTATTTTATAAAATTTCACAATGTACTGAAACAGTATAGCGACGTTATAGAGTATAGGTGACATCTATTACATGTATTTTTCATGAAATGGAATTCAGATAGTTAAAACAATAATGGTCAATACCTATCCTAAAAATCAATTTTCACATCTTAACCTTACGTCAGAAGCATATACACTTCACAAAGCAACCATTATGCGAGTGTACAGCACATCTCTGGATTCCCATAGCATACCTTATTAAGCATGCTGTCGAGCGCTCTAAAACCGTTCCTTAGCATTCCTGCACTCCTCCACAACGGTAGCATCGACTACGAATGAACTCCTGTACATTGATTGAACTTTATACCTTGCTACTAATTTCTCTTATCCTATTCCAAAGTTATATACATTACTAAAGCCCTCCAGTTCTATTACAGTTATAAAATACCTGCTAAATCAATGGCCACAACAAGCTTCAGAGATCCATTATAAACTTATTTATTTAATTCGTCCAAAAATCTAAATCAACAAGTATATACAACACTTTATGTATACTATAACATACACTACAATGAATTGAACAGCATGATACTTTGTTAGGCTTTAAAGCAGTGTTCAGTTATGATGATGTATGTTTATCGAAAAAAAAGTTTGAAGTGTGGTGTAGCAGTTCAAGTGCTTACTCAGACATGAAGATGTCGAAATTATGCCACTAACAGAGAGCAAATCAAGTTGCAAACTTTTAGAGGCAGTATACTTGAATTAAACGGCTAACGCAGAGGAAATGATGCATTGACCGTTCGGTAAAGAACACAAATGAACGCTTCACGATTTTGACCGATTAGTCGAAGTTGTCCTCAGTATAGGAGTGGACCCAGAATTGTGAAAAAGAGGAGAGGGGACTTTAGGTGTGTGTCGGAACAGAGCAGGTGTCTCTGGGTAACAAGCATTCAACAAGTTGTCGACAGGGCTGGCATCCTATGAAAACCTCCAAACATGAGTACAGATGTTTGATTTGCCGATCTGGTTTAGGCGTTATCCGGTACCTGGGCCGATATCATACCCCACCACCCAACCACACCATTCCACCATACCACATCACAACACCCTCGCCGCGGGATTGGGCTCTTCCGAATCATTCATGGTAGTGGCAGAACTTTCGGCACCCCTAAAGGATGTCCACGGGGAACGACGTGGACGCAGCGCCGCCACGAACCAGGCCGTAGACCCTTCCAAAGCCCGGTCGTATTAGCGAGCCTCTCTGTCGCGCGCTAGCTGCGCTCCACCTGCACCCCGTCGGGGCACGGCGGAAGCTGCAGCGGCGACCCGGCGATCTATGGGCTCACTCCAGCATGCACCTCAATGACGCCACAAAGCATCACTGAAAGCGCAGGAACCCCCACGCTGGTGTAAGCTTCACAGAGCACCGTCATATCGCACGAGAATAAGAATTCAGAGCGGTGTTGCCCCGCACAGGTTCGAGGGCCCATGCGCTACTGAACCCCACGTAAGGTGGCTGGAAACTTCCAAACAGCAAGCGGGGATTAGCGCCACACAATGATACAACCATCATGTTTTCCAAGGCCAGTAACGGTCGCCACTAAGTACAGCTTAGGCAGAGTAAGTGTTGGGGTGACGAGCGCTAATTGGGATATGCTGTAGCCTAGCTCTCAGTTGTTGCCAGAACTGCGCAGTGGAACACTAAAGTACCATCCACCCTCAGATGCCTAGAGAAATATTGAATTCAATTAGCCTGAGTGGCTGGTAGGAAATAGTAATCAATTTTGTCAAATATGCTATAATATAGTATACTTGTTTGTAGAACTGTCCATTGATCGAATGAATTCGAAACCTGGGTAGCAGAGTAGAAGAGTGTCTATGGGAAAATTGCAGGAATCCTTGCCCACATTCCCCTTATTTGTGATTCGTTGCCCGAATCACCACAGTGGTAAAAAGATTATCTTCATGAATCCAGAAACGTTAGTGACATAAGTTTTACGCTCATTACAAAGACGTATGGTGTGTGCTCAAATGGAAATATTTTTTTTATGTTGCACAACTTCAATAATCGATTTTTATAACCGTTTAGAAAAACGAATATTTAATTAGTTACTACTAAACGATTATAAATTAATTGGTTCTACCTTTTTTTATACTTGTGGCTTTACGCCTCGTCGACGTCGAGGTCATTAGAGGTGGGATAGGAGTGGGGACAAGGAACGGAAAGGAATTCGGCCATGGTCTTTTGAAGGAAGCATCGCGGCATTCGCCTGGAGCGATTTGGGGAAACCATGGAAAACCCAAATCTGGATGCCCGGATGCGGATTGCAACCTCTGTCCTTCCGAATGTGAGGCCAGAGCGCTAACCGCTCACCCACCACGCTTGGTAGTTGGTTCTACACTTTAATCAAAGAACAATTTCTAAATTGAGTTAGTTGGAAAATGAATTAATATGATAATTTAAAGAAGGAAATTTGTGGCATCATTAATTTGATAAAAGTGGGTACAGAGAAAGTGAAGGATTGCAGAGAAGGAGATAAGCCAAGTGTTTTGTACTGTCTCCACTCACCTCCGGGTGGAAGAAGCCCGGTGGCAGCCTCGCCAGCTTGTTGGACTCGAGGTTGAGGTACTGCAGGCGAGCCAGGGGGTGCAGGTCCGTCTGCCCGACGGTGCGCAGCTCGTTGTTGTCCAGCGCGAGCCACGATAGCGCCTGCAGTGGTCTGAGGAAGTCCGCGGGGAAGTCCTCCCGGTCGAGGCCGAAGCTCATCTCGAGGCTCTCGAGCGTGTTGGCCAGGTCTGCGAGGGCGTCTGGGTGCACGTCTGCCAGCTTGTTGAAGGAGAGGCTGAGCTCTCGCAGGCGCGGCGCGTGCCTGAAGGTGCGCTCGCCGAGGGCCGCGATGCGGTTGTTGCGCAGCAGCAGTGTGTCGAGCGGCCGAGCCCAGCCCTCCAGGTCGCCCGGGCGCACCTCCGTGATGCGGTTGTAGCCGACGTTGAGGTGCAGCAGGCGGGAGCAGTCGCGTAGCCCCGCGTGCGGCAGCCGCGACAGGCGGTTACCCTCCAACGACAGCAGTCGCAGCGTCGACGGAAGTGCCTGTGAATCGCAGCTACATGTTAACACGTTACTGCAGTAGGAAACTAACAGAGGCACTTCAACAGTTTTCATTAAAGAAATTAATTGTTAGTTATCATGCAAACTTTATAAAGTGAACGTTTACATTATAAACAGATTATTGACGTTAAAATTATTATTAATATTATTATTATTTTAATTATGGTGGGAAAGATCTGGGGGCAATGAACGGGATTGAAATAAGCCATGGCCTGGCTGAAGTGATTAGAGGAGGAATGGGAATGGGGACAAGGAATGGGAAGGAAGCATCCCGGCATTCGCCTGGAGTGATTTGGGGAAACCATGGAAAACCCAAATCTGGATATCCGGACGGGGATTTGAACCGGCGTCCTCCCGAATGCGAGGCCATATCTTCGTTTGGATTAATCTATAGAAACCATTGCCGGAAGGCCAGAGCGTTACAACTCAAATACCTCGCTCAGTCCATTTATGGTATAAACAGTTAATAATATATACAGCTTTTCTATTGCGGAATATATTAATATACGGTCCGTTTTGTGGTTAATAAACTACCTAAGGTATGCCTTAATCAAACTATTGATTCCCCTGTGTGGCTATAATTAGTCCGCCATCGAGGTTGGTGGTGGCACACCTGTCGAGTATAGTTAACACTAGGGAGGAGCATCATGTAACCCATTATGACAATAAGTGCGCTGTTGAACAGCATGGCCGAAAGTGAAGCTGGTCAACTACTAACGTCACTTAGGGGTATAGAAGTTCTACATAAACTGTTACGTTTTTTCTAGTTTGATAATAAAATTATGAATGTAGAACTGCAATTTTTAATGACCTACTATGCTGCAAAACTTTCTGATCAAATTGCTTTATAAAATTCAAGTCCTTATTTACAAGTACGCACCAAACAAAACGTTTTTAAAGCGACAGGTAGTTGTGAATTTCAGTTATGGACATTTAACCCGTGAATTACCAGCAAACTTAAATTACAGATTTTTTAAAAATGTCTTTTGCATCAGTCCAGTGACGATAAGAGTATTCAAATTAATTTGTAACAATTAGCCTTCATTGCGTGATGTGACGGATGAAACAATTTCTTAATGTCACTTTTGAAAGGTAACAGTGAATTATTCCTCGATTTTTCCTTGATTCAGGATAAGTTAGAGCCAGTGGTTTTAATCTCACCCACGCGTTGTTTGATTGAAATTGTAACATATTATGAAAACTGAAATTTACTGTGTAGTGACGCATATTCATATCAAAACAAAAGATGAACAAACAAATTTTCTCGATTTCTAATAGTTATATTATTGCGGTTTACAGAATGCATAAACAGCATTGAATTTGCAAACCTAACAGCCATTGAATATACAGACACACTGAGATCAGGATCTTAAATTTACACATTTCTAATCATAAAAAGTGTTGTATATTATCAGCTCTTATTTTCTTAATCAGAGTAGGCAATAACTATGTAGAGGCAGATGACAGTGCTTTCTTCATACCACAATTAAAGATGTGCCTTTAAATGCGACAGAACGTTCCAAATTATCTCTGGATATATAGCAATACTTTTTTGACTCCAAGTCTTATGTCACCCCAGAGATGATTCCCAACTATGGAACACTGCATCGCGATTGTATTGAGTTTATTAATGGCCTGGGCTATATAAGTTGCGTGAATCTTTTTAGTACTTTGCACATCCATTACTGCATAACTCCAACAGCTTTTCCACGATCTAACCATTGGACATTCCGCAGTGGTGTGACAAGATGTAATTAATGTGCCTATACTTTTACTAGAGGACGAGAAAATGGTAATGGTTAATACTCTGATTCATTGTTGGTTTAAAATGGTTCTTTGTTGTTTTTACGTAGACATTAGCAAAGGATTACCAACTGAAAGAGGAGGTGGAGGGTATTTAGACGTGTTAGAGTTGTTACGTACTCTTGCAGGAACATCGCTGATGTTGTTGGCATGCAAGTAGAGGAACTTGAGCCTCCTGAGAGAGGAAACCGCCCGAGGCACCTCGTCCAGACGATTGTCCTCTAGCTCGAGGGCCTCCAGCGAGTGACCGAGGCCGGCGAAGGCGCGCGCGTCCACCAGGCGGCTCTGCAGGCGGTTCTTGGAGAGGAACAGCCGCGCGACGCTGGTGCCGCGGAAGGCCTGCGCCGGCAGCCCCGTCAGCAGGTTGCGGTCCAGGCGCAGGTCGCGCATTTGCAGTGAGCTGTAACAGGGGCGCTGTGCCGTAAGTAGTCAACCTGGAGAAAATAACTATCACCCTTAATACTAGAACACGTGAATCGGCTACACGGGTGGCAGGGGCCGTGTGGAATGCACTGGGTGGTTTTTTTAGGCTGAGGGAGGAAGACCCGAAACACGAAATTCAGTTACGGGCAACCAAATCAGATACAACACCGGAATGTAGGAGCAACGTAAAAGAATCTCGTCAGTTAAAAGTTCTCGTAATTAACTGTAGAAGCGTTTGTAACAACAACCGGAACTTGAAAGCGTTATTTGTAGTACAGAAGCGGATATCGTTATCGGTACAGAAAGTTGGTTGAAACCGGAAATAAGTTCCGCCGAAACTTTTAAAGATAGCATGAACGTTTTTCGTAAAGACAGATTACATTTCATGGAGGTGGGGTATTTATAGCTGTGAGTAAATTTCTCCCATGTAATGAAATAGACGTCGATACGAACTGTGAAATCATATGGATTAAACTCAACGTTGCTGGGTCAAAACTCATCATAGGTGCCTTCTACCGTCCACCTGATTCGGATATAGCTATCGTCGAGGAGTTAAGAAATAATGTAAATAGTATAGCTAGCCGTTTTAAAGATCATGCTATGATTCTAGGAGGCGACTTCAATCTGCCTTATATTGACTGGCGTAATTACGTTCACATCACAGGTAGCAGGGATAAGGCAGCTTCTGAAGTAATTCTCGATTTGTTGTCAGATAATCATCTCGAGCAGCTAGTTAATGAACCTACGCGGTGTCATAAGGGTAGCGAAAACATTTTAGACTTGCTGGTTACCAACAGGCCAGAATTATTCACCGACATTTCAACGACCACAGGAATAAGCGATCACAAAGCGGTAATTGCGACTATCAAATTAATGACCGAGCGAAAAAGGAAAAAAGGGCGGATTGTATACAGATTCAGTAAGGCCTCTAAAGAGTGTTTTAGAACCTACCTGAGGAATAAATACCATAACTTCAAGTCAACAAAGGGACCACCGTTGAAGAGATGTGGCATCGTTATATACATATAGTCAGGGAAGGCATGGAAATACAGTATACCAAATCGTACAATAAAGGGAGAGGATGATCCACCGTGGTACACATGCGAAGTCAAAAGATTACTCAAAAACAAAGGAAAATACACGCACGCTCAAGAAGGAAGGGGTGTCGCAGCGATTTAGAAACCTTAGCTGATTTAAGAGGACGTATTAAGAATGTAATGCGCGAGGCCTTTAACGATTTTCACTCCAACTCTCTCTCTAAGAGTCTCACAGAAAACCCAAAGAAATTTTGGTCGTATGTACGAAAAGTTAATTGTACCAACAGCAATATTCCAGCACTAATTCGTGAAGGTTCCGAGGTTAATGAAAGCCGCGATAAAGCTAACGTACTAAATACTGTATTCAAAAATTCATTTACAAATGAACATAAGGATAGTATTCCCGTTTTCCCACGCCGTGGCGAGTCGGTGATGGAATCATTACGAATAGATACTGCAGGTATAAGCAATTAGAGCTCCTGAAGTGGGGGAAAGCACCGGGCCCGGATGGAATTCCAGTAAGAGTATTTTCAGAGTATGCTGGAAATCGGGCCATTTCTGTCTGATATATTCAGTAAATCATTAGAAGAGCGAAAAGTACCTTCAGACTGGAAAATCGCGCAAGTAACTCCGATTTTCAAAAAAGGTGATCGAAGTGATCCTGGGAACTATCGTCCCATATCTATAACATCTGTTTGTAGTAGAGTTATGGAGCATATTATATGCTCGAACATTATGAATTTTCTAGATATAATAATTTGCTTACAACAAATCAACATGGATTTCGGAAGAAAAGATCATGTGAAACACAGCTGGCCCTATTTACACACGACGTAATGAAAGTTATCGATACAGGTTCACAAGTAGATGCAATTTTTTTAGATTTCCAGAAAGCCTTTGACTCTGTGCCACACAACCGCCTTTTAGCGAAGCTTCGAGCGTACGGTATATCGGATCAGCTTTGTGAATGGATAAAGGATTTTCTAACTGGTCGGTCGCAGTATGTTGTCGTTGAAGGAGAAAGTTCTTCTAATCTAGATGTTACATCGGGTGTACCTCAAGGAAGTGTAATAGGACCACTTCTTTTCTTAATTTTTATAAACGATCTCGGAGACAAAGTGAAAAGCCTTTTTAGATTGTTTGCTGATGATGCGGTTATTTATAGGGAAGTAAGAACTTTGGCCGATTGCTTAGAAATTCAGCGCGATCTGGATGTTATTTTGGCTTGGTGCGCTGAGTGGCAACTTACTCTAAACTGTAAAAAGTGCAAGACAATGAGCATAACTAACAAAAAGAATCCGATTGTTCAGAATACGAGGTAAACAATACAGTTATTGATATGGTCGATTCTATTAAATATTTGGGAGTAACAGTACAAAGGAACATGAAATGGGACATTACACATTAATTCTTTAGTAGGTAGAGCAAATTCTAGGCTGCGATTCATAGGTAGAATCTTGAAAAATTGTAATGAACAAACAAAGGAGATAGCGTACAAATCTCTTGTGCGTCCACATTTGGATATTGTTGTGCCATTTGGGACCCGTTTCGTAAGGGATTGATCGAAAGTATAGAGTAAGTACAGAGAAGAGCCGCTCGATTCGTGACCGCTTGCTACAGTCCTTATGAAAGCGTCACAGAACTGATTAGTAGATTAGGTTGGGAGTCTCTGGTAGATAGACGACGCACGTTTCGTTTAAACTATTGGAAAACATGCGTACTCCCACTTTCACTTTTGAGTGTAGTGAAATACTTCTTCCACCAACCTATTTGAGTCGGAACGACAGGAAAGATAAATTAGAGAAATAAGGTGCCGGACTGATTCTTATATGAATTCTTTTTTCCCTCGTACCATTAGGGATTGGAATGCACAGCAAAGAGATTAGCTTTGGTGCTGAGCACCCTCTGCCACCCACAATTTTGTGAATTGCAGAGTATATATGTAGATGTAGGTAGATGAATGTACGAAAAAAATCAAGTGCTCTCCACATGTACAGCCAAAGGCAAGTGGTTTATATGGAGGTAATTACACGCCATGCTCTGTAGTTTTAACTTGTGGAGGAGCGGAGTCCCGCTGTTTTAGTACGTAAGATATTCGTCATGCCGCTGTTTTTAGATGACTGACAGCCAGAAATAGTAAGTAACCAAGATGTTCAATTCCAATTGTATTTTCAAAATGTATTTCTTCACCGAGCGGTGTAAGAAGCACAGGATAAAAAAAAAATAATCAAAGTACCCGAATATTAACTATCGAGATTTTAAGTCAAACTAAGAATTAGGGTTTAATTTTATTTCATAGAAATGTTAACTACTACAGTAAAAATATCTCCCACAATGGACATTGCTTACGTGGGCAGTAAACCATAACATAGCGTGATATAAGAAATTAAATTTGTTTCCAGGAATGTTATTCAGTTTGTAATAAAGCTACCGAGCGTGGTGGTGTAACGGTTAGCGTTCTGACCTCGCATTCGGGAGGATGGCGGTTCGAATCCCCGTCCGGGCATCCAGATTTGGGTCTTCCATGGATTCCCAAATCACTCCAGGCAAATGCCGGGATGCTTCCTTCAAAAGGCCATGGCCGAATTCTTTCCCATTACTTGTCCCCATCCTTTCCCGTCTCTAAAGACCTCGCTGTTGAGAGACGTAAAGCAGTTTACAAAAAAAAAATGTAATGAAGCTGCAGAAGCTTAGCAAGAAAATGATTTACTATTGTTGCCGAGTCGTATAAAAATTAGTGCGGGCTACATTGCAATCATTTAGAAAGCAAGCGATACTGGTCTCCAACTACAACGTTATTCGTCACTTGATTCGTATATTCCCATGTGCGTTACTACTATCTGATGGTACTGAAATATTGCAGAATGTCTTCTCTCAAGACAACGCGACAGAATTTTGAGTCGCCACGCTAAAATTACTGGCATCTAAAATCAAGTTCTGGACATATACCTTTCAGTAAATGAGAAAGACAGGTCAGTCGCAACATATTGTGGCTAGCTGTTGCCTGCAAATTCATTTACGTGGACTGTTAATGTACGGAATAAACTGATCATGTCACAGTTAGCACACCACAGCTAGGGGAGGGTGGGAGTGACTTAATGCAGTTCGTGTTCTGAAATCACGTTGAGGATATCGATCGCGAGAAATAAGTAACCAGAATTTCTCATATGAATCACGATCAACGAAAAATCGACACTAATTTGTGGACACTTTTATGATAAATTTCCAATTTTTCCAAGCTCACACAAAAATGACAATACCCTAATTTACCCCCATGACCAGGGGTAACTCATTATTGAAAATCTAATCAAAATCTCACCTGTAGTTTTCGAGTGAATCTCGTCCATTCGAATAAAGAGATAGATATAAATACCGCGCGTCCACCAGGCGGCTCTGCAGGCGGTTCTTGGAGAGGAACAGCCGGCCGACGCTGGTGCCGCGGAAGGCCTGCGCCGGCAGCCCCGTCATTTCAAACTTATCTTTTTCAAAAATATCTTAAATGTAAAGACTTTCTTCTGATTATTGTCTAATGATATATATAGATTATGGACAAACAGTAAGGAACAGTTGACGAATTGCGTCCAGTTACAGATTGATGCGCCTAGCACGCTTTTGTAAAGTGTAAAGAGGCCTTAGTAATGTTACTTTGTTCACGTAAAAAATATACAAGGAAATATTACTCCAGCCTCCTTAAGTTTGAGGAGCTCAAAAAGAATCCCTTCATAAGATTCAGTACACAGATAAGGTGCTCCAGAAAACGGAACCTCGTATACCGATGTTCGGCATTCTGAAACAACGAAACGATCTGAAGGCTGATGCAGCCTGCAAGGGCAGGCGTGAGACTAGACTAGGCGCTATTACAAAGCAAATAGTTTAGCCTCATAGCCGTAGTAAACTAAGTTCATTCCGTATGCGGAAAATGTGAACGTAACCGTAAAACGAATGCATGTTTCTAAATACAGTTGGAATAAAGAGAGTTTAGTATTTCTTGCAAATTTCGGGTAAAAAAATTAGCATTTTAAAAGTTTAAGTAACCAAAGCAAACATTTTAGCATAAAACAAAACCAAAATATCTTAGTTTTCAAGAGATATCATTAAGAGTAGCAATATTCAATTGAAATCACTTTTCTTTCATGCACTGGTGCCCAGTAAACGAAACTAAACTTGTGGCACGCAGAAAATGATATTCCATATGTTGTGATAGATTTTGAGCATATGTTAATTGGAGAACGATATCGCTGGTGTAAACGATCCAAGATGCAGAGAAAATAGTGAAGGTTTAGAGAATTCGTGAGTTATTAGGACTCCTTGAAAAAAACAGAGGGCAGAAATTCTTAAATTACGTTTGTGAATCGGTTAACCATTTACATCTTTGCCAGTCATTCATATCATTATTTTTTATATTAACAGTGTATTAGTTGTTCAGTTTTAGGTTCCTGTTTTCTCATTTTCGAACTTTTTCTGTTCTCTTTTTTCACAGTGACATTAGCCTTAATGTAGTAGCAAATTTTTTTATCTGTTATTAGGCACTTATTCTCAAAATGTGTGAATTATAATTTTTAGCTTCAAGAAAAATGATAATAAATTGAAAGTTCAACTGCCCTCGAATGAAGTTATTACGTATGTGTCAGTTTAAAATGATGTGATTGCCGTGGATTTGAGTGACTAATGTAAGTCCTCCTGGTCGATTAAATTCGCAGATAGGTACAATGTTATTAGCTATTCTACTATTGTCTCCAATAATTAAGCGATGTGTGGGAAAGGAAATATCAAAATATAGTTGACGTTATCTGAAAAGTTTCGAAGACATTGCAAAGCAATGTGAATAACTAACAAACAGAATTCATTTCTTTAGAATTACAAAGTAAACAGTAAGGTATTGATATGGTCGATTTTTTTACCTACAAAACATCATGGAATGGGACTTTCACGATAATGCGGTCTTAGGTAGAACTAAATCTAGACTGCGATTCATAGGTCGAACCTTGAAAAATCGTAATACACAAACAAAGGAGGTAGCGTACAAAACTCTGGTGTCTATTTTTCTCGTGTTTGGTATCCGTTTCGTAGGGGATTGATTGACAGTATAGAGAAAGTACGGAGAAGAACTTCTTGATTCGCGACTGCTTGCCACAGCGTCCTGCTATTCTATGGTAGACAGATGACGTAGGATACGTTTGAAGTTATTGTTAAAATGGGTACACACGCTTTCATTTGCGAACGCGACTAAATACTTCGTCCAATAACCTACTTGGGCCGCAATGAGAGTTAAGATAAGATCATAGAAATAAGGTGACGCACTGATGCTTTGATTTCTTCCTTTCCTCGTGTTTTCGGGACTGGAAAGGACAGAGTAGTGCAATTGAATAGTTCGAGATTGCAAAATCAGAGTTTGTTTTAGTGGTGGTTAGTCCTTGAGCGGAAGCCCAGACACCCCTGACCAACCGTATTCCTGTGAGCTCAGAGAGGGGTGCAAGGATAGGTCTGTATGACTACTTTGTAGTCAGAACTGCTATAGTAGAACAGTTCGATGCTTCAAATAGTGCGAAAGAAAAAGTTTTATATAAACACTTTACATAAGAGGCAGGTTGTGACTATCATTTGATCATTGCCTGATATCATCAGCAAAAGCAACCACAGTTGCTTTGAGTGATCTTCAAATCCCACGCAGATCAGTCTCCAAAATTACAAGTGACGAGTTTCGAATAAATTGCCACACATACCGATACACATATTTACGAGCTACAAGCGCCGTGATTTCAACACAGCTTTGTGTTTAATGTAAAGTCATATCATGTTTAGTTCAAGGTAACTTTTATTTTTGCTAGCCTGGTATCTGATTGAAATCATAATGTCATTCGGAGTAACCCTTTTGATTATTTGTTGTAAATGTTATATAATAAAGTTCAGAAGTACTGTTAACAGTTTACATAAGTAATAAATTAATTTATATGTAAAAATATTTCATTTTTTGAGTGCCTTGAAATAATAAATTAGGTAAAAGATAAAGGCTCGTATGGTCATAATGACCTGGTGACAAAATTTTTACAGGCTGCACATTTCGTCCCTGTAATAGCCGCCTTAACCTAACCCGGTAATCCGACTGGATATAAGGGACCTACAATTTAATTTGTAATCCAATCCACGACTTTACATTACGCAGCAAGCTGTGCCAGAGGTGAAGACTGGGTTAAGGGGCTTTGAGAATCCCAACCGAGGCAGGGATTCAATCGGGGACCTATCGATCTCCAGTCAGACGCCTTAACCACGGAGCCATTAGAACAATTTATAATAAATTAATAAAATATTAACTGAATATTGACCTATTAAATAAAACCTTACTATCTTTGCTTTTGGGTTTACGCCTCGTCGACGTCGAAGCCTGTAGAGGCGGGAAAGAATTGGGATCAAGGAATTGAAAGAAATTCAGCAATCGTCTTTTAAAGGAACCATCCCGCCATTCGCCTGGAGTGACTTGGAGAAACTACGAAAACCCAAATCGAGGATGGTCGGATCGGGATTCGAACCCTCGTCCTCCAAAATGAAAATCTTACAGCCAATGGCATTATTAAAGAGGAGATTAGTTTTTGTGCAAAGCACCCTCTGCCACACACTTTTTTCTGAATGCAGAGTGTATGTACAGATGTAGACTTATAAACTCTTTCGTATGAGGCGTACCCGTTGAAGATGTTGGGCGGCAGCTGGGCGATGCGGTTGTCGCCCAGGTCGAGCAGCTCGAGGCGGTGGGCCCGCGGCAGGACGGGCTCCGCCGGCAGGTGGGAGATGTAGTTGTCGCGCAGGTAGAGCCACAGCAGGTCGGGCAGCGCGTCGAGCGCCGCCGTGGGGAACGCCGTGAGCAGGTTGTGCGCGGCGCTGAGCGTGTTGAGCGAGGGCGGCAGCGCGTCAGCGGGCAGCGCGCGCAGGCGGTTGGAGTCGACGTTGAGCCAGGTGAGCCGCGAGCAGTCCCTGAGAGAGGACCGCCGAGGCCCCGCCCCGGACTCCTCGCCTCCCTCCACGCCGTTAGCGGCCGTCGAGACGGGCAGCTCGGCCAGCTGGTTCTCGCCCATGAACATGCTGGTCAGCGAGCCGCACGTGTGCAGCCAGTCTCCTTCCAGGGACGCAATCTGGTTGCTGACGTCAGCAAAAATACAGACGACATTAATAAAATCTCTGGCAGTCACTTCGCTCTCGGTGGTTTTAACAATATGGATGTGTGTTCGTTTACAACTAGGCACAGGTTAAGCCGACGTTTGGCTTGAATTTGCTTTGGACGAGTATACATCCGTGTTAGAATTATGGTTGTTAACCCTAGAGGGACCTACAGTTTAACGTGGAATTCGAACCAAGGAAGCATTGTGGCGTACTTCACATTACACAGCAGTCTGTAGTAAAGGTGAAGGTCGGGTTAAGGGCCACTTGAAAATCCCAGCCGAGACCGGGTCCAAACTGGGGTCCTCTCGATTTCCAGTCAGATTCCTTACATAATTCAAGTTTTTTGTGTGAAGAGTAGCCAAAAGAAATGAGAATGGTCTTATCACATTAGAAGCCTCGTAAATTACCTAAGGCTCACTAATATTGAGATATGGACACATAGAGATGATGAGAGAGTAAAACATTGCCAACAGATCAATAATTTCAAACTAAAGTCCTACGAAACGGACTGTGAATACTATAATAACTGTGAAACGTATACTTTTTATAATCGGAAAGCTATTACGAGTATTGTTCGATTATACGGTTACATGCTTGAAATCTTATGACGTACACTAGTGAGCTAGTGAAGAAACTTAAATCGTCATCAAGCTCTTAGGGTTTAATTTTTTGTCGTAATAATTTATGGAATAATGGAAGAAAAATACGATAAATTAGGCATATGTTGAAGTTTCTTACGCGCTGGTTCATATGGCTCTCATAATGAAATATCAAAAGGTTACTCTTATATACGAAGGCTGAAAAAGCTACTCAGTAACCGAAACACTCCATCTAGTTAGTTTTGAAACTAGAATCAGTACTTTCATAGATATGATATGATGTTCCAGAGAAACTGCCAAATTTCTTAGACTCTGTCACGCTTCCAGTTTGCACTGAATTTCAATGAACCTTCTGGAAGCAACCCAACACGATAAGTATGTAACAAGGAATCTGCGCAGTCCGCAACTATCGGAAGTATCTCATTCTTCCTGTTAATACTGACAGTGAAATTTATACCATCTATGATATTCCGAAAATATACGAAATGAGCTTGGTCAGTGAACTCTAAAATTCAAGAGCACACGGGTTTGAGGTCTGAACCGCCCATCTATACTTTGGTTCCCCGAAATAACTTCGTCCGTCAAAATCACGTGACCGAATTTCTTCCCATGCTTTGGCTCCCATCTTCCCCAGTTGTGGTGAATTCAACCTCAAGGAGCAGTAATGCTCAAAATTAGCGGACTTGCATGTTATGTTAACTTCAAAAACATGTACCACTACAATAACAATTTTTTCAGGTAGAAATTTTCTACGAATTAATTTTGAACAATTACAAGTGTTTGTATACTAGAAAGACACAAAAATTAGACTGTATTGTCTGCGATATAATGCTGTCTTTCTTATGCTGCATTATCGGTAGTGAGATATTGGGTTATTCTTATCGCTGAACCATTTTGTGACAGAGAAAGAAAAAACAGCGAAATATTTCAAGCGTTTCGCCTGTCACCTAAATGTCAAAATTGTTGTAACATGCTGCCATGTGAGAAAGGTAGATTATTAGTGAATAATTTTCGTTCAATCGCAGTAATCCCAGATATTTCGGGTTGTTTTAGAATGTAAAAAATTTTGACGGTGACTCAAAGCGCTCTGTACTCAGCGTTTCTCTCATTTGATCGTTTTTTTCGGATAGGGAGTTGCTGTTTTTCCGCTGTGTTTTTGTGCACTTTGCTACAAACATTCTGGCGGCAGTATTTTTCCAGCTCCGGGGCCGTGACTGTCACAGAGTTGATCCTTCCTGTGGTTGCAGCTGGCCTGTATCAGAGGAGGACATTATTCATGAGTCGACTCTCACTGCCTTGCGATTCCCTTCGAGCGCGGTGCCAGGACTACCTTTATAATGCATGGTCCTCGGGGGCCACGTCTCACCCAGGGAGTCAGGGTGGGCATAGCGACACGTGCTTTCAATACGTCTGAAGAACTACAGACACATGTGGAAACAGCAGCAGCTTGGCTTCAGTTCACTGGGGGTAAGGTTAAAACTTTATATTACATTCAAGGTACGTCCAGTTTTATAGTCTGGGAAAGACACTAGCGTTTATATAGAAGTACTCTGAAAATATTTATCAACAGTGCCTACTCTTTTGGATTAACATAAACTATTTCCATTATGCTATTAAAAGTAATAATAAACCTGCCATTTTTCCTCAACTGCTCTTAAACAAATTACAAATTCATACCGAGCGTGGTGGTGTAACGGCTAGCGTTCTGGCCTCGCATTCGGGAGGACGGCGGTTCGAATCCCCGTCCGGGCATCCAGATTTGGGTTTTCCATGGTTTTCCCAGATCACTCCAGGTGAATGCCGGGATGCTTCCTTCAAAAGGCCATGGCTGAATTCCTTCCCATTCCTTGCCCCCCCATCCTTTCCCGTCTCTAAAGACCTATTTGTTATAGGAGACGTTAAGTAGTTTAAAAAAAAATTCATATAAAATTATCGTCGTAGTAGTATTCATTACCCCTTCAAATCTCACTTAAAATTGTTTCAATTTATTGTTTTTTAGTTGTTTTTAAATTTCTCCTGACGACACAACACATGATAATATTTAATAATTCACAAGAAGCTAACACAGTTTGCTACTTTTTTTTTTTTTTAAAGTTTATTTTATCTACAGGACTACCATTGAATTAAATTCGTTTTCTCAAGTTTAGCTGTAATAGATTTAGTAAATAATGGACATCAATTATTAACTATTCTTCATTGGCAACAAAACTCTCACGGCTGTTAAAGTTTTCTGAGCAACCATTAAAGATTAGAAAAATGTCGAACTCTGCATGAAATAAAATACTGGAACTACATTTCGAATAAAGGAACGAGAATGATCGACTGACGTAAATACAGATGTCACCAACGTCGGTCTCGAAAGAAGTCAACGGCACAGAATTTCTCACTGTTATAAAACTGATTTACGTAAACCTAATTAATATTTTCATCCGAAGATATCAGCTGCTGGAAAGTTCAGTCTCCATGTTCCTCGGGTGCATCCCAGCATTAAATTTAAACATTTCGGACTCTCCTAATTGTTACTTTTACTCACTTTAACGGACGGTAGTTTCTTTATCAAGCACATAATTTAAAACACTAAAAACTGTCTCAAGTTAAAGCGAGAGAGTAAAGAGGACACAAGGGGTATATAATAACAAGACAGTGCCTAAAATCGATATTAATGCGATGTGGTCACTGTTGGAATGGTAACTATCAGCAACACAGGTACCACGCTGTTTTCTACGCTGACAACATTAGATACCTAGAAATATGAATGAATTAAAAATGTTTCTAGTATGATTCAAAATGAAAGAAGAAAAAACAAGAATGTAGAAAACAAAATGAAATACGAAATGTAGTCACACTAGTGAAATATAAACTGATCAAATTTTGCTGGTGTGAAAAATAAAATTGTATTCAGACAAATATTTTACAAACAGATTCCCAAAGCTACAAACAGTGAATAGTAGCGAAAAAGAAAACTCGCAAGAATAGAAATCATTGCCCTCCGTGGGGATACAACTTTTTATATAATGTGCAAAAAATCAAGGTGAGGACTGAATATGTTATGATATCTAACTTCAATAAGTAACCGGTTTATTTATTGCAATGAGACAATGAATTTTTAATTTTCAATTTTTAAATTTCGATTCCTCATAAATGAACATTTTACCGTGACGAATGGCATAAGTGAGAGATATTAGAGATGTTAGACTATTACCACGTTTGTGTTGAGATTCAGACCTTTTTCCTTAGCTGCTATTAATAAGGATTCTGTGAACTTATCCGTCTATTGCAGCTAAATAAAAAACTTCGTTTTTTGGCAGACGCGTTTCGATTTATTCAATCATCTTCGGTGCCCTGGAACAGTTTTATTTACACTCTTTGATCTTGTTTAAAATATTTTTATAATTCTAATCTGTTAATAAGTGCAATGAATGTTACATTCTACTTACAGTTTTTGTTTCTTGTTTTTACATCGAAGTCAGGGGAAGTTCCATTTCAGTGCTTTTTCTATTGCTTTTTGTGTGTTCCACACATATTTTAAACAAGATCAAAGAATGTAAATAAAACTGTTCTAGGACACCGAAGATGATTAAATAAATCGAAACGCGTCTGCCAAAAAACGAAGTTTTTTATTTAGCTGCAATAGACGGATAAGATCACAGAATCCTTGTTACCATGTTTGTTCTGAAGAACTTTCCTTACAGAAATAATTGATATATAGTGCTAAAATGTTTCTTTTACTGCTCCAGTGCCCGGCCACGTAGAGTCACAAGACATACCACAGATTTGAAGCTACACCAAAAAATTTCAAACTGCGAACACCTCATTCAGTTTAAGATGCTACAAAAACAAAGAAAGTGGCAGACACAGTGCACTCATTTGTTTATACTTACAGATAAACTTACCTGTGCAAGTTTAACCAGTCGAGATTTTTGAGTGACTGAAGAGCTTCAAATGGCACCTCATCCAGATCGTTGTAACTCAGGTCTACTGATTTCAGCGCTTCTTCAGATGATCTGTGAAAGGAAATACGTATTTTGTAGATCATTCTACGAAAGCTGACCTCATAACAAAAAATCGTAATAAATCAAATACTGACTGGAATAAAATTTGAAGAGTTTTTAAATTGGTTCCTAATCATCGAAGGTCACAGAATTTAAATTTTCTTTGTACGTGTATTGACGCGAATTGAAGATTATTTCCTTCCATGAGTCCTTTCTTACCTTAAAACACTAAATATGTCATATGTCTTAAACTAACTACAAAATCCTCGGTACAGTGAACAGATATCCTGGACATAATAGCATTTGGGGAAGGTATTGAATCCCGATTAGGTCTATTTGTTTTAAATTTATTCCCAGAAGTGCTTCTCACTGCAAGGAATTAGATGTTGGTACTTGATAAAATACATTGGTTCAGGTAACGAGATAGGCAGAAAAAGTCTGGTCGTGTGTCAGTGTGTACACGGCAAGATGTGAAATATTTATGTATTTTTAATGCATTTGTACAGTAAATAGGATCTTGGTCCACGTTATTCTCGTAAATGAATAAAACTAATATAAATCAACAAATAACAACTAACAACGAAAAGAGTAACTCAAAATATTGATGTGGGTATTAGTTTGTAACAATGACAACTCCTTCGGATGTAGATATATCATCTGACATCGTCACGTGATTTTGAGAGAGAATTAACGAAATTTGAGCCTTAACAATTTTGATATGATTTAGATATAATCATAGAAACTGTAACGCGTAACGTGAACTAACTCAAAACTACCCACTGTTTAACATGACCTGACAGCGCACACAGTCATAGCTGGTTGCTTCAAACTATCATTAAGTTCGCATGCGCACAACGTTACGGCGCATATGCACTCAACATGTAACACAAAAAAGAAATATTAATAATAATAAAAACAGCTAAGGTCATTAGAAAAGTGAAACTCAAATTTGAGAAGGAGCAGCTAAATGAGATAGAAGAAAACTTCAATTGAAACAACACCAGAGATTTCTATCGAACGTTTATGTCCAAAATTCAAGGTTACTCTCCGCATAACCTTTGCTTCAGGAATGATCAGAGTAAACTAATCCTAAACAATAAATAAAACTGCGAACATGTGGCTAAATACTTTAAGCAATTATTTAACTGTCAACCCCCTCAGAATGAAATAACATTTTTTGAAACAAGCAATAAACTTCCAGACTCGGCTTTGCCAGATAAGAAGGAAATAGGGTAAAGTATAAGGAGCCTTAAGAACAACAAGACATCTGGAAAAGACTCCATGGTTGCCAAGCTTATTAAGTTTGCTGGAGAGAAGGTGATAGACCAACTTGAGAAACTCTTCCAACAAATCTGGCTTGAAGAAGAGATACCAGAAGAGTGGAGGGACGCTGTCATCCATCCATTACACAAAAAGGGAGACAAATCAAATGTGAATAATTACAGACGTATATCACTACTACCTGTGGCATACATAATACTCTCCAAAGCACTGCAGTGAAGAATAGAGAAACACATAGATCGACAACAAGGAGAATAACAGGCAGGATTTAGGAAAGGACGATCTTGTGCGGAACAGATCTTGACTATCACGGCCTTGATGAAAACGAAGGCAGTAGCAGGGGATAAAAAGGTGATCATGACTTTTGTGGACTTCAAGAAAGCGTATAATTCTGTATACGGGGATGTACTAATATAGGTTTTGAAAGAATTCTGATTAGACAATAAGACAACATCACTAATACAACAAACTTTACAGAACACCGAACCCACGTTAAATTTTTAGGAGAACTGTCAGATCCCACTGAGATCAGAACCGGAGTAAGGCAAGGTGACGGGCTATCCCCGCTATTGTTCAACTGCATCTTGGGAAAGGTCATCAGAGAATGGCGGAAAGTGATGTGTCAGTCAAACATCCTGAACGGAATTAGACTAAGGACACCAGAAGAATGGCTTGTCATTTGAATGTCTCGCTTTGCGGATGACATTGTGTTCTTTGCAAGAGATCTGGAGACTGCGATCAAACAGATAGAAGTCTTGAAGGAAACAGCTGAGAAAGCAGGACTACAAATATCGTTTGAGAATACGGAATACATGAATATAGACGCAAAAGACCAGACAAGGACAGTGAAAACTAAATATGGTAATATTAAAAGAACACAGAAGTTCCAATACCTTGGTAAAATTTTTACTCCCAATTTTAATGAAAAGGCTGCAGTTGAAGATAGGGCGAGAAAGATGGAAACAGCTTTCAGGATTTGTCAAAAGACATACAAATCAAAATTACTCTCCATTCAGGCGAAATACGAGAACTATAGTACGGTAATGAAGCCAGAATGTTTATACGCAGCAGAAACATTAGCCAGAAAGAGACTGGCGGAAATAAAAATAATAATAATAATAATAATAATAAAAAAAGTTTCAAAGGAAAATCTTGGGACAAAACAAGTGACAGGAAGTGAATTTAATTTCAGTTTCAGATCGAACCAAGAATTATACGTCAAGTCTGAAAAGGTATCAAACACAATTAAGAAAAGGAGATTAACTTTCTATGGACACATCAAGAGAATGGAACCAGAAAGAATGGCACAGAAAATACTCAAATTTCAAGAGAAAAGGAAGACTCAAGTTCCATGGGTGAAGGAGGTCCATCAGGATCTGAAAAGATGTGGGATCAGTATGGAAGACATACAAGACAGGGAATTATTCAGAGGAAAAATTGCGGAGGTGAAGGATCTGACTGCAGAAAAACCAATCAGGAAAAAGAGGGCATTTTCAGAGGAAGAAAAAGCAAGAGTGAGCCAGAGAATGATAGAGTACTGGCGACGGTGGAAGGAAACTGAGAAGAGGAAATGAAGTTGCGTAGTCGTAGTCTATAGATGGCTGAAACGAAAGTAATAATAATAATAAATATCATGCCGATGGAAGTTTTAATTCATATCGTTGAAATAACAGTGTGACTAGAGTGTACTGAAGTAGCGAAGACAGATGATTGGAGCGTGAGTACTGACGCGAAGGCCCTGGGCGCGACGGCCTGCAGGTTGTTGCTCATGAGGCGCAGCGACTCGACGGCGGCGCCACCCAGCGCGTCCGCGTCCAGCTGCTCCAGCCCAGAGCTCACCACGTCCACGTGCGACACCGACGCGCCAGCGGGCAGGTCTGCAACCACAAGAGACACACTGTCAGCAGGGCAGAGGGATTATTCTTTGTTGGCGAAATACTCAAGATTACCTTATACCCATACTAATCCAACCTCAGGCATGATTCCTTACAGCGATATTTTATGACAGTAGCACTGTGATATTCACGTTTGATAGGTCTATGAAGGTGTTACTAAGTCAATGACTCAAACGCTACTGCTTTAGTCTAATATTAAGTCAAATTTCGAAGTTAGTAGGAAATAAATTCCTTAAAGCTATTTAAAAAGCGTTTAGTTCTGCTGTCATTAGATACGCATACTGTATTACTTGTAGCAAAGAATACATGAGGTAGTGTATATCATACTAGTGAGAAAATATATTTTAAAGTTGAAAACCATTATAATTTAACATACGGTGTTAAACTTGAAAGTTTTCAGCTCCGACCTATGAATTGTGAGTCTGTCAGGAAACTATAAAAAAAAATTAAATCTCTGGTAATCAACATTCTGTCAAAAAAAAGGGTCTTACAATATTCCTAAAACAAGCTGAATCAACTACATTGCTGTTTACAGTCGAAGTCAACTAATTTTTATACTATACACCTAACATATTTCAATATTAGTTGTTAATAGATAACCTGATCGAGGCATTATCAGCGACGTATCTGCCTTAAAATGTTTATGCTAGAAACGTAATATTACTACTCAGTATTTACATTTATTAGATTTGTAGCTGCACATCTCTGCTTTCTATCCGAAAGCATGTTCAGATTAGAGCTTTTATCAGGATTTTGCAAGCTATAATTGTAAATAACGCACTTTCTCGCAGTTCAATTTTCTGTTGTGGCATTCTTGTTCTGTTTGATGCCCGGCCTGTGATAACAGTGCCAGTTTTAAAAGTGCGTGAATGGGTGACATTTGTCTTATTTTGTTTCATGTGTGGGTGCGTGAGTGTGAGGGTTTATTTTCATGTCTGTGTGTTTACCAGCTTGAATAACGTTCTATGTCAAGGTTTACGTGGTAGTTCAGTAGCCGTTTACCACTATCTATTGCTTCAGAATATGGTAATTTCCCTATAAAGTGAGGGCGTTGAGCCTGTAGTTGTTGATAGTGAGAATTTTCATATCTGTGTTTATGTTTTGTAATAAATTATCATTTTCTGTGAGAGATTCACCATATGTGGAATGGGTACTGTACTTCAATGCGTTGGGAAAAAATCCAAAATGTGCATCTACAAAGCTGTACTAATCAATATAAATAATAAGTGGTAAGCAACTACGAAATCTCACTTGTTTAGAATTATATAAAATATAATTTAATAAGTCTGTCCCGTTAGTGTGCCTCAGTGTGCCGCACAGTGGATCGAGGAGGTACGACTGGACCGGGCTCGAGCCCATGACCCCGCGCACCGGGGCCATCAGGGTTAAGGCCGGGGCAGTTCTAAATATCAGCCTCATAAACTACACATTTCACCAAAAAGAAATAAACTCATCACACACGAAACATAGTTACACATTTTGTATACAGGTGGCGATACTACACTTCCTCAATTAGTTCGTATTACGACCTAGCAGTAGGTGCTTGGCGTCAGCAGCGGAATGTGGACATAAAATCAGAGTTCAGATTTGATCATGCCAATGATCATTAAAACTGATCAAAGGCAGTCGACACCTAATATTGTGAAAATGTGTTAATTTAAAAAATTAGTAAAACTAATTGTGAAAAAAATCAAAAATTAAAATTAACTAATATTCGTCGCTGACGATGCCTCGATGAGAGATGAAAATAGTGCGATAATAAACATATAAAAAACAGTTGTATTGGCGTCATCTATTAACAACTAATTAAGAAAGCAACTGCGAGGGAAAAAATGGCCTGATACAGCATTGCATTACATCAGTATTGATCTGAAGGCCTTATGGACGGCGCGTTCCAGAGCGAAATGTTCGTATGTGTTGACGGGTGCACACTACACCTGCGTCTATACCTACCGAGAGCCAGTACCTCAAGGACACCTGTTTCCACTTTCTGCTATAAGCGATCTGATTGAGAGGAGAGACGACTTTAGTTCAGCCACCAAATTGACTTCACGTGGCAGAGATACGGTGAAAAAAATTGATGCGTTCCACACTGTCATATATGTCCCTCCTTTAAAGACAGCAGTCCAGCAACTAGATCCATTCATTTTTCAACCAGCTATGCAGATTCGGTTTAGCTGTTCTCGACCCTACTAGAAGGTTTATTGTTCTGCTCTCCGAGCGAAGAGGTCAACAGACATTTAGAGACATCGAGGTATCAATGCATTGATACGAAGTCTATGGGAAAAAAAACAACCGCATGAATTAAGTCGCTTATCGGAATCTGTCGATCTTGAGCATTTTTTTTGCTGCTTAGTCTTTAGGGGGAGTCGAGATCATTAGCGCCCTACACACGCCGAGATTAACCGCAGTCACCATGGCAGATACAGAAATATGAGATAATGGGTGTTCATAACGTCTCCCAGTGCTTCGCTAAATGCCATATTTTCTCATGCATACCAGACAAGATTATTCAGTTCATTTATTATATTAACACTATTTCAGACCCCATTCAAAATTAAGAAATAAATATGTGCTTTTGCCAGTACAAATCTGTTGTAAACTACAATTAGTAAAGAAAAATTAAGTCTACTAGAAATCCGTTAGCGAATAATATTAAATGTTTTATGAAATTCGGTTGTATTTGCAGAAGATATTATATTTGTTTGTCCACTAAAGTGCATCAGATATATTCTAGTAACTTCTTGTGTGACAACACAACCTATGTGCGGCTCATGTGGCACGTGTACGAAGTCACCGGCAAATATTTCTAAACTATAAATTTATGTACATAACATTTGCTGTTCTTGTATTTTCACTTATGGCCTCAGGCCTCGTTGACGTCGAGGTCATTAGAGGCGAGAAAGGACTACCAGCAAGGAAGGGAAGGGAAGGAATACGGTATTGGTATTTTGAAGGAACCACCACAGCTCTCGTTACGAGTGACTTGAAGAAACCATGGAAAATCCAAATCTCGAAGGCCAGACGGAGTAATGCTTTTTACTTTTTTTCGTGTAACAAATATGATCCCGGAGAATGAATAAAACCTAGATGTCTTTTGAGAAGTTACGTTTCTTTCAGCTATTTCCTTTCTCCGGTGTTCTTGCAGCTTACAGTAACTTAAAATTTAGTGTTTTATGTTTTTAATTTAAAAAGTTAAGAAGTTAGGCAGTGGGTTTTCACAGCTTTCAAGGGGAGATAGAGCTCAGCATTCTTATTTCCTAACAGTAGGTCCTAGAGTGGACTTGCCGTGGTCAGTGACACGGTCCGGCCCTTTTTCTTTATCTTCCCGCGGAGTTTCCCGCACGGTACTTAATTGATAGCAGGATGAAGACTTGGGGCCGTGCCAGACTTTCAGCTTCGAAGAAAATTCCTCCACTTCGGTCGTCTGGGTCCTCGTCAGACGCTCTACCTCCTGAGCTAACTGGCCGTCAGTTAAGCAGTTAACTAATCAATTTTTCATAAATCTAAGTAAAAATTAGGCATTTTGGTACAAGAAAGGAAATAATCTACACACATATTATCCAAACCCACTAAGAATATAATATAGAATACACAAATCAAGAAACTAATCCAAAGTTAATAAAAGCTACGTAAAATAACGAAGAGGATGTATTCTATATTAATTCGAACAAGTTTTAAAATTGGTATTAAACTTTGGTTAGGATTCTATCTGTGATTTGTAATATAGTAACGTTGTACTTATCGCAAAGTAAATATTGCAATTTATTGTAGTGTGAATATTTGTTTTAGTTTCTCGGTTTAGGTTTTTCGTGTATTCTAACATGTTGCGTATGAGAAATAAGTAGACAAAGTTATGTAGTCAACAAGTGTAACATAATCCAAAGAAAATCGTTTTTATTTGTGATGTATTGTGATCTTTGGTTGGTATCTCTTGAGGTAATTGTAACTTTGAACTACCTGCATGTGTCAATAAACAAAACAAAAGGGATTGTGATCTCTGGCGCCTATCTGTTTCGGTTTCTAAAATAATATCATTTCCTGTTCCGTCCTCCAATTAGGTGGAGCAACATAATACGCTGCAGATTTTAACATAGGCCATAAGCTTTAAAACTGTGAAAATCGGTTTGCTAGTTGTTGCGCGATCCGGTAACAAAGGCACAGACAGCTAGCCAGCTTACAGATTTATGTGTGTGTGTGTGTGTGTGTGTGTATGGCTTAGTGACTTCTTCCACGTGGAACAGATATCGATTATCATGATTAATTTGTTTAGTTTCCCGCGTGCCATTAGAGTTCATTATTTAACCGTCTTTGTTACACTACAGTCATTTATCGATTTTGAGGACTGAATACACGAAATTATAGAAACAATCGATTGATGGCTTAAGTTTTCAAGTTATGCCAGATTATGGTTAAAACATTGAAATTGAGCACAGATTCAAAAATTCAGCTCTGGCGTCAGCAATAAGACATCAAATTCCAAATCATGCGCAAGTTACAACTGTTTACACCACATCAACACAGCCACGGTACGGTTTTATTATATAGATAATACATAAATGAGTGCCTGAAGCAAGAATTTGTAAAGTGACTTTAGTAGTATGTTCTGGGTTTACTTTCAATTATTACTGGTAGCGATATATTCATGTGAAGGAAGGTAAATATATATAATTACTTTGAAGAGCGCGGAAAATAGCCGCTTCTCTATGTAAAGAAAAAGTTTTGAATAGTAATGATCCCATTTAGGTAAAGTTTTCAAGTTACATGAGGAGATTTACAATCTTTGCCTAATTTGATTTGTTTTAACATATTTGTAACATCCGCTTGTTTCAAATGTTTTATGTAACAGCTCTGTTTGAGTGTTAGAATATTCACAAAATTTCTCAGAATTTCGTATTCTATCTTATCTTGTTTATAGGAGAAGTTCTCGTAGTCTCCGTGAAGTTAAAGTTTTCTTTTTAAAAATTCAGCATGCCTCAGATGGAAAAAACTTTAACCCGCCATTCACTTGATACATTATCTTATTTCTTTTCTTTAGCTAAAAGTATGCATAAAACAAAGGGTGTCTAGACACCCTTTGATAGATACAGCATGAGTCATCGTTTTAACTTCTTACACTTTTGTCTGCTTAAAAGCATTGAAACGACAGTAAAGTGAAAAGCTTAATCAGTGGCTTATCTTAGGAGGAAAATACAATTTTTGTTTCTGCACATACATGAAAAAATCTCAATAATAACTTCCGGAATTCATTGATTACTAATATTACTTACCAGTTGGTGTTGTATATATCATTCACTATTAATGGACAAATGTTATCTATGAATAAAAATATCCGCATCACTTACTTAAAATAACAAATGAAATATTTTAGCAAACGTAAAGTAAACATATAATGGCATCTTCTCAGTCTTCCAGTTCTGCTCTGTGTAAATTAAGTTAAGTGGCTGTTATGCTCAGTAGAAAAGGTGAAACGACGCAGCAAAGTACTTATTTTGTAGTAAATGTTAATTGCCAGCAAAATGATGCCTCGCGACCTAGGTCATTGCATCTAAGCGAGTCAATGTTTAAATGGATTGTTAATCATAAAAATTACGATGGGTATTTTGGAATGAATGACGATAAAGCAGTACTGAATAAAAGTAATTTAAAAATTTCTAACGTATACAGGCAAATGCAAACAGAATAAGATTATTTATTTGATTAAAGAACCATTTCAGTTATTATTTTAGCTGTCAAGCCTCTGGTCAAAATGAATTAAATTGAAAACTGAACAAAACGTAAGGGAAATGTTCTTATATGAAGTGCGTATTCGTATAGGAAAGAACATGGTTTCGAAGATGTTTGGAAGTCTTATCCAAAAGAAATTACAAATTGGTTCATTTATCTGCAAAAAGTAAAAGAAACACTTACTGAATAATACAACACTTGAAAGCCGCAATGTGGATAAATTACAGTTTTCCTTATTAGCTTCAAGAGATAATTATTTTACTGATATTCTTATTAGTGTATTTTAAGTTACGAAATCATTGTAGAATTTAGAAAGAAAATTTGCCGCTAACATTCTTTTTGAAGAAGTCAAAGTTATTTTGTTTTTCTTTTTCAATCATTTCTTCGACATTTCGTTACTTCAACAAAAGTTCAGTATTAAAGAATTGAAACTATAGTCAACGCATACAGTTAATATACTTATAGCTTATAAAACCTAATGTTGTGTGCAGATGTATATCATGAAATTTCCGGGTTGGTTGTTTACGTGATGTTTGTCAGTGTCACTATTTAACAAAAATTATTTGCTAAACTGAAAGGCAATATTTAAAGGGCGGGATATGAAATATTTTACACTCTCTGTCAACAGATGCAGAACGAGTATGTCAAACATTTCATAACATGATCAAGTTTACAAAAAATCCGTTAAGAAATAGTGTCTGTTGACGTAGCACGAACAAATATTTCTCGTTTACCGACACAATAAACTCAGTGAATTGTCAAGTTAATTAAAATGCTTTTCCCTTAAAAATAGCTGTTACATTTTTGCAATATTTAACCACAAAATTTTTTTTTCGTAGGTAAAAGTTGCATGGTTTCTACGATTCTTGCCACTTTACGCAGGATTCTTGGAGTCAGAGTTTCGTATCTGGCTTAAAACCTTCCGCAGTAGGAACAAGGAGTCGTTTCTAACGTTCTTTACTTTCCGAGGTACAAATTGGATAGCATGCTGATTAGGAGCGAGGAACCATTCCGATAGTCCTGCTTCTGATAAAATTGTTCGGATTCATCGGGAATCGAACCCCGTTTGGCCAGACCGTATTCAGATGTTCTACCATCAAGATATAAGACCGCTGAATTTTGTTTATGACTTATGAATTACCTACTAGTATCAAAATAATTCATGACGAATGTGGGAGAACAAGTAGTCTGCCATTGTAAATCAAAACCATACGATCGACTATTTTCACAGTATAAATGTTGTTGACACGATGGATAAGATAACCCATGTAGTATAAAGAAGTCACCTCGACCTGATTGTACCTGTAAACCTACAGAATTGCACGCTGGCAGTGTAGCGTAAATATTGTGCATGGGATGCTGGCTCATGTTTGTACCTGGCATCCTGGAGAACGGCACGCCGACGCAGGTGACGTCGCGCAGGCCCCTGGTGGAGGGGAGCGGAGTGAAGCGCACGGTGGGCGAGTCGGAGTGGCTGCCGAACTTGCAGGTGCACATGGTGTTGAAGGAGCACGGCGCCACCTCGTGGCTGAGGGTCGCTGGCGGCCTCGACATCAGCAGCAGTAGAAGCAGCAGGAGCCTCGCAGCCCACTCTAGGGGCCGCATCTGCACGCAGCCAGACATTAATACTAGCAGTGCCCTCCCACTGTCAATACGGTTTAAAACTAATCCTTCTACGTCTCTTTTAAATTATATTTACTGTCGATATCTCTTCTGTCTCCATCTAGCATGCAAATTTTTTAGTTCATACCTTATTTTATGGCCGGACCATGTCCCGAGGTTAGAAATAATACCATGGGATTGAGCGACTAACCGTATTGTATATGGTCGTGGGTGTCTTGCACACATCAGAGGTGCCCGAAGTGTATACAGGCCGACCACGTCATCAGGGCGTCAGTTAATCATTCAGTAGTTGTTCGGTCATACTGTTCAGTTAGTTTGAGTCTAGTCGGTCTAGGAGACCGGGATCCCAGGCCGGGTTGAGCCCAGGCACCAGCACCCCTCTGCCACCGCCAATGTAAGCATACCATCCAGATCTAATGGGCCGTAGTCTACTGTAAGCAACTATTAAGTAACCTCTCTGTTCATATACTATATTATTCTCTATGATAGCCCTTGCAAATATACTTTCTTATGCCAAACCCATTAGTGGTCTTAGCATAAACTCCATAGAAGCGCTAACACCTCACTTTTTTTTCAATTATGGCTTTACGCCTCGTCTACGCCGAGGTCATTAGAGGCGGGAAAGGACTGGGGAAAGGAACGGGAAGGAATTCTGGCAAGGCCTTTTGAAGTAAGCATCCCGGCATTCGCCTGGAGTGATTTGGGGAAACCATGGAAAACCCAAATGCGTAGAAATCTCGTGTCAGATACCTCTGGAAGCCTACCAAGGACTTGTAGAATCCATGCTACGCTGAACCACTGCTATATTGGGTCCTAAAGGAGGACCAATATGCTAGAAAGTAGGTGGTCACAAGGGAGCGTGCACAAACCGCGTGGCTCGGTCCAGGGGGGGGGGGGGCGTTAGGCGTTGGCTGGAAGGCTACGCTGGGCTACGTGGGAGGAGGGGGTGTTTCCGAGCCAGGCCACGTAGCTTTCCTTTTATAACATTTTTCACAGTTAAAATGATGAACAGAACACACAACAGCTTGTGAATATTTATTTCCGTCAGTTAGCTATCTCCGTATGTAATTTACAATAGTCTGACAGGAGAAAACAGTACAAAATGTCTTCTGGAATCAAAAGGGAAAAAAAGTTACGTTCTACGTGGAACGGGGGGAGGGGGTAGTGGCAAAAGCCACGTAGGGCTACGTGGCGGGGGGGTGAGGGGGTGCACAAGAGGCCAAAATGAAGCTACGTGGTTTATGGACCTTCCCTAATGTTTTGGCTGATCAGTATATGACTTGAATGCTGTTTCAAGACTAAAGAAGGAATATCTGCTGAGTGGTGGTAGTATGCTGACCTCTGCTAGGCGCAGCGCCATGGGGCGACCCCCGGCGTCATCTCGTCGTCATGCGGGCGCCGCTCAGCGTCGGGGCGGCCGGCCACCTCCACACGCCTGCAACAGCCAAATCAGCTCTAATGAGTGCACGCTTTCTTTATACATGAAATGTTCTCGGGATATACTCAGCCGCCATTGTCAAGTGACTGCTGCCTGTGGGTAATGGGTTTGCTTATACATCGCGCGGAACCGTTAAATACTGTTACCCACAGGCAGCAGTTACTTGAGAATGGCGGCAGAGTTCTGACCGCCGAAACATCGAGCATTACAAACGTTCTGACTCGGCTAGTTTCCCTAAACTGGTAACTTAATGTGAAATATATGCCTAAAACATAAGCGTCTAAAGCAATATGGAAAAATTAAGAAATGAATTATAAAAAAAACTACTAATATAGTTTGTACTAGTAGTTACCTGCTACTTCTTCCGCTCGGAAGTGTGTTATAGTATAAAAGTTTTCTTTAATAATAATAATAACAGCTACATTAATTAATATTCCATGTAATAATAAATATTTATTTACGTTCTACAACAAAAACAAAATTACCATAATATTTAACCTCTATTAGATCAATCAGTTCTGCATTAAAATAAAAATTTGTATGGTAAAGTACGAATTAATTGTTTCATTGTAAGTTTGTGATTTCGTAGTTCTATCTCTACTACATTTCACTGAAAGAGATTCACTTAGGTATGGCAATCACGCCTTAAAATTACTAATTTATTTTTGGAAGGACTTATTTGCTCTCGGGATTTTGATTTTGTTTTTTTTCGATATGTAGATTCAATCATTTAACTATGAATTATTAAGTGATTGCTATTATGACATTTGAAAATATTATTATAAGTTTCTTTTAGTTTCTCAATTTGACGAAAAGAATTGAACATCTGTGGGCGGATTACTAAAGTGGTTATGTTAAGGTTGATTTACTAAAACATATGCAAACATATTAATCATTTTGTGTAAGAAGTGAATTTTTAATGAATTACAAATTTATATAAAAGAAAAAAAATCATTAATCTAACTACATTTAAATAAAAAAAATAATTTTTTTTTAAATGTAACACATAAACTTCTGTTTTATCCACATTGTTAAGACTGCAATTTGTGAACAAGTGGCGTTACGGTTTTTTTTAAATTAGTAATGTTAAGACATGCAGAGAAAACGTACAATAAATCTTTCTTCCAAAAGAATTGTATTACTACCATCAAATGATTATAAACGAAGAAACAGCTTTAAAAAAATTTTACGGTTAAGAACAGATTTACATTTCCTCTCCGGAACGGTAACTTAACCAAGTGAACCCATTATCGTCCTTTTCAACTGAAAAAACCATTGAAAATATCAAAATGATCTTGCTTTGAATTCTGAAAATCTGTATATGTGATTTACGTAAGAAACAAAGAGTATTGGTGACGTACCGACTACGAAGTAAGAGATTCTTTGGTATTCGCAGTATGCGAATTGACACTCTCTAAAAGAAATATTCTTTTTTCTCATTAAAACTGTATAATGTTATTATCCAGGCTGTATTCTAACTCCATGCCAAATTTCATTTAAATCTGCTAAGCAGTTGAGGCGTGATTGAGCGAAATAATTAAAATATCCAAACATCCTGATTTATGATTAGATTTAATAATAACTGGTAGTTCCAATTTTCTTCTTAACTTCTTTCTCAATAAAGTCTTATGCGTACTTACATAAAAAAAATCTGCACCATGAATGATTCGCAGCTCCAAGTAAAGCTTCTGATTATATTTACTTATAATCGACAGAATCATTTCAAAAATCTACTGATCGCTTACAACAAACCATGGCGTACTATGTTAAACATGTGTTTGTGCCCAAAAACTAAGAAAAAGGCATTAAGAAAGGAAAATCCTTCTTTTAGCTGACACTGTATGAAGCTTTAGTGATGTTAACACTTTATTCCTATTTTTATAATAACGACTAAAAAATTTAACTGTGAATTGCTGCAAATTCACGCTTGGCGCCAGACTGAGCTATCATAAAAAGCAATACAAATAAATCATACCTAGTATCTAGTAACTGTTACTGACAATGTACTGAGGTCCAAAGTTTAGTCGTGCCAGAAGATGTAGTGCAATAGTAACAAATGATCATTTTGTGGGCCACTTCAGGAAAGAAAATTACAGTTTAAAAAAAAATAAAGATGCTTACAATTGTTATCAACCGCTCTGTTAATATACTTTAAAATCATTGCACCTAAGTGAAGTTTGTGGAAGATACTTAAAGAAAGAAGAGGCAGAATGGTGGTTCACATTTTAAGACATGCGAGATTTGTTAATTTGTTAGTGGAGGGAACAACCGAAGGTAAGAACTGTAGAGTTAGAAAAATATATAGATGAAGCAGATAACTGAATACGTAGGTTGTAAGGGAAATGTTGAGATGGAGCCGTTAACGCAATGTAGGAAGAGATGGAGGATTGCATCAAACTGGTCGAGAGACTGATGACAGCAATTAAACTCACGGGTTCAACAAATAATGAGAACTCTTTAACACATTATTCCTTTGCTGTAGGTTATTTGTTACATCACCTGACCTTGAACCCGCCAATACCGTTCCTGCAATTAGGCACTACCACTGTGCCAAACAAACACGACTCAACAACACGAAACCCTTCTTCCCGTTTTCATTTCTTGCTATAATTTGTCTCTATTTTGTATGGAAAAGTAGCACCTACTTACTGCAAATGATAGATAATTAAATGTGTCTACAGGTTTTTGTGGAAGCTTCAATCAGTAATATCGTGCGGTGTAGATTCACTTTTTCACTTCCAGAATTACAATTTTCTCAGCTACCTAATTTTATCTTATGTGGTTTATCGGGTTAATAAATAACTGCGTACTCACTTTACTACCTGTTAGAGGAATTTCGACGAAATCGTCGTTCTTTTTCTGTTATCGCGTTCATAAAACAGCCCAGGTTTGATTCCTTCTCGTTCCTCTCTCCCCTGCCCCTCATTCCCAATACACCCAGAAGCCGACCAGCCGTAAAACCCAAAGCAAAAATTAAAATAATTATCACAATATCATGTAAACATTTCTGGCAAATTCTGTTCCAATTATTTGAACAGGAAAAATTTATAAACTTAAAGCAGCAACTTATTTACTTCAGAACAGCATAAATCAAAGATATTTGTATATTGAAATTAGTGTATATAAATGTTTAGCGTTAAAGTAACACGATAATAGGTATCATTCGTCACCAGTTAGATCTTAGTATATTGATTGGCTATGGTTTATACACACCTCTATATTATTTCATTGCAGATATCAGTCAAAATAATTTTGTAATAAAAATCATCATATTTTGTTTCAGAGGACAATCAATTAATGTAAACATTATTTTTTCTGAATCGTTTTCTAGATTCCAAATTAAATTAACTTCGTGTAAAATAATTCATAAAATTACATTCGTTGGCTTGTGTAATCCGATACCTACTTTTAGGCTGTTGTTTTGACCTTTGCAGCCGGGTCTGTACGGCTGGATGCAGGGCGAGTGGCCATCCCTCTCGCTCCCCATTAAATGTCGTGAAATAATAATGGAACCCACCTGCAGCGCCGCAGACCCGAGTCCACAGCGCAAGATTACATCACAAGGCTACATGTATCGCGTATTCACAACAATAATGGAAACTGAGTAAAACAGTGTAACGAACCGTCGCAACACCAGAATCCAGGATGTAAGACTTTTTTTTTTGTTCCTTATTTACTTATGGCTTTAAGTCTCGTCGGGAGAGGGAGGACTGGGGACAAAGAACAGGAAGGAATTCAGTCTTGACTTTTTTTTGAGGGACCATTCAGGCATTTGCCTAGAGTGATATCGGGAAAAGAAAAGAATTGTATTCATCTAAGTTAACAGCCTTCAACAAACCTGAGTTTTACAAAGCAAAATGTCTTTAAAAAATTGGAAAGCTAGATATCTTTATCTGGTTGCACTTAGTAAATGAGATTATCATCATATACCACATAATTTATGACGTGGAGGACATTTTGAGAGAATTGGTAGAACATAATTCAATTTTTGGCACTGATCACCGTACGCAGAAGACCTGTAATTTAGGAAACCAAGTAGACGTAATTTTAGATTTATCTCACTAGCATATAAAGAAATCAAAAGCTTAAATTAAAGCTCTAAAGAAAAAAGACAGAAATACTTAGAAATAATGATACTTTGAAAATATGATACAGGTTGTTTCTAAACTAACCCGAGTATTTTAACTGCAAATACATAGAAAAAAAAACTCGGAGCACACATTATAAATGTAATATTGCAATTACAACATGTAAATCGAAAACATCCTTCTTAAAGAAATGAGGAACGAATCAACAAAATGCTGAAACAATGTGCTCACCCAGGAAACCGTAGTCATTGCCACAATGCAGTAGTGATTTTTTTTAAAAAAAATAAATAATTTTTACAGAAAAAGACCGCAGAGCGGGAAGTGTTTTAAAATGGACAAATCTGCTATCGAAAGATTTAAAACTTTAAAAATTAAGACAGCATATTAATGATTAATAAAACGAAAAACTCAGTTAGTAATTTTCGATTCTAGGAATAATTTTTAAACTAGATGACCAGTGCGAAAATTTCGCGAATAAAATACGATGAATAGTGAGGTTGGTTGCTTTTAATATAATGAAGTGTAGAACTGTACTTTTGTAGATTTTTTTTTTTTTTCAGTGTAATAGGTAAACATCAAAATACTCACAACATATTACGAAACAGTTAGGAAACTTTAAAACACACTGTATTTATGACAAACTGTCAGTGACCTTAACAAAATAAAACCAACCTAAACAAAATGCACACAACATATCAACATCTCTGAAATATTTGTTGCTATGCTAATAAAATGTGTACATTGGAATTGCATAGCAAAACGACAGTGTTTCCGTAACAGAAAAAAAACCGAAAAGCTACTTATTGAATAAAAAAAGTTTCTAGACATCTCTGTGACATCCGCTGCTGCAATCTAGGGACTTGGTTCAGAACAGTCTCATACGCGCTACCACTTTAAGCAACAAATTCCGAAAAAATCTTTCTTAATTTATGATTTTACCTAGCTGGACACCTTAATTTTTAAAACGATATGTCATTTATCGATTTCGGCTAGGTATCGAAGAAAATAAATGGCTTCTAATAATAATAATAAATAAAAGTTGTATAAATAATATTACCCTTTAAGGGTCGAAATCCAAAAAATTCCTTTTATAAAATATGGTGTGACCAAAGCAACCACCTTGGTCTTTAAAATGATACCTCATTTATCGATTTTTGTTAGTTATCAAGCGAGGTAAAAAAAAAAAAAGTTTTAGAAATGATATTTTTGCACCTTGAGGGTTGAATTTGGAGAAAGTTTAGGTATCAAGGGAAATAAATAGCTGGTGAGAGAAAAATGCGTTGTAAAAATATTAATACTTTTGCCCTCTAAGGTTGGAATCTTGAAAAATTTCTTTCTTTAAAATGTGGTAACGTAACCGAAAACATTATGAAGACCTCAATCTTTTAAATGATACCTCGTTTATCAATTTTGTTTAATTGTCAAGGGAGATAAATAGCTCGAGACACAAAAAAAAACGCATTTTGGAAAAATTGACATTTTTGCCCTTTAAGGTTCAAGTTACGAAAAATTCCTTTCTTAAAATATAATGTTACCACGGCGGAGACCTCAGACTTTAACATGATATCTCATTTATCTATATCGGTTAGATATCAAGGGATGTAAATAGCTCGTGACACAAAAATGTGTTGTAGAACCATTTATACTTTTTCTCTCTAAGGGTTCAATTCCAAATACATTCTTTCTTAAAATATGATGTCACAATTCTGAGACATTACTGCTCATAATCCTACCTCATTTATAGATATTGGTTAGATATCCAGGGAGATAAATCACTCGAGACAAAAAAAAAACGCGTTTTAGAAAAATTGACATTTTTGCCCTTTAAGGGTCGAATTACGAAAAATTCCTTTCTTAAAATATAATCTTACCACGGCGGAGATCTTGTTATTTTATATGATAACTCATTTATCAATATCGGTTAGATATTAAGAGAGTTAAATCGCTCGTGACACAAAAATCGTTATAGAAAAATTTATACTTATTTCTTTTAAGGGTTGAATTCCAAAAACATTCTTTTTTAAAATATGATGCCACAAAGCTGAGACATTGCTCCTCATAATCCTACTTCATTTATCGATTTTGGTTAGATATCCAGGGAGATAAATGGCTGGAGATACAAAAGACGTATTTTAGAAAAATTGACATTTTTGCCCTTTAAGGGTGGAATTACGAAAAATTCCTTTCTTAAAATATAATGTTACAACGGCGGAGACCTCAGTCTTTAATATGATACCTAATTTATCTACATCCGTTATATTTTAAGGGAGATAAAACGTTCATGACACAAAAACGCATTGCAAAAATATTGATACTTTTGCCCATTAAGGGTCAAATTCCGAAAATTTCATTTCTTCAAATATGATGTGACCAAAGTGGAGACCATATGCCTTAAAATGACACCTCATTCATTGATTTCCGTTAAGTATGAAGGAAGATACAGGCTTGTAACAAAAAAATACCTTATAGAAATAATATGTATGATTAGGATTGTTATTGCTTTTCCATAGTATCCCCAAATCACTCCAGGCGAATGCCGGGATGCTTCCTTTAAAAAGGCGATGGCCGAATTCCTTCCCGTTCCTTGTTCCCATTCTCATCCCGCCTCTAGTGACCTTGACTTCGACAAGGCGTAAAGTCATCAATCAAAATAAAAAATAAAAAAAATTAAAAAAAAAGAAGTTATTCTTTAACATGAAAAGTAACAACTAGGTTCAAAATATATACAATCAGGCATGTGTAAATTAAGTCTCCCGCAATAAAGACCTTGTGCACTAATGACCTCTTGTGTGGTACGGCAGTTAGAAGTCGTTTAATACAAATATCAATGTGTGACAAATTTTCAGATTAATCAGTAAACTTTACTTCACGCCTCTCAAAGTCCCTATGCTGCTAGAACCGCTAATGCAACCGTTCGAGTCTAACAAAATTTATAATACGTATAGTGGAATTAAGAGCACTTAAATAACATTAATAAACTATGAAGTAACTTCAAACTAAAATATTTTGTTTCTTTTTCGAAACTGCTGTCAACAGTAGAATGAAGTCAATCTTAGGAAAAGCCATTGGAGTCTGATAATTATGGTATAACATTTGGATCCCCCACACAATTACTGCAAGTATAACGAGAGATTTTGAAATAATGAGCAACCTTGGTGACCATCTTATGCCACAAGATTTTTTAAAATGATTTACTCTTTTTTGAGTTCATTAAAACCGAAAAGAGTGATGACGAGGAATAGGAAGGATTTTTGCTACGGAATTTTAAATTAATTTTACAGGTATTCCCTGGAATTATATCGGGAAACCACGGAAAACCAAATCTGACTTGCCAGACCGAAGATTCATCGCATTCCAAGGCATACCGTTTCTGAAGTTTATCCATTAACCGACGTCCCTTTTCGCGCCTCATAGAGCTTAATCACAGCGACAGCATGGAAGGTGTTGGCTTGCTCGCTGATTGTATTAGCGGGTGTCGGTGCGAGCGAGGTTTTGCCGGCGGTAATGAGGGCGGCAAAGTCGTGCCTGCTGCTTTGAGCCTCTCTTTCCCCTTTTTGCAGGAGGCTCCGCACACCACGAGATTCTCTCGCGACGTAATAACAGCCGCGGAGCGTCCGTCGTAACAGCCCGCCGGGGTCGACAGCGCAGCAGCCAAATTGCGTCCTAATTACGTGCGGCGCCAGAAAAAAAGAGGACGACGCAGCGAGAAGTTAACAGCAGTGTCACTGCAGCGCCGTGACGACCAGAAGAAGTGCAGCGACTAATGACCTAACTGTCATTAATCGACCTATACAAATGAAGGGCGTGATTACGCGTACTTTGTAACTTAAGGAATATTGAAATTTCAATAGTTACATGTTCTAGGCCGGCTTATTTCCAATATATCTAACAGAATTACATCCAGGCCAACTTGATTATTGTTCACAAAGTTTCTGTAATAAAAAATAATTAATTGTTAAAAATGGTAGGACTTGTTGAAATGACATGAATAAAACGTTAATCTGGCTTTATTTGAAAAAATAATAATATTAGTTGGCTATTTGATGTTTGATGATAGTAGATTACAAATCAATAATTAAACGGTAAATCTACCATAATCAAGCTCTAACGGTCACATAAGACATTCTACCAGAGTCATTCGAGGGAATTTGTTTATTGCTGGACACTGTACCTTAACAGTGTCCGATATGGAGCAAAGAAACAGGTGTGGGCAAACATTCTTTCACCGATTCCGCGATGCACTGGTGAGCGACGGCGGCGGCAGTATTAGGCTGCAGACAGTTCCTCTGACCAGCTGCATCAGAGTGATCTCTCGCCTACTCGTGTGCAACGGTGAAGACTACAATCGTTGCAGGGGTGGCTCTGAAGCATCTACAGTAGAGATATTCAAACTGTGGAGCACATGTCGGAGGGGAGCGGGGGAGAGGCGAGGTGCGAGGTAGCTAACCCTAGCTCTCCACCGTACTATGTCCCTATCACCGTCGCCTCTTAAAGTTGAAAACTTTTATTCTGACATAAGACACTGGTAAGTTTCATCTGAGATGTCATTGTTAGTACCTTATTGATATCAAAATTGTGGTGGAAGAGGGTAGGGGGCGTGGGAAGTTTTCCTCAGGGGAACGTGGTACGAAAAACTTTAGGAACCTCTAGTCCATAGCTATTCAGCTATTACTAACTATTTTGTCACTCTGCTAATATTTCGACTCAGTTCCGGTGGATACATGACACTCCAGACCGTTGGTCATTGTTCTCGTCCTGTGCTACACAATACAAAACTTTTTTCCGGTAAATAGCGCCAGGTTAGCACAGCGCCCTGTAAAGATAATGTAAAGTCTGAATAGACTTTATAATGTAATAAACCATTCTCCTAAGAAGTCTGAAAAACATAATGACACGTTTCTATATAAAACAAGTAAACCCATGTGGTTAAAGACCAGGCGACAGAGTTTTAAATGGTAATATATTCCATCTCTTTCGTGCATGCATCGACATTCAAACGTAGAATAATTGCATTTCCCTTTGACTCAATGCAATACCTGATCAGTGGTGAATGGAATCATTAGAATGAAGGGAAAATTATAACAGTTATGGCTTGACATTTGTACTGATCATTTGCTTTTACTTTTTCTCCAAAGCCTGATGCAATAGACCTTTTGTATAATACTCTACAAGTTCGCGGGTAGAGCAGAGCTTCTTCTCAGAATGAGCAATTATTACGTTTACTGCACTTCAAGACTGCGTTTCTGAGGTGAACCACCTTAAAGATGTTCTGGCGGTTACATTAACCGTATACTTGTTTCTGCATTGTTACTCTGTCAAAGTTCTGAACACCCGGTATTGCGTCCCACATGCGTCAGTTCCAGTTTCTTCCAGACTATTCAAGTTGCGCAGAGCCCTTCGCCTTGAGTTGTACCGACTTATATGATTACATCAATCGGAAGCTTGAAAGCGGATTAAACTACCGGAAAAATTTTCTCCGTGACTCATTTAACCACAATTCGGGAGAGTCATTTTTTCTGGCTGGGACGATACTATACTTTACCACCTCCATGACCAGCTGACGTAGCATTATATTGAAGGGTGTCAGAATAATAAATAGGGAATAATAAAACTTTCTAATCGTGCTGAATAACCTTTTTCAACCAGAGGACCAGGAAAATGTCAAAAATAATTCTGCAGACCAATAACGTATACGGGTCTAATGATATTCCTATGCGTATTTTATTAATCAACCTTACGAAATGTTATCGGAACGTACAGAGGTCACTTAAGTCCTACGCTTCCGATTAGGTCTTCATTAAACTGTCATTAACTTAATTCTCTAAGTAATGCTCCTCTCTTTTTGATACCGAGTGCAAACATATTTAGTGAATAGACTGTTGTAGCAATATTGCATTCTTATTCTCATATCCTGGAAAAATCAGATTTTTGCTGGTCGTTTGTATATTAATAACAATATATGTCGGTTAGCACGCTGCCCTCGCCGGTTTAAATTCGGCCTCGGTCATTAGTAATTTTAATTAAATGTTGTGTTAACTTGTCCTTACTACAGTTTCCTACATTTACTAGAGCGAAGCATGTTACTATAGTTAAAACAATATAATTATGTTAACTGTACCTGGCTAAATAGTCGCAGAGACTGAAGGACATATTTTAATGTAGTAATTAAAAAAATCATGACTTTTAGATTGTTTGTCTTATAGCATATAGCCTGATACAGTAAGTTTACTATGCCCATTTTATGTGAATAATTTTTACTAATTTTTTTGTTATGATATTTTTAATTCAGTTTGTGTTATGTTCTTAACATTCTAGCTGCAGACCATCTGTCCCACCTTCGCTGACTTAGGCGGTTCGCGGATCATAGGTTCAGAAACAGTGGAATAGAGGACTTTGATGGCCAAACAAATGATAACTTAATCAAGGGTAATGTGGCTTATATAATCAGAATTTTAGAAAGCTCAGAGCGTATTTACAGTAAACAAAGTAGCCTCGCGATCAATGAAAGGCAGCATTTGTAATTGGCCCCTTCAATTTTCAAGGCAGGCACCAACGCTCTTACTTACTAGACATCTGAAATAATTGAAAGAACTAGGCGCTATCCTCGGTGATCCCGGTCACAGGCTGATAATATCCGTTAAGGCAAAATCGGGACTCCTCACTGACCGAGTTCATGACTCCCATGGCAGCTCCATTCAAATCATTTTCCTTGATCGAACGTTGTTACTGGTAGTCGTTGCTGTAAAGGTCTACAGCCTTAGTATGTGACTAAATAGCCCACGATTATTTTATTTGGCAGAGATTATATCTTCAACTGCAGCTTGATTTCATTACTAAATAAATCCTAGCTGCCAGGTAAGTTTTCAAGCTGCTTAGTCCGGAATCATTAACACCAGTAACTCTCTCAACCGACACTTTTCACATTTCAGTAGCGGAACTGAGGATCCATCTTAGAGTATTCGTTTACTGAATCTGGCCTTTCACGCCACGTATTTCCTTCTGCATGTGATTTCGCACACACGCCCGGCCTCGACTTCTTGCTGGGCGACATCAGCTCCGCGGCGCGATGCCGTCGGTAATGGAATTTCGGCCGCCGGGGGTGAGGCCCTCGGAAATAGAGGGCCAACGCGACGGCGCTATTTACCGTCGGCTCATTATACACAGGAAGCAGGTTACGCCTCGCCTTCCACTGATTGAAAGGGCCATTCCGCTAGGAAATGTGTAATTATCGTCGGGAAATTGTAGTTTTTGTCCTTGAAGATTGCGAACCGACACACGGCACGGATATCTGAATAATTGAGCGTCACTCGCTACTTTCGCAGTGAAACTAAAAAGGAAATGGCGTCGCTGTCGATTGGCTATCTGATAGCTGTAATGTCAATATTCAGCAACAGCGAAAAGTAAGCAATACAAATTCGTAACATTTTCGTGGAACTACGCTAAGTGAAAGGGAAATATACACTTTACTACTACTTATTATAAAAGAAATATTTATTCTTACTTGTTTGAAATTAACGCAGATGTATAATAGATATCATTGTCCCATAAATAAAAGGATTTTGTGTATGTCTACCGTGTACAAACCCATAAACGGCACAAAAAACATTCAGTAATAAGTTACACTCAGTGCTGCCATATTGTACCATAGATTGTTGTACCGTATACGATGCTAATAATGTAAGTCATTGTGCATGTATGCCAACCTATTGGAATTGAATGAATTTTTTGACTTTTTTGGAGCATTTGGTCTGATGTATTTTTAACATAATGAGTAAAAAATCAAAATTGAGGTCACTGTTAATTACTTTAATGCGCTTATTTATAAATAAAATTTATAGCTCCTTCATCTAGAAGAAACATCTTCAATTATGAACAGTCACCGTAACAACATTCTTGTCAATATAGTAAAACTCTTAGCATTTGTTCCTGGTCTTGCTTCTTCCGAATTATGTGAAAAACATACACTACTACATCCACTATTAAACAATTTTAATATATACACCTCATTTAACAAGTTAATTGCATTCCAACCTAACCTCAACCGACTTACGCACGGACCCCACATATATGAATAGACGACATTATCCTTTGGGTCCAGGTCGCATTTCAAACTGACATTTTTCTGGTCCATTTTGAATTTAATAACTAGATGGTGGATGTTCATGATATATTTCCTTGAGTAATACTAAATATACCAAAGTTTTTTATTTTGCATTTTAGTGATTAACTCCGAGCAATTTATTACTATATTAATTATTTTCGTCCTAACAGGTTTGCATCCATGCCAGAAAATTAATAATATCCTAGGTAGGACAGTTATATCTGTGGTACAATATTGTTGGAAACTTACTGTAATGCAATGTCTATGGTACAAAAGGCAGCGCTGAGCGTAACTTATTACTGAATGTTTTTTGCGACGTTTCTGGGTTTTTACACGGAAGACATTCACGAAAGCCATTTTTTTAATGAACAATGATCTCTACTATATAACTGCGTTAATTTTAAACCGGTAACAATACATGTTTGTTAGATAATGAGTAGTAGTGAAGTGTATATTTCCCTTTATTTAAGATGTGATATATCGGAAACTAAACGAGAAACCAAAAAAATTTACCCTTCATTTTCGATTTGTCTCGTCGAGATCTATAAGAACCAACCATAAAATCCGAAAAATTTCAGTGGCTTGGATATTGTAGAATACCCGTTTATTTATATATGAAACCTGTTACAACAGGAATTGAGGACCGTCGATTTTATTTAATAAAGTTGTGTATCAGCGAGATTTGTTAAAATACGCTATCCAAATCGTTAAATACATAACAATAAAAATTGTGGAACTTTAAAAGTTATACAAAAAGCTCCGAAGTAGAATATATCTAACTATTAGAGACAACTCGAAATAAGAGTATTTGTTATTTAAATTTGCAGTAAATCTTGAAGACAAAATGTTCCGTATTTTTTTTTTCCATTAATTACTTAATATTTACCTACCTAAATTACTCCCTTATCTGCAGTTTGTAAAGTAGATAAAGATTACCTTTGAGGCATAAAATTGGTGTCTCTAATGTAGGAGATGTGACAGGTGAGTAGGGCAGCGAGCTGGGAGAAACGCACATGATTGCTGCGATAACCGGCTAGCACGGGGCAAAACTCAATGCATTTTATTGTTACAGTGATGTATATATACTTTAACCGGTTTATAAACATGAAATATTACTGTTTTCCTTTAGTCTGTACAAAACTTTCAAATATAATATCTCTTTTTTTAAAAAAAAAAAAAAAAAACAACATAAATGTAAACAAGAAGGCCAGGAAAATTAAATAAAATAAAAGCACAGGATGTAACATTCTGGTAGTTGAGTGATCTCACCAAATTACAAGATTATTGTAAAAAGTGTTTTTCTAATGATAAGCAACTGGTTACATAATATATCTTGTTTTATCTTTGGTAAATAACGAATAAAATAAATATTTAATCTTTTAGTAATTACTTATTAATCCATTTAATTCATATGAAATTTGTATACATTTCGTTTTCATGTGATTTTCAAAAACTGTAAATTGAATTCATTTGTTAATTCGAATTTTACCAGTGATTCTGAGAGGAAAAGAGCAAATAAAGCTAATGCTTCTTTAAAAAGGCCTAGCATTTGACCAAATGCCAAAAAGTTGGAACTAAAAATTAACCTGAAAGTACTTTTATCTTCAGATGATGATATCATCTTCATTGTAATGTTATTTCAAATCATAAATGAAAAGAATTACACACGTTCGTACTCCCTCATAAACAGAATAGTGCACTTGTGCGAAGTCGATGCAGATCGCTAGATTCATTAAATTGTACAAAATACCGTGTGCTACGCAAAGATACTACGCACAGCCTCTTCCTAGCTTCTCTCCGCTTTTCTACATAGTCCGCTTTCGCTGTATAGTTGCGACAACTCTGTGTACCAGAGCAAAAACCCTGTGAGCTGAGGTGAACAGTGTTAAGCAAGTTTTCTATGATTAATGTTACTTTGATTGTGATTTATTTGGTTACCATGTCAGCATTTGCCTAGATTTTTACGGAAAAGCGCCGAGATGCGTCAGATCCTAGGATTGAAAATGGGTCCTTTGTTTCTCTGCGATCCACTACGGACGCGCTCTAACTCTAATGGCCAGCCTGACATGTAAAGAGAATACACAAGCAACTTGACAAAAAGTGCAGTACCTTGTTTGACCTATCACAAATATCCACCACGCCAAGGGACAAGGCGTGAAGCTTCTCCAGTCTAAAAACTCTTCAGGCTTATTTAATACGATTCCAATTATTGATATTATAAATACAGACAGGAAAGCTGTGTTTGTTGGCCTTTTTTGTCTTGATATCGACCAGTATGGTGAAGATTTGTATCTCAATGTCGATACACAATTTTTCCTATGCAACTGATGAAATTTCTTCGAAGTACTCAGTAGTATATACAGACTCGGTGCCCGGAATCATGGTGTGCGCACTAGGTTGCAGATTCCTCTAAATGTATGTTCCCATAGTATACCTTAATTAATGCATGACACCTTCGAAAATGTTCCTTAAAAACCCCACTCCATTTGTTCTCGGTTATATTGTAATAGGTCATCCAAACTGGAATGAAATGAACATGCTGCCTTGTGTGTAACGGTCTGCAAGAAGGAAAAGTCGTATGGTCTCTATGTTCCCAAGTTACCATATAATTCATGTCGTATATCATTCATCTTTCAGACAAGCAGAAGTTATGAAGAAAACTAATAGTGGGATATTGTTTGATAGTGTTCAGCCAACTGCCGCATGGATCCCGTAACACCGTTAGAGGAACAGCAAAATGCAATAATTATGGACGCAGTCCTGCTAGTATGTTTCCTGCAATTACATTAATTGCGTTTAAGTACGAATGTATTACATCGGCACCACAATTGTCTCAGATGAGCTTCAACTCTGCTTCTCTATAATCACTCATTAAATTACCCAATTTCAGAGTGATGGGCTATGTGATATTTTTTTCCCTTTGATACAGAAATTATATCCATGTTTAACTCGTTTTTCATTATGCTCAATCCTTTCCTAAAAAATATCCTCCACCTATCGGCAAGATGACGGTAAGTGAACAAATATCCCAGACTACAACGAGTATCGGTTAATTTGAAAATTTCTTGAAGTGGGTAAGTTGAAAGACATCCTGGTTATATGGAGTTAAATCAGTGCTGGCACGAGAAAGTGTGTGTGGTTATGGATAGACCATATTATAAATGAGTACTTCAATATCACTGTGTACATCTTCACACACAAAGGACATTCTAACCAAGCGACAAAGAGTGCTTTGATCTTGGCCAGGCTCTGGTCTACAATAATTTAAAGCACATTGTTATGTGATATTCTTAAACGTCTATCTGATAAGAGAATAATAATTTTTACAAATTTATAAGATTGCTTCAAATTCTTGGCACCCTAAGCACTTCATATTTTCTTTAATTCTGTTTTTTAACGTTTATAATGGCAAATGAAACCTAAAATGTTTAGGAATAAACAGCTGAGATAGGATCTCTTCCAGATTTAATCAGTTCTACTACCATGTTTAATTAAATCTGTAAAATCCACATCAACGCTACGAATGTTAAGAACACATATATAAAACTTAAAACAAATGATTGCCACATTTGAAATTTTTTCCCAACTGCTAACAATATACACAGTGTTACGAATGTTTCAATAATCTTAAAATCTTCGTCGAAATATTGTTTTGTAGGGAAATTGTCAGATTTAATTCAGGACAAGAATCATCTAGTAAAAAATTAAATTCAAAAGTAATTATCCGGCCGATTGCGAAGAATGATTTGGCTGCCTTAGCAAACGAGTTTCTATTTAAGCATGCTGTGCATTCCACTTTTGTGGTGATTATCCTAACCAAAACCTGTAATGGTACCGGTCATAGGGTGCGTCATAGTTTTACGTAGAATAATATCCACGGAATAACATCGTAGCATACATCGTATGGACTGTTGTCAGTAGTTTCGTGATCGATGTTTCACATTTAACAGGCTCCAGTTATAATACCTATCAAAACTTACAAGCATCAAACAATACACATATATCGTCACGCGATTCTTCTGCTGATTTCTGTTGTTTTGTGCTTTGTCTTAGAGCTGACTTGTCAGCCGGTGACCGCCACAACGGAGATGGATGGCGGTCATTTGTCTCCCGAGGGAAGCCGCACTAACTCCACACGAATCCCGCCAAGCGATCTTCACACAGCTTCTCGTGGTGGAGAACTGTACGTTCATCGCGATCTCTACGCTACAAGTAGTCACGCATTATTCATCTCGTCAATCCCAACTGAAATATAGCCTTCAGCTCGTTAAACTGAAATACAGCAGTAGATATTGTTCACAGAAATCATGGTTCCTCTCATTTTTTCTTAGCTACTACACAGACACTTTGGAGAAGTAACATCATGTCACAGAAGAATGTTTTATACATCAATATCTCGATGTTCAAGAAAACTTTATCAGCTAAGTGTCACACTCTGGCATATTTAACTTGAGTGTTTACTGCAGGAATACAAATAGGAATCACCATTTCTTCTACGTATAAATTAATCAAATTGACATAAACATTCAAAGTCATTTGGATGTGAGGTTTTAAAACGGTGGCAGGTCTTTTAAAAGTTGAAACAACCACACAATTCCTATTGATAAAATCATGATTCTGAGATTTACTAATCCAATTACAACGATGATTAGAAAGTGGGTCACTGAATAATTTTAATGTTCTTGGCACCTTGCGAGTGTTTCAATCAGAGGTAAGTAACAAGGTACCTGAGAACTTTGTAGAAAAACGTATTATTTCATACGTGGAGGTGATCACCATGTTTACATGCTGCCGCTGTGATTGGGTCGGTCTCTGTTGTGTCGGCTGACGGAAGTGTGCATTTGAGTGCCTTACTTCCCTGCTTAATCGATTCCTCTCTACTTGATGCCCGCATGAAGAACTCTTACTGTCCAATACCGAGAAGAATGATAATGCCTCTCACAGCAAGTAGAATAGTCCCCTCAATCTTCCATAGGAACAGTCTCTTAATAATCGTAATAATCTCCCGCTCCCAGAAGAACCATTTTTTAAAGCTAGTGCAACATGTTTTTATAATGCTTGCGATCGATGGAAGAAATGCACGACTTCCCATCTTCAGTTCGTCTCACGGTGGGCCAAGAGGGGACGCTGTTCATTGACTCAGCAGATTTGAAGTGAGTAGCGATAGGTACTCGTATGATATTAAACAAGCCGAGCTGTGCGGTGGGTTCAGGTATCTGCACAAACATCGTAAAGATAATGGAGTCCACCCAGCTCCCAACCTCAAGGTTGAACACAAAAATGTTTGGAACGGAGCCTGTATTAAGAGTATTCATAACACCTCTGATTAAATTCCGCAAGGACGTATTACCGACGTAGAAGTTTCGAATTTCCAACTAACTGACCCTTTGATAACATGAAGTCAAATTATTCAGAATATTGCATGTTACAGTGGAGAGTGCAACGTTGGCAGATTGATATACTGATTTTCTTATAATGATTCACACTTTTTACTTAGCCATCCGGTAAATTATTGCTGAGGGTCTGCGGAATAGGTTCGAATTTTTAGAGGTCCTTAACAGGATCTTTATCACAGAATGATCTTAATTTATATAATAGCATAATGGTTCACATTCCACATCAAACTTTACATCTGGGATGAAACAAACTTTTCTTCGTCCCTCTGAAACACTTGCTTACCCAAGCTTGCTAGAAAGGTCCAGTCAACCTTCGAGTTATGGATTTTAAGGTTTTATTCTCACATCTTACAACACGGTCTACTGGTTTCCCATAGTCTAGAATCACTGACAGATATATCACACGCGCATTATAAAGAAAAAATTTCCGATTTGTTTATTTTTAGTTGATTCTACCTGAGCGAATGTAAAAGCATTAAGCATTTTCCGCATGCACGAATCAAAATCTGCAAAGATAAATTCTTAAGTATTCTTCAGTTTCAGTATGGGATGGTGAGGAAAGAAGGTGTTCAAAGCACAGCAACCCATAAAGTATACGAACTGCAGATATACGCATAGAACTAAATTAAAATAATATTGAAAAAAAGCTTAAGAAATAAATCAAAGTACGAGTTGATTTGTTAGCCACTTACTCCACCTAGGATGTAGAATTTAACGTTTTATTTGTTACTTCACTGGTAAACTATCAAAGAAATATTGACTGAATAAGAGAATCAGAAGAACAGCCTCTTCTTTGGTCTTCCTTCATTCTCCTCCTTTCCTTCTGAATTTGGGTTGCATGTAAAAGTTTTAAATGCGGCTGTTTTGAGGTGCGTGGATTTTTTTTACGTTTTCTTAATCAGTTATTTAATGTTTTGCGAAAAATATATGATAACATGGTGATGACATAGGCTTATCATTGAAATCATCGTAGGTAAAAGCAACTATTGGAAACAATGGCAAAATTACTGGAACTGAAGAAATTCTATACTTCATCAGGTGCTTGTATGATGATTCTATATGGTAGTGTATATTCTCCGATCTCTCTACTGTATGCAGTATGCCAGATATACGTCCCTCTGAAGTCAGTTATGTTATATATAGCATGAAGAAAGGCATTTCCGCTGGCAGCGACGGTCTTTCTGTTGATATCCTTAAGTTAGTTGGTGAAGAAACTATCAATCACTTGACTACAGAAAATCTTTCCTTCTTGCTTTCACAGTGCATCAATCCCCTCCAAGTGTAATAAATCTAAGACCATTCTCCAACACAAAAAGGGAAGTATTCATAACAGCAAAAACTATTATCCTATATACTTATTGTCTTCCCTGTACAAAATTTTTACAAAAATATTGTTGAACCGAATCAGCTCCATTGAGCGAACAGAATTCCGCAAACACTGTAGACCATGTACTAACCTTACCAGAAATATTAGCCCAGCTAACGAATATCAGATACATCTTTGTATCAGAGTCCTTTTTTAGATTCCTAGGATGTAGTGGATCTTGAAAATACATTCGATTCAGTATGTTTCGAGGCAGTCCTGAAAACCTCAGCTGAACATTTTGTGGACAGGTATGTAATAAGTTCTGTGTGTACGTGGAATTTATTAACAGATCATTCAAAAACTGACTGTGAAAGAAACAAAGCCTGAGTGACCGATCTGACATTACAAAGAGTTACAGACAAAATCCATCTGTCTGTCACCGTTCGGTTACTTTCCAAAGTTTCATGTCAAAATATGTCATTTATCCCGAAAGAAGTATCTATCTCCTTCCTAGTGATACTTAGTATTTCCTTGGCAAATTTCGACGATATCGTTTTAGCCGTTTAGTAGTGAAAACGTAACAAACAGAAAAAGAGACAGTAAATTTTCGTATATACCGTTATTTTCCTAGGAATTTCGTTACGTGTGTTCATATAATTATTGTTATTCCAAAGTATAAAAAACAGCTGGCAAAGAGAGTCCTCTAGAAATTTTTAAATAGAATTTTAGAAGAAAAAATCGAAAATTTCGAAAAAATTAACTATTAAAACGTTGGTATTTATGTTTTACTAATAGCAATGGAGCATCAAAATATCTACGCAGATAAAATTTTAGCAGATTGATGCGTGTAGTAACCTTCAGAGGACACTCTCCACCCCTTTCCCCCACCATGTCTCGATGTTCCCTCGGACCTGAAGACTGATAACGAATACTCATTAGCGATCAGGAGCCTCATTAAGTTCTCATTTCTGATGGGAGTGCAAATGAGTGGAAGGGAAAGAAGGGAGGTGGTAGCCCGTACAGTCCATTAGCAGCGGATGGGGGACCCACGTAGCTGCCGGCCGGAGTGTTTTATTTTTCATTAAAAGCGTTCATAATTTGAGGCAGTTATCGGTCTTTTTAAAAGAAATCTAATTCTGAATGAGTGGAGCAAACATGTTGAAAATTCTAACTAGCACGAAAAACCTTTCTTTCTTTCGAACTTATCTCTTTTTTTTTTTTTTTGGAGATATTTAGAGTCATACAAAACTAAAGATAAATTAACTGTTGTCAGTTTCTAATTCATTTAAATTTTTAGTTCTCTATGTGACAAAGTTATCTTGATAGCTCACTTTACTTTTACATTAACGGCATGAACACCTTTCTGCACTCATTACTATTGAACCTGGTATCTACAATCCCAATTTAAAAGAATACTTTTCAGTTTGGAACAACCGATTACTTACCTAAAAATTAAATATGACTGTGCCTGTTTGAACAGTGACACCAAAGAGCCTTAGCTAAATTTCTCACATAAATGTTTTGACTTTTTTGTATATTTCACAACATGAGGGTAGCGAGTTACATACATAACGAAAGTAGCAACTCTGATGATGCCATGAAAAGTCCATGTTGATTCAAGTTTTGGTTCGAATTACGACAAAAATAATAAAGCTATAAATTTATTATCAAGCAGCAGTTGTATTAAAGAGACAGTTCCTTGATATCTTGTCTTAGTGAGACTGGATAAAGAAATTATGTTAAAAACAAAACATATTCATTATTTTACGGCACAAAAATGTATAATTTTACCACATTGTGATGAAATATTCTTACATGTTATATTTGTGAATGGCTAGAGAACGATCTGTAAGATATCAGCTATCCGGAATTATACGAGTTATATGACTTTTGTTAACTATTTACGGTTTCATTCGACTTAACAATCTGAGGTTCACTTTGAAAGTATTGACAGATCACTGTACGGTATACCATACAACCTGGGATACGATTGGCTGCTTGTGCCTGTGAATTAGCCCTCTGGAACATATAGTCTGAAGTTAACTTCTGTCTTGTAAACACGTTTCAAACTGTGTAATCAGACTCTTCCCAAGACGTCCTTAGCTAGCTGTGCAGCCGCAGAGAGTGTGGTCGACGTGCTAAGTGTAAATTGGATGCCTTCCAGGACTGATCGCCAGCAAAAAAAACAAAAAAATGTCGGTACTTAATCTTGCAGCGAACTATAATTCTTCTTGTCAGCAATTAGCTACTTCTGGTGATTGTTTTCTTCTAAGAGCTCCCGAATCTTTTGTTTTCGTTGTTAAACGACAAAGTCCTTACAATCATCACATATATTATTAATAAAAGGTGTTTTTTTTTAATCAAGATCCATTTATCCCCATTCATAATTAACCGATATTGACAAAAGAAGTATCATTTTAAGGATTATGGTCTCTGCATTGGTGCATATTTTAAAAGAAAGTATGAGGATGTTCTTTTAATTCGAATCTTGAAGGGTAAAAGTATCATTATTTCTGAAACGTGCATATTTACTTTTTTTTTTACGTGATATTAATGTTTCTTGACATCGAACCGAAAACAATAAGTGAGGAATCATTTCAAACATTAAGGTCTCCACAGTAGTAACATCATATTTTAAGAAAGGAATTTTTCTGAATTCTACCCTTAAACGGCAAAAATATTAATATTTCTGAAACGTGTTTTTTCCGTTTTTTCCCTAGATGCCTGACTGCAATCCATAAATGAGGTATTACATTAAGGAAGGTAATTTTAAAGATTAAGAAATATAGTTTTCTGAAATCGACATTTCAAGGGCAAAGTACTAACGTCAAGATCACGTGCATTGAACAGTTCAGATCTAAGCTGCGATTGATCTCGTTACCGATACATAACAGCACCAAATGTCACAGAGATTTGGATACAATGTGTTTGTTCTGTTCAGCTTAGTAGCATTCCGATGAGATCTGTGACATATCAACTTCCGGGAAGGAATAACATCAAAGTAGAGAGCTGCAAGATACCGTACAACAGGTTAAATCAGAAATGCTGTTCCAAATGAGCCGGTTCCTCTTAGCGCCTGTTACAAACCACCAACCACGCAATTCATCTAATTTTGTTAGCGAAATTTTCACACGGGTCATCTCGTCTTTATTACTACCAAGGGGATAAATAGATGTCTTTGTATGTTTACCTTCTGCAACGTAGTGATAGCGTTTTCAAAAGGTGTATTTTTTGTTGGGGAAGGGACGGTAAAGCCGACGTAGGCTGTTTTCATGTGGAAGCAGAAACGCAAACTTCAGAGGAATAATACGAGATATGAGCAATTGATTTCACTGTATATTGACGAGATATAATTGAGGAGCCATCAACTATTGACAGCTATTCCAAAGTTATGCGCCCACACGTGTTCTGTTCTACGGCGAAGTTAGCCTCAACTGCACTCAGCCCAGATCGGGCACTCTTTGCCTGAGAGTGAAGCATAATAAAGGCTTATCCGAGATCTATCACTGGCGAGTGTTAAAATGGCCTCGGCAGGAAAGTACCTGTATATCAATTGCATATTACTTCAACCTGCGTTTCAGCCATATTAAGCATACAGAAGTTACTATTGTATAAAACTTCTAAATGCAGAAAGTGCAATCTGCAATGTTTTTTAACCTGATGTTATGCCTCGATCATCATTTGCGTTTTTTGATAGTTTTCCGAACGTCTTCTCTCCCGCTTTAAAACAAATACGGAATATCTGACAACTTGTGTTATGTAAGATTATACAGTTCTGAAATAAATACCAGATGAACAACCAAGGATCGGTACCATCTATCAAATATTATTAGCGTTGAATTATAATCGAATGGAATTTCAACACAGAGTTGGAATCATGTCATGAGCAATTATTCACATATGTCTTACCCACACTACCCTTGCCGATTTGTGCCAGGAGATGGTTTATTTCAACAAACACATGTTGTCTTAAAAATACAAGTAGTGTGTAGTAATTATTTTGATTAGAGAATAAAAAATGTGTTAGGATCAGGAACTGGGAATTAGGATACACTTTTAAACTGGTCAGGCTACATTTTTATGTGAGATATCGATCGCAAATCATGAGAATTAATTAACAAGCGTAGGTATGTTAATTACCTGCTTACGACACTTACCTCTGTTGAAGTTCACTGCTGAGGAATCCTGCAACAGGTTTTCTTGTACACTTGTAAAACAATCCAAACCTGCAAAAAATAAAAGAAAAACTAGTAGAAGCGTTTGGTGCATGAGTTGATTCTTAGTGAACGACATCTATTATATACAATAACCTTGTTTTTGTCTAATTATATCTCATACTGTTGAACCTAATTTTCGTTTCTGCTGTTAGTGAGAGTGACAACATTGCAAAAATCAGATTTACCCTCCCAAAAGTATTACTGTAATCGGTTGATCTGGAAACATCTTTGTAATATTCTGAAACCTTCTTAAGTAATGCTACCATTCAGTACAAACAACCTTGGAGAATCAGCACACTAAAATGTCTACCAGTATTTCGGTGCGTTCGTTTATCCATGTTGAGAACAAAGCAGCAATTATACCCGCGTTAAAAAAAAAAAAAAAAAAAAAAAAAAAAAAAAAAAAAAAAAAAAAAAAAAAAACATGCTGAAACTAATCCAATATGTGAAGGGGGAGTAAAATCTAATAATCATGGGTGATGGGAATGTGATAGTGGGAGAAGGAAAAGAGGGGAATATTGTAGGAAGTTTTGGTCTAGGAGGAAGAAATTTACGAGGAAGCAGGTTGTTAGAATTTTGTGAAAGATATAAGCTAGTAGTGGCAAACACACTGTTTAAGAACCATGGTAGAAGGATATATAACTGGAAATGACCTGGGGATTGAGACAGATATCAGCTAGATTATATCATGGTCAAACAGAGATTTAAGAATCAAGTTCTAGACTATAAAGCGTATCCAGGAGCAGACATAGACTCTGACCATAATTTGATAGTAATGAAGTGCAGACTGAAATTCAAGCGAGTTAGGAAGCAGCATAAGTGAATAAACTGAAAAAATCTAGTACTAGAGAAAAATTTGCCGAAATGGTATACTTTTTTAAAAAAAAATATTTATTGGCATCTAGGCGTGCGCCTATACAACCATTTTCATATTACAGGATAGCATCATTAACATACCAATAATGATTTATATGCAACTAGTCATTTACATTTCACCGAATAATGTCGATGGTGTAACAATAATAATAATAATACCATGACATTAGCCTTCTTCCTTTTACCGAATAACCACTATGGCATTACAATGGTAGTATACAATATACTTTACAAATCAAAGTCCATAATATAACAGTAATGATATAATGCAGTTAAAACATATTGTTTGAGTTTGTTTGAATTGTGTCCCTTAAAGGAGAGGAAAACATCAATAGTATAACAATAGTGATATACCACGATTAAAACTTCTTTACTTGACTATAAACTGTGACATCCAAATGCTGGTATCCAGCAACTTGCGATTTTCATTTTTCAGAATAATTACAATGATATTCTACCAGAAGTATGATACATTTAAAACAAGTTATTTACATTTGTTGTGATTAAGTCGCCCATATGTTCAAATCACACAACCATTCATTTTCATTTTGCAGGATATCTACAATATTATTACAATAATGATATATTACCAAATGACGTACAGAGAGTATAATTAAAACACATGTCATATCAGCTTGTTTAAATGGAGACACCAATGTTGTTCAAATGTTGGTATAGGAGCTGATATATATCGTAGTCTTCCGTTGACAAGAGGGTAGCAGCACATGTGGGGAGAGGGATTCCTTTCTTCTTGAGAGAGTGTAGTAGAAGGTCTGTCTCTACTTTGTTTCGGCGGCACCCAAACAGCAAGTGGTTTGTATCCTCTATTTCCCCACATTGGCAATTAGGGGAGTCAGTGAGGTGGATTCTATGGAGGTGTTGTTTGTAGCAGCCGTGGTTGAATTTCAGTCTCGCGATACTTATAGTGAAGTTGCGGGAGCACTTATATATCTCATACCACTGGAGAGGGGGTATTTCCGGGTGGATGCGACCGTAATGTAGGCCTTTTATCGAGAGTGAGCTCTTCCACGCCTTATCCCACTTGGCTGTCATGGTTCTTTTGATCTGTCGAATAGCGTCGGGTAGGGGGATCGTACTGTTGCGTATCGCACCGCTGTGTGCGGCTTGTTTGGCGTATCGGTCTGCCATCTCGTTGCCTGGAAGACTGCAGTGTGATTTGATCCATTTGAAACTCTACAGTCTTACTTGCTAGTTTTAATTCGTGAACTGCATTCACAATGTCGTGTACTCGTGAGTCATTGTGCACTTTCCTATGGTGGTTTTTTATTAAAAGCAATGCTGACTTTGAATCTGATAGGATTACATGGTTGCTATAAGGGGAGGTCTTTGCGTATTTTAGTGCTTCCAAGATTCCCATCAGCTCTGCACTCATAATGGTATATTCTGTTGGTAACCGAAATAAACCCTTGTCTCCAGATCTTGGTATACAGTAGGCGCATCCAGTGGCATCTGGAAACTTGGAGCCATCCGTGTATATCTGTTCCATGTGGGATCGGTTGTATAGGTACTGATACACGTTTGCTCTGTAGTTTTCCAGCTGGGTGTTATCTTCCGCGCTTGTGTCTACTTCCAGATTCGTGACAGTTTCCCAATACGGAGTCTCGAAGGTAAGCATTTTCCTGCTTTGACGTATGCTGGCTCGTATCTTATATGTTTCTAGGTACTCCGCCGCAATGGGAGGCATTTTTTTCTTACTCCAGTAATTGTCAGTTAGGCATTGCATTGAGAGATTGTGTATAGAGTTGAGCAGTCTGGTCCCGGGGTACTGGCTATTCTTGAGCAGGAATTTTGCAGTTAAGAAGCTTCTGCGGATCTCTAGGGGAGGTTCGTGTGCTTCCACTAGAAGCGCGTTGGTAGGTGTTGATTTCATAGCGCCAATACAAGTGCGCAGAGCTTTATATTGGACTTTGTCCAGTTCTTTAAGCACGGTGTTAGTTGCAGAACCGTAACATATACAGGCGTAATCAATATGTGGTCTCACCAGAGATTTATACAGCCTTAATAATATTGAGGTATTCCCTCCCCACTTTACGTTGGCTATTGCGCGGATGAGGTTGATCGCCTTGTCGCATTTCTTGATCCGTATTTTTTACTGTGAGTACCCCACTTGAGTCTGTTATCGATCCAAACGCCCAGGTATTTCACAGCGTTTTTAACTGGGATGATAAAGGGTCCTAATTTTATGTTAGACATCGCGGGCGTTCTGTGTCGGCTGTAAATCGATACTGCCGATTTCGCTGGTGATATGTCTAGCCCGTTGCTGAATAGCCATTGATTGAATTTGTCCATTTCGGCGGATAGTACCATAAGGCATTCTTCCCATGTTTTTCCAATGATAAATATGCATATATCGTCGGCATATTGGAGAATGACGATTTTACTGTTCATGGAGTAATGAAGATCATGCGTATACAAGTTAAATAACAGGGGAGGCCAGAACAGAGCCCTGCGGCAGGCCACGATTAGTTTTTCTGCTCGCAACAGTAGTTCCTCGTTGCGTTATTTCCAACCATCGGTCCGAAAGTAGTGCGATTAGGTTTCCTATAAATGTGTCCGGTATCCCTAGATGGCGAAGTTTTTTGGCTAGGATCGGTACACAGACATGGTCATATGCGCTATTTATATCAGTGTATACGGCCATCATATATTTGTTCTTGGTAAGGCAGGAGTGAATTTCGGAAGTGAGGTGTGCTAAGGTGTCTATGGTGCCTTTGCCTCTTCTAAAGCCGTACTGCGTTTCCGGAATTAATGCGTGGTGTTCCAGCCACCATTCCAGTCTCCGCTTTATCATATGCTTCCAGTACTTTGTAGGTGCATGGCAGTAGGTTTATGGGTCTATAGGATTCTGCGTTGTTGCCTACTTTTCCAGGTTTTTTCACGGGAACTACCCGCGCAGTCTTCATCTCTTTTATTTGTAGCCTTTCCGACCATATCCTGTTAAGTATTTCGCATAGCTTCGTTTTTGCGGAATCTGGCAGATTTTTTAGCATGCCGTAGTGGATGTTATCAGGGTCCTGGTGATGAGTCCGTGCCTTGCTTTAATGCAATATTGAATTCGTTCAGCTGGAAGGGTTGCAGGAGGAAGTGTGATTCAGTTGCCCTTGGTTCTGTGAGATTTGTCTCTACCCACGGTGGGGTTAGCCTTTCAAGGATGTTCTCTAATAAGTCGGTTGTTAGGGGTGATTTTGCTTCTGCCTGAGTGGATGAGTACTTCAATTTTCTGACCTTTTGCCATATATCGGATAATGGCGTTTCTTTATTAAAGGTTCCACAAAACTCTCTCCATTTTTCTCTCTTTTTATTCTTGGCCATCTTTTTCACTCTTGCCTGAGCTCTACGGTGTTCCAGATAGTTTTCGATCGTGGGACAGCTTTTGTATGCCCGTAGTGTCTCTCTGCGTCTTTGGACGGCTTCGTTGCATTCTTTATCCCACCAAGGAGTGCTTTTGTTCCTCATAATATGTACTGGTTTCCGAGCAGGAATAGAAGATATGGCAGCTTGGGTTATATCGTTGGTCATGGATTTATAGTCCAGTGCGGGGTTACCGCTACACTTCCATGAAGCTGTCAGCCGTTCCATAGTTGTTTGGAATTTATTCCAGTTCGCCTGGTGTATTTTCCATCTATAGGGAGATCTATAAGGAGGGGATATCAACCGCCTGGCTGGGGAGTCAGTCTGGAGGCGAAGTAGGATAGGAAGGTGGTCTGATCCCAGTGTGTCGTCTACTACTTCCCAGGTAATGTCTATAGCTATGTTCGACGATACGCAGGAGATGTCCACTGCTGATGGTGCTTGCCCTGGCGCATTAATTCTGGTTGGATTACCGTTGTTCAGTACCACCATATCTTCTTCCTCTAATATTTCCGCAATTATGTTCCCCAGTTTATCCGTGCTTTGGCATCCCCATACTGTATTATGTGCATTGAGATCTCCCAACAAGATGACCGGTTTTGGCAATTGTCTGAGGATATTCGTGATAAATTGCTTGTTTGTCTTCTTATTCGCTGCTCTATATACTGACACAATGGTTATTAATTTGTTGGTAAGACGTACCCTGGCGGCACATATGTTGAAGTCTGGGTTTCCAGTGCAGGGTTGGAGTTGTTCGTAATAGATGGCGCTTCTAATTAAGATGGCAGACCCCCCGTAACCGTCTGCTCTGTCGGATCTGATGGCATTATATCCTTTGAGGTGGAATAGTTCGTCTGGTTTCAGCCAAGTTTCGCTTACAGCCAATACGGCTATGTTATTCTTTGAAGCATACTGTAGCAAGCTCTCCTTATTAGCCCGGATAGATCTCGCATTCCACTGAAGAATTGTGTCGTCCTGCAGTGTTGCTCTCGTGTTTCTAAAGGGAGCCGCCATTTTCCCATCTGTTTGGCGATAACGATCTTAGCAGAAGTTGTTTTACGCTTGGGGCGTATTGCGTTGGATTGAGCAAATTATTTCCTGCAAACTGATTTAGAATGCACATTATTATTTCAAACATCTTGTTCGCATAGTATTCTGTTATTACAGGGTCCTGTAGGTTATTGCCATGGAGAGGAGGGTATGGATTGTGGGCCAATGGGTTCAATGTTCCTATTAGATGGGATCCAGTATTCTTTATACGAAGTTTCTCCCCACTACCTGTGCTTTTGTCAGTTATTCTGTGACTTCCGATGTTAGGAGTGGGCACCTGGTCCCTGGATCCGGGGTTTAGTTGGAAATTCTCAGGTTCATTAGGGGTGTTTGACTGCATAATTATAGGCTGAGGAAGTGGATCCTGTTGAGGTGGTTGTGCCAGGACGACAGGGGGAGCGTCTGCGATAATGTGTTGCCCGGTATTGTAGTTTCTTTGCTCATAATTTGTTTGAGGAAGTTGTCATTTTTTGAAGTTGCCTGTTGGTTCTTTCTAATCTTGCCGCGACACTGGCATACGATGCGGTGTTAGTTTTCTCTGAAGCTTGCTTGTACCCTACATTTTCTTGGGCCATTACCTGCTTTATCTTCTTTTGTCTGATATATTCCGGGCAATATCTATCAAAAGATGGGTGTCCACCATTGCAGTGGACGCATACTGGGGAGTTTTGTTTATCGCATTCTTTTCCGTCATGCGGGCCTGCACAGAAGGTGCAACGTTTTTTACTTCTACACTGGTTGCTAGGGTGTCCATACCGGAGACAGTTGAAGCATTGCATTACTGGTTTGACATACTGTTCTACAGGGCACCGCACTCCGTGTATGTACACGTAATTCGGACGCCTTTGTGCTTTAAACGTCAGTAGACATACGGGGAGTGGGATTTCTTTTGTTTGGCCATCTTCTTTAATTTTTTTTGTAAACCTTTTAACTTTTACCACGCGATATTCGCACCTTGCCACAGTTTTTATCTCCTCTTCCGTTAGCTCAGTCATAACGTTTCTTATAACCCCTTGTTGTGAGATGCAGGAGAGAGGAATGTAGGCCAGTAGGCCATTATGCTGCCAGATGGTGCTCTGAACAAGGCTATTGGCCGATACGACCGATCTCATCTCTATTTTGACCCGGTTTCGACCCGCTGGAGCTATCTGTATAATATTGTTACTTATTTCGTGGCTGAGGGAATATAGGAGGCGCCCAATGGCCATGGGGTGGATCCTACCTATGTTTCTATCTTTACTTTCTATGAACACATAATAAGGGCCCAAGTCGTAGCTTTCATAATAGGCTGCCATTGCACTGTTTACCTGCAAGCCGATGTTTTCGCTTGTCCTTGCTGTCTGTTGGCGCTGCACACTTTCCGGCGGCGTTGTCTCCATGTTGATGTCTGCCGATGATGTGTCTTGTGGTGTTATTCTGGGGACCTTGATGTTTTCACCTCCGCTGCCGTTGTCGTATCCCGGGATGCATGGGCGTTTCTGGGGTGCGTATGTTGACATTTCTTCTTCTCTTAGTGCATCTCGTTGATCTAGTGCACTGTTGTCAGCTGGCAGGGATGTAATCGATGTGTTAGACGTCCATGGTTGCTGTCGGTTCATCGTCTGCGCTGTGCAGATATTGCTGCACCTGACTACCTGTGTTGTTTTCTTCTACCGCTGGAACCATGTTTATTACGCCATTTGGCTGACGTTGCATCGTTGGCTGCATCAGGTATTGTCCGCCTTCGCCATATTCACCGCCGTACATGGCGGATGAGGGCTGGGGCTGAGCTGTATTAGATGTTATTTGCTGCTTCTATCACTATTTCGGTGGCTGTAGTGAAACACACAGTTAGAGTCCCGAGAGACTGTTGCGCGGTCTCGGGAAGAGTCAGACGGGTATACGTAAGCACTTATCCACACAAGTCACTGCCTCGCGAATACACGGAAGTTATCCGAAGGTTGAGACTCGACTCGATGGTATACTTAGGTCTAAGAAGTAATTCCGAAAGGAGCTAAACAGAGGATGAATGGAATGCATTAGTGACCGAAATAATGAAAGCTGGTAAAGAAACATTACTCACAGAAGAAATTTTGGAACTGATGGATCAGAGGAGAAGGTAAAAAAAAAAAAAAATTGGTTAGGATGAAGCATGAAGAGAGCAATTCAGGCAATTTAGAAATCAAATAAACAGGAAAAGCAAAAGGAAAATGGCTATAAGGAAAGTGTGAAGAAGTAAAAAAGGAAATGGTCGTAGGTAAAGTAGATGTTGCAAATAGGAAGACCAAACAGAATTTTGAAGAAATGAAGAAAAGAGGTGTGAACATTAGAACTGCCAATGGGAAACCTCTTTTAAGCTCAGACGATAGAACTAACCGATGGAAGGAATACATTGAGAAACTGTATGAAGGGGATGACTTGGATAATAGCGTAATGGAAAAGGAAGGCGATGTTAACATTGATGACTTAGGAGACTCTGTTTTGAGGACAGAATTTAATAGGGCTCTGAATGACTTGAAAGCAAATAAGGCAGTTGGTGTTGATGAGATCCCTGCAGAACTTCTTAAATCCCTACGAGAAGAAGGAATCGAAAGATTATTCAAGCCGATGTCATAACAGTTATGAAACAGGAGAAATTCCAACTGATTTTAATTAAAATATTATCTTCACACTTCCGAAGAAAGCACAAGCCGACAAATGTGAGAATTATTGCACCATTAGTCTAACATCACATGCTTAAAATTACTGAGCAGAATGATATACAGAAGAATTGAAAGGGTAGTAGAAGAAATGGTACGTTTGGGTTTAGGAAAAATCGCGGAACAAGGGAAGCAATTCTGGCTTTAAAATTAATACTTGACGGGCGGATCAAGAAAAACAAAGATACTTTTATGGCATTTGTTGATTTAGAAAAAGCTTTTGATAATGTTAGGTGGGGTAAGATGTTCAAAATTTAAAGAAGTCAGGTCTAATGTATCGAGATAGAAGAATACTCTACAAACTATATAATAATCAAGTGGCTGTAATAAAAGTAAAGAATCACGAGAGACATGCATCAGTTAAAAAGGGTGTGAGACAGGGTTGTAGTCTATCCCCGTTAATATTCAACTTGTATGTAGAGGAAGCAATAAAGAAAGTAAAAAAAAATAAAAATGCGTGTGTCATAAGTGATCAGGGAGGAAAAAACCAGTATGCTACGATTTGCTGATGACATTGTCTTGTTAGCAGAAAGGACTTAGGATATAGAGAAATTACTCAATGGCATGAACAAAATACTGAAGGAAGATTTTGGTCTTAATATAAATCAAAGCAAGACTAAACTGATGAAATGTAGCAGAAATAATATCAATACTAGTAGATTAAATATAAAAATAGGATCGAATGCAATAGGAGAAGTAAGATAATTCTGTTACTTGGGGAAAAAATTACAACCAATGGCCGAAGTACGATTGATGTTAAAAGCTGAATAACACTAGCAAAAAGATCCTTCAGGAAAAATAGAAATGTTTTGGTTTAAAATATTGATCTATGAATTAGAAAAAAACTTTTCAAAACTCTATGTGTGGAGGACAGCACTTTACGATAGCGAAACATGGACTTTAGGAATACCGGAAAGAAAGAAAACTGAAGCATTGGAAGTGTGGTGCTACAGAAGAATGCTGAAAAT
>JARYHS010008074.1:377848267-378047073 GCA_031002005.1 Vandiemenella viatica
GCCAATGGGAAACCTCTTTTAAGCTCAGACGATAGAACTAACCGATGGAAGGAATACATTGAGAAACTGTATGAAGGGGATGACTTGGATAATAGCGTAATGGAAAAGGAAGGCGATGTTAACATTGATGACTTAGGAGACTCTGTTTGAGGACAGAATTAATAGGGCTCTGAATGACTTGAAAGCAAATAAGGCAGTTGGTGTTGAGATCCCTGCAGAACTTCTTAAATCCCTACGAGAAGAAGGAATCGAAAGATTATTCAAGCCGATGTCATAACAGTTATGAAACAGGAGAAATTCCAACTGATTTTAATTAAAATATTATCTTCACACTTCCGAAGAAAGCACAAGCCGACAAATGTGAGAATTATTGCACCATTAGTCTACATCACATGCTTAAATTACTGAGCAGAATGATATACAGAAGAATTGAAAGGGTAGTAGAAGAAATGGTACGTGAAGATCAGTTTGGGTTTAGGAAAAATCGCGGAACAAGGGAAGCAATTCTGGGCTTTAAAATTAATACTTGACGGGCGGATCAAGAAAAACAAAGATTACTTTTATGGCATTTGTTGATTTAGAAAAAGCTTTTTGATAATGTTAGGTGGGGTAAGATGTTCAAAATTTAAAGAAGTCAGGTCTAATGTATCGAGATAGAAGAATACTCTACAAACTATATAATAATCAAGTGGCTGTAATAAAAGTAAAGAATCACGAGAGACATGCATCAGTTAAAAAGGGTGTGAGACAGGGTTGTAGTCTATCCCCGTTAATATTCAACTTGTATGTAGAGGAAGCAATAAAGAAAGTAAAAAAAAATAAAAATGCGTGTGTCATAAGTGATCAGGGAGGAAAAAACCAGTATGGTACGATTTGCTGATGACATTGTCTGTTAGCAGAAAGGACTTAGGATATAGAGAAATTACTCAATGGCATGAACAAAATACTGAAGGAAGATTTTGGTCTTAATATAAATCAAAGCAAGACTAAACTGATGAAATGTAGCAGAAATAATATCAATACTAGTAGATTAAATATAAAAATAGGATCGAATGCAATAGGAGAAGTAAGATAATTCTGTTACTTGGGGAACAAATTACAACCAATGGCCGAAGTACGATTGATGTTAAAAGCTGAATAACACTAGCAAAAAGATCCTTCAGGAAAAATAGAAATGTTTTGGTTTAAAATATTGATCTATGAATTAGAAAAAAACTTTTCAAAACTCTATGTGTGGAGGACAGCACTTTACGATAGCGAAACATGGACTTTAGGAATACCGGAAAGAAAGAAAACTGAAGCATTGGAAGTGTGGTGCTACAGAAGAATGCTGAAAATTAAGTGGACAGACAAAGTAAGAAATGAACGAGTTTTGGAAATGATGGGTGAGAAAAGAAGTTTGTGGAAGAAGCTTACAGAAAGAAGATACAGGCTAGTAGGTCAAATTTTGAGACATGCTGGATTGGTTAATTTGTTAGTGGAGAGAACAGTCGAAGGTAAGAATTTTAGGAGAAGACAGAGATTAGAATATATGAAGCAGATAATTGAGGATGTTTGTTGTATGGGATATGTAGAGATGTAGAGGTTAGCACAAGACAGGAAGGAATGGAGGATTACAACAAGCCAGTTGAAAGACTGATGACAACTTTTTAACTTTTAATTCATCCAACTATGTTTAAGAAATCTGTTTCATAAAGATACGAATCAAGTTTTTGAATATCATACTGAAGTCTTGAAAATTTCTTTTTTGTAAAAATAAAATTGTTCGTTTTCGAAAGCACCTATTATCGACGTTTTCTCTTCAAGTAGGAAATACAATTGAGATCATTTCGTTCTTTGAAATGTAATCAGAAGTTGATTAACGAATTATTTTATACGTAACAGGTCACTAAGCCTAATACCGGAAACGAAGATGATGGCTATTTCTTTAAAACTGAAATACAAATTTATATTCAGTGCAAGATGAATTGTAACTTCAAGAAGAACGAGAATTTCTTTGAAAAAACATACAATGAAATCAGTCAAAATCTCCTTTATTATCAAATGTTAGATTAATTAATCTAATTTGGAAATTGATTTAATTAGAATTTGAGCTCATTGCAACTTGTGATTAAAACAGGCCATTGGTAACGTAATTAAAATATTTCTGTATAAAGATTGTAGACACCACGTAAAAATGAACTAGCCACCATGTTAACAGGTTATATTACTTACCTGCTGTAGTACTATATAACACATTACTATATCTATTGATTGTGTCAAGCCAACACTTAAATCTTGAATCACCCGAATTCTTTAGGTGATCGATTTCATTTATCTATGAAATTCGCACATGGGGCATTTACTAACCTTAAAATAAACACATTTAATCATTTCATGCAATATATTCATTGAAATCTGTAGGAAAACATTTTTGTACATTGTGTTAATAACACACCAGAATACCCATCTAAAACTATTCACATTCAACCTTCCCCTTATCCATAAAAGGTAGATAGAGAGATTTTATTCATATGAACGTATTTCAAATTTAAAGTGCCACTTTGTATACAATATTTTCTGTCAGAATGCAATCATCTTGAATTTTCTGCTTCTTGATAATTGATACAAAATTATTATTTGCAAATGCAACAAATTATTTTCCATGAATAAATACAGCATTTGTGAAGTATAAGCCAGCTCTGTGAAGCGTTTGTCCTGAAATGTTATTGATAGTTATTGTAAAGGCAACTTTTAGTGTAAACTTCTGCTGATCTCTACCAAAAGCGACTGTAATGCGCAGTTGGTTGCGTCACACCCAACAGGCGCTGAAGTAAGGTAAATTGCGTCCCTGCCTCCCGTGGAATCAATTTTAACTTTAAAAAAATTGTTTAAATCTAATCTAAGTAAAACTGTCTCAGAAGTTGACAACAGAAATAATAAACTTGCATAAAATCCATGAAACCTTCGTTACCACCGAAAAAGTGCCAATACAAGTTAAAAGAATAAAATTTCCATTTTTAAAATTCGTGCGAAATGAATCCGTTAATGAAAAAAATAAACTGATCCGCACATATACACTGGCAATTACATAAATAACTTAAACATCACATCCAAATTTACATTGTAGACTGTTAAAAAATGAGAAAGTGCAATGTAAACCAACGTCCGATTTCTGTAAATAACTAGACTGTACCCCATCGTATTGTGGAACCATTTTTATCTTTGATCTGCCGAAGAGAGAGCGGCTTTAAACCGTGTCTATAAATCGGTACCATCTGGCTGCAAAACGTACGAAAAACTGAAAAGCTCTTTTGTGTGTAAAAGCCGTCCTCTCGAGTGCTCTGCAGAGGTTTTGTAGAATGATGCAATCAATATCCGGGCTGGACGGCTAACGGCACGGACTGCCAAGCAATGTACGAACATCGGCGTAGTGGTGGTGGGGAGCTCTGTGATAACTGTCCCGATACGTCATCCGCCGACAGCGCTGTTAAAAAACGCTGGAATGTTTATTTTTGCTGAATGACAAACGATCGACTTGTTGATAGATCACGCGAAAAAAAAGTGTCGAGGGTGCTCGGTGTGATGACAAAGGGAAACTTTGGCGAGTCTCTGAAAGGCTCACCACACGACAAGGTACGAGCTATCCACGCTATGAGGAATTTCGCTAGCTTTCTACACGAGAGGAAAAAAGGGGCACGATTCGGTTTGCTGCAGTTGGACTGTACACAAAAAGTACAGCTTTGGAAAACTAAATTCTGGAAACGTAAGAAACGAACTTGCATTTCGGTCAATATCGTGGTCTAAATGATGAATGGTTTGCTGTTCATAGTCTTACCTTTTGTCTCTCTGTGAATCCTGGAAATAATGTAGTCATCCATTAATTAATAAATGAATAATTAATACGTAACAAAAGTAAATGCGAAAATGAAATTAACAGTCCACATGTTAGCTGCTATAGGGTACTATTAGCTCCGTTTACAGTTTAAACCAAACGGAGCACTGATAAAGCATCTGCACGCTAGGTTCTGTGCACGTAATGCATCTCAGTGAAAAAAACGATCACGAAGAAAAAGTCACTGCGTGGGGGGAAGGGGGGACAGAGCATTTTAACAATTGCGACATTCAGTTTTCGTCAATCAATCTGATTTTTTTTTTATCTCTGTGTCCTGTGTAGCTATAAAATTCAGTTCATTTTATTTTTTACTTGCATCTCAATTGTGGAACTGACGACTCTTCAATCGCTGGACGAAAACTTTTTTTCTCTCACCACAGTTCAAAAAGTGTTTGAAATGGAAACAGATGTTGTTATTGAATTTTACAGTATACTGTCGGTTAGAATTCTTTATTCCTTACCACTTGTAATAACCATGTAAGTTACTTGATAAATATGGCCTTGAGTTGAGTACAAAATTGTTACTAGTATAAACAATTATGATTAATATTCATTTAATATTGATTTAATAAAGTATTTATTTAATATTTAATTAGTGATAATTTAAACGAATGTCATAATTTATTGCGCCCTCACGGCTATGGACTATACAATGAAACATTTATCAAAATCATTAATGGCTATAATTTCAACTTTTATAATCGTTGATAGCAATATTTGTGGCCTCCTGAGTTTTATACAATGATCATTTATCGATCCTCAAACAAGTATTCAACATCGCTTTATTAGCATTAACTCGTCTCGTTGAAATGACACATGATACTGAGATATTTCCAAATATATTTCCCAATTTAAAAAAAAAAATCATTATCTAAACATACGGGGTGATTTACATTTATTGAAATTCAGATTAAATCAATGATTGAGTTTAAATGCGGTTAGTGACTACATAAGCATTGAAACTTTATTTTGATCTGATGAGTATTGCCTAACGTTAACAACGATGATAACAGCTTGCGTAATAATTTTTCTTAGTACACGTTACCACTTTCCTGTATGTTGACTTGCAGTCGGCACTCAGTTACCATCACTGGGGTCCCAGCTGTGTCCCGTTCTCTCACGAGGGCAGGTTTGGCACCCTATTTCAAAGAATGGTTACGCACATAACCGCCCACAACAGCGTCAGGTGTATAGACTTGACTATACGCCTCGTCTCGCTCACTGCATGCATAATATTATTTTGCATGTTATTTGTTCTATTTACAGATTGTACATTAAGACATCTGTTCTCCTCGCCGCTGTGCAGCAAGTATCTCATCTGTTCTCCTCGTCATCCGTACAAGTCTGTTATCTGTTCCCCTCCGCACATCCATCTGTCCCCGTTATCACCAAACGAAACATATTTATACAGCTGATAATGAAATTTTTCTATTTTTTAGTGTTATTGGTTGTAGTCCTAATGAGGGAGTTTTGTATATTTTGAAATTGGCGTCTCTTCTGCAATTGTCCATACCTTCATAGCCGGCCAGTGAGCCAAGCCTCCGTGTATGCGCGTGTTTTTTTGGAGTCGGCGGCGCCCAGAATAGATACCACCACCACGTCCACCTACCTTCCCAACACCCCAAGTCCGCAGCAGGATCACCCAGAGGGGGCGGTCAGCACAATATATTACGTATTCGTTCGCAAATATTATACGACACAATTATATCAATTTACTGCACTTAAGTTCCTTAAAATACACACTCCAAGTGTTTATACGAACTTTTACGATTTGTTATTTTAAATAAAACGTATATTCTAATATATTGTTAACTGAGAGATCACCATAAACAATGCATTTTCCGTCATCTCACATACAGTGTTAGGAACTCCGACTTGATCTGGCTGTAATTTTACCGTCGGAACTATTTATGATTCTGATATAATATGATACACTTCGCAAACATCTGTGTGACTTAAGATAGCCTTTTTTTCTTTTTTGTGTATAATCCGCAGTTCGGGCTAGCAGAAAGATTTACTGTACCTTACCATTTATCTCGCCATTTTGAAAATAACTTCAAACTGAACCTGAATCTTAAAGCAATCAGCAAAACTCTATACCTTCTTACAGGTAAAAATAAATGGTCTTAATCTGACATTAAATTTATCTTTAATACCGCTTATGAAGATAGGGAAAGGTGTCCATACAACATTTCCTTGTGTGTAATATCAGGGTTACTAAGGAATTCACACAATATAATTGCAATACATTTACTATTGTGTTGTTTACTATTCCCTTCACTTGGATCTTATGAAGCGATTGTGTAACGTGGTATAGAGTGATTTTCAATCCCCATGAATATAGTAACCATTTGTCATTTTTTATCAATAAGTTTTTTACGTAATGAAAAAGCAAACCCTAGCATTCCTAAATTCTTCTTGGTATGTAGTAATTAATTGGTTTCCAGCTAAGAATTTAATAATTTTCGAGCACATAATGTGCTGCATGACTTACTCACTACATGGTGGAGATATCGGTCGGTAATTCTTAGGGCCTTTTCGACTTTCTTGCTTGAAAACTGGAAATACTTCTAGAGAGTTTTTTAATCTTCTAATGTTTTACGGGGTATGTCAGTAAGGAAGGTTTAGAATTGAGTTGCCCTCTGCGAGTGCTTTGACTGAAATACTATTTTAACCCGTTCCCTTTCTCCATTTCAGAATATCCAATTTCTCTACAGTACTTACAGAGTCTATTTCTGACGCTGCTAATGGTTCGCCCATTAAGGTTGTGGCCGATTTCCTCCCCTTTCTTCGCCCATAATCCTCTTCCGGCTGTAACGACTTTGTCGTCTACGATGATGCAAATTGCAAAAATGAATTCACATTACGAAGTGCTGACATTACTACCAATTTTATGCATAAAAATCGAGATTAAATTATTTCTTACTATCAGTTTCAACTACACAGGGTTGCAATAATATACTAGGAGAGACGGAATTCATTCTTCAACTGGAGGTACTGAAATTATAAATCTAAACATTACAAGTCACTTCGATGAAACTATTTTAATACCTTATATGCTTTACTATTTTCTATAGGTTGAATTATTTTGTTCGAATCTCATTGCTTGTAACACGAGCAACACAAAGAATTGAAGCTGTGCATAAAATGAGATACGCTGAACGGATACTATAACAAACGACTGCTTTTCCTTTACGACTCGACGACATAGAGGTTATTAGAGTAGAACGAACATTGCAGCAAGGAGTGCAAGGAATTGGGTCATGATATTTACGTAAAAGAAAAAATTTCGGCATTTGCTGGAGTGTTTTTTGGAAAACCACCTTAACCGACGTGGCTGGACCATACTATCGACTGCCAGGCTCGAGGTGCGACTGCGTTTGTTTTTGGATTTAGATCCATGTGGAGGAATTGCCCTTCCGGTTGTTCGTAATTCACATATTTCTGTGTCATGCATCTTTTTTGTTATCACTACCCTCTAAAAGTTTAATTTTCTAACCTTGATTAATAAGCCCACCTACAAATTAAGTTACTACGTGCAACCATTGTTATTCTGGATAACTTGAACTACGTTTGTATCGGGATGTGGACGAGTGAAAGAACTTAACAGAGACGGAAATTATTGTCCGGGAAGAAAATCTTATCGCTGCATAGTTAAGTTGAGATTCTTCCGATTATAAAATTACATTTTTTTACATATACTTTGAACAAGATTTTTGCAAAGCTTCTCAATACATTTTAATATCAATTTTGCAAAGATGTCACAACACAAAATTACTTTATAACATCCTCACTAGCGGTCAGGTCAGCTCAGCTCTGCTCAGGTCAGCTCAGCTCACAATCAAGGATAGCATTCACACTAGCGGTCAGCTCAGCTCAGGTCAGGCCAGATCAAGTAGTAGACGAGGCCATTTAATTTCCATTGTTCATAGTGAACAATGCCGTGTTCTACCCCAACGTCAATTAAATCGCGATGAGTTTCTATCAAGAGCCTAAAAATACGTCAAGATCAAAAAGAGGATGGTTCTGGGTGCATCCAGGGTTTCAAGCACAAACAGATCTAGAGAAAAATGAATGATAACTACAGGATATGCCGTGAGAGATGAGTGATAGGGAATGCTTTTGATATTTTAGGGCTCAAAGATTTCAAATTTATTTTAGAAAAATTAATTCTGCTCCACGATTAATTGATAACATAATTTTAGCAAAATGTATTTTCCACAGTTATTTACGGAAGGATAAAATTTCATGCGATGTACAAAGTGAATTTCAGGATGAGCGAGAGAAATCCTACTTTACAAATATTCTTTGTTTATGTGCTAACGCTGGTACAGAAGCATTTGATTCTAAAAATATATTCGCAATATTTATTTAAAATTCGGAAACAGGATCTGTATCTTGACAGTACTAAAATGTGTAATAATATTTGAATTTATATTAAAGTTTTCCGACTTTATAATAAACAGAAATAACACACTGTTAAAACATTTATTTTTTATTTATTACTCTTTTTTTTATTGCTTACGAGCATAGTTTTCAGACGTTCGCCGCCCATTTGATCTGACCTGACGTGACCGTTGCACGTTCACACTAGTGGTCAGCTCAGGTCTTGACCGTTGTTGATCGGTGGCGGCGCGATCTTCGGTTTGGCCTGCCTTGCCCTGATCTGAGCGGACCGCGTAGTGTGAATGCTCCCATTGGATTAAGTGTGTAGCGATTTTTGACCTGAGCTGAGCTGAGCTGAGATGACCGTTAGTGTGAATGGGTCTTTAGGAGCTCTGAGAGTGAAATTATCGTTTGAATTCACCACTTGGTAAAATAAGACATTTTCAATTTGGCAAAGAGTGGCAACAACTATTATCATGTTTCTATCATTCACCAACCATTGTGTGGTTCTGGTATGCGACAGGTAAGAGTGAACAGAAATGTATCCAAGCGTGGAACAAATCATTATAATTTTTTATTTTTTTTTTTTTTTACAAACAAATACTTTATACCATCAGACCTTCGATAAAGGCAAATCAGTGTGAAACGTTGCCAGACATACACACGTCTATGAATAGAATAACGATATCCAAGATGGTGGAGAAGGTATAACACCCTCGACAGTGAATGCGTCTGCGAACAAAAGAATCATATTTGGTGGGATGTAATATTCGTGGGTGTTCAGATGGATGGATGGAATTGTGAAAATACTGCGTTGTTGGACTTTTTATCGACGGTAGCTATGCTAGAATTTAATCAAACAGCAGAACTAGCCATCGGAACATTGTGTTTTCATAACTGCATCTGGCTAGACGGGACACCTGGAAAGATAGCATCTCATCACTATGGCACTTGTTTGGTATCTCTTTTTGAATAAATTATATATCTGAATCCGAATGCCTCTTGTATGATTTTCCATCTTTTGAGAAATTATCTTGAATTGTAAGGGGCCTGTAAGCTAAGCGGTAACGCTCTGGTCAGGATTTTGAAAAGATGTGATTTCGATCTCCGGTTCGGTCATGCAGATTTCAATTTTTCGTAGTTGAAGAAAATCATTCCAGAGTAATGCTGACATAGCTACTTCGGAAGGCCATGGTCTACTTGATTATCATTTGTTATCCATAGTTCTACCCTGGCTCTGATGACTTCGTCGGTGGTGAGGAACAAAATCCCAATGAAAGGATATCCTTCTTTTGAAACGCATTTAGCGCAATGAACGTTAAATTAGTTGTAAAATATACAGCACTTCTATTTCACTTGTCTACCTAATAGGAAGCCTCTTGTAGGAGCAAAATAGCTTTGCTTGCAAAGAATACATGAGCACGTGAAGATTAATGTGCAGAAGAATTGATGTGATACAAAAGATAGTTATGATAACAGTCATCCTTTCCGGAAGAATGTATGTTCCTGCTGTCATCCCTTCATTTCCAGCGGTTCGGTTCTAAGGAATATTGTTGATATATGGACTGAGACATTTCACCACCAAAATAAATTGGGCCTACACATATCATAAAACCATGCTTACCGACAGTTTACTAGGAACTGTCAGAACGAAACAGGTCGTCAAATTGAATCACACACACTGAACCAATACAATCAGTGTTGCCACTCATTTAGTATTACTTCCATAGGATTCTTATCAGAAACAGCGCCATATGGCACTAACATAATTTTAACCACTGACTGATTGGTAGGTGGCAATAAAATAGCCACGTTATGAAAGCTTAAATCAGAAAACCATTAAAACAGAAAGGAAAAAAAAATGTAATGTACAGAAAATCTCTAACGCCAATAATAAGCATAATAAATTATGGTAAACGATATGGGATGAAAAATGGTAGTTGAGACAAAAATAAAAATGGAAGTTGAGAATAGATTACATTTCAGAAGGAGGATATCACAAGCTTGTTTTTGGGTTCAGGGAATCATCGAAAATCATTTGAATCAATGCCCATTTATTATTCGCGGTGTAATATACAGTGTAAAAGTATAAAATTTGATGATTTATTCCCCACACTGACACCGACAAAGCCTTTTAGTGGTACGTAGAGATGCTTGTGCACTCTTCTTGTGTCGGTTAGATTTATGTTTAACACATTTCCACGTCGGAAGACTGTCACAAATCACCAGACAGCGGGGCAGGTGGTCATCAGTTAAGTCGGCAGTCGCACAGTAGTTGCTGGGACCGTCCGCCGGGCCATAAATAACCAAGCGGCAGAGCTGGTCAGCTCCTAATGACCTTATTACCAGCGGCCGAGGACAATGGCTGCGCTGCATTAGTCATGAGGAACTAATCTACTGCGCTTCCTGGACCACTCCAGCAGCCAACATTCTGCGCGCTGGAAGGAACTCTCACACTGACGGTGAGCAGAGGTTTTTTTTACAGCACGCAACCCACTTTTTACTATTAACAACCATGTTATTTATATGTTACTTAACACTTACTTAACTAGGTGTACTCCCATAAGAACAATAATTATTAACCAAAATCTGATCACGAATATAGTTAAATCTTTTTCAAGGTACGCTCAAAAATATATATTGCCCTAAATCTCTCAATCAGAATTACCTAAAATTTAATAATTTCTCTGTACTAACGCGTTCAGAGAAAGTAATGAAATCATCGTATCAATGGATGTATCGTTATGATTCTGTTGGCACAGTAACACCCCAAAACTCTGTCGTCTTTTTTTGCTACAGATAATGAGAGAAAATCCTTTCTAATGAGTCTTTTCACCATCCTTAATAATACCCGTTTTGAGACTATGTGGTGTATGTTATGATAGGCTTTTTCTTGACCATATTTCGCAACATGATACCATACTGCACTAAACACTAAGCAACTTAATTACATAAAGAGATTTCTCGATTCCTGTTGTGCAGCTGCCATTGACAAGGCTTTCTAATTTCAAATATTTTTGATAAAGAGATGCAATTCCATGGTCATTCCAACAATTTTTATTTTTTTTGAGAATCGGCTGTTTTCAAATACGCACAGAGTAAACCAGAAACTTTTGCCAATCCACCAGATTTCTTTTGATTTTTTTACCCCCTATGTAGATCCTTGACGACAAAATAAACAATTTGACTATCAAAAAATTACTGCTGTGCATACCAAGTAGGCTTTTTTCACCCTCTTGAAATTCTGCCTGTAGGAGATGCTTGGCACATTGACATAACGTCACTGACTGAGTCCAGATAAAGCAATAATATTGGTGTGGCCAACTAGCAACGCCGAGAAACAAAAACTGCCAACAGAGCCAAACACAAGATTCAGTAAACTAAAGATGATACGATAAAGACAAATGAGAATCAAGCAAAGTCAGGTGCAGATGTATGTTTAATAATATCTGATTTCGATATCCAAATATAATAATGGCCATATGGAATTTAAAAATACATAAATATAACATACAGAAATGATTTTAAAAAAAGGACATTAGATACAATTATTCAGATTGTTACTATGAACCCCAACAACGAGTATATGTACCAGAGGCCACAAAAAGTGAACGGAAAAGTAAGAATTGCATGATACATTCGATAAAATGCCTGAACGTACCTTTTTGTTATGTTGGTAGCCAAAAGTACGCAAGTAGGCAACGAAGTAAATCAGAGATATTAAGCAAAAGATTGAACAACTATCATCGGACCAGTTTAGAGGATTGGCATCGCCTTTCTTGGTTGTGTGATCGCTGACTGTGTGTTTAGAGCTACTCACAAAACTGCGATTTTTGCATCATCGGCTAAGTTTTTGTAGACTAAATTACTTTAAAGTCTGTAAATTGTTAGGATTATTGCTAGCGAGAAGAATTAATTAAAAGTTTCCTTCATGAATAACATTTATAAGTTCGCGTCATTGTTGTAGGAGGAAGAAGGGGATGTAGGGAAATTGGCACCGGAGCCTGTGCTCCATTGCAATTAAATTAAATTAAATTAAGAGTCCCTTTTCTAGTTATTTCAAGTTTCACTGAATTATATATAGCATAAGCTTGGTAGTTAGTTTTATTATAATACTATAGCATAGGTAAATATTGTGGTATATGTTATTTTCATAGTTTTAAATTTCTTATATACTGTAAATCAGAAGTCTCGAACTTCGATTGTTAAGGTTTTTGTATTGTCCCATATTAAGGAGTTTGTTATTTAATTAGTTCTGGAACAGTAATATATAAACATAAGTATTTATATATAGCATCTAGTTATTCACAGTTGGTTTATACAATATCGTTATTCTAAGCTCCACTATCGATACCACAATCAGGTTTAGGAAAACAAAAACTTACGTTAAACTAATTAATCTCTTCTGCATGAAATGTAATTGTATTCAATTTCTTTCTAATAATTAAAATAAAAAAAATTCCTAGCGTTTATTTTTTTAAAAAATCATTTGTAAGTAACAAATTAGTTCTTATCCACAATAGCAATAATTAGAATCAACCTTCCATCTTTATTTTGAAATTCAGTAGCCTAAGTTTTATTAATTGGTTCTTAAGTGTTTTTGTTACCTAGTTATTACTTCTAAAGTTTCAATCTAATTATATATGTATATATATTTAAAAAAATAATTCTACAGTTAGTTGAGTTTAGAAATCTACATGCGTAAGTTAAACTCATTGGAGTCACTGAGGATTTTAAAATTTCAGAGATATTGAATGACTGGTTTAGTGATACAATTTGGGACAATCATCTTATAATGGGAGGGAATGAGTCAGAGGAGAGTCTCCCTAAACGTATAAATGAGTAAATCACAAAATTTGAAATAAATTCTCAGGAAATTATGAATGAACTCAGAAGGCTAAAAAAACGTAAAGGGGCTGGCGCAGAAAATAGTACCACGTATTTATTAAAGATTGTGGGATACGATATTGTAACTTACCTTGAAATTTTTATTTTAAATGAGTTTGGAGTCTTGCTGCTTACCATAAGATAAGAAAAGACTGATAGTAGTACCGTTTCATAAAAGGGGGGTTACAAATTTGGTTGAAAATTTCAGGCCAATTAATTTGACATCGGCGATGGGCAAAATAATGGAGAGATTGATATGCAACTATATCAGAAATGTCTGTGAAAAAAGAAACTGGTTTTCAGATCGACAACATAGCTTTAGGCAATGATATTCTTGTGAATCTCAGATGATGGGCTATATGCAAGATATTTCAGATGAATTTGACAAGGGAGACCAAGTTGATAGTTCAGCACTATATCTTTCTAAGGCGTTTGACAGATTGAGCCATTAAATGGTTTTAAATAAACTGAAATCTATTGGATTGGATTGGTTGGGTAGAGGAATTTTTAAAAGCCAGAAAGCAAAGTGTTAGAGTAGGAAATACAGTATCAAAAGAGGTGGAGTAAATATGCGAGTGCCACAGGGTAGTGTATTGGGGCCATTGCTGTTCATTATTCTAATGAATGACTGTGTTGATGGATTGCGGTTAGAGTCTAGGTATTTTCAGATGATCTAATGGTATACAATAGGATCAAAACAGGTGAAGACTGTGAACAGCTGCAGGGTGAATTAGATAGAGTATCTAAATGGGTTGGTCAGAATGGAATGAAGATAAATGCCAAGAGAAGTCAGCTTATTAGGTACACAGATAAAAAAAACAAAAGGTTAATTATGATTATAGGGTGTGATCAGAATTGCTTGTTGAAAGCTTGAAGTGTAAATATCTTGCCATAATGTTTGATATCAAACTCAATTGGGCGGAGCACATTGCGCAGGTGGTTGAAAAAGGTTACAAAATCCTTCATTTACCGTAGAGGGTGATGAGAGAATGTACCAGAGAAGTTAGGGAGTTGGGTTACAAAACTTTGCTCAGACCATATCGTGGTGTAGTTTGGGACCCACATTTTGGTTATCAAATACAGGAGTTGGAAGGTGTGCAAATAATAGCAGCTAGATTTGTTTGTGGAAATTATCGCAGGGCCCAGTCAGTAACTGATATGATAAGAGAGCTGGGTTGGGACTCATTGGAGGAAAGGAGGATGGTGAAGAGAGTGCTGGGAATTTACAGGGCATATGTTGGTGGTGCTTGGAGGGATATTGGGAATTAGGAATAGTGCATGGAAGGGGAAAGGCGACCATGACCACTAGCTTGCACTCGATTTCATGCATAAGGGAGTGGTAACATTTTCTTTTGTTTGTAAGGGTGTAAAGGACTGGAACAAATTACCAAGTCTAGTAACTAATAATTCTCCAAAAAACGCTTAAGGAATTTAGAATTAAAATTTGTAAATCATAATAGTAAATGGGGGAGGAATTTAACATTCCAATTATAAAAGATTTAAAAAAAAATATGTTTATAAAAAAGAGGTAAATGGATGTCTGGGGGAATTGCCACCGGAGTGTTAGCTCCATTTCAATTAAAAATTAGTAATAATAAAACTTTGTAAAAAAATTTAAAAAGATTAATAATGGATGTATAAAAGATTCTGTTCAATATTCCTATCATAAAAACATACTTTGCGTGATAAAAGGGAACCATGTCGTAACACACAACATATTATTTACTAAGAAATTTAACTCAAAAAGAAGGCAGAACGCTATGGACACTTAGTTCTGCAATTATTGGTTGCTATCAATTAACATTAATTAAAATTGGTTAAATGCAAAATGTTTAAGAAAAAAAAAACAGAAAATAAAAATAAATATTATAAGCGAAAAGGGAATACCTTTCAATGGAAAGAGAAATACAGAAGCAATTCGAAAATTAGGTTATATTAATATGGAAACTATAAGCTACATCATAAGAGATAGTCAAAGAATTTATTGCAAAAGTCAATTTATTAATAGAGCAATAAACGTTTCTCGATAGAAGAAAAGTGAATGTTTGCATAATATAACACAAATAGATCAGATGAAACGTTCCTTTTACAGTACGAAACAAAAAAAGTTAATTTTGATTCTAGACCAAAAATATCTCTGACCATTATTGGTCCATCGAAGAAGACAGGGTGCTGACGTCACATCGTTACAGACACGGTGACAGGCTTACCGAACTCTCCTTTTACTATCGTGTGACAGTGTCTGGAGTTGATTCGCATTCTCACACTCTCCTGGCAGGAACAACAGATTAACGTGATATCCGAAAATCCCAGGGTAGTAATCAAACTTTTCGAAGAAGGTGGTGTCGTAAAAATTCATGAGCAGACATTGGTTCTAACCAGGGATCCTGAATTTTCTCAAGCCTATCAAAAGGCGGTGTAGGGTGGTAAAGACGCAAGTATATATAAGTCAGAGGTGCGACCAGTTCCAACAGATGCAGCAGAAACGAGGGCACTAGCTAGTCAAATAGGGGGAAAAAAATACGGACTGAGGAAATCAATTAATGAGAAATATGACGAATTGAATACTATGGGATCAAATTGGCAATGACGATATTAGAAGTATATTAATGAAGAGTACAATACGTTAGGAATGACAGAAATTTCTTCAAGTCTCACTTGAAGTAGAATTATAAAAATGGGTTGGTATAAATTACTAGCTTGGAAGAGATAGCGTGTGGTACCAGCGATGGAATGAAGGCAGTTCTATTAAGTTTGTAAGAAGAGTAGACTATGTACAAGAGAATCAGGAGATACTTTGCTTTAAGGGGGTGAGTTATCAATTTCGAATGAGTTTTTTCAGTATAAATGCAAAGTTACTTTTACTTATAGACTGGCTAAACAAAGCTGCTAGGAATACTGGACGAGTGGACTGAGAGGAAATTTCTGTGGACGGAGAGAGGCTAATAGAGCCATCAGGCAATCGTCTGGAGAGCTGGACGGAGTCTCGAGTGGCCAGCCTGTCCCTGGAGACAGCACGTGTGTCGCATCACACAGCAGCCAGGCACGGCGCTTCACACAACCTACACCAGCTCTCCGGTCACTGCGTCTACTAGAAAAATGCAGATAAAAAAAAAACGTTGGAGGCAGTAAGATGAAAATTATCCACATGGAAGTTTATGAAAGGCTGAAAGTGGCTCAATGTGAGGACAAAGTCAGAAGATTGCATTAAATTCTTTTTGAATTAGGAGGAAGAGACTACATATCCAATTCCCACATGTAATGCGTTTCGTTAAATCAGAAATTAATGTTGTACTTAAAATTGTGTTATAGGTGGGTTATACAGCAATAAAATGGCTAAAGAAAGAGGGTTACAAATAAAATAATCTAGCACAGCGTGTGAGGTGTAAATGTTTACATATCGTCATGTACAAAACTAATATATTTTTATCAATTATATTTCCTGGAAATTAATTGCCTAGTTGTCAATTCTTGTTACAAGAGATATCTCAAAGAAGGTATAATTTAGAGACTTGAAATTTGTCGCCAATATCTAATATAACCTAAATTTAAACAATTATTAAACATACATGTATCTAATAAACTTCGTAAGTTCTGAGCGAAATAATCAAAAGTTTTTGTGCCGTGAATACTTTGTTCTATACTAACATAACATAAACAATATTCAAAATGCACTGCATTTTAAAGGTATGTAAAATACATTAATTTCGAATCGTTACTCGTTACTTTTGATACAATCGAATACTAGCATGTAGAATCGTATCGAATCGCGTCGCATACGGGACGACTTCGTTCGTACTTGGTAAAGTTTAAATAAATTGTTTATTCAATAAAATAAGTTTAGGTAAGTTGTTCGTTGGGGTAAAACTTAAAGTAGTTAGCACATGAATCTTACGGAAAACCTCTGAATGTACACTTGATTTACTATAATGAATATTAAATACGAAAGAATAATCTATCAAAACCCTGCATTCAAGCCTGATATGATAATGGGACCAGTATTTAACATATATTACAACTTTATAATCTCATCAAAGTATTTCTTTTTTAAAAATGAGGTTTCACCACTGTCTTCCTTTACTGTTTTCATTTATTTTTCTAAATTCTTCATCTTTTTGTGATTAGATTCGTAATTGTTGTTGCTTCAAGGTTACAACAAACATTCAACATCAAAGCCAGTACAGCATTGATCACACTGATACTGCGGTAATTAAAATTCATTGATTGCGGTGTCACATTACTTCTGATAGAATTGAGCACTAGCACGAAACAGTAAGGAAACATGCGAGTTACGAAGTGAATTTTTGAGTAACGATTCGGTACTTCGAGTCAGGCGACGAACCCGCAGTAACGAATACATAGGGTTTGCTACAGCTCTATTGATCATTAGAGTAAGGAATCCTAAATGCACAAGGTTCTACTCGCACTTAAGTTAATTTATTTAATTACGATGACATGCAAGCCTTTATGACAATTTCCCTACAACCACATTTTTTGCCTTTCCTTGAACACACCTACTTTTTCCATCTAAGAATGTTAATTTTAAAATCTTTCAACGTTTTTGGTAAATAATTCATCATTTATTTTGAAAGTTTACTACAATCCCTCACCCTCTTACCGACGAAGGAAAATTTTCCCACACCCTTATGTGCAATAATAAAAACGCACCAACGTCACAAGAACGGTCGCCAGTATCCGAGAATGCCACTGATTAAAACTATTTTGTTAATCTTATATTACGCCATTTGAAATTTTCTAAGAACATTGCTTGATGGATCTTACTCGCCTTATTACCAACAATTATAACTTATTGTTGTCATTTTTACTTTAATCACGAGCTAAAAGAAAGTACTAAAGTAATCAATAATAGTGTATAAACATTTACTTTCGATTGTTAAGTATAGATCCCCGATATGTTTGAATTTTGATTTTACTCCCAAAACACTAACTTTTAGTTCTATTACATTATAACGGCACAAGGAAATTTGAATAAAACATACCTCATCTCTGTCAGAAGTAAATCACAAGGGAAAGTTTAATAGCAATGATAAAAATTGAATTTGATAGTTTGTTATCTTTGTATATCTAATGTATTGGCATTAAAACAGTCCTCAAGTTAATGGACTCCATTGATTTCGAACAGATTTTTGTGTACGAGTTTTTAGATTTTCTCATAGTTCTTTTGAATAGCATCAGTTTAAATAATAGAGTACACTAAGTATAAAGAACAAGACTAGATGCAAAATAAGTGAAATGTAGCGCTTTGAGTACCATTGTACATTTGGAAAGTCTAATGCAGAAAAGTTCAATCACAAACTATATGAGAATGATCACCTCCATACAGATGTTCTAGAAATAATTTATTTACAGCAAACAAGACGCTCCGCTAGTATCTCTGAACTCACAAATGGCACGGAATCCACCTTTCCTGTAGAATCGTTTGAAGGTTCCCTACCGAATGATTATTTACAAATAATCAAATCAGGTAAAAATACACAGATAAATGTATCAAAGTATTAAATACGATACTTGAAACCAGACACACGGAAAAATGGTCTACAGCCCTACAGAGCTATTTTAAATAGATTGTTGTTATCTCTTACAGCAACTATTATCATCGGACGAAGTAGTAGTGAATAAATGTTCGTCTTTAGATCCAATATAAACCTAAAAGAAGACTTGAATTCGGGAGTATGCTGTCTGAATAGTCTGAAGAAATGTCGAAACCTCAGGACAATAGGTTTCTTCTTTTTTATCTGATTGATTTACGATATATACGTAATAATAATAACAATAAAGGTATTAATGAAGTTAACAGCGAAGAAGTAATTTAAGAACTTATTTCTATCCTTAGTGAACAAACAACATGGTGAAACAAGTATCGGTAGCTGTAAGAGACATCACAGTAGAAGATGATAGTATTAATATTCTGGGACGGTATTCCGATAATATTGTAGACTTCTCTTGATTAATCAAAGTTATGGTTAGCACAAAGGAAATGGTACAAAATGAAGTAGGCAGTTGCTTATGAAACTAGTGAACATTCCTGTCTTCAATAGAGCTAAAATAAAAGCACCCTATCTCCTTCTGGATAGCAGATACAATCTGTGTCTCGGACTGGCTGCTCTGCAATGTCTTCTTGCTTTGAAGAAAATGTCGCACATGCAAGGCCTTAAGACCAGCCTTGGAGTATAACACTCTAAGGGAAAATTTGGAAGATGATTTTTATTCAGACGTCCACTTTTCCGAGTGTTGTTGCCATTGTCTATCAGGCGAAATGCTGAAGTCAGTCACCTAATACATACTGCGAGATGACTGCAAAACATGTAAGTATTATCAGAAATTATCAGCTGAACCACCAAAGTCATGGGCTTGATAAATACTATGACGGCGTCCGGAGTCAGTCAGTCAACGATAGGCCACCAGCAGTCCAGAAATAAAAGCCGTGAGGCCAGCAGCGCATGCTTACGGTAGTGTCAGATTAACATGGGACGTCCGACGGTTAACATTCGGCGAATGCAATAGAGTCGCGATAAAAAGGAAACCTGCTGAAACCGACTATAAGTAAAGGAACTGGTCGGTATATTAAATGATGATGGTTCCTGCAGCTCGAAGGACAATCATCGTTACTTAAAAAACTAGCAATCAGCCAGTTAACTTCTAGCTACTGGATGAACGAATGAATTTTCAATAATCTAGTTCCGCTAGGAAGAAAGAATGTTGTTTATTTACGAATAGGTACACATCATAAGAGCATTCTTCTGCTCAGTCTAGCAGGTGTAATTACATTTGACGATCACAGTCAGAAGAATGCGATCCAGTATCTTAAAGGTAGTTCAACACAGAGGACGTTCCAGTACACGTCGCTAGTTAAAAAATATAATAATCATCTTAAGGCCAATCAACAACAGTATCGCAACGTAGCTCAACATTCCACGACTATCGTCTGAAGTACAACACTTATGAGAGTTCATATCAACAATTTATATTAATTAAATCCACCAGCCAATAGTTCCCCTACAACTTGTTGATTTCCCTGCATGCATAAACTCTGTAGCTGATGTAATTATTGGTCTGCAAAACGTATTCATAATGGGTAAGTACAATGTTTAAGCTTCTGAAACAGTTTTGTAATTTCTCTTCAGGAAGAAAAATATATAAAATAAATCACTCCTTTAATTCTGATGTGGGCTATTTTCTTTTTGATAGAATCAGTTCTCTCCCTTAATGTCTGAGATGCACAAAAAGATTCTATTCGCAACAATTAAAAGTTACTCTGATCGGAAACGCCTCTGAAGCAGCAGCAACTTTGATTTTTGCCAAGCTGCAGCTATTTCAGCATAATTAAACGTGACCTGGATCGACTGTGACTATCGACCGCGCCTTGGCTCGTGTTTGTCGGGACACCTGGGCTTAAGCGGTGCTCAGGTCGATGTAGTTCCCGAGGCCCGCCGCTGATTGTTCCCACTGTGCATCGAGTCAATTGCGGCAGCCAGAATTGAATGGCTTGCCCGCCTTGTTGGCGCCTGATGGCTTTTTTGTTCTTTTGGCATTATCGAGCCGAGAGGACGGCGCCCGCCCAGTAACACACACAAAGGAAGCCGCCTGCGGCATACCACGGCCATATCGGGCCGAGGCGCGCCGGGAATGCCGCCTCACCACACCTAACCCCTGCCTGCCTGCACTTTCTTTGAGCACACTTGCTTGCCAATCTTGGAGAACCTGAATATTGCCGGATGTTAGTTTTGGCACTAGTAAACTCTTCAGAAAGGCAAATATACTCGAGACGACTCAAATGATGGTGATTCACGTCAGAGCTCTAAAGCAAAGATCCGCAGGTTTTTTTTCCACCATAGAACCGGTGCATTATTTACTTAAATGGCAGCAAATCATGAAGTCAAAGCGCTTCGGTCTGGTATAAAGGAGAACGCATGCTAATACGCCTCCAATGGTATTGATTTCAATTTTTCAATGAAATCAGTAGAGGAAGTTCAGGGCTAAATTCCTTCCCGTTCCTTGTCTCGAATGCTCTTCTGGATCTGGCATCGATGAGCCAGCTTGCGGGACCGTTGGAATAGTATCGTAAGAGAAGAAGATATCCAGCAAGGAATAAAATACTTTGAAGGAAAAATATTGGCACAGGAAAGAACAGTTTTTATTACGGTTTACAAAGTCAATTATTATGCGTAATTGAATGATGTAGTCGTCTTGAGCCTTAGAACCGGTGACAGTCCTTGTTCAATTAAAACATTAACATTGACAATCTCAAGTTACTGTAAATTTAGCGCTCACTAAACTCTCGTCGTTCATATTTCATTCAAATCTTTTTCTAACAAGTATTGATTTTATATATATATATATATATATATAAAAACTCTTAAGTAGTCAAAATTTCATTTGCATTAAAAACTGCTGAAGTGATCAGAAGACTAGGACATCTGTTAAATCTTCGAAACGATAGTAGGAGTGAATTTTTCTGGTCCAGTAGCACGTTCATCTTCTCGATAGCTTTTCAAGCATCAGAAAAAGTCATTATGTAGTGTATTGCATGGTATTAGTTCCAGAATAATAAAAGTTATCTTGCGTTTCTAAAGAAATTTCCCAATTTTAAAATTAACGTTTCCGTAACTTCAGAAAGGATTTTCTCAATCCTTTAGCTTGTTTGAAAGGAACTCAAAGTTTCAATTCTGATTTACTATGATAAAAAAATTTAAAACCTAGCTGATAAAATCAAATCTATTGCAACATATTTTACCAGTAAACACTCAGTTTGTTGTTCTCAATAATTGTGATCTGAATAATAAGCAGAAGGGGGAAAAACGAAAGCAGAAATATTAATGTTCATTTAAATATTTACACCACTGGAATTATTACCTTAATATAATTGAAAGGTTTTTTTTAATTGTCATTAACTGCCACAAACGAATTAGGATTAATAACTAATTGTAATGTACTACACTGGAAAAAGTCCAAAGAAGAGCCGATTATGAACAGGTATATATAACTGGAGGGAAAGCGTAAGTCGATGTTGATGGAGTTACAATAATAATTCCGTGTGGTGGTAATGACCTGTTGACAGGGATTCTACTGGCTGCGCATTCCACCCCTGCCATAGCCGCCTTAACCTAACCCGGCAAACCTGCCATGTACAGGGGACCTACATTTTAAAGTGGAATCCGAACCAAGGAAGCGATCTGGGGTACTTCACATTACACAACAAGGAATGCCAGAGGTGAAGGTTGGTTTAAGTGCCTACGAAAATTCCCGCCCAGAAAGGGATACGAACAGGGGACTTCCGATCCCCAGTCAGACGCCTTAACCAGTGAGCCATCAGACTGCTTTGATGGCGTATGTTTGGGAAGATCTGGAACACCGAAGGTGTTGTTCTCGGCAGAAGCTAATTGAAAAATTCATGACTGACATATTTCAGGATGACAGCAAACACATATTACTACCATTTATATCTAGGAATGGCCGAACAAATAAGAGAAATCAGGACCAGAACCGTTTCATTCCAACACTCATTTTTATCAGGATCGGTTAGCGAATGGAATAGGAAGGACTTATTGAGTGAGATAGAAGAAGGTCTCTATAAACAGCTTCGGCGATCCTGATCTGGGTTTCCCATGGTTTTCCCAGATCGTTCGATGCAAATGCCGGGATGGTTCCTCAAAATAGCCCATGGGCGCCTCCTGCATATCCCATATATCTCTTCCTATGCACAAGCGATTACACACTAGGATAGGTACAATGAACCCTCCATCACACACTCTACAGTGAATCGCGGAGTAATAATAATAATAAGGTAGCTACTTCACAGACAAATATTATGCGCGATTTGGTATGCTTCTTGCTTCATAGCAACTGAAGAACTGAACGTCAGAAAATGTAACATCCAGTTTAATTATAACAATAAAGAAATATTAAGACAAGATACTAATCAAAGCAAACTATCTACTCATCAAACAAACTATCTACAGATATTGGATTGTCGATACAAAACGATTGGTTGAAAGGTATTAATGATAATTTGGTGTCTTTAGAAAACAACTTGTTTTCCGCCAAAGCAAACTTCTTGAATCTCGCGCTTCAAAGAAATTGTGTGTTTTGGTTCAGCACTGACCGTTTCTTATGCAATTCAAATACGTCAAAAGACGTTACTGTCGAGCATAAAAGAAGCTGAAATATTTCACCTTATGTAGGGAAATTCTCCAATTAGAGGAAAAATTGTAATCCATTTGGGATAAATATGAACGCATGCTTTTAAAACATATGTCCAATGAATTTCTTGGTATGAGTTTAGGCAGAATGCCTGCTGAATTACAATATTTAGAATAGTGAATATTTAAAGAAGGTCAAATTCCCTAAAATTCTTGATACACAGTAGGCATTTTATTCCTGTACTGTCACATATTGAATTAAAATAATTGATTCTTCTGCCACACCTGTAGCATCTGAACGGTTGCATCAATAATTAATCTTCTTTTGCCTAATAATCACAGTAGTCTATTAGCAGAACCTGTAAAAGAAGTGTTTCTAAAATCTATTGCTAACTGCCTCATTTGGTTGTTGTCAAATGTGTTAGTCATTATTTGCATACATCGGTAGCGTAGGGGATAGAGTACTAGCGTGCGCAGTTTTCTTTTTAATATGGAATTATGTCTACCCATTGTTCCGTCAACGCCGATTCCGATCATATTTTTAACTTTTAAACCAACCTCTTGAAGTTGATTTATAATGACGTTATGCAAACTTTTGCGCCACATTTTATTAACTATATTATTCTATAAAAAGTTGTGACTATTTTCCTAATCTTGTGTGAAAAAAAAAACCACATGCTAAAGCATAACACTTTCTGTGGCGAAACATCAGTACTTTCATCGATAATAAGAGAATAAAGAAAATCTCCCATCTCTTCAATTTTGGTTTCAAGTACTGATTTTTGCGCCAAGTGACTGCCGTCTATCTCACTACATACAGTACATACCTTACGGTAATTTATGGCACGTAACTCCAAATGCAAGAACTTCCTGATTTTGAACAGGAGTTCGCGTTCATAAACTTGCAGTATGCTCTTCTTGCACCTGTAGGTGCTGACCACATAGTAACTGAACAATTTATACATGACCTATACTGCTACTCATTGATCAAATCAAATCATCGTATGACATTGCTGGAGGGGACCAGCCAAGAGTATTCGATTCGCCGCGCAATACCCCCCTTGTCGTGGTTAACTTAACTAACACTGTAATCCTACCGGGCACAGGGGCCTACAACTTAGCGTGGGATGCAAACCTCGCAACCGTTCTAGCTTACTTCACATTATACAGCAAGTTGAGTTAGAGGAGAAGCGCCTTCGAAAATTCCAGTCGAGAATAGGATTCGAACCGAGGATCATTCAATCTACAGACAGTCGCCTTAACATCTGAACCAGCAGACCGCTCTGCTGATTAAAACTGTCGAGGAAACTGATCAGAAGAACTATTACAGCTACTCTGCCGATAAGTTGGCTCAGCAGTAGCGGGTATGGCACCTAAAATGGTCCTACTCTTGTATCTTTCTAAAAGGAGTAAATGTCTTCATTATATTTGTAATCGCTCTCATTTCTGAGCTACATGTGTACAGTGGAGGATCTAGGAATTTTCCGAGCCGAAGCAAAAACTGAGATGCCCGCTCCCATTGTAGCGGCCCGTGGCAGAAGTGGAGCTAAAAAAAAGTTTGCCGCGACATAAATTGTGCAAATGGACAAATTTGACCCTCCCCTCCGGCTATGTATGTGTAGCAACAATCTAAATTTGAGATAAACATGGAGACCCAGATATTTAACGACCCGGAAATTATTCGGTGGTTGCAGCATACTATTCCTGTAAAAAACTACAACTGACTTGGTTGTGTTTATCTCTGTAACAACACCCGGTAAGATATCACTTCAAAGTCTAGATGTTGCACTGTTTATTTCCTGCAGTCTGAAAGGCATGAACTGCGAATGAAAATACGTGTATTATCTGTTTTCTAAAAACACTTTCACGTCTGAGTAAATATGGTATGCCGTTCACTAATGTTTATATCAAACAGTAAGGATATCAGGATTGAACCTTGAAAAATGCAAAATAGTCATTTTCTGTACAAGAAGAAAGGCGGTGCTCTATTGTCGTCTCTATGTTTTTTGCTGTTCTACCACAGGAATATAGTTTATTGTATTTAAAATTTGTGTAAAATGACGTTTTAAAGAGGTCCAAAATCAGTTAATAGCAAGGTTTTCATTTTTTCCCTCCTCACCGCATCAGATATCGACGTTTAACAGCTCGTCAAATACAGGACTTCAATATTTTACAATTTTCTGCACTACAAAAAAGCTGCCTTCATATTTGTCAAGTTTGGACAATGTTTCTTACCAGATCTGTTTTAAAAGCACTATCGTCTAGTAACTTGAGTTTTGTCTCAATTATCGACCATTCCTTCATAGTTTATATGAAAAACAAATACTAATAAGTAATAACTAAATACCGGATTATATGCATTTGCATGTTTGCATATGCATTTGCATATTAAGGCCATTTTCACAGGTTATTTCATTTTTACCTAAAATGTAGTGCTAATGTATATTTTCGCTATATTTACAATATTTTTCGGTAGTGAACCCAGTTGATAAATAAAATCTTACGTTTTGTCGGCAAAACCTACTAGCAGCACAGCTCTCAGTCTACAACGACTCAGTGAAGAACTATGATTCACGTTTTGGAATGTAAATAAGCTGATTTAATCAACAAAGAAAGCGTTTTTCAAGGCACGTTCTCGTATTAATGCCTATATAAAAATTACCAAATGTGCCTTTACCTCCGGAACCAGTGGTAAATGGATGGGCGACTTGGCTTGAAGCTGTACCTACTGTTTTACAATGAATATTTCGAGGCCATTAAAGATGTAGTAAACGACTTTGATATTGGAGAGGATATGGCAGTTTGCCAGAACAAGGAAGCATTTAACAATTCTAGTATTGAAACCATAGCTGTGATTAGCATTCGCTTTTCCCACATACAGTATCTGCGAGTATTAAAAACCTTGAAACTCATGATTTGACGTTGACTGAATCTATTTAGTTAATAAATAAAGTCCGCATTGCCAGAGGTATTCTTGTGTAAACTTAAAGTGAAGTTTGAATATATTTTGAATAATAACAAAGGTTTTTTTCCTTTGTGTCTAATTGATAGATTTAGTAATGGGACGGGTGAAGTTTTTCCAGAAACAATGACCGCTAATAGGGCACCCAATTTCAAATATTGCCCCCAGTTACATCAGTGAATGTGGAACGGCTCATATCCACTTATAAAAATATTTTGTGAGATCAAAGAAACAATCTTACTATTGAATATTTGGAACAGTACCCAATTGTTTATGTTTACAAAAGTAAAAAAAGTTAAATAATTGTTAATTATCGAATTTGTAAATATGTTATTCAACTACTTACTAATTGCATGCCGATTTTGAAATAAAATATCTAAAAATTATTATCTTTAGTCTATATGATGTTGCATATTTTGATACTTTTTCACGCTTTCCATGCATATTTGCATGTATATTTCTAGATTTTTGTGTTGCATATAATCCGGTCTCTATTAATAACCATGTCTATTGTAGGTTGAAAGATGCGAAGGAAAATTTATTTTGAGCCTGAATAACAACATTAGATGAAATATTAAAACATTACACTAGTGGCGCTACGGTCGAGTGGAAATTCCTGATATAAATCCAAGAAATGGTAAATGTTTATTCCGTTTGAATTATCATTTATCGTGCGTAACGGGATTTAATATTTATTATTACAGATTTCATAAACTGTATTTTAATTAAATAATTCACACATTATTACCCACATGCATGGGTATATTTGTTTCAGATTAACAGTTCTGGTAATACATTGTCAAATAGATGCCACAAACTTTAATTTTGTTCATCACATATTGGGTGATAGTATTTACGTTAAGTTTTACTTTCTCAATTCATTTCACATGATCTTGAGATAACACTAGCCAAATCAATTTTTATAAGTACATCATTTTCTATATTCATTAAAGTCGGATCATTTAGGCGCTAGGCCCCCTGAGGGATCGCGGCCCGTAGCGTTTGCTACTTCTTGATACGTGGCTTATCCGGTATCGTTCGCGCTATACATGTTTCGTCCTTACGCGAACCTAGGCCATTTGGTCCCTAAATACTAAACACCGGAGACAATAGCAGTGGAGCTAGACTCTAATTTTACTTCCAAAATAGCGATACTCTGTTGGTTTTTAATTGTAATTACAAGCAGCGATATGGTGGCTTAGTGCTAAAACGAGGATTTTTAAAGGCCCTCGACCTACACCTATGGCACAGCTTACGTATAATGTGAAGTACTTGAGAAGGTTTGCGAGGTTTGGATTCCATGTTAAACTCAAGGTCTCCTGTAACCGGTAGAATTACCGGGTTAGGTTAAGGTAGCTACCACTGAGGCGCAGGCTCGGCAAATTGAAACTGTAAATAGGCCACCGGGGGTAATTTCCTTTTCTCTCCAATTAGGTCTGTTGGACCTCATGCCATTTTAAATTCTACATCCTTTTTTTTTTTGTTTTTTTTTTTTGTTTTTAGTTCAATCCACTATTGCTTCATAGTTTCACTATGTTTCTTCTTTCTCTCCTCACACCACATCGGATCGGATTTCTGTCATTCCTGCCTTGGAAACGTTTGATACTTAATATATTCCTTCTAAAGATCTCTCTTTTCATAATTTCCTCTTCTATTATTTCTTTTTTATCTGGTATCATCCACTCAATGTTAAACAAACAACAATGTCCCTTTTATTATTGCTGTTATATTTTCTTTGTTCTAGTATATTTCCTTATTATTATTTTCTAATTTCCATAGTTCTGATGTTTCAATTGGATTCAAGATAATTCTCATGCATTTTCCATCTAGGAATTCCAATTTATGTAATCTGTAGTTCAGAACTAGACATTCACGTGTGTATAGACATTCTGGTTTCTCTACTGAGCTATACTGCCTTATTTTAAGACTTTTAGATGAGCACTTTTTGCTATCAATATTCTCAGTAATAGCAGGCGTACTCTCTTTCTATCCTGTGTACCCCAGACTAACCTCAACCAATTTATCGAATTATTTCCCCCACATATTTTAATTTCTTTATTTTTCCTTTTCGTCTAATATCTGTAGTTAAAAATTTTGGTGAATTTTTAATGTTTATAATAAATTTAGTATTTTCTTCAGAAATTTTGAAACCTGTTTTGCTGGCTATTTCTTCCAAGAGATCGATTTCCGTTGGCGCATCAGTAATATTCGCAGAAAGCATAGCGGTTATTATTATTATACCTTTGCAGCATATTTTGTTCCCAACACAAACCATTTAGATTGATCGGCCTCAAGATTATGACCACCTACCTAATAGCCGGTATGTCCACCTTTGGCACGGATAAAAGCGGCGACGCGTCTTGGCATGGAAGCAATGAGGCCTTGGTAGGTCGCTGGAGGGAGTTGTCACTACATATGCACACACAAGTCACCTAATTCCCGTAAATTCTGGGAGGGTATCAATGAGCTCTGACGCCACGTTCAATCACACCCCAGATGCGTTCGATCGGGTTCAGATTTGGAGATTTGGGGGAGGGGGCAGCACATCAATTACAACTCGCCACTGAATTTCTCGAACCTCTGCATCACACTCCTGGGCTGGTGACATGGCGCTTTCCCTTGTTGGAAAATGACACTGTCGTTAGAAAAAATGGTCGTCATGAAGGGGTGTACGTGGTCTGCAACCAGTGTCGATACTTAACGCCGTCATGGTGCCTTGCACGAGCTCCACCGTGGTTTCGCCTTAATTTCACCACTTGTTGAAGACACTCACCACAGCAGTTTTCGAACACCCGACAAGTCGTGCAGTTTCCGAAATACTCGTGCCGAGCCTCCGGGCCATCACAATCTGCACTCGGTGAAACTCATATAGATCGCGCGCCTTCCCGATTCCTCCTTGTCCTGCTGTGATGGTGGCAGCTGTGTATCAGCCCGGCGTGACCGTGGCGGGCCGCGAGGAGGCAGAGGTGGGAGGAGTCGGCAGGTCGCGACCCGGACACTCGGCGCTGGGAACACAATGGACGGCTGGCGTGCTGGCTGGCTGCGCTCCAACGCTGCGCCCAACAACCGACACTACAGTGTATAACTACACACACTTTCCCAAAGAAGGTCTACGGTAGGCAAAACTGCAAGATCACCACTAACAATAACCCCACATCATGGATCAGCTTAGGTGCTTACACTTTCAGTCTGACCGATACTATAGAAACGGGGGATGATGGTGTCCGGCGCTGACATGAGACTAGAGATTCGATTCCCGGTGATGGAAGAAATTCTTACCATCAGTATTTGGTCGACATGATAGGAGAGGTGGTGGTGTACAATTCCTAATACCCAGATTGTGCGACAAAGTCTTGCGTTAAATTGCAATCCTTTCTGCGGTGACTGTGCAGTGAAGGAAAACGACACCGTTGATTGTAAATCGTCTGTCAGATGGGCATGTTACATGTCTGGCGGCCCCTAGGTGACTTTCGGAAGAGTAGATCTGAATAGGCCTACACGGGGTTCCAGCCTCTCTCTTCTTTCGTCCACAACACAATCAACAATAAACACACACACTATCGCAGCCATCCACATATACAACACTTACGAACACTGTCACAACGGGAAACCATCCCAGTTCATATTGCCAAACTTTGCTTTGGGGATAAACATACCACACGGTAACTCGCCTATGTTCGGGCACGGGCAAGGTTATAATAAGGAGAATACTCACTGAAACAGTAAACCACTGATGGAGTGAATGAACAGCTTGAGTGAATCAACTGAGGATAGTGAAGTAAAGACTAATGGAGAAAAATCGTAACATTTGAGCTGCGAAACGGAGGATAAATTATTATAAGAAAGATTTGTTGGAAGGCAGAATAAGAGGAACAGAAAAGTTTTATTTCGTTTCTTTAAATAAAGGATTAAACAAAGAAATATATCACAGGGTTCAGAATCAACGGAGAAATGGCACAAAAATGAAGGTGCTTTTGCGCGACAGTGAAACAGAAAGATCATAATGGATTATTTACAACTGTTTCGTATCGTCGTTACTGGCATACTATAGGGACAGAACCTGTTAGGAGAATACATGAAAAGAAGTTAGAGATAGCAGAAATGCAAAAGCTGAAGTACGTTATAGGAAAGACAATATGAGGTAGGGAAAAACGGAGGTTGAACTGACAAATGTGTGTAAGTACTGTATGTGCCGGAGAGAAGATTCGAATGGTATGCTTTCGTCAGGAAGCACACAAAGAATACTCAGAATTGAATGAAAAGCAGCTAATACTGACTGACCCCACTTATGGGATAATATAAAGGATAAGAAGACGACAATAGAACCGAATTGGAAAATTTACGACATCTTTGTATTATACAGTTTTTTAAGCCAGTCTTGCTTATTTTCTGGTCCGGATAGTATCCAAATATTTTAGTATCTGGACATTTATTAGTGATTATCGGGTTAAATTCCAATCCGAGCATGTATATCTCGCCTAACCGAAATAAATTTATAAACGCCTCTGGATGGTTCCGTGTCACTATATTATACAATATCCTTTGTTTCATCGTTAACAGTAAAGTACTATGTTAGAAACTGTGTTCTAATAACGCGAGACGAAAGTCGAAGTAGAATGAATCCCACCGTTTTCTGAAACATCATTGCTTACTAATATATTTTTCTCGGGCTTCCAGCCGTGTTAATATATCATTACGGTCCTATATCATTGCTTACTATTTCTATTTTGTAGCTGATATACCTCGAGGAGCAACTTCAGACTTTTTTAAGAAGTAGTAGGAACATGAAGTTAACTATTTTCTCCTTATGTAAGAACATCTACAGTACTCAATGCCACTCCGACTATCAATTGTAAACTCTTGAGGTGCACACGAAATGTGGTTTATTTGAGCAATAACATTATTCTTTTTTAATAAGATTGTTTCAGAACTAATATGAAGGAATTGCAAATTGATAAAAAAATGTTGTGAATTGGTACGCACCATCTGAAACATGGACACACTGGTCGTGAATTCAACAAATTTATTTAAATCTTTCCATATTTTCCATTGTCAGTCGTAGCCTAGAATTCAGTTCACAGTATGAATATGTCTTAATTAAAAATATAGGCTTAAACATGCTTAATTCTAAAGCGACCAGTGCACATAGGTGCCAAAAGGCTGTGCCCAATAATGATTTTGAATCGACGGGACAATCCAGTATGTTTTAGAAATGAAATTCGTGTTGCTATGCCGACTATTCCTTGTTCCAAAAGAGTAACATGTACAGTACATTCACCGGCGTTCAAACTTTTCTGTTCTCTCCACAAAGCTGAAAAAGTTAATAGTTTATGTTGATAGTATCCGATAAGCAGTGTTACAAACGATTTGACTTGGTGGCGCATAATAATAGTGAACAAAATGAGCTAACAGAATTTTTTCTGAAGATAAGACATTTAATTCTGACATTGTGCTCCGATTCAGAGTTTTGAATCTCATGGAATTGTGTACATCCAATTTGTATTTCTTGAACACTCTCACCGAGCGTGGTGGGTAAGCGGTATCGCTTTGGCCTTGCATTCAGGAGAACACGTGTTCAAAAGCCCGCCTATCCCTCCAGATTTAAGTTTTCCATGGTTTCCCCAAATCATTCCAGGTGAATACCAGGATGGAATTCCGGCCTGTTCATGGCTACTAGACCTTTACCGCTACTATTGATCTCGATTTCGTCGAGACATAAAATCGTAAAAAAAAAAGAAAAAAAAAAGAAAAGACTCTTCCACACAGTTTATTTTTAATGATTATTGTTTAGTAGTGGTTAAAATTTATTTTACTCGAGGGAAGTAACAAAAATACTTAAAATCATGGAATTAACATAACTTTCGCTAATTGTGTGGTATATCAAAATTCGATGACTAAAAATTTATCGGCTAATCAGAGACATTAGGAAGTTAATCGAATTAACGTGTGAGTATTTCGCTCCCTGAGACATCTGACAGTAATCATGGCGGAACCAAGAATAACAAATTTTTCTAAGAATTATTTGTTACCAGAACAATAAGAGTTAACTTTTGGTGCTGAAAGTCACGAGTCCGATTACGACCTGGGTCAATGGAAGTTTTAATTAAGTATTGCGTTCGTCTTGTTTTGATCTACAGTTTGAAGGTAATGCCATGTTATGAATGAATGATACATAAAATTATGATATTAATTAAAGATATATTACGGCTGGCTGCTTTGCGTAGTATGCCATTGCATTAAAAAAAAAATAAAGCATGAAATATTCCATCATTCAGATTATACAAATTGATTCGTTATTTCCATTAAAATAAAGTGTTGCTATCAGAATTCAACATAAGAAGAACATAGAAAAGTTTCATAATGAAACTTTCCCTGCGTTCCCTACCATTTAGTCAGGTATTTACGAAATGAGAATACGAAAGATGATGTCTTGCAAATGAATAACCCTTTCAAAAAATCAGAGTTCCCATCCATGGTCTTCCGGCGGTCTTCTGCGTTCTTTTATCCGCTGGCGTCTATTCAGTGGCATCGATTCAATTGCCCGACCTGGATGAGCCGAGCAACAAATGCTTCCCATTCAGTCTAAAGACCAACGTCTTCTATAGCACCACTCAGTTCCGAAACACATTACACTTCTTGCGAGTATCCACATTTGTTCGAGAGTCTCACGCAAAAAAGAAAACAGAAGTAGAGAGAATTTATTGAACAGTCTCCTATGAAAGGGGGCCAACAGTTTTACTTGAAATCCCATCCATGGATGCATTCAAGCCAAAAGTGGAAAACGGGTCATGAAATATCAATCCAAGCAGGGTTCAGAATGGCGGACCTTTCTGTCCATAGTCAGACATATTTGATGAAACCACCCAACCGCTTCATAAATGATCTAAAGTTATTTAATCATATTCACTGCAATAAAAAATAAAAAAACTGAAAGTATATCCGTAGTTAAAACCACAGGATCATTTTCTACGGCTTTACGATTGTTCTTATTCCAAGGAATACATTTTATTTGCTTATACAAATATTAGTATGAAAAGAAAGGAAAGCTAACAATATGGTAAACTACTCTCGCAGTTTTCTTAATTGATTCTTTGAAGTCATTTACAGTTAAAACTTGCTGTAAAAAAATTAGCTTTAAATTTAAAATTGTGTCAATCTTGTGTGAGCTCACTTTGTTATTAATAGAGACCGGAATATATGCAACACAAAAAGCTATAAATATGGATGCAAATATGCGTGAAAAATAATTAAAATCTGCATGAAAATTGTCAAAATATCAATCATTATACAATATGAAAATAGTAATTTTTAGATTTTTTAATTTCAAAATCAGCATGCAATTAATAAATAGTTGAATAACATATTTATGAATTCAATAATTAACAATCACTTAACTTTTTTTTTCCTTGTAAATGTAAAAAATCAGGTTGGCCCTACTGTTAATGTGGATTTTATTCATTCACCGAACAGATTCAATCAACGCCATACCTTGAGTTTCAAACTTTTTAATACTCGCAAGTATATGGGAAAAACTAATGGTAATCACAGCTACGGTTTTAATACTAGAATTGTTAAATGCTTCCATATACTGCCTCTCCACTATCAAATTTGTTTACTACACCTTTAATAGCCTCAAAATATTCATTGTAACCAGTACAGTTTCAACCCAAGTCGCCTATCGAGTTACCACTGGTTCCGGAGGTAAAGGCACATTTGTCAATTTTGTATAGGATTAATACGAGAACGTGCCATAAGAAACTCTTTCTTTATTGATAAAACCATTTTATTTACATTCCCAAACGTGACTGTAGTTCTTCAGAGAGTTGTCGTCGACTAAGAGCTGTACAGCTAGTAGGTTTTGCCGGCTATACGTAAGATTTAATTTATTTACAGAAAAATATTGTAAATGTAACGAAAATATGCATCATCACTAGGTTTTAGGTAAAATATACAATAACCGGAGAGAATGGGCTTAATATGTAAATGCATATGCAATCATGTAAATGCATATAATCGGTTCTCTGGTTATTACTGTTCCTTCTGCGTGTAGTGGACCAAAAAGATCACTTCAAACTATTGTTTTCTTTATATCATTCACTTCAGTTTCGATAAAAAAAAAGGCTGGTACTTCATGTATTTTGCCATTGTCAGGTTTTCTTGTATGAAACCGAGATGTGAAACATTTCCCAAACAATAATGATAGTAACAATGACTATTTGTTGGCGGAAGCTTTCGATAGTGGGAGTTGTCCTAAATGTCTTAAATTTGGCTGGGCGAAATTTGATGGATATCGGTTGTAATTGCATTCATAATATGAAAATAACGTGATGTTAAGTTAGTGATCACATGAGCGGATTGTCACAATTGTCAGATTGACAGAGATTGAAATTAGGTGTTCTGGCTAATGTTGATACATAAAGCCCATAAATTAAATACTTATTTCTAATAACAAAATTATTAAACGTGCTTGGAAGTAATGAGAGCTCTTTGGAATATTTTTGTTGAGTGGAGGAATAGGAGTATTTGCCTGACATAGCAGCATGCCGGGTATAATTGATATATAAAAATGGACAAAGAGGTTAATTGTACTGTAATTTTAATTAAACTGTTGAAAATAGTAAAACTGTAAGAAAAAAATTTCCCTTGATATGTTGGTATATATTTTGTACAGTTTGAGTTTTTGTAGTGTCATTTGAGTACCTCAAATATCTAGATAAGATTGCCTTAATCTGTCCTTAAATTATATCGTGAGTGTTGTTACTATAAGAACAGAGTACTAACCGCTTAGTATTACCTGATACAAGCACCAGGTTAAACCACGTTGAATAGTTTGTTCACGGGATCCTTGCCATAATGCATACATATCTGAGTAGTAAACCTACTTCCTACTTGTCAGTTGTAGACAAGTAATTACTGAGTGCCTTGAGATAGTGTGAGCTGAAGACGAGATTGACGGAGCTTGAAATTAAGTGTTCAGACTTATGTTGGTACAAAATGCCCATCAATTAATCGTGGCCTTCCCTTATATTTTACAATACATCTTTACCATTTATTTAATTCTTTATTTTACTGTAAATTTACTTGAGATCGCGGGGAAAGTTAGTTCAACATAAACGATTGACCAGCAACAGAAGTTTCGATCTGTTGCGATACTAATGATAAATCCCATCGTCATTACAACTGTTTCAAATATGGAAATAGTATTCCGAAACATAAATTAAATTCATATAGAAGACATAAGGGCAAGCTTCTTTGCCTAGACCTCAATTTCTTGCCTACTTCACGCCTATACTAACGCCATGCAATGATATGTTCTTCCTTTCAGGTTCGATAATGTTATGAAATTTATCTACAATATGGTAGCCAACACTCCCAGCAGAGCTCAAAGCAACGGCACGCGACGTCACTAAGCATGAAGTTGTATGTCAGCTATGAGTTGTCTGAAGAGAAAGCAGCTCTGTTCCAGCAACTAACAGCACTTGTCAAACTCTGTTGAACCGCAGATATTACCTCTCAGCATTGTTTAATGGCGTATGACCGCATACGCCAACCACAGACTGTTAGTTGCGCATATGTGACAGCGCAGGCAGGACATGTCGACGTGCAACCATTAACTTGGCGACCAGCGCGGAAGCTTGTGATTTGTAGACACGAGCTACGGCCGCAATTTCGCATCGAGGCAGCTAATAATTATTCTCACAGAGCTTTCTATGGTAGAATAAACACAGCAAGGGAACAGATTACATTCATACTACTTTCATTCCCATAACTGTATGATGTATCTGCGTCTCCCACTAATACCATGCCCTAGAAGTAACCACTCACTCACCGGGCTCGGTCGGTCATACTCACGTGGAATGAACTTAGTAACTTCAGCCGACCGATATACAGATTGCTTCATGTATACCAGGAACTTCGTTGATTTCTAGCCGTTTATAAGTTTTAATAAATAGTTCTTTAGAAATGATCATAAGTAACAATCTCAATCTGTAATTTTGAATAATTATTCAACAGCGAATGCAACATATTAAAATTTATAATATTTATGAGACCGAAAGAAACAATATCCTTTGAAAAATACGAATAGATACATATTGTTTAAATATTTCTTTTTACTGAAACTTTCTGATCTTTTACTAGCTGTTTTGAACATAAATAAACAAAGAGTCTTTGGAGTTTGCCCAAAAATCTACAATTAATGTTATCAAGATCTATATACATTATTTTTCATTTTTTATCCCATAACTCTCGCTCTTTAACTAAACGAATGTATTTAGATCCGTTTCAGTCTGTTTCAATAAAACACATCGAGGCGCAGCGTTTGGAGATGTTTTTTGTTACATACTTTGTTAAACACTTCAGTTTGAAGCACAGGATCGTATTTTAATGTATTATCATAACTATTTCGGTTTACGTATAATTTTTTAGGTTTATTACCGTTATCATACCCAACCCGTAGGCTAGTAATGGCGTCCGATGCCAGACTCTGGGTTACCTGGTTCGTGCCTTGGTGGAGGAAGAAATTTTCGCCTGTAAATTAGTTTCACGAGTTCTATCACTTGATTGTGTGTCTAGGTCATAGACTATATCCAAAAACTCTCCTCAGTGAATACATGCATAGGACTGTTGATCATGATAAGGCCGTAGGATGGGTACGTAAAACTCTGGCCCGATTCTTGTCCAAACGGACTGCCAACGGGATTCATCCTCTCCCTTCCTTCGCCTTGTAGAACACACAACACAGCAACAGCACTCATCATAGTCGTCTCCAACAAACAAACAAAAACATTAGACATACGGAACGCAGGAACTGTCCGTTGTTTCTCTGTAACCAGGTTAGGTATGCCTCAATTGGGAGGCTCCGACTAATACTCCGTTTGAAGGCCATACATGACATTGTTATCATTGCCTCTCCCTGACAGATTTTTTTGACTGTCATTCGTTTTCTACTAAGACTGGCGGATGAGTTGCTAACATACCGGGTTGCTATCTCGGAGGAAGGCCATCTCGATTCCGATATATCATGAATTCTAGAAATCATTCCACACTAAGGCTGGAATAGTTTCCCCAAAAGGCCATTTCTGAAATCCTTCCTGTTCCTTTTCCCCCATCCTCTTTCAGCAATAATGACGTCGACTTCGGCAACAGTAAAACGCTAGCAAAAAATTCATAGTTTCAGATTAATTTTCTGGACCTACAGTATAAATTTATCTGTTTTTGTTTTGTTCGCGTGATCTCTGGGTATCTCGCACTCTCCTTCATTGTTTGTCTTCTACTAATATCACGAAAGAGTTGCTTCCACTTCATAGAGACTGCTGCTTGTTGACGAATACACAAAGGCTACGGTTTTTTTATTTGAGATTGATAATGGCTATTTTAGTAAGCTGTCTACCATTTATATTAGTCAGCTTCCTAATATACATGTTTTCCATGCATTTCAACGTTGGCCTTACGTATTTCCCTTTGTTCCTGTATTCAGTTCTGTCTTGCGGTGCACATATTAATCATGCCAGCAATGAAATCTTCTTAGTGCTCTTACATGAAATATGCCTTCCTTATATTTTATTGAATAGTCTGTTCACTGTCTATTCATTTTTTTCTCATTGACAGTGAATCGCACAGCGTTAAAGACAATATTAGTCAAACAAATATAGTTTTTGGATGTACAAATGTCATACGGACAACCAAATTCCTTCAATATTTCGGCGTCGTTCAAAAAAAGTTAGACATGTTTTAACAAACCATTAGGAGTTATGTATCATTTTCCTGAAGACTGAGTGTTCCGTTTGCTATTGGCCAGATCTAAAATATATTATTTTATTAAGGTGGGGATTAGTACTAGCTTTTTTTTTTCTTATGGCTTTACGCCATACGAGGTCATGGGATTGGGGAAAAGGACGGGAAGGAATTCTGCCATTACCTTTTTGAAGGAAGCATCCCGGCATTCGCCTGGAGTGATTTGGGAAACCATGAAAAACCCAATCCTGGATGCCCGGACGGGGATTCGAACCAGCGTCCTCTCGAATGCGGGGCCAGAACGAGTACTAGTTTCATTTTAAATGCGTTAATATTAATTCAGAAGGGTTTTATATTCCAAACAACGACATTATTATAAGTTTCGTGTAAATCAGAATACAGTAGAACTCCAATTATCCGAACTCCGATTATCCGAATCGCATTTTTAATTAAAACGGAAATGTACTGCGATTCAAAAAATAATGTTTCTTCCTACATACCACATGAAACTTCTCACTGTCAAGCGGATGAGCGACTTTGCTGCTAGAAAATAGATGAATGCAATCAGTGGCGGCTGTACCTTAAGTGCGCTCGTGCGCTGAACCACCAATCCAAAAGATTTAAAAATGACAAAATATTAAGTACCTACTTCATCTTTATTTTTATATTACCATTTTAATATTTATTTTTAAACATACAAAAACAAAAACGTATAAAAAATTAAATCTCCAATTATGGTGAAACAGTTTGAGCGCTTTACTAAACTATTAAGACTTATTTTCCTGTAAAGACAAATTCTCGTGCGCTTCGGCGAGTGCACGAGGACTGCTAATACAACTTGTAGGTGTACGAGTTAATACGCCTGACGCGTGAAACAAAAGATAGTTCATAGAAACGTACCGAGTAATGAGTCGGTTGTGGAGCGCCGCACGTGCGAACCGAGGATTGCCGAGAGCACCCGATGTTTGACGAATTGGCTGGCTGGCATGGGCGCGCTCGAGGCGACGGCAGCCATGATTGGCATCTCGTTATTAGACTATCAGTATAGTTTCACTGTATGTGTGACGCGCTAATAATTGTTTATTTATATTACCGTAAATAATTGTTTTTAGTTTTTGTTTCGATTTTTTTCGAGAACTTTTATTCTATACTGTGTATGGTGTTAGTGAAAATGAGCATAAACATTGATTATATTAAAGAAAATAACAGAACTTTTCAAAATAAAGTGAACATAAAATTGGCCGGACCGTCACGGCCCTTTTTAAATTTAAAACAAGAGTTCAAATCGAAAAATAAAGCATTTACACGAAGTTTTAAATGTGAAATGTATAATAGAAAGAAATGGTTGTGTGGATGTGAGCGTCTTAATGCATTCTTTTGTTTTCCTTGCATTATTTTTGGCGGAGAATCGATTTGGACAGAAACAGGAATCAAGGATTTGACGCATTTGAGTGAAAAAATAAGAAAACATGATTCTTCACAAGTACACCTACAAAATGTAATGAGTTTGTCTGTGTTAGGCACGGTCGACATTCGTAATCAGCTAGATTCTGTGTATAGAAGCAATATCCAAAAGTATAATGAACAAGTTGATAAAAACAGGTATATTTTATCACGTCTTATCGATTGTGTCAAGTTTTGTGGTGCACCACCAGTTTGATAACCCACCAGCCGCCACTGAATGCAATCAAACAGCTTACTTTTACAGAGATGTTCAGCAAGCAATGAATTTATTTACAGTATGGTACGCACTGTACATATTGTACTAACGTACAGCACTTTTAACTACGCTTAACATGTAAAAGTATTGCCTTTTCATTCAATAAATTAAATGCACTTTTCCTTTAAATATAGTTTTTTTCTCCCATTTTCAACATACAAACAGGAATTAATTAAAATATACCCTTTTTTGGAAAAAATCCAATTATCCGAATTTTCGATTATCCGAATGTGGTCCGGTCCCAATTGATTCGGATAATTGGAGTTCTACTGTACTCTATTTAATTTTTTAAATCAGTCATCTTTGCCAACGTCGTTTTCTTCGAACATGAAACATCCCATACGTAAAAAGAGATTTTTTTTTTTTGAAGTAATAACCTTTCGAATCTAGAAACACAATGAATCAGTGCACAAAAAGATTCCATCGCACTGCATTTGTTTTTACTTTTCCTGTACATTTCATTAAGCCGTTAATATTAAACATTAAGATATCCAGTGGTGTTGCGGAGAAATAAACTTTCCCGGTGATAGATCTTACTTGGAAGAGACAACCTAACAGAACTCTGTACCCTCGGGTCTCTAGCAATGGATCAAGTACTGGCCAGGAAATTGACTTCACGCGACTCCTGATTCAAGTAAGTGTTGAAACTAAAGAGAAACATACAATTGACTATTAAAGGACTAACTATTCAATTAACTACATCAAAGATTTATGGTTAAGACGAATGCTTTGGTATAGTTTTTGTCTCAGTAATTTACTTAGTATGATTCGTGAATCATTTGTAGTCTGCTTAGCAGAGAAATCGTATTAGTGGTAACAAGGGGGAAATATATATTACAGATTCTGGAATAGTGCTTCATATCTGTTTTATGAGAAAATTAGATAAAGTTTGTGCTGTGTATATACAATTAACATTCTAAATGTAGGAAACAACAGAGCGATTATGTTACGCATGAAATTTGTTTTTAACAAACACATATTGTACACTTGTTATTTTCTCTTCGGATCTCTTACTTGAAGGATAAAGACTGGTGGAAGCCTTATCGAGTGGAAACCCACTGCGAAACTTGGGGATAACGTGACAGAGAATAGTTTGAAGCTCGATGAAACCAACATCGCAGGAGCAGTGGTGAGTAAAAGAACATAAAAAAATGCTGAAAGTCCAATTTAAATGCTAATTTGACCTCTAATGACTAGGTGGTAGCACTCAGCTAAATGAGGACGATAAAATTTCATTTCCAGCTCGTCGTTTTAGCCTGGATAAAGCCGCTGCGCATCTTTTGTAACGTAAACAGATTTTAAATTAAAGTTAACTTTAGCAGAATGAAATATAGATAATAAGACTTTGTTAAACAAATTAGGGAAAACATGCTTAATGTCTTCTTAGAAAAAACGTTGGTTTGAAAATGTTATAAAAACAATTTTTATTTGATACAATACGTTCTAAATCAGTTAGCTGCAATTTTGTCATTTTCATAAAATGTTGGAGAATTGAATTGTTTATTCATCTTTTAAAAATTTTGGCTGTCAGAAGTAAAATTTCTTATAGAAATCAGAAAATCTGTGTCTTGTTTTGCGCTTAATATGATTTCAAAAATAATTTTCCGCACTGTGGCCCCTATTCTCTCATGAATTTTATAATTTAAACCATTTTTTATGGATTCCGCTGTACAGGGAAATTGGTATATACATCTTATTAATTAAGTTAAGATCTTAAAACAATTTTTGAAAAGTATAAAATGGAAAAACAAAGTACCATAGAAATTTGTTTATTTATTTCGTGTCAGAAACATGTTGTTACACAATTACAAGCATCATATTGTATTGGACCAAAACCTGGCCACTTCCAGTGCATTTCCTGAGGCCTCATATATTGTAGATCAACTTCCGAGCAGGATGTTAGACACAGTCGACACTGGAGCATATGCTGAACAGTCTGATCTTCTCCACTTTATGTCATCGATCTCCGCATTGCCCCATCTTGCTAGGTTGACTTTGGATCTTCACACTCCTGATCTTAGCCTGTTCAGAGACTTCCATATCAATGATCTCTTGGCGTAGCCAGGTTATAAAGATTCAGACTTCCCCAGCCTTGGGGAAAAGGGAGCCTCAGCTTCCCACAGTTGTAACCTGGCTTTCTCAGTAGTAGTTGTAAGTTCCTGTGATGTTCTTAGGAATATTTTCCTGGACTCGAGTCTTTACCTGTGTGGTATTTGTCCATGTAATGGATGAGTTTTTCCATGATCCACTTTCCTCCATAGTAATACATATTAGCCTACTTATGAATATGACACCAGAAACTTCAGGTCAACTGGTCAGTGTTGATTACAACTTTACACTATACATTTTAATCGATTTTGGAGGAAGAAAACAGCGACATATTTGAACGAGAAACCCAACTATATGACGTTCATACGTGACTGACCGTATTCCATGGGTCAAGAAATTCAGATATCTGGATGAGGTGATTCGGCAGAATGGAATGGAACAGGCCTTACTGTTCGAATTTTTAAACTTAATTGCTCCAGCAACTGACGAAGAACTTTTATTGCAAGAAGACGATAAACTTCTAACTAATATTTGATTCAACAGGTACATAAACGGCATTTGATTATTTCATTGATAAACAATGCAGGATACTAATAAATATTTTGTAAAATATATATGTCAGGTCTGAATTTAGACGGGCTACTGCTTGGCCTACCAGTTGGTTTTTTTTTTTTTTTTTTTTTTTTTTTACTGTACCAGCACCAAGGAAACAGAAAACGCAGCTGACAGAAGAGGTACTCTACTGATCGATGAGCTTAAGAAACACTGGATGACGAACAATATTTAGAAATTAGAAACGTGATTTGTTGTTCGCAAATAGTACATGGTTGTACAAATTGATTGGAAATAAGAAAAGGAAGTCGCCGCCTACCTCCATTTGTGAATTATTTGATCGAAAGAATGAAGATGCTGCTCTAACCCTGTTGAAAATTATTACTATGTTACCGAGCGTAGTGAGTAAGCGGTCAACGCTCTGGCCTCGCATTCGGGAAAACGCCGGTTCGAATTCCCGTCCGGGCATCCAGATCTGGATTTTCCATGCGTTTTTCCAACTCACTCCAGGCGAATACCTTGATGTTTCCTCCAAATGGCCATGGCCGAATTCCTTCCTATTCCTTGTCCCCAGGCCCATCCCGCCTCTAATGACCTCGACGTCGACAAGGAGTAAAGCCATAAGTAAAAAAAAAAAAAAAGATTACTACTGTTACTAACAAGAGACAAAAATTATTTGGAAAAACTACGGCACATTTTATACTTGCCAGTAAAGGGAAAGTGATTACCTGAAAACGCGTCCACAACGAATGAAAATAAACTCATGTCATTCTGTCAGGATGTGATATCTCTGTCAAGTGGATTGCTCTGCCGCTGAGGCGTGTCATCAAGCCATGGGTGGCTGTAAAAAGCGACGTCGCCGACGTGACGGGTGGTGTTAATACGAGTGTCGTGGTGAGAGCAGCGTGTTTGTTGTTGGAGTGAGTGAGCGGTTATTTTTGCTGTGGTCCCCCGTGACAGGAAGAGGGCGGGGCGCCGCCTTCGGCACACAGCCCCGTCCTCATCGCGCTGCGACGATATTTCATGCGCCGCGAGCGCACCACGACTTTTCTCTCCGCTTCCTCTTCGTATCTATTCTCGGGGACGGAAATAATATACAGCGGAGAGACTGGTAAGACGAGCTACGTGGTGTAGATGACAGCGCGATACCGCTACCGTGTTAAGGAACTATTTATTAGGTGCTATTAATATTATAAATCAAAGCAAGACTAAAGTGATGAAATGTAGCAGAAATGATACCAATACTAGTAGTTTAATTATAAAAAAATGGGATCGAATGCAATTGGAGAAGTAAGTGAATTTTGTTACTTGGGAAGCAAAATTACAACCAATGGCCGGAGCAGGAATGATGTTAAAAGCAGAATGTCACTAGCAAAGAGAGCCTTCATGAAAAAGAAAAATCGTTTAGTTTAAAATATTGATCTAGAAATTAGAAAAAACTTAAAAACTCTATGTGTGGAGCACAGCACTTTAAAGAAGCGAAACATGGACTTTAGGAATACCAGAAAGAAGGAAAATTGAAGCATTTGAAATGTGAATTGCACCAATAATGTTCTTGAGAAATCATTATTTAATTTCAATTTTTACTGTAATTAATTCATTTTTTAACTGTTTCAAATTATTCTTACTGCCTTGTTGTTTGTTAAATCTGTGTTGTTCTCTTCTTACTAGCCTCATTAACCGGAGACTGCAGATTAAGTAACTGACACGTTACTAACTAGACCGCAAAATAGATATAAAAGTATTTTATTATGTATAAAATTGTAATAAGCACAAACACTAATAATACTTTGTTGCTGGATTCTTGACAAGGAAGAACGAAAACGGGCCGGGGGAGACCAGGGAGCAAGGAGTAGATATAAAACGAATGAGGAACAGGTATATAGAAGCGGCGAGAGGGAAGCAGAAAAAAGATGTGTTGAACTGAGGCAATTTAGAGTTCTCAGACGGATCTAAAAGTGACTGTAACGGTTGCGGCGAAGAAAGGTTGTATAGTCGTGTAAAAAGATATGTTGAGTGCAGTGTAATGCATGTACGGCTGTAAAATAAATGAGTGGTTAAAATGAACTTAGGAATGGCTAATACTGAATAAAAGATCAAAGAAACTACTAACTTAAACTAGAGGAATGGTAGAGTATACGTTTCCCACTGATTAAACGGAGTATACCCGATATTAATAAAGCGGAAAAGTCTATATAAGATACCAAATAAAATACAAAGTGGACGCTTACTGCTTGAAGGAATGAGAGAGAAATGAAAGGTAAATTAAATTGTAGAATACAAAATGTCACATGGCTGGAGTAATAAGTCAAATGAAATTAGAAAAAGTAAGTAAAGTTGAGTAACCTAACCAGCTTCTAGCAAAGGCCATTATAAAGTAAACACAATGTCTCTAGTGTTTAACTAGCATTTTGACTTTCGCATGCAAATATCTCAGAAACTAAGACTTATTTGAAGAAACGGCTGAACACCGGATATGTGCCTGTAACATTTATTCAGAAGTTAGAAATTCGTCTTTACCATGACCGATGCTCTCCTTGTTAGGTACACTGAAGTAATTTTATGGACGGATGATTACGATGAGTTGAGCAAATTATGGAGTAAAAATGAAAACTAAACTGTAAATATACCCACTATGACCACGTAAATGTAATATGACAATATTACTAGGTTCTTTAACAAAGATTAGACAACGACAACCTAAGATTAATGTTAACAATAAATTGAGTTAAAAGTAAGTTTATTTTCTTAGCTATTTACGAGCGGAACAACAGGTTTGCATTTGAGCTATGAACTGATGAGAGTTAGAGTTATGCTATTCAAACAATACGTGAGTCGTATCTCAGTTTTCACTCTGAAACAACAAATATCGACTTTTCCCAGCAAGTCGACGTTAAAGGGGGAATCCCAATCATTCTTTCCAGATATCTGTTTGAATTCTGATAGGCCTTTTGGACATGTGTTTTCTTCTCATTTTCATTTGAAACTCTCGTGTTTGTTGATAGAGGAGACATTTTACAACCAGTCAGTGATGCGATACAAATTATTCTTAAGCAAAATACAGCAGCAAGGAACACGGTTACTTTAAAGCTTTACAAATTATTGTAAAGTTATCAATTTCTAAAAACATTTATTAGATTATTAGAATTAATAAATTGCGGCAACTAATGCTCCTGCAGCAATTTCCCTTCACACCTACTTTCGCACTAAGGTAAATTTTTATTTTAAATTTTTTATTTCCACAAATCGCAACAATTAATGATTTTTAGACGATGAAATAATTTAGTATGTACGCCCAGGTGGAAGGTCAGGATACAGCATCCTCTTCCCCACAGACTCTATCAAGGAACATTTGCTAGGGACTAATCTAAATAATATTTTTTCCCAAATCATCAATGACAAGAATGGGTATTTGGAATCTGTTTACCTTTACCGTAGAAACAAAGACAGAATTTCCGGAGTCAGATGTTAAATCCATAACTATCACTTCAAGACACATACGAAAGAATACCACTTAAAACATTTTTGGCTGTCGTGACGTCCGAAGTGTCCAGAAAAAGCCGTAAAATTTCTGATATCTCATGTCATGACCTATAACTGTGAAGCCAAATTATCGACCCTGTTTTTTCTAAAAAATAAATATGGCAATAGAATGGAAGTATAACCAGACTTGAGAATTCTGTTATAGTCATGAAGTTTATGGTCAGCAAGAAACAGTTTCACATTTCTAATTAATAATTTGATATTATTTCAATTTCGTTTTTTTAATTTGTTTTGTAATAATTTCCTGTAGGTCGTTCAAGCGATTATTAAAATGTCTGAAAATTGACATTAAAAAAAAACATTTTTGCCTACACATCATTAAATGAGTGATAAGTTTTTAGTAGGACTCTAAAAGGATTCCTGGAAATAATCGGGTCACACAGGAAAAGAAAGTTTTTCAAACACTGGTCTAGGATAAAAAAAAAAATTTTTTTGAGTTTTAGTTTCCATATAGAAAATCTGTTCCACGTGAGTTGAGATTAAAGTCGTTATGCATCGGAAAAAGCTATATGCATTATATATTCGCTGCTGCTCCGCTACTTAATGTTTGTCTTTGGATTGTCGAAAACGAAATGGTTACAGTACATACTTGCTGCAGTACATACATGCGCCTTTTTTCTGCGTAACTTCAATTTTTTATATAGTTGAATAACTACCACAACTACCAAACATCATGTTCTTGAAGATACGCTTAATTCGGATGCAGTCTCTAGGACAAGTGTGTACGTGATTGAAACGTGAATTTGGCCAATTCAACTGAACAGCCCACATTCTCGTATCTAAATTGCCAGCACCTCTTTCGCAGAAACCAATCGTGCTCATCACGCACACTAAAACGTACAAAGCTTCCTTTACTGACATCCATTCAAACACAGTAAATAGGCGATCTCGATTTGAAACCCATAAATAGAACACGTGGCAACTACTGCATTACTAAATACTGGAAAACCTTCTTGAAATTAAAAAAAAAAATGTTGAGCAGAGAAAGAAGCATTTGTGACTCATACACTTAAGGAAGGAAGCAATATTGATCATTAAATAATTGGGATTGGGTATATCTTATATATAAAATTCTCGTGTCACAATTTTCGTTCCCATACTCCTCCGAAACGGCTTGACCGATTCTCATGAAATTTTGTGAGCATATTGAGTAGGTCTGAGAATCGGCCAACATCTATTTTTCATTCCCCTAAATGTTAAGGGTAGTCCACCCCTAATTTTTTTTATTTTTTAGACAAAATTTTTATTTTTTTATGATACAACATACAAAAATACATACAATCCTAAATTTTCACCCTTCTACGATCAACCCTTATTTTTTAATAGCCATTTTAGTAATTCTTTTTGGATGCACCGGGTGGAACTGGCAAAAAATTCGCTATTTCGCTAATTCTTGCTGAAATACGATCAAATAATGGCATCGCATTGGCCGTTGCATCATCGGGCATTGCAGCAACTTTATTGGATGGAGGCAGAACAGCTCATTCAGTATTTAAGCTGCCACTAAATATTCAGAATAACCCTGACGCAGTATGCAACATTAAGAAACAATCGTCCATGGCCACCGTGCTGAAACGGTGTAAAATTATCATCTGGGATGAATGTACTATGGCACACAAACATTCGCTTGAGGCGTTGAACAGGACATTGAAAGATATTAAAAACAACGACAAACTATTTGGCGGAACTCTGTTGGTCCTTTCAGGTGATTTCAGACAAACACTTCCAGTCATTCCACGTTCAACATACGCTGATGAGATCAACGCTTGCTTAAAATCATCTCCATTGTGGCGTAATGTTGAAAAATTACAGCTAAAAGTAAATATACGCGTTCAAATGCTTCAAGATCCATCCGCTGAAAAATTTTCAAAACAACTCTTAGATATCGGTGATGGAAAAGTTGCTATAGATGAAACTGGATACGTAAAATTACCGACCGATTTCTGCACAATCGCTGATTCGCAAGATACTCTCATTGAACAAATATTTCCCGATGTACACACACAGTACATAAATCATGAGTGGCTTGCAGAAAGAGCAATTTTAGCGGCAAAAAATGTAGACGTTTTGTTATTTTTATATTTCCTCATCGTTCACAGCGCTCCATGCCTATTTCACGCATGTACCACATTCTTACATACATACAATATACACATTCTTACATACTTACAATAAGTAAGCTATTTTTTGTCTACACTAGAAATTACTTGAAAGTTATTTATATGGCAAAACAACGTTTGCCGGGTCAGCTAGTATCTATAGAAATATTATTTGTATTTAAGATGGTTGAGATCTGCTAAAATCCAATTAACACGATTTAAAGACGTGTCTGTTCCTATCCTGTTTCTTATATAAGATGGTTGTTCTCGAATATTTAAGTTTTATTGGAGTACATACCTTATTGCTGAAAAATACTTCTTGCACACTTCGTGAACGATAAAGTATGTGATTGGACTTTTAGGTAACAGCAACATCACTGAGATAATTACTCGGTGGAAGGTATGACAAAGGTAAATGCTAAGATGTGGATAATTCTGTAACGTGTCGACGTATGACCTTTGCAATAATGTGTCCGCCATCGAACATGTTGAGAAAACGATAGGTGCGACTAATAACATTTTCATCTGCTACGTTTCTAACATAAAAAAATGCACATTTGATTTTAAAGTATTAGTTTACACTGAATGTGTGCATCACGTGAAATGCAGTCCGTTAGTTGGCGCCCACAGCAAAACAGGAGCGATTGGGAAACACAATAGTGCGAGGAGTAGCTATGGAAGAAATAGCTTAATTCCTAAGGAAGTTTGAAATGGCCGACCCCGGTAGCGCGTGGCTAGCGAGCTGGCTTCACGTTGCAGGGGTCGCCGGTTCGAGTCCGGCCCAGGGCATGGGTGGTTTTAATTAAGTATAGTGTCCGTCCCGTGTTGTCCTGTTACTTGTGATAATCAAAAACACGTGAAGATTCTATGAACACAATTGAGAAATAATAGAAACACAGTTGCTGGCTAAATGGCTACAAGGCCGAATGCCAATTTTTTTTTTTTTTTTTTTTTTTAACGTTTGAAATGCACTTCCAGATAAGGACGGAGTCTTCTTACAGAGAAGTTATCAGAAGTTCATGGCAGATTTGTTGCATATGGACTTCCGAGCGACGTATATTGCCTAATATTCATCGTGTTTCGTAAACCAGTACAAGCGCATGTTTTATTGGTTCCCGGTAGAACGCCATTTTTGTTAACCATCTAAAATTAACTGCACTGTAAAATTATGGTAACTGTCTGTAAATTTAATAGGATTGCGTATTTCGCAATCCAGCGCTCTTTATTTTATAAGGAGATTGTAGGAATTAAAGATCTATCTCTCGGATAGTTGGACCTGCGTCTCTTCGGAACATAGAGGTGAGAGTTTATTCAGTCAAAACATGCCCTTTTTACACGCTTTATATTAACTTGACCTGTATGTATGTATGAATGAATGTAACGGAATTTTGTAACTCCATTTTGACCCACTTCCAGATATCCGAGCTGTTTGAAATTTCGCACTCATATTAAGAACCGGTGAAAATATAATAATTTCATAGCAATGTCCGGCTATTCTCATTACGTTGACTGCAACAACAGAAAAATGATTGAATGTCGTGGAATTTTGAAATTCAATTCTAATCCAATTCCAGATGTCCGAATTGTTTGATATTTTGCTGATGTATTGATAACTAATTACAATACAATAATTTCGTAGCTATGTCTTGATATTATCAATACTTTGACAGTAACAACAGAAAAATTTCTCACACATTTTAAAAACCGTCGACAATTCAGTAGTCTCTTAGCAAAGTCCTGCTGTTCTCGTTACTTTGACGGTAACAATAGAAAAATGGTTGCATATATGGAATCCTTCATTTCAGTGTTCACCCATTTCCTGACGTCAGAATCGTTTGAAATTTTGCATACTTATTACGAACTGATAAAAATTCAATAATTTCATTCTTATCACGTTGTCAGTAACAATTTGAAAAGTGGATGAATGTAATAGAAAATTCCAGTTCAGTTTTCACCCTCTTCGAAAAGTCCGAATTGTCTGAAATTTTGTACACATATTAAGAACCGATAACAATCCAATAATTTCATATCTCTGGTAATCTCATTACTTTTACAGTAAGAACATTAAAGTTATTTAACCCCCTTATGACAGAGGTAACTCATTTTCACCCAATTTCCGCATCACCCTTCGTGGCTCAGTTGGTTAAGGCGAGTGACTGGCGAACAGACGTTCCCTGCTCGAATTCCGGATTCGGTTGGAATTTTTACAGATATTATAAGTGGGAAAGATTAGACTACCCCACCATTCGGATTTCACGTTAAACTGCAGGCACCCTATACCTGATGGGATTGCAGAGTTAGGCAAATGCAGCCGCGACGTTAGTGCACAAGCGCGTCATTTCGAGAAACCTTCGTCATTTGTCCGCCGGACCCTTCGGAGATCCCGGCCAATATAGCCATATGGATTTAATTTAATTACCAACTTCCAGGCGTCGTAATTTTTCGAAATTTTTCACTCGTATTAAGAACGTTTAACAACACAATTTCACAGCTGTAACCTGGTATTCTCATTACTTTGATAGTAGCAACAGAATAATGGTTTTGTTGCGCAACCTTTTGCACATGCGCAATTGATGATACTTTTGACACAAGCTGCTACGATAATGTCTGCAGTCGCTTAGTGTGATGTTAAATAGTGAGTATTCAAAACATCGTTTTCAATTACTTCTCACTATTACAGAACAATAGTCTTCCACATTTACCCTGCTATTGGATCTCTGGTGGGGTTGACCATTTAATTGTATGTTATGTGTGGGAATAATAATTAAAAATAAAAACTACAACTCAAAGAAAAAGAGAAATTGATGAAGAAAAGCCTACAGTAAGAAACATACTTTTGAAAAAATCTAAACTAAAAAGTTAAAAATAAAATTGTAGTTTTAAAAACTAAAAACACGCTTTCGTAGTAATGTGAACTAAAAGATTAAAAATAATCTTTAAATTTAAAGATTTTGTTTAACGGCGATAGGACGTCCCACAATTCAGGATAAATTAATTTTTTGAATAAGCTTAAAGAATAAAGTCACTGATTACAAAATTAATGTAAAAAAGTGTGAGGGGTGCTCTCTACAAAACTTTTGACAATGACTATCTTTAAAAACATTCAGCGACAAAAAATATAAGACAACTGATATAGCACCCCACAATATGAAAAGTCTGACTTCAGAAATTTGGAAATGAATTGAATTGAAACATCATATTTGGTGGCATGCAGATTGACGTGACGGTGCAGCTACGTAATTCGATAGTCAGGATTTCAATGCCATTATCCGGCGTATTTGAAGTGAATAGCACTACTAGCTCTTGTATTAACAAAGACTGCACTACCATACTGCTTCAGTGGCCTTTCAGCCACAAGACGCATTCCTCATATTTTTGTTCACCCCTGAGCGATTTCTCTATGTTTCTTGTAAGTATAAAACGTCGTATTCATATTTATGGCATGTGTTTAGTAGTTCATCATTAATTGTAAATAATTCCTCGATGTTCATTTGAAATTACTGTTAATATTGGTCTTGTAAAAGAAGTAACGCTTTTAGGATTACTTATTGCAGCAACGTAGTGTTATGAATCGATATTTTTCGCTTGCAATTTACTCTTCAAAATACTGACTCATGTTAACATCGGAATCAGGAATGATCTCTTTTGGTTACTGTAGGTGGGAACCATTGTTTGACTATTGTAGTGTAGCCGAGGATCCACATTTTCACATCAAATACAAGAGTTAGAGGGCGTGAAAAAGAGAGCACCTGGAATTGTTTGAAGAAATTATCGCAGGATTTATTTATTTATGTATCAATTTTGTTTCATGGATCCCTGCTGAGGAAAGACCTCTGGTATGTGAAACATGTCATGGTTAATACACATACATACAATATGAGTCATAATCATAGTAAAAACAAGTATATATCCAAAGACAAATAAAGAGAATAACAATAAACATTAATTTTTACAACTGAATTTTGCAAAAGTCATATTGAATACAATTAATTTGTTAAAATTCTGGCTGTTGTAGAAGGAGTTGCCAATAAGATAATCTCTCAGTATATCTTTAAATATATCTTTATTATCTGCAGACTGTTTTATACTCTTGGGAAGTTTATTAAACACATTTGTACCAGAATAATTAACTCCTCTTAGTACTAATGACAGAAATGTTTGTGTTTTGTGCTAGTTATTTCTGTTTCTTGTATTGAAATTGTGTACCTGTGAATTTGAAGTAAACAGGTTAAAATGATCTATGACAAAGCACATGAGAGAATATATATACTGAGAAGTCATTGTAAGAATATTTAGTTTTACACAGTTAGTAACTGATATGATAGAGGATCTGGATTGGGAGACATTGGAAGACAGGAGGAGAGTGATGGCAGTGTACAAGGTATATGTTCGCGTCGTGGCTTGGAGGAATATTGGTGGAAGAAGTAGGAGTAGTCCATGGAAAGGAAAAGATGTCCATGGCCAGAAGCTAGCACTCGATTTCATGTATTAGGAAGTGGGTTAGGGTGTCAGGATTCGCATAAGTAACCATGGGAAGGGATGAATAATTTACCAGTAACGCTGAAAAAATTTAAAATTAAAATTCTAGAGTGGCAAAAATATATGGGTAGAGGCATTTAACACTCAAATTACATAAGATAATAATAAAAATAAAAAAGTGGTATTATGTGAATTGGGGAATTTCCATCCGAGCATGCGCTCCATCGCAATTCAATTCAGTTAAACCTCCATTCAGCCCTTAGCTTGCGTGTTCCAAGAAGTATAAGTCCGCTCGGGGATCCGACAAAATAATGAGGCTTAGGCAATAGCAGGGAGTGAGTTGTGTTTGTTACTGTTGGAGAGGGCTGCTATTTGGAGTCTGCTCAGCAACCCAACTCCCGACACCGCACCAGCTGCAAGACATCAGCAGTCGGGAGTGATCGCTGCTTCGAGGCAGATGTGACTCCACGGCGGCTGCCAAGCTCCGCATTATCTGTGAGTCACTGCAGTGGGACCGACAGTTATAATTCCTTACTCGTCATCGTGATACAATTTATCTCTATTCAAACTCATTAACCACGTTCTTAATCACTTAAATTTTTTCATTAAAAAGGTATTTTTCTTTAATATTTTTTTATGGCTGCTTGTAAATATGAAACGACTATTATTAATTAATTTTTTTTGAGCAGTGAGGGTTAAGGCTATGACTTATCCATTTGCATTATGTTACTTCTGCAATTGTTTCTGCTTCTGTTATAGTGGCAATGAGATACGAGGAGAAGAGACTAAGAAGTGAAACATAGAGGTAAATTAAGTGTAGCAAATCTGAGAAAAAGGTGGATCGCCTAAGAGACAAATGCACTCAATACAGTATGAGAAGCATAAGAAAGGAATGAGAACAAAATCAATTTAAAAAAAATCTACATTATCATCTCAGGAATGAGGACCTCTACTATTAATATTAGTGAAATATTTTGGTGAGAATGCCATCGGAAAAATCTTGTATTTAACTCTAGTGTCGTCTGAATGCGGGAAGATGCAATTGATCCATGATCAAACCTTAGCCTAACGCCGTTGAAAACTGGTTATGACCAACTTCTATACACTACTTGTCTAAAACGCTGTTCTTATAGTAATATTACCGTTGTTGAACACTGGTTCCGATGATACGTGATTGTTATACAGGAGTCCTGAAGTCCGCAGGGTGCGACGAGCGCAAATAGAACACAGTATTAATATTAAGTATCTGGACAGTGAAATGTACGCGTTGTAATCAGCATCATGTTCCTAGCAAGACTTCGAGAAAGCCAATACCAAATGAATTCATCAGAGTGACTTTAACGTTTTAAGAAAATATTAAAAACTCTTTAAGAAATCTTATAACTGAAAGAGATCAGTTCACCAAAGAAATTCTATTGCTTAACTACTTCAGAGGAGATGATACAGCCTTGATTCCCATTTATTTTGAAACATACTTTACTGAAGCTTTTATGGCTGCCATGGTTCTCGTGAAGATTAACTTCTTACGTATGTATTAGCAGGATAAAAAAAGTGTTTGTCAGAGGACACGTTTTGTTTATCCAGTATGGATAGCTTATTGAATGAGCAGAACGAAACAGATATATTAATAATAGCACTACCACAGAAACTCCCGAGAGATAGATAACTGTTAAATTTATCCATGTAAGAAAATATTTATATGAATCAGAAGCACGGGATTTATAAAACTAGTATTCATCGTAAATTTATTGAATCGCTTCCTACAGGTAATTGCTCGAATTGATAAAATAACACTGAGATTTGTTTGCGCAAATATTTTTTAGTTAAACAAGTCCATAGTGACTTTAGCTCTTAAAAAAATTAGACGTCATCAATTTTTTTAGAGAATACGTTGGTAGCTGAAATTAAATTCCGCCTGGCACTTACTAACAAACATTACAGAAATTTTTCTCTTTTAGTTTATGTATACATGAAGAACAAATACAAATGCGAGTCCAATAGATTGACTGTAGGCACCGTTGAGAGAATTTAATAAGTGTGTATTTACACTTCACATGAAGTATCAAGAATATCCTGTAGTGGATTTGTCGATTTCGGGTTACAGATCAGAAAAAGGGAAAAGTAATATTTATTGGATTTCATTAAGCTTTGTTGATTCTGGGAGCTGTGAGCCTCGGCGAGCGGCTCCGGTTCCCAGTCGTCAGTAAGGGAAACACGTCTTGTTATTGGAGTTGAATTGTAGTATAGACATTTCTTCAAGGTTAAGTGAGTCGAAGTACTGCAGGTTTCTCCCGCGTAACATGGGAAGTAGCCGGCCTCGGTAGCGCAGGGGCTAGAGTGCTAGCTCCGCGCGCCGAAGGTCGCCCGTTCGAATCCGGCCGCGGGCATGGATGTTAAGTGTTGTGTGTCTGTGTGAATGTCCTGTCCATCCTGTGGTGTCCATACTTACAAGATACTGAATATAAACACTGCATGATGACTTATTCACATTGAGCTGGCTGTATGGCCTCAGCAGCCGAAAGCCATTTAATCAAAAAAAAAAAAAAAACATGGGAAGTACCTAAGTTGAAGTTTCCTTTAGTTCAGCACTGAGTGCGTGAGATTTCCAGTCTCGACTCTGCTGTCGAGCCCATTAAGACGTGAATTCAGTATCCAGTTGGGAAGGTCTTCCCCCATCACCATTATATGTAGCAGAAGGCGCTCTGTAGCGCGTAGCTATGCCAGTCTACCAGTCTATCAGACTCGTTAAGATCTGCAATACTAAGGTAATCGTCTTATATTCAGATGCTTGTACGCTAAATATTTTTAATAATTCCCCCAAGTCACTCATTTCAAACGATAGTTCTTGCATTGATAGGATCATCGTAAATGTTATATGTCTGTTGAACGAAGTATACATTATATGTGCCGTACCATCATTAATTTCACTTCTGTTGTGTGATATACAAAGTTCATATGTTTCATCAAGTGATAGAATAAACATAGAGTTTACTGTATTGTAGTGTGTTTCCTTTCATGAAAGTCATTTAGTTTAGGATTAACGACAGAATTCAATTGTGAGACGAATTGTCCAGTAAGTAACAAATTATGTTACTAGAGCTGTAAAAGTAACGAGAAATTGTGTATCCGTATGCATTCCTTACTAAACAAATCAGTTCTCATTTCTATCGAATCGTTAGTTGTTATTTTTGGTACAATCGAGCGCTAGCATGAAGCATATATCGAGTCACGCCGCGTACGGGACGACTTCGTTACTTTTGACACTAGTACAGAGCACCACATCAAGTCGTGTCGCGTACTGGTCAGGGGATCACATCGTTCATACTTTTTGAAGTTTAAATAAATTGTTCGTTTAGTAACGTAAGTTCATGTCAAATTTGTACTGTAAAATAAAATAGAAGTTAGAATATCGCATTTTAAAATAAACCCATTTCATAAAAGTTTGAAATCAATAAAATTTCACTAAGCTATGATTAATAAAAAAAACAATAACCATCTCAAATTATCTATCCAAATATTCTATTTACAAACTATGTTTGTAAATTTTAATGTTAAACAAAAGAAAAGCTACAAAATAACTCTTTATGTTGTCAAAATTACTTACCTTGATAAAATATCAAGACATAACAGAAAATAATATTAATTATATTGAAATAATGTAAGCGCAAAATGTTTGTACTTACACATTTTCTATTTTTACAAAACGAATTCAAATCATAATTCACAGAAATACGAGACTCACGATGTTAAATTGTTCATTCTTTCATTCAGATTCATTTAGTCGCTGAGCGAACCGTCCCAGTTCCCGCATGATGCATTGTATTTATTCGTTTAGCGAATGAAACTGACATCCATACGACAAATGCGAGTAACGAAATGAATTTGTGAGTAACGATTTGGTACTTCGAGTCAGGCGATGTACTCGTTATTCAGTAACGAACACATAGGCCTGCGGTTTGATAGAGATCTATATGTTACACCGCACTAGCATAACGGAAAAGTTGTTTAACCTTAACCTAGTACGCTTGGCTTAAAGTAGCAAGTGACAGGTGTATCACCTAGCTTCAAACAGTTTAGCTTAAATTTAGAAGTAAACTTAAACCACTTCATTCTCAATATATGGATACATATGTCAACTAGATGAAAAGTTGACAGCAATCGGTTGAGTAAACCCACATTATGTTGTATTCTAACCGTTCGGGATACGACAATCCATTTCTAATTAGGATAGGCCTCTAAGCATTACAGGTTAAATTTTATACTTTTTCTAACTTGTAAGAACAGGCTAAACGCAGAGGAAAATAAACTTAAGTTTTAAAGAGGTATAATTAATTATTATTCACATTTATATTTTATTCCTAGTATTACTTCCGAATTTAAATTCCTCTTGATTGAAACTATTCAGTTCACTTTCTCCAACGAAAACAGTTAAATAAAAAATGGGCTGCATTATATCCGAAACTTCATGTTGTTTAAGTTATTTTAGCTGCTTTAAGACCTTATGATGATGCTTGGATAGCCGTGTAGGATGTTTGCACAGCAAATTTTCACATCAGGAGACTCCTTCAATAGTTTACTTCTTGAAGTTTTACTGAAGGCTGATGAGAAAAAGTAGCTATGTGTGCAATAATTATTACATTTAAACTAAATAAGCCTGAAAAATATAATTTAAAGAGATTAGACTATGGCGAGCAAGTAACAGCGATCTAAATTTCACTGAACCTGTACTTGATGCACGTACGTCTGTTTGGTAAAAGTATATATATACTACCTTCACTTCACGGCTTAATCCCGTCTACTTTACTCGTTTAAGTAGTACAACGTGGTCAAATATAAAGTACGATTCTTCACGTTGCTCCCACAGCATGTACGAGATTAGAATTAGGGCCAAATTAAAATTGAGGTTAGGCGCTAAAACCAGAACTCAGACTTTCTATGCGGCCTTCAAACAATGCGGCAAAAGCAATTCGTTCCAAGCAGAACGTCACCGAAATATTAAAACGCCCTTTCACACAAGGAGTAAAGAAAAGGTAAAAACTACAGAGAAAGAGGAAATGGACGTACGGCGCGGGGGGGGGGGGGGGGGGAGGAACTTCGTCAAGGGGTCGAGCCCTTTCTTTTAAGCACTTTTTTGTTCCTGTGGACTAATTTCCAGCGCAGTAAGCGGTCGCAGCTACAAGGTGGCTAATTGCTAACATCCAGGACAGACGCTAATGAGATATTCGCAGGCGGGCGGCAGAGAGAGTCGCAGCAGGAGCAGCGCGCAATGAACACAAAAGCAAACAAAAGCGAGTCGGGGCGGGGCGGCGCGGCGCCGCGCGACGGCGGCGCCCCTGGCGGCGGCGGAGGGAACCGCGCGCGCGCTGCGGACAAACAGCGCCGCCGCCGACTTTGTTCGGCGACACAAGGTAAATATTAAGCGGCGCGCCCGACAAGCCGTAATTGAACGCAAACTCTGGCATGCCTTCCTCGCGCATTCGGTGTGAATACTGCATGTTATCACAGATGATAGAGGGCGCCTGGGCACTGCCCCGAAAGCCAATATTGGCAGCAGAAAAAAACTTAAAACGACAGCCGCTGATTACAAAACTGGTGTACATACTGTGGTGCTTTGCTTAGTGAACCAACACTGTTTCCAAGAATCCTGGAAGGAAGGAATTTATTTTTCATTCACCAAGAACCTTCCTGATTATAAACTGATATTTGACTCTTCCCGGGTGGCGTCGCGTATCAGTATCAAGTTCCGACGTTTCGGCCAACCTGCTTAGGTCTTCTTGTAAGGCGGAACTGCGCTAAGATACGTTTCAACACACTCTACTTGAACAAACTAACTACTCATCTGGGACGTTTGGTGTTCTGGAGGATACCCCAACAAGATAGCCGAAGTAGGTCGTCCGAAACGTCGACATTAGATACTGATAGTGAGGCCATTGAAACTATTGGTTCTGGCTACGGATACCTTGAAAATTATTGCTATGCCACTATGACTATGTTCGTAACTGGCTTCGCCACCTGCTTTGTCTGAGTGGACCAAACAAGTTCACCGTTGCTTTTTCGTTAACATAATGTGGTTTACAGATGAAAATATGGATGGGAGGTGCTATTCCAATCCCCGTCCGGCCATCTAGATTTGAGTTTTCCATGGTTTTCCAAAATTACTCCAGGTGAATGACGGAATGGTTCCTTCAAAAGTACAATGCAGAATTCCTTCCCGTTCTTTGCCCCAATCATTTCCCGCCTGCAACAAGAAGATGTAAAGCCATAAGCAATAAGAGTGAATATAGCACGTTTTGCTAAAAACCAGAGCCAGCGTCATGAAGTTAGTAGTACCGAGTATACGTGTCTGTACATTACGTGGACTTTGAGTGATTGTTGCGGCGACTGTGCACTGAAACCCTTTATTTTTTTCCACAAACTTTCTTTCTCTCTAATTTTGAATGTGTTAGTTCAGTATAAGACCATCACTTTTCACTTATTCATGCAAAAAGTACTACCATTTCAAGATTTATTAACGAAGTTCTTGGAAAAATTGTGACAACACTAAACAGATGCATACGTTTTTCAACAAAAAGTAATCAGGCAATGGTTATCTGCTTAATCCACATCTGGCGTGTAATTATTCTCGAGAGCAGTTTGTACCTAGGGATTGCAATCCAGCAAAGCGGGATCCTGCAATCCCGCGGGATCCCGCATCATTAGACAGTCTGGCGAATCCCGCACAAAATTAAGCGGATCTGCAATCCGTAAAATGCGGCGAAAACGTGCGTCAGTTTGCGTGACTCGCTGACCCACTCGAGGTCTATCGGATGTATTGCACTATTTGCCTGTACCCTAGCAGTTGGCATTTGAATCGTGTGAACAAACGTTTGTTTTTACCAACCTTCGTCATTCGTAAGTAAATAGATACACTTTTACGAATTCATTAAAACTTACGTTTATTTTGAGGACACGTTTTTATAATTTGAGTTATGTTGCAGATTTAGTACGAGTTTATAAACACATAAAAAGTATTTTTTATGTGCCGCGCACGTCATGTGAACTATACAGTTAAAGCTTTTTATTCACGATTTCTTTATCCCCATTTTCTGTATTTGCGGCTGAAAATATGATTATTCGTTGATACGAAACTAATGTACAGTAATTGTAATTTTAACGATCGCATACCTATTTATTTAGCAGCTATCAAAAGTCAATTATATATCTTTTGACTTGTTGTTGTTTTGGCCGCCGCCTCAATGCGTTCGAAAAACATGTCCTTTGACGAAAGCCGCCTGCTTACACGCGCCGCTTTGGGTTTCGATTAATCCCTCTTGGGAAGATTTGGTCAATCGCCACAATACTTCTTAGTGAATAGCATACGTTCTTTCAACTCCTTGTTATTATTTCGACTAAAGACAAAAAAATGTATAATGAAGTCTTCACGGCTGTATCGCCGAATTGTGTTGTAAAAACAGCATACTTCGACGGCTACCTCCACCGTCTTCCTCACGTGTGATATTTCGTGTTTTTACAATGAAATCCGGCGATACCAAGGAATCAGGAGACATAATAATGAATCCCACAAAAACAATTCTTGAAAAAATAGGCTAAGTCTCGTGCTTGTGCAGTGACAAAACGTTATCAGATCTTGTTCACAGCCAAGTCTACACTTTACAGAGTATATTTACTTCACTTTGTGAAATAGAATGCTTTCTCTCGGTTTTATGGAAGGTTTATTTAGATTTTTTTTTAAATGTGGTATTATGCATACCATGTTTTTAAAATGATGTGATTATTGTAATGCACATAATATGAACTAATATATTTTGCATTTTGGATCAATTATTTAAAAATTGGTTTAGATTTAAAAAGAAAAATGTAAAACCTCCAAATATACTTAAAACATGCTAAACATTTTAATACCATTTTGCAAATTAAAAAATTGTTAAGTTTTAATTATTATCATTTAACATTAAAATTGATTTATTAATTTAATTAACAGACGTTTATTATTTAATTTATTAACGCTTAAAATAACTATGTTTTAAATATATGCGTTAAAAAATTGTTGGTGCCAATCTCGCTGGATCCCACGGGATCCCATGAGATTGGTACAAATCCCGCGGGATTGAAAACACTGCGGGATTGCAATCCTTATTTGTACCGTGCGTGTTAACATAATTTCTTCAGTCAGCCTTGCACATGGCAGACCGGCCAAATAGTCATTGCCCGCGTTTTGAAAAGAAGTGGCAGCCATTTGCGAAACCGATGGCTGGCGGGTAAGATACCAGCGTACTACAAAGTTCAACGCTTCTGTGGGACTAATGGACATATTTACTGGATTCATACCATTGTTAGAATGGGAGCGGCCGAACGAAAACGTGTGTTGCGCAATTTCCGTTGAAAATGACGTGTGCAGGCTAGTCAGAGCAGTATTTGTTAAAAATATTATATACTGTTGCACTTATTTTTTCATGAGCATAGCTAATGGAAAGATAGTAGATACGCGCGCCCCGCTACGATAGGTCCTCCCACAAGAAGGTCTACCGAGGCGGCCCGCTGGGATGGTACTCTCTCCTGGCCTGCCGGCTCGCCGCTGACTTCGACCGCAGACACCACGGCCACTGGCCTGAACAGCTCAACACATCAGCATCGCAATGGTCTCGATTCATCCGCAATGACAGACTTTGCATTATCGTTCCCCTTAAATCACTATCCCGAAATTTAAAAATCATGCTCTAATTCATAAGAAAAAACTATCAGTTCATGTTATTTTCAAATAAACTATTTAATGTCATAATTAAAAAATCCAATCATATGGTAAACCTAGTATAGATTTCACTTTATAATATCCAGTCTGCAAATGCATCATTTGACTTAATGAACTATTATTCATAATCGTTTTCAAACGCGATATAATTTTGATGATAAGAACTATACTATCAGAAAGCCGCTTCAATCCTTGGCGCCCTGCCTATGATTAATTTTTGACAGTTACCTTGTAAATGTTCTTAATTAAATTATGCATTTTAATTACCTCACCATGAAGAGCAAACTTAAGACGCGTGTTCAAAAGTGGTGAGCCAGATTAAATCTCATTTTATCCAGGAGGAAATGATGTATCCAATATTCGAGATGTTCTTTTTCTGGGCGTTTCATCGTTGTAACGGTCCAGGTTGTTAGTACGATGGTTAAAAGTTTCCACGAAATCTTTATTAGCTGCAAATCTAAACATGACTTGAGCATCACGGAGTTACTATCAAAATTAATAAGGTAACTAATAATCATTTACAACTATTAAAAACTTTAGAATGGGAGGTGTGGGCCGGGATAACATTGTTCTGATTCATTTTAAGGTCTCCCTAACAAAATGCAAATGAAAATTTCAAAGTGGTGAAACAACTTAACATTTCCTTAGCAAGTCATAAATGTTTATAAAGCTTAGATCACTTAGACTATCAGGTAACTTTAGCCATTTAACTTTACAGTGGACAGGAACAATCGACGTTAGATTACTGTATTGTTGAAAGCCAGCGATTTATGAGTAATTGCAACGGAACCATATCTATCAAACTTCGTGCAGCATCTTGACCACTGCAGCTACACCAGCAACACGTATTACACATCTTGTCAGATTACTTTACATTTTTATTGTGAATTAAATTAAACAGTACCATCACAGGCATAATCAATGTCACACGACTACGTTTAAAGTAATGTTTTGCTTTAATATGCAGTACCTGAAACCTCGTTGCAGTACACTGTTCATACACTTCACATAAATCAATAAGGCTTGTACCATTTATAAACCACCTTTATGATGATCATAAAAAAAAAACATTACTAGCTATCGAACATGAATCAACCGCCCACCGCAACAGCTCACTTCATTCTTTTTTTTTTTTTTGACTTCACTTTTTTTTTCTCAAAGATGTTATATTATAAATTAATGCAGGTTTTTGTAATTCGACAATCTGCCAGGGTACAGCGTAGGCGGTAAAAGAGAAAGTTTTTTTCTTTGTATCAGCTTATGCCAGAATTGCTAGTATACGAGCAGCCTTTTTACCACAGATGACTACATCAGAAGTACGAGTGTTTAAGCAAATCCTTTCGCTTAAGACGGTTAGACTGGAAGTACTATTGAGAGGGAGAGCCTTCGCACCAAGATTTATCATACGTAAATAATAGTTCTTGTTATGGACGGGAGAAGTCTTCTAGCTTCGAGGAAAACTACCCATCTTTTCTTTCAGTGATCTCAGTTGTACATCCCCCAATGACTGGCTTGAGGAACCAGCGAACATCCATGATTTTCCTTGAAAAATATTAAATTATGAAGGTTAGCTTATTAAATACAAAACCCTGTTTCCTTATTGGCTAACATAGCTCTATCAATGTCCTTGAAACACACGTTCCTTAATGGCTATCAAAATAACGCCACATTATTGATCGGAAGAATTGAGCAACATTTCTGCAAATTGTGGTAACACTTTATCAATTCAAACATGCCACATCGTTTCCGCAAGTCTTTTCGTGCGCTCGAATATTTTAAACAAGGTGCTGTTGTAACTGCACCCACAAATATATGACTGTCCACTCGCTAAATCTGTTGACTTATTTAGTGGACATGGAGTTCCGCCTACAGTGGCCTGTCTTTCAGATACAGTCCGGCGTGGTGGTAAATGCCTTATCTATAGAAGCGTCCCCATACTTATTGTTAGCTGAGGTCAGGCCTGAAATTTGTGGAGTCTCCTTGTTGAGTTACCTTCTCGGAAACACTGCTGCAGGAGGAACATGTCTCTTTCCATCATGGTAGAATCCGTTCTTACGAGATACCTAACATTGCCTTTTAACATTGTTTACGAGTAGTATTGTTTATATTAAATTGTGTAAATTTTTCAGTATTCTGGCATACCGTAGAACCGTGGGTCATCATTGAATGGTATATTCGGATATGTGTACTCGAATAAGATTGTCATAGTGCACACAACCCTTAAACTAAACGAATTCCAAATGCTTTCATCAAAGCTGTTTGTAGTTGTGGTACTAATGTCGTGTTAACCATACCCATCGATACTCTCAATGAAGTCACCTACTAGATGCAAAATGTTCTTTTTTTCCTTCAATGGATAATTGTGTTCCCATATCATGAAGACTACAAAAAAATAGTTATTTCGTCGACTATAATGGATTTTAGTTCGAAGATACATATACGATGCCTCTGATAGATATCTGGCTGACCAGTTTTTAGTTTCATATTAATAAGTAATGATGAACTCCCTAAGTGCAAATTAATTTTATCGATCCTAAATTTATCTTGAACAGAAAGCAACGGGAGGGTACAATTAGCTCTTAAGCTAATATAAGTTGATTACGGGATTAACGCTGCGCTGAAATACTCTTACTTCTTCTTCTTCTTCTTCCCAACGTTTCTACCAGAATGTTTAAGCCACAACAATCGCTACCCTTATTTAAAAAAACAACGAGTTGGGGCAGGTGAGCTGTCAGTGACGTTTCCTTGTGTTCTTTTAATAACTTTGTAGCCTGTGCTCAAGTGATTTCAGTAGGACTTAACTGAATTTGTAACTGATGCGTCACCGAAAATCGTCAAACATTACAATTTTGAAGTACAAGAGGTGACAGGTTAATTACAAATATCTCACATTCTGTTTATTTACACGTGATTTGGTCAACATAATGTTGTATTCCCTATGTATTAGGTACACCATTGGTCAGTCGGCAAAACTGAAGTAGTAGGATTCTGGATGTTGCTAAACGAGTACTGTGGAGGAAACTTGTCAGTGGCAAAATGTCTTTAGCTTCCATTACGTTACATCAATTTAAGTGCAGAGATCTGAAAATGAATAAACAAATCAACCTGCAACAATGCCAATTAGAGAGCTCAAAAGCCACCATTAGTTAAATTACTGCAAAATTTTATACCTGTGTCAATCGAATATTTACAGTGTTTATGGAAATATGTTAACCAACAATTATTCCTTCAAGAAAAATTTTGTGCAGTGCTTGAAATATGTTATTATCAGAATCATAGTCAGCAAACGGCTAAATCTCATAATGGAATTGGTAAGTTTGTTCTATTATAAATATAACATAAGTCCACAGCTATACTTTTCGATTCACATAATTGTATACAGAGCAGGAAAACGCACACTATAATTAAAGCATAACCTTTTATTAAGTAATTGTTACACCAAATACATGGTCACACTAAATAAATAAGTGGAGTTAGCTGTGTGATCTACGTAGTTATCAAATAAATGCTTGTGTTTCCTTGCAGCTAAAACTCGAGGAGATGTACTTCGAGGCGAGTTGCCACTACACTCCGCTTCCAGGATGGGGAACAGTGTATAAGGGTGGAACGTAGGGTAACCCTGAATTCCCATTCAGTTATTCATTACCTCTCCAATAAAACTATTTATTTTAAGTAAAATCTGATAAATGAACAGATACGGCCTTACGAACACATATCATAGACACTGGTTATACTTTGAAACTTACACGAAATTGCAAGAAACTTTTCGGCAGCTATATAATCATAGCAGCAGATTTCGAATGCCAACTTCAGTTTGACGCACCGAGTGTAATAGCTGAGCGGTAACGCTCTGGCCTCGCATTCCGAAATACGCGAGCTTGAATCCCCGTCTGGCTACTTGGGTTTTCCATAGTTTCCCCAAATTAAAATAGGCGAATGCCGGGATAGTTCACGCTAAAGGTCAAGGCTGAATTTCTTCCCGTTCCTAGCCCCCAGTCCTTAACCATTCAAATGAGCTCGACGTCGACGAAGCGTAAAGCCAGAAGCAACTGTCTCCAATAGAATTCATAAGTATTAAGGAACCAGTGTAAAATTTTTAAAATAAAAAATAAAGGTTTCATCGACGTCATAAGATCCCTAGCGCTGTAATGGAAAAAATATTTCTAATTTGTCAGCTTTATTTGCATGATTCAGATTTTCTTGCAGAAAAACTTTTGTACTTAGAAATAAAATTGGCGCATTAAAGAAAAAATGTTTCTTCTTTTTAACAGACACGAAGAATCGTACTTTTGGAAATTACTCCACTTCTGAAAGAATTTTTAATCACGGCTACTGCCATTTTTTAAGTCATATCCGACACAATAACTCAACATTTAAATCCCTTAAATGAAACCTATAATAATTACATCATGAAAATGAGAATCGTTATAAACGTAATCTTTTGACCAAAAATATATTTCACAAGATATGCGGAAAATGAGTTGTATTTTATCTCAACGAGAAAACAAATTTTTTTCTCATGTGCAAAATAAAATCACTCCCAAATGAAAGTACATCACCGCTATACAAATCTTTTTAATTGTTTCGCGATGCTTCGACCTATCCATACATTTAACTTGTAAAACCTAAACACAGTACTGAGCTGCCTGGAATGTCATAAGCAAAGCTGCAACCACATACACACAATTTTCTGACAAAGAATCAGCAACATAAGTCATAGTAACTAAAAATGGTAACCTAAAACGTGTTGTGACAAATTAATACTGCCGAATTCGTTCAATGAAGTGCTAGTTTAGTTGTGATACAAACAACAAGCAGAAAATTAACTATTACTCAAAAAGGAGGGAAAAATCATTGATACCGAGAATGGTGTGTAAATAAATCAATGCAAATTAAAAATGAGAAATCGCTGAAGATGCATTTATAAAAGATGTGAAACACGTTTAGAAAACAAATAAACGAACAGAATTCAATTGCTTTGGTAGTATTTATTTATCATTAATTACGAAGTCTTTCTCGGCGTTGACAATACAAGTAATGCTCTCGGGTGACTAGCCGAGTTATAGTCACCCGAGAGCATTACTTGTATTTATTTATCAGTTTTGTCAACAATGGATGGAACTTCCAGATTACAACTTTTTATTTGTTAAATAAATAAAATCTATCGACATTGGTTTTAATTTTGTGTTAATCGTTAGATGGTTCATGCAATATTACTCTTACTTCATTGAAGAACGCTGGTCTATACGGCGTAGTTCAAACAGCAGACAAACTTCTACAAGCCCTGCAATGTTCATGCCGTTTATCATCGCAGAATGATGAGCCGTCCGCGGGAAAATTTGCTCGATTTGGGCTGCGTGAGAGGCTATTAATCTCTGCTTGATTCGATCCAGTAGAACTCTTGTTTACAGCCGACGAACAAAGTTAACAGACTCTTTTCAGAAAGCACGCGTGGAGGCCTGGGCAATCGAGCGGAGTCTCTTCCGCCACATACGTCACTCTCAACAGCTCTCCCCTTCCCTCCCCTGCTAATGGAACCCAGTTACAATTCACACCTAATATTCTAAATGCACGTGACAAAGTGTGTCCTGCATAGGTCGCAACCACCAAGCCGTTATTAATCTGTTGCGCGTGTTTACGTTTAAGATAAAGAGTGGAGAGAAACGACTGATTAATTGGAGGCGTGAGATCGCATCCGTGCGATGAACTGCAATAGGTCAGAGTACACGAAATCTTTGCTAAAACGTGATAGCACAGTACCAACTCACAGCAGAATAGATCGGGTTTTTAAATCCAAACATGAGAGGTCTAAAGTTTGTTTTTTCATTTTTTTTTCCAAGACAGTTTCAGGTTCATTATTAGGTGAATTTAAAAAAAAAAAATTAGTAGCCACAGTCTTTCGGGTATTTAAAATGAAACTGTTATTGAATCACCTAAAAATTTTAAAAAAATTCAGACAGAATTTAAAATTCAACGAAACATCATCGATATAGGCGTTCGGAGCCGAAGGCCCATTCGTCTACCCTTGCTAAGTGCACGACACAAAGCTTTACGCTTCTCCTGGGCCCGTCAACATCGACATTGGACTGTTGATGATTGGAAACATGTTGCCTGGTCTGGCGAGTCTCGTTTCCAATTGTATCGAACGGATGGACGTGTACGGGTTTGGAAATAACCTTATGGATTCATGGACCCTGCATGTCAGCAGGGGACTGTTCAAGCTGATGGAGGCTCTGTAATGGTGTGAGGCCTGTGCAGTTGGAGTGACATGGGGCCCCTGATACATCTAGATACTAATCTGATAGGTGACACGTATGTACGCATTCTGGCTGATCACCTGCATCCATTCATGTCCATTGTGCATTCCGACGGACTTGGGCAATTCCAGCAGGACAATGCGACACCACACACGTCCAGAAATGCTACAGAGTGGCTCCAGGAACACTCCTCTGAGTTTAAACACCTCTGCTGGCCACCGAACTCGCCAGACATGAACATAATTGAGCATATTTGGGATGCCTTGCAACGTGCCGCCCCCTCGTACTCTTACGGATTTATGAACAGCCCTGCAGGGTGCATGCTATTAATTCCCTCGAGCACTACTTCAGACATTAGTCGAATCCATGCCACATCCTGTTGCGGCACCTCTGCGTGATCGTGGGCACCCTATACGATATTAGGCAGATGTACCAGTTTCTTTGGCTCTTCAGTGTGTAAACTACTAGTGCGTCACTCATATTGTTTGTTTGTTTGTCCTTAGTCGAAACATCTTCAAACAAAGAGTAATTAATTTAGCATTCTGATCCAACATGCCGTGTATAAACGTCAGCTTGTAAACGCACAGTCAGATATGCTAAGCTTAATACCAAATAAATACACTCTTCCTACAGTAAAATAGCGTCAAAATTATTTTAATAGTGATATTAAATTTATTTCAATGGTATTTAATAATTATTGATTGTTTGAAGTATTTGTCATTTTGAAGTTTAATAGAGCCTAAGTTCCATTGTCAAGAGCAACCAGGATGTGTCTAAGGCGCAAGTTTGTATAATTTTTTAATTTCGTTATTGACCCAAAAAGTATGTCCACTTCACCATAACACTTTACATTGATTCATGTTTTTCTTTTCTGTTGAAATCTTGTAATTTCCTTAATCACAAGTTACTATTTCGCTGTCATGGAGTCATATTTGAATGGCTAATTAGTCTGAGGAACAAATGTCCCTTCAATATTGATAACTCTCCATCAAAACTTTTTGCAGATCGATTTGTTGAGGCAAGCTATCATTATTAGGAAAGACATTGTAGTTTATGTGCTCCACATTAAATAACAGAATTCAATTTCTTTTCTTTTTCTGATAGCTGCGATCAAATTACCTTTTGGTTTCATGTAATTACTTGGCAGTATAATATGACACTTTCTCTTCTACCGGTAACAGCGGCATCTGCCTTACGGAATGTAACCGCGAGACTGAGAAGATCCAGTTGTTTGGTAACCGTTTCTTACGCGATGAACGTTATCATCCGAAAAATTCTTAGACCGCAATGTATCATGAAAAATTTCAAGAAATAAACAACTGCTCCTAACAAAAAACAAATTTGGTTCGCTTAAGTTGTGTTATAAGAGATGCTATTAAAGTACCGCACTAAAAGAGAGGTAAAATGTTATTTTTTTCTCATTTATTTGTGTGCGCTTTTAATTAAGACAAAAGAAAAAAATCTGTGGACGGCTGTTGTCTACATGAAGTCTGCCTATGATGGAAATTCGTTGTCTTCTAGGAAACTTGCATCTTCGGGTATTCTTTCTTAATATGTAACTGAAGGGGGCAGTTCAGCTAAGAAAAGATTAATTCAAATTGTAGTTTAGTTATAAACTTTATTTTTGAGTGACCATGTAATTAAGCGCCAAACGTTATAAAACTTTAAGCACTATGCATTGACGACCTTAATAAAACCTGAATTATTTTTTTGTTAGCTTTTTGTGCAACATAATTAAAACATTAACGAACAGTGATATAAACTATTCTTCACTTAGATACCGCGTAACTAGCAAATGCTTAACGTCTTTTGCAACAATATCTTGAGAAGCCATAATATTCACTCTCGCATCAGGATCACTAAAGACTATCTAATCGATGTAGCGAGTGACGACATCTGTCTACCAAATGTGAATGTTTAATACTTTATTGTGTGTTACGTTACTTGTAATGGAAAGGCTCCACGCTACTGCTGCAGAACTGCAGCATGTAAACGACTGTTAACAAGACAGTAACCCTATTATGCAGGGCAATAGCAATATTAAGTGGAGTTTCCAGCCAGCTATTACGAACTTATTTCGCATAGATTTACATTGTTCTGGATGATAATTGAACATAATAGAGTAACACTGTTGAAAGTTTTATTAAAGTAAAAAGAGAAAAAAGAGAAATGTTTACATAAAGTTCATCGTCCAGCGTCTCCTGTAATTGAACAGCATTAGGTTTTAGATCGCCAAAGTACCCAGAAATGACCTTATAGGACATCCGTGTAGGATATGATCTGTTTGATTATCCGCAGCATATCGCAAATAACGCTATCTGCCGTTCCGAACTGGGAGTGTGGTTTGGCAGATTGTCCATGTCCATTTCTCACTCGCTTAATTTTGCGAACCATTATATAAACACATTCAATATAGGTTTCTGGTCTAAAAATTAAATAGGTTGTAGTCAGAATTTCTTGATTTACTACTACGTGTGTATTGAACAAATGCTGTGTTGGAGCCTGATTGTTACGTTTCTGTAGAAGAACATATTGTTTATACATTCTGTTATTACTTCATACGATGCAGGTAGTATGCATGTACACAACACATAGCTTGAAAGTATTCGTGCATGTGGTATACGCTCCAAACCGCGTGATGGCGATAAGGAAACTGGGAAACCTCCTGCCGCTGACGGCGTAAGTTAATTGCAATATCTCCGTCCAGAAGCTAGTGGAAGAGTGAGCATTCATTGTATTGACTCGCTGTCGTTAGCACAAATTGGAGCCGTGGCGTGTTAACGACGTATAGTAGCCGCCTACGCGTAAACACGGCTCCAGTAGACTCGCGTGTTTATTGCCACCAGATATACACGCAAAGCCTACTTTGCTGCAACCCTTGCCAACGTCACTGCTATTTATGTTGATATGCTTAACAGGTGGAGCTAAGTTCTTCAGTAATTTGCTCAGTTTATCCCGAAGAAAATTTTTAACATTTTTCGTTGAGATTTGTGATTATTATCGCATTAGGATAGCGTTTATCAACCTTTTTCATACCGAGAACCAATAAATTGTAAAAAAAATCTACGTACCAGATACTTATACTAGCCTAATTTTTTACCTATGTGTATATCATTAACATCTGGCGTATGTGCAATTATAACAAAGTAAATCTAAGAACATGTTTTGAATTCATACAGAAACATAGTTATCAATTTGGAAATAAACTATTAAAAGTTAATAACATATTGAACAGTTAATATTCAGTAACCAAATGAATTATTGTGTCCAAATCCTACGCTTCATAACCGATCTACATGTACCAAATAAGAATAACTTATTTTATTTTAGTTTACTTCATTACTCATATGTTGACAACCCTACCACGTACCGCGATATTTCACACCTACTACAAGACCCTAAGAAAGTGGCCCTTAGACGAACGGCGGTCTTTTTGATGGCAACTGGAAATAAATAGACTATTTTAGGAATAATGCTCTCAAATATTCATTCTGGAAATGACAGGTTTTTGCATGGCCATTGAAATATTAGTGACGTTTTAAAAGTTTATACTCTCTTATAGCCTTATACACTACAAATACGTTTTATAAGTTTATAAAATTCAGCCTGCGGACCACCTGAACAACATCTTGAGGAACAATGCGTTAGGAAATCAGTGACAGAGGTGATGTGTGGAGCCAGTGAATAGAACAGGGTCGTATGTAGCGACGAGCGGGTATCGTGACCACAGCGCGGGGTGACCGTCATCTTGTCCGCATGGCCGTAACCGACACAACAGCTTCGCCCACAGTGTTGGAGTACTACAACGACTGTGGACGTGTCTGCGTCACGGTTTGACGCCGTCAGCTGAGGTCTGTAGTGATGGCACACATGCTATTTGTTGGCGTCCATTGATCAGAAACCAGCAACGTCTCAGACTGTAATGGGCGCGTGAACGCCGTCACTGGCGTGCTGAGTGGAAAGATGTAGTCTCACAGTGACGGCCACGTACGTGTTAGACGTTAGTTTGGTGAAGGCAACCAGGCATACTGTAGCATATTTCGATAATTTGGTGCGCCACGAACCAGCCTTCGTGAGCTGCTGGCCTGGGAAAGCGCGGAACATGGAACTGCCTAGGCAGTTACTTGAATCCCTCCTACAAGGACACAGAGCCAGCAGGTTAACGAGGGAGACATGGTCCGTAAAGTTCTGGAACCTCCTAGAAAGACCGTCTCCAACTGTCCAATTAGAGCTCTGCATTCACACCGCGTGATGCAATCCAGCCAGCCAAAAGAAATCAGTTACCCCACTACGGAGCGACAGTTCGGAGACCCGTTCCGTGCAGGCTCCAGTCGCAGTGTTTCTCTGAAGATCACACAGTAAACTTGCCACTCCTAGTTCAGTGATTTAGGCAGTATTAGGAAATACTTCACCACAATACCCGACGCTTCGAATGCTTAAGGGCGAGGCTAGTACCGTACGTCCAATTATTTTATCTAGCCATTTGCTATAGTAAGGAAGGAAAATTCGTTTCTGTACATAGTTATGATGTACCAGTTATTTGTATTATTCCACTTTTCATTTGTAGAGATCAGGAATAAATGCCTGTCAGTCTCACCCCTGGAGCTCATTTCAGATTCCTCACAGTAATTAGTTAGAGTGTTGTGAAGTGTTTTCCAGTCAGTACTAGCAGACGTCAACTGGAAGAACCCGAAGTTGACGGCGAGTAGGCAGGACGAATTCACGTGCACAAACGGGGTAAGTCGAAGGTAATACTTCGCTTAGACGTACCACATGACAAATCATTGTTAAGGGTCGAAACTGACAAAAACGCGAAGGGTGACGGTTTGGTACACCAGTGACATGCAATCTCTTCTCCTAATATTGAGGGAAATCAGAAGAGCAGCCACTACACTAGAATGGTTTTAGAGTCCGAGGTACTGCCTCCTTTGTAGACTGCACCACATGACTTATTCCATGAGTACAATGCCCAGCCATATGTGACAAGGAAAGTGCAAGCATTCTTAAGCCTTCATCGAAGAATGACAGATTCCATTCCATCCATGGCCTTCACGTTATCCCGACATGTCGTCCACCGAACATCTCTAGCATGTGTTCGGTCGGCAACTTGTTCTTGTCCTCCTGTAACCTCTGTCGATGCTTTGTGGATGCACTTACTAACCGCGCGTTCCACAGCGTCATACCCAGGTTCTCATTGATTTCATGGCAAGGTGTCTAGAGGCTATTATTGCAGCACGTAGTGGCTTTACACTGTACCGACTTCCCACGGCCAGTGTGTATGCACAATTCTGTAATTCTAAACATTAGTTTATTGTCATGTCCCAGATCTGTGTTATAAGTTTCATTGTAATCACGTGTCTACTTGAAGATGCTGCAATTTTCACACACAGCAGGGATTATTTTCTATATATACGACACGCAAAAACTAATTTAAAGATTTCGATGTTCTTTTAATATTTCTATAGTTTAGGATGGTACTTAGAACAAGCGGTATATCCTATGTTTCTACACTACACAGTGCCAGTGCAATATACAAAAACTTATATTCAGAAACACCAAGATGCAATGCCGACTATATGTTACATACTCTATCACTTCCAAAAATTTACATACTTCCAGAAAAAAATATTACGGCATCCACCGTTCCTTTTCTTAAATTTCTGTTATTCAGTCTTTAAACCAATAATTGACCTTACTGAATGCGAAGAACAAATTACGTAAATTAATACTTATAAAAATACGGAAAAGAGTTTCTTTACTTATGAACTCAGGCACATAGCAACAATCTCTCTGACGTTTGAGGGAAAAATTTAATTTTATATTTACAGTAACCAAGATATAATTGATGGATTTATTACGAAAGTTAACCTTATTTTAAGTCTTTAGTGATCGCAATAATATCAGTTAGTAAGAAAATTGCGGGTACGCGATATTCAATAGTAAAGATATGATTAATATTATTAGATTCCGTTTCAAATCGTCTGTTAGGGTATATGATCCTATCCGTTGATATTTCGAAGAAGCATTTTCGGTAGTTATAAAAGTTTAATGTGCGGAATATATTTTAAATTGCAGCGCTAGGCGACGATGGATAATAAGGTACAGCTCAGATTTTAAGTCAGAATCTAACGTTTGATACTATGAAGAGCCAATCAAAATCGATTCAAAAGTTTTCAGGTTATACCAAACCAAAAGCTCTCTAATAGAGAAAACTCCTTTAAAAAATTTTCAAAGTTTTCTGTAAATCGGAGCAAACATACACATTTCAGACACAGATTTATATATACGGAATGTATGTCCGTATGGAATGTGTTTAGATTTTCGAGCAGCAACAGTAACGACTGTTGTGGTTAGGTTGAAATATAGTATGGACCAGAATGACAACAGACATTCCGTATCACAACATTCAACCTGCAGCTTTCTGGGTTGGTGCATCGATATTTGGATAAATTCCGGAAGTGGCTAGTACTAATTTCATGAAACTTGGTTCACTGGATAATTAATAATACTGTAGAGGTAAATCAACTACAACCAGATCGGGCAACTCTGGTTACTCCATTAGTAAAATAATAAATCGGCGTTCCAACATCAGTGAAACCATAGCGCCAGAACATCCCATACTAATAGTGAATGGACCCACCTCATTGACGGTAGTTGCTTAGACATCATGACGGTGCCTTACACTAGGCACGGGATTAGATGTTTCAATAATGACATAAATTTTCATAATTAGATACTTGGCCAATAAAGATAGAAAGAAGGTGGATTCAAAGTCTAATTAGAAGATACGTCACAAACGCCTGGGTTAAATCCAAATCCTCCACGCTGTGCGCATGAACTAAAGGAATGTGACATTGTTGATGGTGATGTGTCAGTTGAATCAGTTCGTAAAACTAGGTAGCCACCAAGGTGTCTTTTGGAATAATAGACGATAATTGTGCAGGTCCTGAATTTTAACCACTTTCTTCCTTTATTTTCATACACTCAACACAAAACAGCGTTTACTCCACACTATAATTATCACTGTCATATATACACATACGTCAACAATTCAACACTCAAGAAACAAGAAGATAAGTAACTGTTAATTCTATTTTGATCACCGGAACTATTGGGCTTCCTAAAGGATGACAAAACGAACCTTCTTGTTACGGACAAAATGAGACATTACACATAGCAAAGACGTGAATTAAAAACTGTAAAAATCAATTACTTCAAACACGAAATAAATGTACCAGATACGTATCAACATAAATTTTAATAAAGAATCTATTTTCTGTGACGTTGTAAATTCATAAATAAAATGCAATCAGATTACTAATAGTAAACACCAGCATGTATACAGCTACATTCATCCGGCAGGATGAACATCCATTTTTGTTCAATTTTTCTAAGCGCTCGACTTCTTACTGTTTTATTCAACAATGAATGCCTTTCTTAACACCTTATTACATTCCAGTAAAAATAAGAAAGGCAATTAGTGGTGTACGGAAATGTCGAAAACTGCTATTAAAAAAATAAACACTGAATCAAACTTAACTATATAAATTGTGAACGCCCTTGTCGGTAAACATATTCCAAGATAAACGACATTGTTTAGAAACAACTGCATCGATAGAACTATATTTAAATCATATTACTATATTGTCTATATTTATATTGTCTCACGTAGTATGACATGGTGAGCCTAAAAATATTTCAAGGTATTTCATATGGAAAAAATTTGAAAACTCTATAGGAACTATCATTTTCTCTACATTATGGATTAAACTAATTGCTTTAACCATCAAAAAAATTCTTAATCGCATTAAAAATAATCTCTACAGTATACATGAAATATTTGGTATTGATAATAGCATTACTCTGGTGGTAAAAGTAATTTACTCTTTTGAAAGAACATGGACTAAGGTATTATATTTTTAAGTAAACCTAAAATAAGATTTTTGCTATAGTCTGATGTCACGACTAATTACACAAAAGCGGCAGTAGCTATGGACTATGGTTGCTACATTGTGAAGACATACGAAGACTTGTAAGTGCTGACCCAGATCTTGATTATTGTTGACGGAAGCAGACAGGTTGTCGTAACGACTACTGTTGTTTGCCTCTGATCGACGTCCTGATAACTGAAGACAGCAGACCAGACAGGCCTCGTTTGTTCGGCTTTTGGAGAGGCCACTCTCATCAAGCGCCCATTTAATGCCCTGCACTGACGATACTTCAATCAAAGGAATCGTTAGTCAAACAAACTTCATCACAGAATCTCGATTAAATGATCCAACCATCAGTCGTCACAATATCGATTCTCAGCTTATAATACGACATTGCAATCAGTCCATCCATCATTAGTCATGCTCTGGGTTTGGAATAAACAAATTGCTGTTGTGTTAAACGTTTCGTAAACATGAAAGCCTGTTCTAATCTACACATTTGAAGCAACGCTACGCTGTGTAGAAGCTGAGCGGGCTGAGATAACTGAACTGGGAAGATGACAGATATATTTCATAATGACAGAAACACACACACACACATACACACACATATACATATATATATATATATATATATATTCCTCAAGCTTTCTTGCTCCATATGGAGCAAGAAAGCTTAATTAATTGGTTTCGAGGAACTGCTCTGACCATCCTGATCTGGGTTTTTCTGGATCATTCCAGACGAACATGGGAACGGTACTATAAGATATGCCAATCATATTCCGAACATCAGTATATCTGTAGCTCTAAGTATGACGTATTCCGTCAACAGTGAAAATATTGATTATACTTGTATCCTCTTACATTATAAAATGCTAATCTGGAGACTTCCCATGCCGTCTATAGCTATTGGCTAGAGAACGGTCACGTGCCAGCCTTCATTCGCCAATCAACATCCACCATATTACATCCGTTCTTTCATGTTGCTTTTTGTTTATTTACGACAACTAGATGTAAAAATTCATGTAAGGAGAAGGGTATTCAATATTTACGCTATTTTATCTGTATCAGTTATAAGAACTAGGTTAAACCATAGCCTAAGAATTTTTTGTCAGACGATATTAAAAACTCAGAGAAACGTACGTAAACGCGAAATGTATCAGTCAAATAAATAACAGTTATCCGTTTTCGAAATTATAGTCCCCGTCATCTGAAGTTCAATGCATTTATTTGTGTAAAATCCTAACCAAATTCTCTGATAATCTAACATGAGTAGCGTATTCATATAACGAAAGATATCATTAAAAATGACTTATTCGTTTTTCCTTATAAGCTCTTTCAGAATAAATTTCTAATACCATTATATATGGTACACTTAGTTTTTGATACATGTGTTAGCAATAAATGATATTTAAGATAACCTTTGTGTTAGATTTAAATCATCAAGGATGTGACTATTTACTGTATAAGCGATGTGACACTCGCAATTCATCAACGATATTATTGCCGCAAAATAGCAGTGAGCAGAGATATTAGAAATTATTTACTCAGTTTAATACATATCAAATGCTATGAAATTAATTTCCATAATATAGGCATTAAGCTTTCGTAGCATTTTATTCTTTAAAAAAATGTGTAAAAATATTTCGGCTGAATAAACGTGGTACTACTACCACTTTTCAGTAACATGTCGCTGATGAAAGTAACATTTAAGAAACTTTAATTTCTCATGGTCTCTGCTATAACGTAACTGTATTGACAGATAAAACGAAATAGTCTGTTGTGGAAGTAGCTACACAAACATACGAAGAGCAGAGGGAAGAAAAAAATTAATGTGATGCTGTTGTATGTCACAAATTTACAATTGGTACGTTCGTTTAAATTTACATATTGCATTTTATTTATCCACGAGAACTAGATGCAAAAATTCATGTAAGGAGAAGGGTATTCTATTTTAACGTTATATTACCTGTATCACTTACAAAACTAGGTTAAAACATAAGAATTTTTTTGGCAGAAGATAACAAACAATGAATTTGATCAAAAACACAGAGAAATTTTACACGAAATGTACGAATCGCTAAATATATCATTCGAATAAATGCAAATTATCGGTTTTTGATATTACACTTTCCGTTATTTAAAGTAAATAAAGTAAAGTAAATAAATCGGGATTAATGGAGATCGCGATTCCGCCAGGAGTTGCCGTAGTAAAATACAAGACCCCTCTAGAAATACTTTCTGAAGTACATTTAACTGTATTATGCCGGTCCAGCAGTAATACAACCTAATTTATGCTTGAAAATAATGGTACAGGCTGTATTACAACGGAATTATTGCTTGAAAATAATGTGTCTTGCGACTGACTACAGCACTTTTATGACGTCATAACTGAATGTTATTTTCGCGGAATCGCGATCTCCAGTAGACCCCATCGTTATTCATTTTCCCTACAAGCTTTTCCTGAATAAATTCCTACCACCACCATAGGTGATGCCCTTCGTTATTCAATAGGATAATAGAAGCTATGATTTTCGAACGCAATATTAGTGGAGGTTGTGGTTAAGTTGACCGGAATAGCAACTGACACATTTTGTTATTGCATAATTCACTCTTAAATGAGTTTTACAAACAAATTAAACTGCTTTCATAGGTGCCCTGTTACTGAAGGTATTAATTATGTGGATGGAAGTAGTTCCATATTTAACATATTGAATTGTGCCTGGACTAGGAATAAACTGATATTACATGGATAGCAAATGTTTTTGGGATTCCTAATTTGATTTAATTTCATTGGTTCTTTAATTCTGTCGTCATTAATTCAGTAGAAGTTACTACTGTATGGTTATGTGAACTGCAAATCAAATATGTAGATCATTACAAAATAAAGGCAATTAGCATTATGTAATAACAATTCTGTATAATTAACCAACTGCAAACAAATGAACTGCCAGAATATTGTGTTCAAACTGTTATTTTTGACGGGCTCGAAGCTAGTGTAATGTACAAAAATGAAAATTATTTTGTGGATTTTCTTCGTACAAACACACAGTTTTTAACTAATTTTGATCCAACTTTGCGTACATATACTTTAAAACAAATAGATGAATACTATTACGTTTGATTTACAGAAACCTAAACCCTCTCCTCCTTTATTCCTTCACCTTAATTTATGTCAATATTATACACACAAACCCACAGTTTTTATCCGACTTTGATAGTACTTAGCACTCGTATACTTCAAGGCAAGGCGGTCTGGCAGCTTACTTCCGAAAGTTTCTCTCTGCGGTCGTGCATTCAAATCCCGCGGTGAGCAGTAATTTTTATGAACTGTATTTGATTATCTGAGTTACTCCGTGGTGTTCCTTAGCTCTGATTCCACGTCAAACTGAGAACACTGAGGAAAGGAATTGGCCTTCCTACCTCTGACACAATAGCTTGGTACTTCACCCACAGGAAGATTCGACCAACCTTCGGGTTGTGGACTAAATGAGATTTTTATTTTTTGGATTGAAAATTTCTTCAGGCGTCACCAACATGCTAATGTTAACAGTAGGCTACACCTGTTGCGGTCTGGTGGCTCTGTGGTGAATGTGTCTGACTGAGGGACGAAATGACCCCGATTCGAATCCCTATCTCCGCTGTGATTTTCATAGACCCTTAACCCGATCTTCACTTCTGGCACAACTTGCTGTGTATTGTAAAGTACGCCAGAAAGCTTCCCCGATTCGGATTACACGTTAAACTGTAGGTGTGCCGGCCTCGGTAGCGTAGGGGTAAGAGTACTAGCTCCACGTGCCGAAGGTCGCCGGTTCGAATCCGGCCAAGGGCATGGGTGTCTGAGTGTTGTGTCTGTGTGAATGTCGTGTCCGTCCTTGGTGTCCATATGTCTATACTTAGTTGCAACAATACACTGGAAGAGTAATTACAATCACATTGAACTGGCAGTATAAACTATGCAGCCGAATGCCATTTAAAAAAGAAAAAAAAACCTGTAGGTGCTCCGTACCCGGTAGCACTATGGGGTTAGGTTAAGGTGGTTGAGACATGGGCAGCCAATAGTACGTCACCAGGTCATTACGACCACACGGAATTGTTATTACTTAGTATATCTGTAGCTATAAGTATGGCGTGTTGTGCGTATGATATTCGTAGTTTTAAGTTTTCACTTCTGTCGGCAGTCCCCACTGACTGCCAATTGTCTTTTTTTTTTTTTAATACACTATATCCTGATGGGTATAGGGGACCTGTAACTTAACGTGGAATCTAAACCACGGAAGTAGTTTGCGCCCTTCACATTACACCTCGCACAGTGCTTGAGGTGAAGGTCGGGTTAAGGACCTCTGAAAATCCCAGCCGAGACCGAGATCCCAATCAGCAACCTTTCCATCTCCAGTCAGCCACCAGACCTCTACATACAAATAACTGAAATATCTTGGCAAAGCGGTAATTTATTTGGAGTCAATGCATGCCATGATATAATCTCGTCACTGTTATTTCGTTTGCTAGCGATTATCATGGCCTTCACCAGATATTAAGTCATTAATGCTCTTCGTTCAGATTTCTGCTTAAGTTGAGGACAATCTTAGCTGATTTGGCTAAGCCACTGATGTTGTGCTTGTTGTTTTGACCCCAAGAAATATTTTTAATCGTCTTTCTGGTATGTCAACTGAAGCTTATGTAAATAGTGGAAGTTGAAATTTTGTCACTGACGTTCTTCCTCTGATAAATCTACCAACTTCGAATTGATATGTCATAAGTTTGATGAAATAAATATTTTGAGCAAGGTAGATCAAAAATATATTCATCATGATTTAATATCACACACAATAATCTAAAAATTGGCATTAAAATGATAATATTAAATTAATGAAATTGCTAGGAGCTTTGTTGGTTCAGTGGTTACGGCATCTGGTGGAGGATCGATTACCCGATTGGTTGAATTTTTCAGAGGTCCTTAACGCGACCTTCACCTCTGGAAAATGTTGCTTTTTTGGTGTGAAGTACACCACAATATTTCTGTGATTCAGATTTAAAGTTAAAGATAAGGGTACCGTAAATTAGATAGGTTTGCAGGATTATGATAAGCGAGTACGAAAATTTTGTGGCAGATACAAAATTCTGTCACCAGGACATAAAGAAAACACCAAATTATTGCTTAGGTGTGCATCTTGAGAAAATCGTGCTATCAACAATGTGAATGAATCTACGTGTTTCAATGCTGGTACTAAAGTATCCCGTGCCATACTGTTGATAATCTCCTTATTGGCCTAATTGCAGAAACTGATTACTTCTTAGTAACCTTAAAGCAAATAAGAGTAGAGGGTTGGTGCGATTTAACTAAAATGCAACAGCACTGAACCCTCTAATTGAGCCCGTACACTGTGCTTTGTCTGTAGTTACGGCAGTAACATAGTCATCTTAATTACATGGTTATTATAAGTCATCGAAGCGATATCAAAAATTTTGTGTAAGTGTATTATTTTATGTATTGTAACAAAACTTCACAGTCATGTAGAAAAACTATGATGGTTTTGCAGCCGCTTTACAAATATCTGCCACGATAGCACAGACGTGAACAATCAGTCAACAAACCGATGGATCGGTCTATGTGAGGATGATAATTAGCAGTTTCTATCATAACTTTCACGCTCACCCAACCTAACCCCATGCGATTTTTTTTTTTTTCAACAGTGCTTTTGAACAGATTAATAGGGACATGCTGCACCGAGTGTCGCAAGAACTTGATTACCGACTTGATATCTGCAGAATCAGTAAGAGGATACATATAGAACACTTGTAATACATAAAAAAAAATTAAAAAAATAAAAACTTTTTAGGTTTTTCTTTGCGACAGAAAAGTTATGTGACAAGATTTGTGAACAGTAAATTTGTGAAATCGCTTCAGTCACTTAAAATAACCCTGTGCATATGTTAAATATGAAATTGTTTAAAAATTTCTACGGTTGATTCTTTCTGAGACATTGACGCCATTTATATTATCACTTCCAGTCCATCATGAAACGAGCATTAGCTGACAACTGAAGCTCATTGTAACCTCTTGCAATTTTTATAAACAGTTGGAAAAAAAGCGTACCGACAGAAGAAATACATTTTTATCATATATAAATAAAATATAAACTCCTTCAATAACGCTGTTTACTCACTTCCAAATTTACGTTAATTTCAATTGAACTGGACCTTGGCGTTTAGCATATCATAAAAAATTCTTATCCACTCTTTCTCTGTTTACTGCGACTTTTTATTTACTCTTGTAGTTATTCTAAATTCACTTAATTTCACAGTTTATTTAAATACGCTCCTTTCACAGCTTCTTGTCCAATCTTACTGCTAACGAGATAAAAGCGCTCTCGCCATAACATCTTTTCACTTCTTAAACTTTCTCTCGTGTCACGGGTCACTAAGATTATTAATTACAGTATAAATCAACGTTACCTTGGTTACAACAAAGATGATGCATATTTGGAAATAAAATCAAACACTGGGTACTTCTAAATAAATTATTAATTAAAATGAACAAATACAAGTTCAACGAACATATTATCTTTATCGCAATTTCTAGATAGCGAACATCATTACACCCCATAAAGGAGTTATAAAGTAGAAACGCCGAATTCCGGATACGCCAATGCTACTTCACTTGACAAATCTGATTGCACGAGGGAGGTGCTAACATAGGTGGCGTGTTCTACATCAGACTTAACGCACTTAAAGTAGGCATCATTCGCATGTAGTGGTATTGTTAAGCCATATCTTTCTTTCTTTTTTTAAGAAAAGTTTTATTTTCCCCCATTGGTACCAATACATTCACTGTCAAATTAAACACTGCGCTCAACATCTTGATTTTTATGCGATTATTGTATGTTTTATATCACCAGCCTTGCATAAAATTGCGAATAATTGTTAAAGATGTTCGATTTTTCTTTGACCATTTGCTTTAACGAATTTATGCGGTGTTGACAATGCTAACAAGAATGCAAATATAAAAAAGAAATGGTTTCCAATCAGCATATTAAATTACGCTCGTTAAATCTTGTGATTGGCATCCAATTAGCACAGTAGTTTCGTTATTCAAATCTTTCAACTGTTGAATTAACCAAAGGAGTATTCATAGCTCGCAGGGACGAAATATCGTTTTTACCGAGGAATTATAAACATTGGAGAGAATAGGCGTGATGTGCTCTCGAGAAAAGAACTAATAGTATTGGGTGTTTGGCGCACGGGATGGGAAACCTGAGGCTGTAATTTACAGTCAGTACACTGATATTGAAGCAGTAAATACCTAACACACACAGCAGTCGACGTAAGGTACATAGTACAGGTAGAATCCCTACGTGCTGTACCGTGTCAGCTATGGTAAGCAAAAAGCGCACATTCTGGTGATACCCGATGCTAATAGCATTATTTCACTGATATGAACAGGACTTAAAAAAAAAAAATGCTCAGTGAAACTTTAGCCTAATTAATGCACAATATCGTTCGATTCATGGTAGTAAAAATGTATCCACAGAAAATAACTCAGAGCAGTCAAATCAAACGATACTTTTACTAGACGTTGCTGTCAAGAGCGTGATCATTAGCTTTTTTCCAGTTTATAAAACTTACATAGTGGAAAGATAAGCTAAAAACAGATTCCGGAACTAAAGTGTTCATCATCATGGATGAAAATGTTTCATACTTATTTATGTGAGTTGTACTGTGTACAGTTTGTACATCCATAAAGGATCCTTTTATTCTTATACACCTTTTTTAATGTCCCTTTGAAGAAGATGACGTTTGATTCACTAATTAAAGCATTCACAAAAACTATGAAGGAAAGCTTAATTTTTAAAATTAGCCACAAACATCATAGACAGGAATATTTATGAACTCTGGAAAACTACGTATTTAATTATGAGAAACTTAACTTCTGTTTGATTTATCATGTTGAGGAGAAGTTGAAGTTCTTTTGCAAATTACGAAACGTAACTTATGTTTTGGTAAATGACACAAACTGACAAGCATTTCTCATATTACGTTTAGCACACTGTAAGATTGTTTATGAATGTGTTTAAATGTATAGTAGTTATTGAAGCGAAATATGAAAATGTTGCTTGGAATAGGAAAGACATACCCACCAGTCAGTAATAAATTAATATTCTTATACGAATAATGATGCTCGAAACTGCAGGTTTACTCGAGGGAAATGGAAATAACGACGGCATCAGATGACTAATATGTTAATATCTTCCTGACCTGGTGTCATACGTAGTATACCTCCTCCATTCAAAATAAATAAATGATAATTATGAACCAAAGATAAAATGAATTGTTCAGAAACTGAAGGTGACAATGAAGTACACAGGTAAGCAGCTTGACGGAATGAAGGTTAACTGAAACTAAATTAAAAGATACGTCTACAGTGTGAATAGTTTAGTAGCAACATGGTGATAAGAAGGCAGCAATCTGCGAAGGGGCTGCTTCTGTTTCAACACCTGTTTCAACTCGTGACCTTGGTGTATTATCTTGTACGGGGTCGGTCTTGCGAGTGTCGCCAAACTTTCTCCGTCGAGATATAATTCAGTGGAATTGCCGCGCCCATCTGGCAAGTTGGGCCCAACTTGGAAGCAGCAGACGTCTCGCTCGGACAGACGACGCTCCGCTTCCTCCCCCCCCCCCCCCCCACCCCGTGCAACTTGCTCCATTCCAGCCTCTCCCCACTCCGCACACAACTCTCGCTAGATCTTCGCCGTTGTGCCGAAACAAAAGCACTTTCTTGAACTGGTACCTCGCGACGCGTAAACAGCTGCCAGGCCATCTGGAAACAATGGTCACGAAATGCGAATATATCCAAAGGCATTCGTAAGACGGTTTCTAGACTCCACAGTTCCAAATGTTGCTTAACTAAGAAGCGGAAAACAACAGCTGAATATCGACATTAATTTAGGATAGATGAAGGGGTTAAGTAGTGCTTATTATCATCAATTGTGATTATAGCTCAATTGCAATCTGAATAAACACTTACTTTTACTCTAGAACAGTTGTACTATAAATTGTGTCACTGTTCGAGATTAATTGTTCAGACGTTTTCTTGATGATTTCTTACAATCTCCACCTACCCAAATACATTTTCGCACTAAGTTTCCCTATATCCTATCGCTAATTTATGGCCATTATACTGTCAGGTGGTTCAGTGATTAAGGCGGCTGGCTGGAGACCGAAAGATTCACAGCTCGAATAATGGCTTCGTTTTGGATTTTCAAAGACCTTCACCTTTGGCAAAGCTTGTTTGGCGAGTGTGAAGAATGCCAGAACGCTTCAGTGGTTAAATTCCAAATAACCGTAAGTCACCTATATCAGGTAAAATTACAATAGGAAGCTACGGCAGAGGCGGATCCCACAACCGATAAGAAACCCCTTTAACCAGGTCATAAAGACCACACCGAGTTATTATTTCTCTGTCTTTCCAAATGCCACTGCTAATTTTTCGCACAACATAATTCATGTCTCACCGACAAGTACTTTATACATGCACAAAACTTCTTCATCCACCTCCTGTCCTCCAATGAAGGTCCTTTAATCATAACAAGCCCGATGAGTGAGCGATTAAAATTCGAGCTCAGTATCTGGCATTTCGGAGAATGCAGGTCGGTTCGGAAACCACGATTTTGGTTTTCTATTTTTCTACAAATAACTTAATACAAATTTTTGCCCATTCTCCCCCAAATCCTCTCTCCCCCTCTAATATCCGCGAAACTGATACACCGAAATGCTCTAAGGAGATCCTTTAGCATTTAGTTATTGCGTGTGATCAAATAAATGTAGCTGAGCTTTTTTATTATTCTTAAAAAAATTTGTTTTTTTTTTTTTTTTTTTTTTTTTTTGGGCATTTGCACTCAGAACTACTCAACTAGATATCCTTTTCAGACCTCTCTGCTGTGATTGACAATCCCTTCTCGTTGAAATCTTATTACAAAGATTTATGTCATTCACAAACGATTTAATTTCTGAGTGCAGAACAAAAACATTAGAGGAGACCGGTTCGTCTAGCGTAAACTGCAAAAAACGAGAGACCAATCAACACAAGTATTCAGTTTAAATTTAATAATTTTTACTATACGGTATGTCAGTGCTCTATTAATATAATAGATAGCATTCAAGCTATTCTAATGGTTACAGCGGGTACATTAATTTTTTCACGTTTTGTGGCCTTAATGAATCGTTACAGAAATCAATAGTTTATGCGGAAAAACTTCACTCCTTGTATTCATCTAAGAATCTGATGATGAAATAACGCAAACATACAATTAAAATACAGATTTTCATTCATCAAATTTGTTTCTTCGAAAAATAAGGTACCGAATATCAACAACTTAAACTGTCTGAAATTTTACATTTTTATTTTAGTGAGTGAGGAAAACTCAAAGAAAAGTCTTTTAACATACAGCATACACTATAAAATAACGTGGAATAACACTCAAGGTGTGAGGCTTGAGAAACGTTTCGAACGGCCATATAAGTTATGAAAGACAATAAACTACAGGAACATTGGAGTCGCTTGGATATTATTTATTGTGCTATAAACCAACACGCTGAGTGGAATGTTGTTATGCTTTTCTTCTCGCACAGGCTGTACCGGTTTCTGAAGGTATCTGAGATATTTTCAGTCCCCTATGAGAATTCCTTCTTCTCACGCGGTTATCTTATACTTCGCAGTAATGATTGGCTGTAGGAAAGGATATTAACCAGTACCTTAGATTCCCAATAAATGGTAGTTCAGCGATTGTCACGAGAAGGAGATCATTATATGTATCTTGTAGCGTGGTTCCCGATACGGCTGCAGCGTGCAGCTCTTTAGAGCACTTTTTAACAAGGCTGTTTAACTGCCTGTAATTAAAAACGAAGATGATTGGAGCTGGAGGCTACGGCAGTTCATTTGAAGGCACCAGGCTTCCTACAAGTACAATTTTCGCCAGCAGACATGCTATATTCACAGATTTAATCGAAGACGACCAGGAGATTCATCTCTAAATACCTTTATAGGCTCGTGAGTGACTCCTATAGTGAAAAGATTGGAATATTTGCTGTTGGTGAGATGCTTTTACAACCGACCAGCAGACGTCTGGTACTGGCTTCGCAAAATATATAAATTTATGCATAGAAGGAGTTGATTCATGTCGAGAAGTCGGATGTCTGTTTATTTACTTCGTATATACGTATATTTCATTCCTTTCAGGCTTAAGCCAGGAAAAGGGTTGCTGCAAGGTCTTAACGAACCTTTTCAGCCGATCTAAAGTGTGAGTGACGATATAGCCTCCCGGCTGGTCTACAGGTATGCACACAAGGCCTGACCTTGAAGGGGCGATACCATTAAGTAAGCTGTGGGTTGGAATGACAGGGGTGGGGGAGAGGGTGAGAGGCGCTGGACACGAGAGGAGATGTTTGCAGGCTTTGACCAAGTGTAGATGTGTATTCAGCTGTGCTCTTATTACTGAAATAAAATAATGTTAACCGTCATTACTCTGTGGTCATTTCGCTGCCTTGAACCTGAACTGGTGGAAGCAAGAAGTAACAGGCTTAGTTGAGACTGTAAGCTGACATCGGAGTTGTACAAGCAGAGGCTTGTTTGTGGTGAGGAACCATAGGAAGGATTTTAGTTCCTTCTAAATCATCGGCGAGACCTTGGAGAGGATGCAATAATCTTAGCGTTACCGTTGCAAAAGTAAGGAGATAGGGGTCGGTAAGGAGGTAGGCCATGACTTTTTAAAGCAACCATCCCGGTATTCACCTGCAGTGACTTCGGAAAACCTTGAACAATCTAAGCCAGGATGGCAGGACGGGGGCGGGGATTTGAAGCCCCGTCCTCCAGAATACCAGCGATATTGCTGGTTCCAATACATCCATCGCTTATTTTCCTCTTAGATTTTGGTGGCTCGTCTTTGGATATGTCATTGAAGTAGGGTTGGGACTGTGAACAAGGAACTGGAAGTAAATCGACCACGAGTCTTATGAAACATCCACGCCGTCATTTACATGGAGTAATTTTTGAAAATCGAAGAACTTAGGGCTAGTAACCGAAACTGGTTATATATTTCAGTACGTAAGTGTTTCCAGTATGACTAATTAATAGGATTGAGCTTTGAATTGTTATCCTCGCTTCTTTGCTTATGATGTGAACGAGTCACGGTGAAAGCTGTGACTGTCCACATTGCCAAATCACTTTGGTGTCCATTACGGCAGCTTAAAAGCCATCCCATGCGGTGAGGTCATGCAGTAAGTTTACCTACGCTCTCCGTGGCAGCCTTCCAACAGGATAATGCCCACTGCTGCAATATCGACTGCCGCCGTAAAGAAACAACATCCGCTGCGACCTCTGCCCATTCACGATCGACAGTGGATCATGTGGAACTAACAAGATCCCGAATAATATGGGAACACTGAGAGAATATTAAAATTTCTATTATTTCTTATTATCGTTTCTAAAACCTAAATGACTACCAAACGTTCCATTAATTTTGAATTACCACTTTCCTGTTAATGTTTTTCTATCTGCAAAGGTCACAAAAAAAATAAAAAATAATTGCTTACTATAAAGGAAACACATATATATGAATGCCTGAGACTTTATTTTGGTGTGCTCGGATACAAAAAGGGTCAAAAGTCAATGGTAGCGTTTTATACTGCGCTAATAACCTCGCTGTCGACGCACCATAAAGCCACATTACTTACTGCTGATCAGAAAAACCAAAAAGTTTAATCTCGTTTTGTTTGCCAGCATGAATGCGATATAATTTTTAAACATTTCCTTGCGCCCTGATTCGCTTAGTGTGATTTAACTTTTACTCTCTGACTGACAATATTTTTCCTGGAACTTTTCGTGCAATGTGTTGTTTTGACAAGTAACTAGCCCGAAAATTAAGAATCAGCAATAACCAATTGGAAATGATTATTCTATTACCAGACTACCAAGCTGGAAAACTTGCGTATAATGTGTTTTCATTCTAATTGGAAATATGATCTGCACTAGTAATTTCGTTACCTATAGTCATTGTTCAACTGAAAATCCTGAAAAAGAAAAGTCATTAAGGACAAAAAATTATTTTTAGACACAACCCGATATAGATGTGTCAATTTTTTAGCCAATTTCTGAATATCTCTCCATTCCACTAATGATATCCCATGTTATTTGAAACGAATAACTAACTTTCAGTTTATGACGCATAGAAACTATTTGAAAAACATAAAAATTTGCCAGTTTAAATTTTTAAATTCCCAACATCTTTAAATGATGTCTTAAGTATTTTCTCTTAGAGCTCGCGCGTTCACCGTGTTTTTCGGTAAACGAAAATTGTCGAAGGAACCCGCAAACCACTATTAGTTGTGTATTGTGAAGCTCTAGGAATAGAGCTGGGACTCTGATACACATAAACTGCCTCGTATGACCAACACCATATGTGAGGATTATGAATGTCAGAATGATGGTATCTAAGCGAAGGAGGGGGGAGGGGTAGTAAAAAAAAAAATAACTGTGCAAGGAAAACACAGCTAATGATGTAACTCCTGAATGTGGTTTTAGTTATCGTCGACGGAAGCGGATAATATTCCAGGTGGAATAAATGCTTACTCTGCCTACAGAATGCAGTTTAATGAGGAAGCAGATTAACAGAATGTAGTCGGACGGGCAGAGTAGGTTCCCTCGCGCTGACCTCTCTCTCTATGATACGACCTGGGCCTGGGCGCTTTTAGCTAAGTGTACTGGTCGTCGAGTTACGTATGTATTTCAACTAAGCAATACACCGCAGCAAATGATCCATATGTACTGAAACCAGTGTCTGAAAATATTATCTCGTAATGTTACACACTTGGAGATGTTAGGTATTTTTAATTAAAAAGGAATAAACATGCAGCAAGAGAGAATAGAAGAATATTGCTGATGGCAGTTGATAGAAGCTAGAGCTGCGTCCTTGTGGATGGCGAGGCATCGTGCCGAGCTGGTGCAGGACAAAAGAATCGACGACGGCGGCAGCCAAACAGCCTTGGACGAGTTCCACGGCGAGCCAGCCAGCCCGACTGTCTGTCTCCTGCAACGAGCCCGACATAACACGCCTAGTCACAACCATTCATTCGTGACAATTCTTCATTATATTAACTCGGTAAAGCCACTCCAGATACCGCGATGATGACGCAACCAGATGATACAGTTTGACGTTTCTCTAATTCGTCTGCTTTATAGCGAAAGGATCAAAAAGTTTTCCATTCCGCGTGGCAAACGTGACGTGTCGAGCGTGGCGGAATGAGGCACGTATTGGATTTTTCATTGAGATTCTGTAAAATGGAGCCTAATGATTGAGTGGTAAGGCTCGGGCATGGTAATCAGGAGGACGCGGGTTGAAAACTCCGTCCGACCATCGGATTCCCAAAGTCACTCCAAACGAATGCCTTCAAAACCGTTTCTTGCCCTTCCCCAATATCCTCTTCCAGCTGTAATGATCTCGGCGTCGGCGTGTCGTAGAGTCAGAAGCTAGAAGATAACACATCTGTAAACTTCCGCGCAATACCGGTTCTTATTGTTACCTCCACCTGCGAGTGAAAACATTACAGTGAAGCGGTAATGGTGAAACAGTGTGAGGTTAGAGTTGAAATGAACATAAGTCTACTTAACGTTGGTCTACAGTAGTAAAAAATCCAACATGCTACTGCGTGTGAGTTTTGGCGGATAAGAGAGATGGAACAAACGACTGTCGTCTTCAACAACTAATCGCATTCCGACATGGACAGTTTTATTGTTCGTTAGGAGATATTTAACTCTCATTTCAATACATCTATCTATTTGAAGCAATGGATGTTATACCTGCTCTTAAGCTGTAGTAATTATCCAATAATAATCACAAAATATCGACAGCGTGACATTTGTTGCATACTTCCCGACGTTAGTTTATGTGTGAAGGAAAAGGGACAGACGACTGGTTTACACTCCTCACTGATTTCTTAGAAATCTGGAAAGTACATATGGATTTTACATATATTCATAAATGTTTGACGGGCACACAAATTCACTTCATTCGACTTCAAAGGCGTTTGATTCTGAAATCGCACCAAAAAACACACAACCGACAACTCTTTTGCCTTAGACATTACTTTTGCTGATAAATAGTTTGTCACTCAGTTCACATCTGAAGCTTAAATCATTTGCTATCGCCTGAACTGTAAATCTTCTATCATCTGTGATTGATGATTTCCCTGATGCAATCTGTGTGTTTTAAAATTCCATTTTTCATATGACCTGTATCGGAATGAGACGTCACCATGTCAAAAAATAGCCTTTCCTGCACTTAGCCCAGAACGTAATGAAAGAAGCGCCTCGGATTCGTCCTCAGTTCGGCCCGATTCTGTGCCATGTCATATTCTGTAGACAGCGCCGGCTTGACCTCGGGCCAACGAATTTCGATAATATTTGGCAAAATCAAGCTTTCTAAAGTGATTAAGCTCATTACTCGTTAGTTTCTAGAAAAACTAAGCGCAAAGATCATGCCACTTTTGGAACGAGGTGGATCGATAGATAATCAAAAAACGAGGGATTTTGAGAAACTGCACACTTGGCGAACGGTATATACTATAGATGTAAGCCAATTTTGGTCATCTTCGGTGGCGTAGCGGTAATATTCCCGTACTGGCGCTCGGTCAGTTCCATACATGGTTTCTTTATTCTCGTATTTATTTTTATTTTTTCATTAATACCTTTTCGAAGCGTATTTTCATGAAGTTTCCAGGGAGTGTTTTGCGGTTTTTTTCTCCTATGCGCCTAATGTATTATTGTCATAGGATATTCAGTAACTATTACTATTACTATTACTCCGCGATTCACTAAAAGTGTGTGGCAGAAGGTGCATTGCACCTATCCGAAATGGTAATAGTTTGGAAGGGATATACAGGATATGGCAGGAGGCACCCATGGGCTATTGTGAGGAACCATCCCAGCATTCGCATGGAGTGACCCGGGAAAACCATGGAAAACCCAGATCGGGATGGCCGGAGAGCTTTATCGAAATCTACTCCTGTCGGATTTTAAGTTTAAACGCCCGGTAAATCCTTTTTTTTTTTTAAAAAATTAATGGCATTTGGCTTCCTTACGCCATACAGCCAGCTCAAGTATGTGTTTATTTCATCCAGTGTTTTCAGTTTCTCTACGTGTATATATGTATCTTTCAAGTAATTCTAGACACACCACAGGACGGACAAGACAAGCACACTAACACACAACACTTAAACACCCATGCCCTCGGCCGGACTCGTACCGGCGACCTTCGGTACGTGGGGCCAGCCCCTACGCTACCGAGACCGGCCGGTAAATCCTTTCTATTCCATTCCCTAATCGCTCGTGGAAAAATTAATACAAAAAAAAATCGGTTCTGGCCCTGATTTCTCTTATTTTCGCGCTCATTCCAAGATACGAATGTTGCTGGTAGCAATATTTCTTTGCTGTCATTCTGAAATATGTCAGTCATGAATTTTTCAATTAGCTTTCGTCGACAGCAACTCCTGGTCTTCCCAACCTAACTCCTTCAACATCGCACTTACGCTTTCCCTCCAACTATATATACCTGTCACGAACCGGGTGGCTCTTCTTTGGACCTTCTCTAATGCCTCCATTAACCCCTTTTGATGGGGACCCCTTACAGAACGCACTAGTGACATATATGCAATCGATCTAACTTCTGGAGTGCATTGTTTTAAATTACGACCTAGAAATCGGAATATACGATTTGATTTCCCAATTAAATTATCGATATTTTCATTCCACGACAAATTATTACGAATTGTTACCCCTAGGTATTTAGCTAAATCTACCATTTAAGGACAGTACCATTAATTGTATATTCAGAGCTAAATGGTGTCACCTTTTTACTTATACGCATGACTTGGCACTTTTTAGCATTTAACTCCAACTGCCAGTCTTTACACAACGCAATTATTTTAATAATATCGTCTTGTAACAAAGCGCAGTCTTCCTGAGTTTTGATTTCACGATAAATAATAGCATCATCGGCAAATAATCTTTTCATCCCCCTTATTATGTGAAAAAACAGAGGCCCTACCACAGAGGATTGCTTCCGGGCCCCACGTACCGGCTGTCTCGAATGTGGCTTTAAAGCTGTTTCTGGCCATCTCATATGTGAATTCTCGTTCCTAATCTCCGCCTGATAAACTATACATTTAACAAAAAACAAAAACAAAAAATTGTCATACAATACACCAGTCATTCGTCTAGCATCAGATCTTCTTCCTCACCACATATTCACAAAATTAGAGATCGGCTGCCTTTGATGTGTACAGTCAATTTTGGAGTTTTGGTTTTACGACCGCATGCCCTTGCTAACGTCAAACACTTTATACCTACTACCAGGTAACACGAAATACTAATCGAGGAAGTGAAGTGTTATCATCTGTCGGTGAAACGTGTAACTATGTTGTGTGATAACTTTATTTTTTGTTTTGTGTGATGAGTAGTTAAGGAGGTGGAGATTAAGGACCGTCCCGGCCTTCCACTTTTTTAATTTTTTTTTTTAATTTTTTGTAACTGCTTAACGTCTCTTAACAGCGAGGTCTTTAGAGACGGGAAAGGATGGGGGCAAGTAATGGGAAGGAATTTGGCCAGGGCCTTTTAAAGAAAGCATCCCCGCATTTGCTTGGAGTGATTTTGGAAACCATGGAAAACCCAAATCTGGATGCCCAGACGTGGATTCTAACCGGCGTCCACCCGAATGCGAGGCGAGAACGCTAACGGTTGCACCACCACTCTCGGTGCCTTCCTGTTGATGGCTGCAGAAAACCACCTGTAAACAGCATGGAGTCCGTCCAGTACGCGGGGTGTGGGGTGTGTCCAGTACCGTTGTGCCTCCTCGATCCAGAGTGCGGGCCTGGCGCACTGAGCCGCACTGGCGGATGAGTTACGCAGTCAGATGGCAGCATTCAATCTTAATCATGTAAAATAAGTTTTATGACGTAGACGGAAGATGTTAGGATAGAATCTACGTCGACAACGTAAAAAAAAATAAGAAATGGTCGTGCATTCAAGTGGTTTACCTGCAAGTACATCGAGGTTCGTTCCATAGATGCTGAGTGACGTATAATGGCGATAATATTGAGAAACAACAGAGTTCTTGCTTTGCTGGTAATCAGCTGCGCCTTTCCTTGTCCCTGGTTCACTGGTATCGCATAACTTGAAATGTTTTTCTCTGTATTTATTTGTGTGGGCTGACCTGTGATATCGTTTTGATGTATTCGCATGCGTAGATTATAATTACTACCACAGGCTTCAATATTAGAAATACATTATCAATAGGCCATATTTATAGGAAACTGTTACATAGTCACATTTAAGTAAAATGCTGTAATAACAGAACCATTGCGCTTTTTGCCTTATTTGAAATAATCACAAAATGTTTGTACTTTTGGATCCAGTATACATAACATGAAAGATTGCTAATGTAAGATGTGGTCTGTCGGAATGTCAAATATTCCTCAAACGGTATGTGTTTGGATCCACTGTAAGCTACTGCCACAGTTGTAGTAATGTATCCAGTTTTCATAAGTCATCTGTGAAGAAATATCATTGCTGAGACTTCACCATTTATTGTCTCTACAACTGAGTCACACATTTTAGTTTTACATATATGATTTGGTATATATGATAATTATTATCATTTTTCAACATGTTTTTTATCAGGCTTGCTTATTATTATGCTTAAAAAATCGAAATGTAGACTGCTCCGTTTATAAAGACTGTAATATACTTTCCGTGAATATACTTGTAGACCACAAGGGTGAAGGACATTTGAAGGGACGGATAAGTCAGAAGCCGATTGTACGACAGTGATATTCGCCTCTAGTAAAGTTTGCTTTGTTAATGGGAAATAAGCTTGAACACCTGTGATTTCACAATTAAAAACCCCTTACTGGTAGAATTATTAACAGTTTAGAAGGCAACGATAGAGGAGGAATTCGCAACCCGTAAGAAACTCGGTCACTAGATTATTAGGATCAGGAGAAAATATTTTATTTTTATCGGGCAGAGATTTCAGATTTAGGATGTCCACGTGTGGTATGGATCAAAGAATTACTCTATCAACGCTTCTGCGATATCACCGATGATATAGCCTTTGAATTCCTCTGCTAAGTCTTTTAGATGGGTTCGATTTATATTAGGTCTCATTCCTCTATGCACGTGTTTAGGAAATACGTATTTCTGCATCGAAATAAGAGTGAAATAAAATGTTAAAACACATGCTTAACTTGTCGGAACGAATCTTAGACAATCTCAACTAATAGTGTTTGCTGCTAGATGATTATTTCAACTCGTTGCCGTATTAAAATAAACTATTGTAGTAATTCAGGTTCTAGGAGCTACCTTAATTTTCTGCAAGAGGAACGTTGGTTGTCGAAGGTAGTAGAGTACAAATTATTGGTTTCTTTAATTAACTTCGATAAAATACCTGCTGCTTAAAAGAAGTAAGATAGTGCTTGTTACGATATGCTCTTAGTAGCACGAATTAATTCAACAGGAAATCATTTCCATCGTTCCATGGCATGCAGCTACGGAAACTGGGTCATGACGGACGCTCTCTACACCACTATGATCTAAACTCAAGCACAAGTAGGAATGGAACCCTTTAGTACAAACCAGTGAATTTATCGACATTTACTCAGCATAGTCACGCCCTACTAGTACCTGGTAATAGGGAGTAGTTAGGAGGCAAGCGATAGGCGAGCTCAAGATTGGCGCTTTATCGCTGATCAAATTGGCGACCGACAAACATAAAGATCTTTATTAGCTCAGACAAACTAGTAAACATCATTTGATTCAAACTGAACTCACAAATGACCATATTTAAATGAGATAACCTTATATTTGTCTGATACATTTATTTTTGGCTTTCAAAGTGCATCTACGCTAAACGACTCTGTCGCACTAAGAAGTCGAGATTTCAATGGGAATAGTAATTAAAAGTTTAGGTGTAGAAATTAATGCAGCTAAGTGAAAAGGGAACAGATAATTACATCCATGCGGATTGTTTAAAGGATCAAATTTTTCACTTGCAGTACTCACAATTCAATAACTATTTTGAGGTAGCCAAAAAGAAAGTTGTTTAATTATGGCTCAAATATTATAATAACAAAAAGTAAATAAATATGCAGTTACGAATGGGTAATAATAGTATCTTTTTCATCTTTTGACACAGTTTCTGTGAAACAATCAACAAATATTTGTAACTCTATGATGAGTAAAATTATAATTGTCTGAGGAAGCTTAATAATAGGCACTCCGGTGTTAAAACAGCATTCAACAATCATGTTGTGGCTATGTATCTACAACAATTCATATAAATCGAGATTTAGTTTTGATTGTAAGACCAGCATCCAGTTTTTCTTCTTCTCTGGAAGTACATTATCCGGTAATGCATATAAAACACGATCAAATGATGAAATTCATCAGAAACAAATAGCATCAAAATATATCAATTAAAAAAATCCATGTTTATAAACTTACTTCACATTTATCCCCCAATTAAATTAATCTAATGAGTGAGTAAACATTTGAAGGCTTTTGGGCATTGTTTTACAAACAATTTTTGGTGTTATTAGGTGCGAAGTATACTTTAAACGTCTTATCTAGAAACATGTTGTTAATTTCCATTTGTTCTTTTACGTTAAAGCCATTTGTGTATAAATAGATAACCTACCATTAATTCTGTTATCTTATTGCAAATAACTACGGAACTGACTCGTGTATACAGTTCCAGGAACAGTAACCTTATTTAACTGCTTCGCTATCCGACCGCAAGCACGCCATGTTCAAAGCGTGCGATGTAATAACATGGAGAGTCTTACTGGCACTGGTTTAAAAAAGCAGTTATGTGATAAAATTGCATCACAATTGTCAGACGTCAAAGTGAACAACATATCACTGCATACGGGATGTTTGCTGAATTTGCACATGACAAAAGATTCAAAATCCCTTACGCTGAGGAAAAAAAAAAAAATATAAATAATATAATATAATATAATATAATAATAATAATAATAATAATAATAATTTTAAAATCTCTCTGGTTACACGACTTTTCACGGTGACACGTTTATTTATTGGATACATCTCTTTCACAGCATTTGCTTATGTTTAATATACACCAAAACTTTTGTTGTGTATTATAACTTATAAGGCAACCACATATAAATGGGTACCATTATTTTTTGTTTACAGTTTTAAATTCTATGTTAAGAGGTTTTCTATCATTTGGTTACAATGTGGCACCAAGAGTGGAGGGTGAGCAGTAACGATCTGCCCTCGTATTCTGAAGACAGGAGTTCCAATCCCCGTCCGGCCATCCAGATTTGAGTTTTCCGTGGTTTTCCCAAATCACTCAGGTTGAATGCTGGGATGATCCCTTCAAATGGCTGTGGCCGCTTTCCTTCCCATTCCTCTACCACAGTCCTTTCCCACCTCTAATGATCTTGCCGTCGACAAGACATAAAGCCAGGATGTGGATCTATTATTCTTTAATCATTAAACCCGTTACAAATGAAATAACACCAGAAAATGATACATCGTTCTCCGTCTCAAATCCCTTCGGTGACAGCTAAATAAGTTTCTCTGTTTAATGATTAGTTCACACTTTGATGTGTGAAGAGCACAGGGATGCTGCATTAGTTCCTGTGTAAAAAGTGTAACTCTGAAAATGGCTAAATGATTAAACAAATATAAACCCAATAAAAAACTTATTTTTGTATGTTTGGTAGATAGAAACACCAGTAAACTATTTATTTAATACAAGTTTCATTGTGTATAAACAGATATTCGCATAAAAAACCGTTAATTGCATCCAGAATTTACGTTCCGTTAAAGTGATTGTTATTAAACTGACAATAAATCGAATCAAACTTCGAAAAATGATGAAGTTAGCAACGAAAGGAAATTATTTCCCAAATTGATGATATATGCTCCCAGTAATGAAGTCATTCCGCGGTTCACAGATAAATCACCAGCTTGTATGCGATATTTCAAAGTTATTTGAAACAATTTTCCATGAATAGAAGGTGTGCAAACATATTTTAAACGACCATTTAAAATGCAAATTGCACATGTATGCGGCACCTATTCATCTGTCTCTTTTAAACATGCTTGCGTAAGCTGCGCCCAGCGCATAAACGCAGTTAACAACATGAATTGCAAATTTCACGTCTAGACAGGGCTTGATTAATACCTATGTCCATGTATTATAGCAAGATTTTAAAACATTAGGAATGCTCCTACGCAAAATTTCTTCAGTGTAATGTTTAGTAAAAACAGAAACTTTTTTATATTTACTTTTTTGTTAGCAACTTCTTCCTAGATCAATGAAAGCAGAACCCCCCCCCCCCCTTTCTTACCCCTCACCGCACCCACTTTGAAAACTACTTATTACGTAGCAAAAATATGGAACATATCCAGCAAATGTTTTCAAGATTTTCTATTTTATAGGTCTTTAGTAAACTTTTATTCTCAGTGGAATATTTGGTTAAATATATGGGCCTACATTTCGCCAAGAGAAACATCGACAAAAACGGCTTAAAATAATTTTCATGTGTTCTGCCCTTAACGTGATGCAATAGTGGTTGGTAATACAATCTACCCAGATGATTCAAAACAAATGATTTTTTTAAATTCATCTGACAAATAATAAAATTAAACGCACTTTACTTGGATTTTAAACTCCAAAAAAACAAAAAAAAACTGGTTCATTTCTCCTAGACAAACCAACAGGCGAATTAACTGAAGATCTTCCACTGAAGTGGTGTAATCATTAGAGGAATTATTTTGATTGTACTTTGATATACGGTATCTACGTTTTGCGAGTCATTATTAGGGCCCGGATTTAAAAAAAAAATCATATCCCCATATGCAGTTCATATTGTGAGAGTTCGTACATATTTCAAGGATATGTGCATATTATGGCACTCATTTTTTCTCATGACTGAATATCTGATATTTCTGATGAAACTGACTGAAAAGTCTAGTGTATCTGTATGTTGGACATCCCTGGGCACCGCAATAAGTCTGTTAAATTTTTGGAGTAAACAGGGTTATTCTTATAATCGCATTCACAGGTAGAGAACTTTCTACCTGACCCAAACTCGCACAGTGACTGGTTTATGCAAGGTTTACTCTTGCGACAACTATCGTCAGGTCCAGAGGTTCTCTGTATAACACTTTGTCCGAACATGCCCCTAATTGCGGCTAGAGACAGTTTGCCTGAGAATAGATTCATGGCTTCCAGACTTCAGGTGTTCACCACTTTCAAAGGCAAGTGTACAGTAGCCTCTCAAAGTTTGTGTCGACAAGAGTGTTCGTCTGCTATGTATAGTTTTGTGCAATCACACTGTAAAAATGCCTAAAGAAAAGTGCACAAGATCATTTTTAATTAAGCAGTGGATTTGAGGCAATAGCGACTATTTTAGTGACGGTGATGGTGTGTAATGTCAAATATGTGAGAAGTATGTGAAATACGAGAAAAGAATTCAACTTGATCAGCATTCTAAAAAAGCTGTACATTTCAGATAAAAAAAAAGAGAGTAGGAACAGCAACAGCTACTTTTAAGTCTGATGAAGCGACGGTCTGAAATCAGTACATTTTCTAGTGACCTTTGTAAGGCTTTTGTATATAGCAACATATCGCTGCACAAATTGAATAATCCAGATCTAAGGGCGTTTCTTCATAAGTATTGTGTTAGTCAAAGGATACCGGATGAATCCACCATTAGGAAAAATTGTATACTTTCTCTACACGCTTCTAACCTGGATTCTACTCTGTCTGACATAAGAAGGAACTGTGTCTGGATATCGGCAGATGAAACAATCAGTTCGTGTGGTCAATACGTAGGAAACTTCATAGTGGGCAAATTATGTCAAGAAGAACCGGCAAAACCTCATTTGTTTTCATGAAAAATGTTGCACAAAACGCAACCACAGTGCAGTTGCAAGACTAGTGTGGCCTACAGAATCGGAGAGTGATTGTTACAAGATGAATACATTAATCGTAGACGCGGCTTCAAATATGTTAAAAGCTGGTCAGTCGCTTCCAGTATTTTCCCCAATGTTATCCATGTAATATGTGTAGCACATGGATTACACCGCATTGCAGAAGACACATGTTCTCTGTTTCCCTTCTGTTAACAAAGTAATTTCAAGCGGGAAAAAAGTGTTCCTAAAAGCACCAGCTCGTGCACTGTTTTATAAGGATCATTTTCCTGAGGTTCCTCTTCCACTAGATGGGGAACTTGGTTGTCTGCAGTGCTGAGTGCTGTTCCACCAGAAGAACTTCCATCAAGTGAAAGATGCAGTCACAAGTATTGATGATGATGATCGTACTGCGTGTATTCGTGAATCAAAGTGTGAATTTGATTGTAGCACTGTATATCGAGATATCCGTTTCATCCACGTAAACTATTCGCCAATTCAAAGGCTATTAATGGTCCAGAAACTGGCGGTGCACCCCTTCACAAGTCTATTCAGTTGTTCCCACAACACAATTTCTTCTTTAAATGCCGTCCCTTGTGAAACTGGAGAAAAACTTAAAAGCTCAGTAGAGTGTTGAACTGAACCCAGAACTCAAAACGATTCAGTCAATCAAAATGTATTTAAGTGGAATCACACAATCTTTGCGAGATGAATGTTTCAAGCAGTCAGTACCATTGAACAAGTATTGCCCAATCACATTCGTTACGTAGAATGATTATTTTCGGATAATAAACTAATTCTGTCCCACATTAGGAAAACTTTGACCCCTGAAAATACTGTAAAACTCTTTCTAATATATTGTGATTCATCATTTTGTAAAGAATGAAACATGTATATCGGTAAGTTGAAATAAAATAAAGCATTTGATAAGTGCATATTTTAGGTGTTCTTTGGTGCATTTACCTGTACATCCGGGTCTTAGTCATTATTAAGCATTTAATGAATGATGACCTAGCAATTCTTTAACAAGAAGGTGAATTTCACCTGTCTTAAGCTTAGAATTTTTAATAAGTAGATATCGACAGTTATGTTATTGCGGGAATAGCTAATAAACAGATTCCCTCCATCATTCTTTTAAATACTTCAAAATGTAGAAACTTGTATAAACATCTAAATAAGTCAGATTGCAAGAGATACAAATATTGTTTTATTCAATACCAGAAGATCACTTAGGACAACTAGAGAAGGTACGGTGGAGGAAATTTCAAAATATATTTGTTACTGCGAACTTTATTGGGAATAAATTTGAAGCAACAAACACAGATGAATTGTCTGTGCACCCGCATGGTGTGAGAATTCCTTCCACAGAAAAATTGATCCATTACTGAAGTGGGTATCACCACAAGCTCCACCTGAATTATGATAATTATTTTGGGCAGATTACAACCACTAGAAGGAGTTCTCTCCAACGTTTCTTACCTGACTATTTACTCAGATGCCAGTGTACTCCACACTTTTTAAACTTGTCCCAACGGTTTGTGCCTCAGTCTATCACGGAGAATCGTCCATTTAAAAATTTGTAGGTGGCATGTTACTTAGAATAATCTGGTTTCTCATTCCCCCATATACTCAAACCGCTGTATCCATAATTTTTCTCTCAAGTTTTGTAGTGGTATTTCCCAATTCCTCTGTTCTTGCCACTTCTATTCTATCAGTTAGAAACTTAATTTTCACTGTTTACACTCTTCGTTCCTCCCTTAATCACATGAGTTTCTGAACACACAAAACGATCGGATTGAACAAGGATTGGAAAGTATACACTCAGCCACAAATTTCTTGCCTCTGTTTTCATTATTCTTGATCGTCACCTTTTCCCAATGTAAGAAGTGAGTGACAATGTTCTGTGCGTGATAAGTGTATTTTTAGTTTGTGAAATGTGTAAGTTATGAGGCAGAGATTGGGGACCGTACCGACAATCGCTTTGCTGGCTGCTGAAAACGGCCTAAAACCACAGTCATGACCAGGGGTGGCCAACCGAAATGATTTTGCTGGCTACTTTCAAAATGTATCATTACTCCGCGGGCCGCATATAAAATCAAATATCCCCATATTAGTTTTAGACGCACTATAGGCATTATTTTGGAGTAAAAAATTTAAACATAATGAGTTATTGTTATTGTGTTTCCTATTATTCTTACATGCAAAACATAGATAATATAATAATAATGATGCTCATAATATCTACAGATAATTTTTGAATATATGGATCACAAATATTGTATTTTTTTAATAAATTGATTTCACTACTTTGGTCATTATAAAATAAATATATTTTGTAAAAGTGAGATGAATCTTGGGGGCCGGAAAAATAATCCAGGTGGGCCGCGAGTTGGCCACCCCTGGTCATGACGGTGGGTACGTTGGGTCTGGGTTCAGGCCCAGTTCCGTTTTACCTCCCCAACCCAGTGTACGACTCTTCAGCACACTTAGCCACACTGGCGTGTTGCGTCTGTTTTTATTGTTAGATTAAAAAAGTGTAATTAGCTATTCGACGATATTGTTTTCGAGTTTAGGAGAATCAGTGTGCGCCTGTAGCTGGTGGCTGTGTTGCAGTGTGGCCTAGATGCCGGGCGCGCCCCGTGTTTTATACTGGGTTGCGGGCGCGTAGCCTGGGGGGCGGCATTCCTCGCAGTAAACAGCCGGGAGAGCGGGCACCAAGCCAGGCGGCGAGCCTCCTCGGTCTGCCCGCCACGCACGGGGCCGGCAAGTCCTGGCTTGGGACAAGCAGAATCGCTACTATCGGCATCTTGATTTAAGAGCTCGTCAAATATACGATCGCATAATACGGATATACTACTAATTCACCACTGCTGTGCTCTAGATATTAAAATAAGTATTTGATACAGTTTCTTGAACGATCACCGAAGCCATTCCAATGCGAAAAGACAGCATACATCGCTGAAACCCAAGTTTTAGGATCATAACAAAGGCCTGCATATGTATGTGAGTGAAAACTACTTATAATAATAGTAATTATTATCATATACAATGTGCCGTAACGCATAAGACTACTCCTTAGTCAATATATTGAGATTTCAAGGTAGTCGGACCCCAAGATTTTCCGGAAAATTCAAATTGCTGCGCTATATAAGGAAAGGAGTCATCTGGTGACTCTGTGGCTAAGGCGTCTAACAGAAGATCGAAAGATCCCCGCTTCGAATTGATGTCTCAACGGGAATTTCCATAGGCCCTTAACCCGATCTTTGCTAATGGCACACCTTGCTGTATAACGTGAAGTACACCCGAAAGCTTCCAAGCTCTGGATTCCACGTTAGACTCTATACCCGGCAGGTTTTAATTTAATTTAATTGCAACGGAGCGCACGCTCCGGTAGCAATTTACCTATACACCCACCGTCTCTCCCTTTCTGGCACCCTCCAACATTTTCCCTCTGCAAATTTCAACTTTAAATTCTTTCAACGGTTTTGGTAAATTATTCATCATTTCTCTTGGTAAATTATTCAATCCCTGACACTCTAACCTAAAAAGGAGAATCTTCCTACACCCTTGTGCCTGAAATCGAGTGCCAGCTTGTGGTAATAGCTATCTTTTCTCCTCCATGCATTACTTTCATTCTTACTCCAATATCTCTCCATGACTCATCGCCAATATACGGCCTTCACCCTCCTCCCGTCTTCCAATGACTCCCATTCCAGCTCTTTTATCATATCTGATACTGTTTGCTTGCTCCAGCAAATTCCAGAAAAAAATCTAGTAGCCCTTTTTTGCTCCCTCTCCAACTACTGTATTTGATACTCAAAATGCGGGTCCCATAATACACTACCATACTCAAGCAATGGTATGAACGATGTTTTGAAACACAGTTCCTTTACTTCTCTCGCACATCCCATCATCAATTACTCTCTCCAGGAAGTACATAATTTAGAAACCTTTTCCTACTATCTGTCCAATGTGTCCTGCCAATTAAGCTTGTTACCAAATTTATTGCCAAGATATTTAAATTTAAAGTCTTCAACAAGCAATTCATTCCCCACCTTATAATCAATATCAAACATTAACTTTCTTAACTATGTATCTAATAAGCTGACTCTTCTTTACATTTATCTTCATCCCATGTTTACCAACTCATCTAGATATCCTGTCCAGATCACACTGCAGTTCTTTATGGGCCTCTGCCCTTTTGATCCTTTTATATAGAATTATGTCATCTGCAAACAATCTAATTTCTGATAATAAACCATCAACACAATTATTCATGATTTTGCATATGATGCTATATGACATTTACAGTTCATTAAAATAATGAATAGAAATGGTTCAATTATGCAATCCTTTGGCACTCCCATTTTTACTTACACTTTTTTTGATACTGCATTTTTAACCCTAAATTTTTATTTTCTATCTTTTAAACACTCTTCTACCCAGAAAATCACTTTCTCATCCACTCCAATAGTTTTTACCTTATTTACTACCATTTTCTGGCTCACTCTGTCAATAACCTTTGAAAGATCTATTGCCACATGGTATCCCTTGTCCATTTCATCTGAAATATCTTGTATACATCCCACCAATTGAGATTCGCATGAATATCCTTGCCTAAAGCCATGTTGCCTACTTGAAAACCACTTACGATGCTCACATGTATTTCTGATGTGGTTGCATATTGTAAGGAAACATAGTTCCTTACATTTTTTTTATTATTATTATTTCAGTTTCATTGTTTTATGTTTGTATATTTAAAGGTAAGATTATGTTTTATTTCATTTTGTAAAAGGAAAAGATACGTTAATAGTTACTATGCAAGAGCAAAGATGTGTGTGTGACAAGAAAATCTTTGGCGGAGGTAAAATAACAGATGAGAAGCAGAGATAAAATTGATGGCGGGCGAAGGCATGAATTGGTTTCGTCGCTCGAATAGTAATCGACATAATAAGAGAGAATATTGAGTTTTTAATGATTTGTTGAATGTGTAATTTGTGAAGCAACTGATGAGTGAAATGTATAGAAAAGTGAAATGAAGTTTTTCTTAGTTTATTGTATGTTGTTTGAATCATACAGACCAATTAATGTAGCAGAAACTGCAAGATTCCATGGATTCTGTGGTGAGTAATATCCACCCGAGGCAAATCTAGGAATCATATTAAAGGTCGGTTTCTTACAATATCAATTCATTAATTTATCTACCACTGATGTCAAACTGATTGGCCTATAATTTTCCATTCTATTTGTCAACCCTCCTTTATATACTGGCACAACTATCGCACATTTCCAGTCTTCTGGTAAGCAGATAATATAATTAATAATATTTCAAGATAAGGTACATGTCACATCCTGCTATCTTTAAGACGTCTGTAGTAATATTATCTACACCAGCCCCTTTATGTTTTTATTTTATTTCTTAGTTCTTTCATGAATCCTCAAGATCATTTTAAAAAAAATTTTCCTCTGCTAATTTCTAATTGTGTTGTTAAGCTCGTTATCCAATTTAGACCCTTCCGTTTCTTAATTATTATTCCTAATACTCTCACTGAAATAGTTACCTAAAATCTCTCCCATTTTTAAATTCTCATTAACTTCTTCTCCATCCTTATCTATAAGCGTCCCAACCTCCTCCCTTCCCCTTAGTTTTCTAACACAGCCATAGAAATTTCTAGATGCATCAGTCAATGGTCCCCCTGCACTGAAAACACTCTTCATAAACCCATCTTTAGCCAAATTCTTAGCTATTATTAAGTCCTAGATTATTTGTTTTAAATATTCCATTCAACCCTGCTGTCTCTTTAGTCTGTTGTTTTCTCTTCTTACCACCATCTTTAACCTCCTCACCTCTCTATTATAGTACACAGACTGTCTATTTCTCTTTATTTTCTGGTTTGGAATAAATTTTTGATCCCCCTTACTTATTATCTCGTTAAACTCTTCCCACCTTGATTCTACTGTATTTGTGCCTTCCTTCCGTTTGTTGAAACTTTCTCTGAAATATCTCTTCAAGTTTTACAGCATGCCTTTTTATAATTGTACCTGTTCCCCCCTTGAATTTTGACTGCTTCCTCACTGAATCTTGTAATACCCACCGGAACTGCTTCATTATCACTTATTCTTTCAGGTACTTGACACCCCTCAAGGTTATCGTCTGGCTTTATTTGGAATAGATCCAAAATATTATGTCCCCTAGTATTCTGCTCTACCACTTGTGTAAATCCTCCTTCCCTAATTAAGGTATTTGCAAATCTCTGTTCCTACACCTGGTAAATTTAAGTCACAACCAATAATTACCTTTCTATTCTCACTTATGAAATATGACCATAAATTTAATTTCTCCCCAAGATCCTCATCTTCATCTGTCTTTCTTCAACTGTGGTAAGCAGCCAACATCCTGATTTTTTCTTTTTTATTACCTCAGAAATCTACACCAAGTAACCCATCGTCATGATCTATGAAGACCAGGGAACTGTGGTAGTTTTTGACACTTAGTAAGAAAACTCCTCAACCTATTGCTCCTCTATCTCCGCGGTACACTCTGTAACCATTGGTAAAAACCCCATTGTCTTGTACTTCTTCTTTTACCAAGACTCTACCCCCATAATTACTTGTGGTTTGTGGTCGTGTATCATTACCGGGTTAGGTACGGCAAGGAGGATATGAACTAGCCACCCTACCTTCAATACCCTTCAGGAAGATCCAATCACTATTTGTGTTGAATCCAATCTTAATTTAGCTTTGTAATGATAGAAGTAATGTATCTGTATCTGAAGACTTGTTATTTGCATCACTACGAGGATTTGTTTACTTTCTCTTCAACCTAGTCATTATCGCTAAAAGAATGAGTAAAGAGAAATTGACATGTCGTTTAATTAATAGTAATATCGGAAATGAGAATTTTCAGAAGACTGCAACGCTGGGATCATTAGAAGTTTAATACAGTGAACTGTTTATTTCGTGAGATTGCAGTCACATGATTGACTGAAGAGACACCAACACGTGGGCCTTTGAAACTGCAGCTGAGTTAGCCGATTGTGTGACACAATGGGAGCTCTCTCCAGTACTACGCTGCCAGCGAATTACTCGTGGGCCAGTGAGGCGCGATATGTCTGACGTGTTCAAACGAAGTACAGAAACTCATGCACCTCATACATCAGTGTCCCTGCTAGCAGGTGGTGGAAGGGAACCACATTAATTCATATGTGAAACACAATTATAGTATTTAAGATTTTGACAAACATTAATAACTTGGTTGTTGAATCGGCGTATTACCGCAGAGTAGAGTCGTTGGCGAAAAAATAATTGTTCCGAGCGCTACCTGCCATTTTAAAAACGAGTTTTTGATAATAAGTGTGAGAATACAAACTAATGGTGAATGTATTATTAATCAGAGTATCGTTTGCGAATTATGAGTGTATCAGTTTATAAGCCATAAATATGAATCGAAAAGATAAACTCTGTAAAAGATAATAAATGAAACACCGCAAGAGGATGGTTATTCATCAAAGTAAAGTAAAATAAGTGAGTAAGTAATGCTTATTTATGTATGCAATTATTACTTATTGTGAAATAGTATTATTTAATAGGATATTAATTTTTATAAATTTTGTTTTTCTATTTAAATTTATCTATTGGCTCTTGTTAGTCACTCCTCCATTATTAGGTCTTTTCTTTCAGCAGCTTTTTAGACTTTTTTTGAATCGATTTAAATGAAATTATACCATTTAACTGGTCTCCATTAAAGTTGGTATACATATGTAATTTTTCATAGAGAAGATTTCTGATAAAAAAAACACTCTTTACAACCCTTAATTTTATAGAAACCTACATTTCTTTTCTCATTTTGATTGAACTTTGCAGATGTATACTTCAAAACAAAGAGAAAAATCCTGTCAACATTTGGTCTGCCAAAGCTCAACCCCTCTCCCCCTTCAATCCCCTTCATTTTTGTCAATGTTCTTTATAAAAAGCTACAGAAACCACCGTTTTTAAGGTTTCCAATAAACTTGGTACTTATATTTATTTTTTCACGAAGAAGGTTTCTAACCAAAACTCCAAAAACCATCCCCTCTCCCCATTAAACGGCTTAATTTTTATACAAACTCACAGTTTTTATCCGGTTTAGATAGAACTTAGCAACTTTTTAAATAAAACAAAGAAAAAATAATGTCAACTTTTGGTTTGCAAAAACTCTACCCCTCTCCCCGTTTCCACCCCCTTGATTTTTCAAAATTTTCGTTTTAAAAATCTACAGTCGACACCATTGGACCGATCTTTATGAAAGTTGGCACAAATATATATTTTTTTATGGATAAGATTTATGACCAAAAAATCCAAAAACTTCCCTAGCTCCCCTTTTACAAACCCACAATTTAATCTGAATCGGTGGAACTTCGCATGCGTATACTTTAAAACAAATAGAAAAAGAAAAATACTGTCCATGTAACTTTCACAAAAACGCAAACCCTATTCCCCTTTCTACCCCTTTAATTACTGTCAATGTTCTTCATATCAAGTTACCTTTTCTATCTCATTTTGAAGGAAGTATGCACATGTATACTTCAGAACAAACAAAGAAATACTGTCTACATTTGACTTCGAGAAGCCAAACCTCTCTCCCCCTTTCCACTCCCTGAATTTAAACAAAGCTACAGTTTCTATCCGATTCTGAAGGAAATTTGCACACGTATGCTTTAAAACATACAGAAAAATTGTGTTTAAATTAGGTTGCAGAGGCCCAACCGTCTTCCCTTCTACCCCCACCCCTCCTAATTTCCAATGTTCTTTGTAGATAGCCACAGTTTTTATCAGATTTCGATGGAACACTGCAGACGCATACTTATAAACAGATAGAAACGTAGTGTCTATATTCTGTTTAAAAAAACCCAACCGCCTACCCCCTTACAACATTTAATTTTTGCAAATGTTCTTTAAACAAAGCTACAGTTTTTATCTGGTTTCGATGGAACTTTGCACATGTATAATTCAAAACAAAGAGAATAATACTGTCCATTCTTCTTCTCCGCATCCCTTAATTATTGTTTTTTATACATACCTACAGTTTTTATCTGATATAAATGGAAATTTACACAAGCGTACTTTAAATCAATCAGAAAAGGCAGTCTAAATTTAGTATACAAAAGCCCGATACCTCTTCCCCTTTACCCCCACCCCTTTTAATTTCCAATATTCTTTACAAAAATCCACATTTTTAAATCCCGTCAAAATCAATTAAACTATTTTTAAGTCATGGCAGAATATTTATAAAATAAATGTATCCTATTGTCTCAACATGTACTTCAGATTTCAACTTGGAGCCCAAGCTTGAAAACCAATTAAAAGTCTATATTTTCTGTGTGATGCCGGAACAAACAGATATATTTCAGAGATATATTTGTGTATCTGGTATGTATTAATGCCCAGGTGTTACATGTTTCGATTATCGAGCAGCAGTTTATGATTAGATCGAAACACAGCCTGGACCAAAATGTAAACTGACATTCCTTAACACAACATCCAGTTCACCCCGTTCTGGAAGTTGTTGGTGCATATAAAGACAGAATTAAAAAAAACAATAACACCACTAAAAAATTTAAAGTAAAATAATTGTTTTAAAAAACATAAAACCGCCTTAAAAAATAAGCACACTAAAATTTTTAAAATAACTTTATACCTTGCTTAGAAGAAAGTAAATCTAAATGGAAATATTTTAAATTACTGTTATTGAAATTTTTAGATTAATTAGTTATTTTTGGAGTCGGTGCAAGCCAAAGCAAGAAAAACAAAGAGATAAAAACAGTAATGAATGACAATAATACATAAAAAAATCATATTACCACTTACGTACAATTAATGCTAGAATTGTGTTTCAACAAAACTGAAACATACATATGATACGCCGATATTACACTAACTGTAAAGCGCTTACTGCATGTTGCAGCCTACTAATTGACACTGTAGCACCAAAGATATTCCTGGATTACCAACAAGGCCGAGAAACAGATTAAAATACTATTAATTTGTTTCCTTAAGCTGTCTCCCGCAATAACGCTATCTGCCTCACGACATGCTGTAAAATATTAGCAATTTTTGTTCGTGTTCTCCGTTTCGCCTCGAACACCAAATGAAGTTCAGTAATTTGATCTTCGCGATGTGGCAGCTGGCACCGACTCCAAAAATAACTAATTAATGTAAAAATTTTATTAACAGTAATGTAAAATACTGTCCATTTAGATTTCTTTTTTCTAAGCAAGGTATAAAGTTATTTTAAAAAATTTTAGTGTGCTTTTTTTTTAAGGTGGTTTTATGTTTTTTTAAACAATTATTTTATAGATAATACTTACATGAATCGTTATGTTCTCTCATTTTGATAATCTTCTTTCTCCGATATAACAACTTTCAGGCCATTTAAGTGTTGCTTTTCATCATTCCTATTTAAACATTATTCTCTGCTCTTAAAACACTCGTTAGTGACATTTCCTTATTTAATCGCGATCATAATAGTTTAAGTCAATGTTCTTTTAGGAGCACCCACTAAGATTATATGTGTTAAAAATATTAAAGCTTTATATTAATTCCAATCTCCTCGTGTAAATCTTATCGCAACCAATAGCGCCCAATAACAGTTACATAATTGGACATCGAATTTAATGCACCGTGAAAGAGATTTGAGAAGTTGTAGAGGTAGTAGAACATGTTTATTAGCTTTATTCAAAGAAACATAACACGAAACTAACAGCTTGGTTAAGATTACTCTGATATTCGCCACAGCTACACTGACCCCGATGACGTGGTTTTAAGGCAGTTTATTTCAGATTTACACCTCACAAATTTTTCAGTTAAAATAGGATAAAGCAAGTTACCAGAATACGTATGCAGTATACTGATAAATTGAAACAAACAGTTCTCCTCTCACCTCTTTAAGCTGTATCATCAGAATAGTTTAATAAGTGTCGTATCAGGAACGTGATTATATATCCTGCTTTACTTATTAGTTGGACACTAAATAAAACGATTTTGTTACGATGACTTGCGGAATAGGATTCCTAGAAGCAATCGCTTAGGTTACTACATCATACAAAATTCCGTTTATATGTGGTATTTGAGAAGGTCTTCAAACTGATTTTTAATGCAGGGGTATCAACGACTGAAAAGCGTAAAGGAAATACAAGAATCAATGTTGAAGGATTTTTTAAGAAGAATTTACCACAGTCGCTACTGGACGAATAATTTATTTATTTATTCTAGTTAAAAAATAATGATTTCCATGTATTTGCTCCAGCATTATATAGTACCTTCTGATTCTGGATATAAAAACACAAGCGGGATATAATGTTCACATTTTCACGGTGAAAGATATACCATTAACTGTTGCAGGTATTTTCCACGAATGCATGAGCAGTTATCTCCTCGCCTTGAATGTATAATAAAGTTTTAAATATCATGTTTCAGATAGTTTGTTCACTTTATTATCTTAATATTCATTTTAAACAAACTAGATAAAACTTTCTCATCAGAAAACGAGACAACACTTGGCAATACCTTAATTACTTATAATTTTGCCATACATCGTAACCGGGATAAAGTATGGTACTCTTCCACATTGTCGGTTTCAAGGATTAAACATATCGTTTTGCTATAGGATTGTAGATCAGAACTTACATATAAATCTGTATAAACATAACAGAAATTTGAAGATAGTGCATCGAGCTATAGTTATTAATCTTACACAGTCTGTTACGTCTGTTCTATCTTTTCTATGTATCCTCAATGGTATCAAATTTTGGGTGGGGTGGGAGATTCTCCACCAGTGAAAAACTGTTACTGACCTGTTCAAATTTGGATTAGCTGTTTCCTTATTGTGTCCTCTTCAAGTTTAGCACTCTCCTTTTCCGTAAAAGTCGCCACCAATTAAATTAAAAATGCCGAAATGTGAGACTCTCTGCAACGGCAAAATATTATCAGCACTGCAAAAATGACACAAAAATTATCGGTACAGGGATCATATCAACCTAAACAGGTTCGTTTTGTCATAGTGATCATGGTTAGGATGAAATTCGGCCTGGATCAAGAGTAAAAAATTTACGGGAAATTCGTTCTGCGGCAGCCATCTAGGAAACTGCATATTTGTTTACAACAGAAGCAATCGATTATCTCTGACTGCTTAAATCGACTGTAACATGGCGAGCGTAGTTGTACTGCATTTCGGATAAATATTTTGTATCTGTTAATTTCATAAGACGTTTTACGAGTCGAGTCTCAACCTTCGTAGCTATAACTTCTGCGTATCCGCGAGGTAGTGACTTGTGTGGATAAGTGTTTACATATAATAGTCTGACTCTTCCCGAGACCGCACAACAGTCTCTCGGGACTCTAACTGTGTGTTTCACTACAGCCACCGAAATAGTGATAGAAGCAGCAAATAACATCTAATACAGCTCAGCCCCAGCCCTCATCCGCCATGTACGGCGGTGAATATGGCGAAGGCGGACAATACCTGATGCAGCCAACGATGCAACGTCAGCCAAATGGCGTAATAAACATGGTTCCAGCGGTCGAAGAAAACAACACAGGTAGTCAGGTGCAGCAATATCTGCACAGCGCAGACGATGAACCGACAGCAACCATGGACGTTATAATTGCAACGTCTGACACGTCGATTACATCACCGCCAGCTGACAGCAGTGCACTAGATCAACGAGATGCACCGCTACTAAGAGAAGAGGAAATGTAAACATACGCAACCCAGAATCCCCCATGCATCCCGGGATACGACAACGGCAGCGGAGGTGAAAACATCAAGGTCCCCAAAATAACACGACAAGACACATCATCGGCAGACATCAATATGGAGACAACGCCGCCGTAAAGTGTGCAGCGCCAACAGACAGCAAGGACAAGTGAAAATGTCGGCTTGCAGGTAAACAGTGCAGTGCCAGCCTATAATGAAAGCTACGACTTGGGCCCTTATTATGTGTTCATAGAAAGTAAAGATAGAAACATAGGTAGGATCCACCCCATGGCCATTGGGTGCCTCCTATATTCCCTCAGCCACGAAATAAGTAACAATATTATACAGATAGCTCCAGCGGGACGAAACCGGGTCAAAATAGAGATGAGATCGGTCGTATCGGCTAATAGCCTTGTTCAGAGCACCATCTGGCAGCATAATGGCCTACTGGCCCACATTCTTCTCTCCTGCATCTCACAGCAAGGGGTTATAAGAAACGTTATGACTGAGCTAACGGAAGAGGAGATAAAAACTGTGGCAAGGTGCGAATATCGCGTGGTAAAAGTTAAAAGGTTTGCAAAAAAAATTAAAGAAGATGGCCAAACAAAAGAAATCCCACTCCCCGTATGTCTACTGACGTTTAAATCACAAAGGCGTCCGAATTACGTGTACATACACGGAGTGCGGTGCCCTGTAGAACAGTATGTCAAACCAGTAATGCAATGCTTCAATTGTCTCCGGTATGGACACCCTAGCAACCAGTGTAGAAGTAAAAAACGTTGCACCTTCTGTGCAGGCCCGCATGACGGAAAAGAATGCGATAAACAAAACACCCCAGTATGCGTCCACTGCAATGGTGGACATCCATCTTTTGATGGATATTGCCCGGAATATATCAGACAAAAGAAGATAAAGCAGGTAATGGCCCAAGAAAATGTAGGATACAAGCAAGCTTCAGAGAAAACTAACACCGCATCGTATGCCAGTGTCGCGGCAAGATTAGAAAAAACCAACAGGCAACTTCAAAAAATTACAACTCCTCAAACAAATTATGAGCTAAGAAACTACAATACCGGGCAACACATTATCGCAGACGCTCCCCCTGTCGTCCTGGCACAACCACCTCAACAGGATCCACTTCCTCAGCCTATAATTATGAAGTCAAACACCCCTAATAACCTGAGAATTTCCAACTAAACCCCGGATCCAGGGACCAGGAGCCCACTCCTAACATCGGAAGTCACAGAATAACTGAAAAAAGCACAGGTAGTGCGGGAGAAACCTCGTATAAAGACTACTGGATCCCATCTAATAGGAACATTGAACCCATTGCCCAAAATCCATACCCTCCTCTCCATGGCAATAACCTACAGAATCCTGTAATAACAGAATACTATGCGAACAAGATGTTTGAAATAATAATATGCATTCTAAATCAATTTGCAGGAAATAATTTGCTCAATCCAAGGTGCAAAGCTTTACTGATACACGCAATAGACAAGCTGAAAGACAACGACTCCAGTTTCACAACTTCAGTTATGAGGCACTACAAACCACAATGCACGAAAGCCCCAATCTACATAGGAAACATAGGGAAGAACTTAAACCAGCTCAGAATCTATTTTCTAGAAAAAAGTTATTTCGAAACGAGCTTAGACCCTCCGCCACCCAAAACAACAAGGGACATCTATATTAGACTTTCAACTATGGCCAAAAGAAACAACATTGAATTAAAGTATCCGAGTACTAACTGGCCTCAAGTTTGGCGAACCATCTTTAACAAAAACCTTCCATCCGAGGTAATGTCCGCATGGTATAAAACAACCAACAAACTAATACCGACAAACGAAAAACTTTTTCGGATTCATCTCTCGGCAACTGACAGGTGCCACAAATGCGGCAACACAGACACCCTTTTGCACCGCTTGTCGTGCGGCGAAACACAGCGCATTTGGATATGGCTGAAATACAAGTTAGCACAGCTGGACGGAACCACAATTTCAATACAGGAAATCCTCAGACCGGATAAGATCTGAAAACCAGCACGGAAACAAAATGCCGCAACATGGCTGCAAGGCCATACAGTACTATATGTTTGTCAACACCACGACAAAGAATACACCAATTACATCTCCTTCATGGAGAGAGAATTCGCTAAGGCGACCACTTCTCCCCGTTACGCCAGCTCATACGGCAACGCACTGCAATCCCTCGTAATGGGCGGTCACCCAAGCATTCCGTAACAACACACACAGGGGTGCCAACCCGGAAGAGCGCAGCAGAAGACAGCTGCTGAAGAAAACAAAACTCACCGAAAAACCACGCTGCAAGCCCACAAGAAGTGAACAGTGTGAATGATGAATTTAACAGAAGTATGTATCTTCGTATTTCACATCCAAGAAGTCTGTATCTTAAATCTTTGTATTTGCACCACACTATGATTTTGTGTCTTGTATCTTGTACTTGGCATTGATACCTTTATACCTAGTACCATAAATCTCTGAATTTTTGTAACCAATAAATAGGAAAGTAATAAACAAAAACAAAAAAAAACAAAAAAAACCACAATACGCCCCAAGCGTAAAACAACTTCTGCTACGATCGTTAGCCCCAAACAGATGGGAAAATGACGGCACCCTTTAGAAACATGAGAGCAACACTGCAGGACGACACAATTCTTCAGTGGAATGCGAGATCTATCCGGGCTAATAAGGAGAGCTTGCTACAGCACGCTTCAAAGAATAACATAGCCGTATTGGCTGTAAGCGAAACTTGGCTGAAACCAGACGAACGATTCCACCCCAAAGGATATACTGCCATCAGATCCGACAGAACAGACGGTTACGGGAGGGGGGAGGGGGTCTGCCATATTAATTAGAAGCGCCATCTATTACGAACAACTCCAACCCTGCACTGGAAACACAGACTTCAAAATATGTGCCGCCAGGGTACGTCTTACCAACAAATTAATAACCATTGTGTCAGTATATAGAGCAGCGAATAAGAAGACAAACAAGCAATTTATCACGAATATCCTCAGACAATTGCCAAAACCGGTCATCTTGTTGGGAGATCTCAATGCACATAATACAGTTTGGGGATGCCAAAGCACGGATAAACTGGGGAACATAATTGAGGAAATATTAGAGGAAGAAGATATGGTGGTACTGAACAACGGTAATCCAACCAGAATTAATGCGCCAGGGCAAGCACCATCAGCAGTGGACATCTCCTGCGTATCGTCGAACATAGCTATAAACATTACCTGGGAAGTAGTAGACGACACACTGGGATCAAACCACCTTCCTATTCTACTTCGCTTCCAAACTGACTCCCCAGCCAGGCGGTTGATATCCCCTCCCTACAGATCTCCCTATAGATGGAAAATACACCAGGCGAACTGGAATAAATTCCAAACAACTATAGAACGGCTGACAGCTTCATGGAAGTGTAGCGGTAACGCCGCACTGGACTATAAATCCATGACCAACGATATAACCCAAGCTGCCATATCTTCTATCCCTGCTCGGAAACCAGTACAGATTATGAGGAACAAAAGCACTCCTTGGTGGGATAAAGAATGCAACGAAGCCGTCCAAAGACGCAGGGAGACACTACGGGCATACAAAAGCTGTCCCACGAGCGAAAACTATCTGGAACACCGTAGAGCTCAGGCAAGAGTGAAAAAGATGGCCAAAAATAAAAAGAGAGAAAAATGGAGAGAGTTTTGTGGAACCTTTAATAAAAAAACGCCCTTATCGATATATGGCAAAAGGTCAGAAAATTGAAGTACTCATCCACTCAGGCAGAAGCAAAATCACCCCTAACAACCGACTTATTAGAGAACATCCTTGAAAGGCTAACTCCACCGTGGGTAGAGACAAATCTCACAGAACCAAGGGCAACTGAATCACACTTCCTCCTGCAACCCTTCCAGCTGAACGAATTCAATATTGCATTAAAGCAAGGGACGGACTCATCACCAGGACCCGATAACATCCACTATGGCATGCTAAAAAATCTGCCAGATTCCGCAAAAACGAAGCTATGCGAAATACTTAACAGGATATGGTCGGAAAGGCTACAAATAAAAGAGATGAAGACTGCTGCGGGTAGTTCCCGTGAAAAAACCTGGAAAAGTAGGCAACAACGCAGAATCCTATAGACCCATAAACCTACTGCCATGCACCTACAAAGTACTGGAACATATGATTAAGCGGAGACTGGAATGGTGGCTGGAACACCATGCATTAATTCCGGAAACGCAGTACAGGCTTTAGAAGAGGTAAAGGCACCATAGACACCTTAGCACACCTCACTTCCGAAATTCACTCCTGCCTTACCAAGAACAAATATATGATGGCCGTGTACACTGATATAAATAGCGCATATGACCATGTCTGTGTACCGATCCTAGCCAAAAAACTTCGCCATCTAGGGATACCGGACACATTTATAGGAAACCTAATCGCACTACTTTCGGACCGATGGTTGGAAATAACGCAACGAGGAACTACTGTTGCGAGCAGAAAAACTAATCGTGGCCTGCCGCAGGGCTCTGTTCTGGCCCCCCTGTTATTTAACTTGTATACGCATGATCTTCATTACTCAATGAACAGTAAAATCGTCATTCTCCAATATGCCGACGATATATGCATATTTATCATTGGAAAAACATGGGAAGAATGCCTTATGGTACTATCCGCCGAAATGGACAAATTCAATCAATGGCTATTCAGCAACGGGCTAGACATATCACCAGCGAAATCGGCAGTATCGATTTACAGCCGACACAGAACGCCCGCGATAGTCTAACATAAAATTAGGACCCTTTATCATCCCAGTTAAAAACGCTGTGAAATACCTGGGCGTTTGGATCGATAACAGACTCAAGTGGGGTACTCACGTAAAAAATACGGTCAAGAAATGCGACAAGGCGATCAACCTCATCCGCGCAATAGCCAACGTAAAGTGGGGAGGGAATACCTCAATATTATTAAGGCTGTATAAATCTCTGGTGAGACCACATATTGATTACGCCTGTATATGTTACGGTTCTGCAACTAACACCGTGCTTAAAGAACTGGACAAAGTCCAATATAAAGCTCTGCGCACTTGTATTGGCGCTATGAAATCAACACCTACCAACGCGCTTCTAGTGGAAGCACACGAACCTCCCCTAGAGATCCGCAGAAGCTTCTTAACTGCAAAATTCCTGCTCAAGAATAGCCAGTACCCCGGGACCAGGACTGCTCAACTCTATACACAATCTCTCAATGCAATGCCTAACTGACAATTACTGGAGTAAGAAAAAAATGCCTCCCATTGCGGCGGAGTACCTAGAAACATATAAGATACGAGCCAGCATACGTCAAAGCAGGAAAATGCTTACCTTCGAGACTCCGTATTGGGAAACTGTCACGAATCTGGAAGTAGACACAAGCGCGGAAGATAACACCCAGCTGGAAAACTACAGAGCAAACGTGTATCAGTACCTATACAACCGATCCCACATGGAACAGATATACACGGATGGCTCCAAGTTTCCAGATGCCACTGGATGCGTCCTACTGTATACCAAGATCTGGAGACAAGGGTTTATTTCGGTTACCAACAGAATATACCATTATGAGTGCAGAGCTGATGGGAATCTTGGAAGCACTAAAATACGCAAAGACCTCCCCTTATAGCAACCATGTAATCCTATCATGATTCAAAGTCAGCATTGCTTTTAATAAAAAAAACCACCATAGGAAAGTGCACAATGACTCACGAGTACACGACATTGTGAATGCAGTTCACGAATTAAAACTAGCAAGTAAGACTGTAGAGTTTAAATGGATCAAATCACACTGCAGTCTTCCAGGCAACGAGACTGGCAGACCGATACGCCAAACAAGCCGCACACAGCGGTGCGATACGCAACAGTACGATCCCCCTACCCGACGCTATTCGACAGATCAAAAGAACCATGACAGCCAAGTGGGATAAGGCGTGGAAGAGCTCACTCTCGATAAAAGGCCTACATTACGGTCGTATCCACCCGGAAATACCTCCTCTCCAGTGGTATGAGATATATAAGTGCTCCCGCAACTTCACTATAAGTATCGCGAGACTGAAATTCAATCACGGCTGCTACAAACAACACCTCCATAGAATCCACCTCACTGACTCCCCTAATTGCCAATGTGGGGAAATACAGGATACAAACCACTTGCTGTTTAGGGTGCCGCCGAAACAAAGTAGAGACAGACCTTCTACTACACTCTCTCAAGAACAAAGGAATCCCTCTCCCCACATGTGCTGCTACCCTCTTGTCAACGGAAGACTACGACATATATCAGCTCCTATACCAACATTTGAACAACATTGGTGTCTCAATTTAAACAAGCTGATATGACATGTGTTTTAATTATACTCTCTGTACGTCATTTGGTAATATATCATTATTGTAATAATATTGTAGATATCCTGCAAAATGAAAATGAATGGTTGTGTGATCTGAACATATGGGCGACTCAATCACAACAAATGTAAATAACTTGTTTTAAATGTATCATACTTCTGGTAGAATATTATTGTAATTATTCTTAAAAATGAAAATCTCATGTTGCTGGATACCAGCATTTGGGTGTCACAGTTTATAGTCAAGTAAGAAGTTTTAATCGCGGTATATCACTATTGTTAAACTATTGATGTTTTCCTCTCCTTTAAGTGACACAATTCAAACAAACTCAAACAATATGTTTTAACTGCATTATATCATTACTGTAATATTATGGACTTTGATTTGTAAAGTATATTGTATACTACCATTGTAATGCCATAGTGGTTATTCGGTAAAAGGAAGAAGGCTAATGACAGGCTATTATTATTATTATTATTATTATTGTTATAACATCGACGTTATTCGGTGAAATGTAAATGACGAGTTGCATATATCATTATTTGTACGTTAATGATGCTATCCTGTAATATGAAAATGGCTGTATGGGCGCATGCCTAGATGCCAATAAATTATAAAAAAAGACGTTTTACAACGGAATGAAGCTAAAACGGCAATAAAACATTACAACAAAGGATTAAACCAACATTTCAAGAGATTATCATTTGATTTCGCATCGCCGGTGGCATCTACAAACTACTCTGCAATGTCTTATTTCAGAATTTTTAGTTTAATTGGTTGCGACGTTTTCGGAATAGGAGAGTGCAAAACGTAAAGAGGACATTATAAGGAAGCAGTTAATCCAGATTTCAACAGCTCAGTAACAGTTTTTTGCTGGTGGAGAATATGCTACCCCACCCCAAATTTGTGTGTGTGTGCCTGTAATAGAAATACACATATACAGAATCTTTTGCTGTATTGCTAATCATACAAGTGATACTTAAGTGAATTTTTTAAATTAATGTATATCTCTCGGAAAAGAACATTTAATGTAACATAAATTATTCAGAAATAATAACTAAACCAGTAATACGCGATTTTTTATAAAAAAAGGTTCTTACTTGTGACTTTCAGTCACTAGAATTCAAGTGTGTGATTGGCAGCAGTATTACTGGAACAAAACTCGCACCACCCTGAATCTGCTGTTTGTAACTGCTGATTATATATTCGTACACTTAAACTTGCAGTTTTTTTAAAATCCCTGACCGTAATATACTAAACGTTTACGATTTTAACTATTCAGTAATTTTTCAGATCTATTACGAGTGATTTCTTTAATGAAGCTCTTAGAACCACGATAACCTGTAAATGTAAAAATGTGTCAGGCAACTCAAGTATAATTTTTACTTTTTTCCGTAGAGATTTAGCAGAAGAGAGTTCATAGAGACAGCTAATATTTATGTTTGTAACATGTCAACTTATTGCTTTTGGCGCACAGATTAAGTGTAGTTTACTTTTGGATTTTTAACTGAACTATGTGTATATTAATTATGAAGTCTTAAAGAAATAAAATATTTCTAACCTAATTTGAATATTTATGGCAATTGAATTCGTGGATGTATCTTCCGGTACTGTTGCATTACTATTTGTTTTACAGTATTATTATCACACTAACTGGCTTTATCGGTAGTTGATAAACTGTATTTTGTGTGAATCTTCCACAAACCGAAATTTGGAAAGAATTGATCTCTATATTCTCAGAGTACTTGGTACAACCACCAACAGTTACTTCAAACCTATTTTAATTCATAAAAAATGACAGCACTCAAACTTTCTTAATAAGAATACATGTACAAGAGTGAAATTAAAGTGTTGAAGTGAAATCTACAGATGTAAACATGAGAGATGCCAAAAGAACCTCTATCATGGTGGCGTTGGCATTTTAATCGTAATAGGCAGTCCAGAAATCTGATGGATTAAGGCCAAAGTATGCTATAAGTATTTATTTAGAATTGTATTTCTTAAATCAAACGAAAAATTTAAACGTTCAATAAAATGTTTAGTGTAGATTTCCGTGTTTATTGTGCGAAATACTAGAACGAAATTTGCTCTCTCGGCAGCTACGACTTCCTCCTGCCACGAAGCCGAGAAACGTCGACGAGGTACGATAAGCAGATTAACAATGGCTGCAAATAGGTCGCCCGGAGTGCTCCGATGCAAACAAATTGTTTCGCCGTGTTTGAGAACAAATGGTGGGTCGCAGCTGGAGGTTCCCAGGACACACGGCGAGGGCGCACGCGAGCGCAGGTGTCGGCCTTGACCCGACTTCGACCGAGTGGCCCTCAAGGTGGCGCCCGCTCTCTAGGAGTTGCCCTAGGTCCAGCGCATCAACCACAAAGGTATTGCTTGTAGAAACAGTTCAGCAAGACCTAACGATTTGTGAACGGAGGTTTTCCGGGAGTGTCTTCGCGGGATTGCAATCGGATGGTATTATAGAACACAACGTTTCGTCTGCATCGGGAACATGTTAGAAAAGACTAATAGCAAATTGTGAATTTTTATCAGCTCTCATTAAATTATTCCCTGAAATACACTGACAATTTCAGATGCAGTCAGACCTTATATAAATACTAATGCTTCATTCAAAATAATTTTATGTTGTATACTTATTCGTAAGGTTATAAAAAGAAAGCTAATTATGTTGAAATAAAATAAACACACGTTATCTGTTAAAAGAAGTCACGAAACATGTTTTACTAATTGTTCTGTACTTGTATAAATCTTTGAGTCTGCAATATACGATTGACGAGATTATATAAACGATATATACGGGAAACTCATGTGCTTGGGCTATTCGTAGGAAAACGTTTTCACTATTTAAATATATAAAGAAAGGACTAGAAAAAAAAAATTCCATCTGTAAAGTGTTTACTATTACTACACTATTCTTAATAATTTTTGTTATGTTATCATCAGATGCTAAATAAAATACAGTTTTTGCTACATATACCAGATCCTAAAGGCGAATGTCGATACTGAGATTACGGGCAATTCATATAGTTTGAAAAACTATGGTCTGTAGTAGCAATATACTAAATAAAACTGTGCGTTTCCTGTTCACTTACCGCAGTACGACGACGGAGTTTGGTCTGATCCAAGGTCGAACACAGATTTGCTGAGAAGACACTTTTACCTGGAAAAAGAAATGGTTCACGTGAAAATGATAATTATTTATACCGCACAAATAGCGCTAATTTTTTTTTTTTTTTTTTTTTTTTTTTTTTTTTTTTTTTTTTTTTTTTTTTTTTTTTTTACATTCCTTTCTGAATACGTGTCATGAGAGTCCATAGCCAGAGATAATGGATTGAACGAGTGGAAAGCAATACTGCACCTAACACAACAGTTTGCTACAGTATATTCCGCTTTGACAGAGCAGGGAAAAGCATTAGTTCTAATATTTAACAAAGATTTAAGATAAATATTTGTTGTAAGATCGAAGTTTTTCACAGCGTTGTATATAAATAAACTCTTCTCGAGCTTCCAGCCGCGGAAGAATGTGACACTTGTGGGACGTTTCGAAGGCGTCTATCTCAGCCCTCACCTCATTTTCAACCAAATGTCAATGATTAACAATTTGTTTATCCGTTGCCGTGGAAACGGTGGAAGACAAAAGCCAAGATAGTGCTATGACGTCATCAACTCTTCTGCTCGTTACCGAGGCGAAACTGTTTCAGCATTTTAATAGCCGGGTTCCGGGCCGCACTGAGTTGATAATCAGTGTCCCTGTTATCTAATGAATCAGTTTTTCCGATTTCTACAGCTTCTGTCATAACACTGGCCCAAAAATCTTTGACCAGGCCTAAATTTGTAGTTTTTTCAAAATCAAATGTATGTCCTTCTTGCACACTGTGTTCGGCCACCGCAGATTTCTCTTCTTGCCCAAGACGAACATTTCTTACGTGTTCAACACATCGCTCCACAATACATCGCTGCGTTTGTCCGATGTAACCACGGCCACATTCACATGGTATATAATATACACCAGGGGTTCGTAAACCTAGGTAATCTTTAATGCTGCCTAACAAGTTTCTAATTTTAGTGGGTAGTCTGAAAATTGTCTTGACACAGAGGACGAATGATTTGTGACAAACATAGCCTTGCAGGTGAATTGGACTATTTCCGGAGAACGTTCTTAAATAAAGGTTATAATCAGGGACAGTAAGAATATCGATTGAAAGATCAAATTGATACCAAGGGCCTTGCCTTTCTGCCGTTTGTCGGTGCCCTAGTTCCAAAATAGGTAGACTGTTGACACAACACGAAGTCAAGACAATTTTCAGACCACCCATTATAATTAAAAACTTGGTAGGCTGCATTAAAGGTTACCTAGGTTTACTAACTCCTAGTGTATATAATATACCATTTGAATGTGGACGTGGTTACATCGGACAAACGCAGCGGTGTATTGTGCAGCGATGCGTTGTCGTCTTGGGCAAGAAGATAAATCTGCGGTGACCGAACACAGTGTGAAAGAAAGTCATACATCTGATTTTGAAAAAAACTACAATTTTAGCCCGGGTCAAAGATTCTTGGTCCAGTGTTATTACAGAAGCTGTAGATATCAGAACAACTAATTCATTAGTTAACAGGGACACCGGTTATCAACTCAGTGCGGGTCCTGGAACCCGGCTATTAAAATGTTGAAAGAGTTTCACCTCGGCAATGAGTGATGACGTCATCACGCTGTGTTGATTCATGTCTTCCACCGTATCCGCGGCAACTTGTAAACAGACATTTTTTTTTTTTTTACTCAGGGCTTTACGCCCCGTTCGTCGACGTCGAGGTCATTAGAGGCGGGATGAGATTGGGGACAAGGAACGGGTAGGAATTTTGCCATGGCCTTTTTGAAGGAAGCATCCCGGCATTCGGCTAGAGTGATTTAGGGAAACCATGGAAAACCCAAATCTGGATGCCCGGACGGGGATTCAAACCGGCGTCCTCCTGAATGCGAGGCCAGAGCGTTAACCGCTCACCCACCACACTCGGTGTAAGCAGACAGTTAATTATTGACATTTGGTTGAAAACGAGGACTGAGATAGATGCCTTCTGAACCTCCCACAAGTGTAACTTTCTTACGCGGCTGGAAGCATGAAAAGAATATATTTAAATATTTGTTACTGAGATAACTGATGTGATTTGCGCTATTTAAGAAAACTGTGAGATGGAAGAGATGTAAGGAGACAATCTATATTGATGCTTAAGGCAATTTTACTAAAGGGAACTACGTAAAATCGGATAGATCAACGACGAACTATTGTAAATAGAATGTTAATATTTTCCGAGAAGTAATAACTTGTTCTTTGATGAAGTAAGGTAGTGTTGCCTGACGACCGCGACAGCGTTTAGAATTCTCACGCATTCCGCCTCTGTCGTTGCTGGGCATACATTTTAACATTCTGGCGTATCTCATTTGATAAAACACCTCTCTTAAATTTCCTGGACCCACCGAAAATTGAAATCGGGACACTGGAATTAAAGAACAAGCGCTTTATCCACTGCACAACCAAAGAGAATGTTTTGCCATACGACCATTACCTCCAGACCTTTCTGCTGATTGTAAATTTCTATACTGTAAACTTTATTTCAAAGCTTCACTTATTACACATCATATTTACCAGTAACTTTGTTGTCAGTAACTTTCTCACGTAAGACTTATTATATTTCAGCTGAAGATTAATGATGAAATGCAATTCTATGTCTGTAAGTTTTGGAGAGACTGATATTTACCAGTATTTTCCCGACAGCATATGCTGTTTAGTGAAGTGAGCTTCCGTCGAGTCATATCGCTCTGCGACGCTTCCACCGCCTACAGCACTACATTTGTGTAAACGGGACTGTAGAGTTATTAATAGATGAGAAGCCAGCACCTCTTTGATGAGGAGAAAATAAGAACAGAATGATAAACCTCGTGTCACTGTGTGTGAGAGAAACAGGCGGGTGGATTGCAAGCTATGTTGGTGAGAACAAATCAAGTTTCATGTGTTGCGCCGCTCTGGACGGCTGTAGCACGGGCAGCTGGCTGACAGGGGTGGGAGTAACTGGGCAACCTTGCACACGACAGGAAGGCAAATCACAGAGAAAGTTCTAAAAAATAAAAACGTCATCATGCCAAATAACCTCGAAGACTTTTAATTGATGATCAGCATGTCATAAACTCTTAACCGATAAATACTTTACGTTTAGCTGTAGACAACAAATTTCTGTAAACAGCATCAAGTCACTCAAAAAGGTAGACTAGAAAAATACACCCTTTAATCGATAACACTCATATTGTATCAGAGCTCAGATTTTGATTGTTCTTCTGTGGACTACAATTAAATGTGATGTTAATCGCTTCTTCTTTAGGACGTGACTGCACTGACAACAATAATTTATTTACAGACTTGTTGTGGTCTCACATCACGCGTTACACATTTCTGCCCACGTTTTGGATGTCGCAATAGATTCTACATACTCTATATAAATAGCATTGACACATTTCTATATTATACATATCATGATATTGAATTTTCGTATTAATTTCTTTCATATTTGTAGGAATACTTAAGAGTAGAAAACCTACTTAACGGTGGTCTGTCTACTATGAGAAAGGACGTATATTTCATAATCAGTCTCTCTATTTTACCACTACCTCATTTGTAAAACATATAGTTTGGTTTGAAAATTACGGTCTGTCTCAGGTTTTTCCTTGGTTGTTATGTAAAATAGATTAAGAATAAGGTAACGATCGCTAATGCAACGCAACTTGAAATCAAGACTTCAGTCGTTATCATCCACTTGCCTTGTGTTTATCACTGTAGTGATTTAATACGATTCCAAAATGGCGGTGTCATAAATCTGTATCATTATTATTATCTCACATGCCGCAATCATACATGTATAAACGATTTTTCAATCAAGGGTTATAGCAGGTATTCATTAACGTATTCAATGTTTTCGGTAATTTTAGCGATTATTTTGTTGAACACAATCACAATGCTTTTACAGCATCTTACTGTCCACAATTACGTTACCAACTTTTATGAATGTCTGTTTATTTTAGCACTGCATAAATGTCTATTAATTTCATTTATATAAGCAATGAGGAATTCTCAAATTTATTTTGTATATAAATAGGACAAACTTGTTTTGACAAAGTTTTTGATAATGACTTACTAACATTTGTAAGGGGTGTACACATCACAGAAGTTTAGACAGACAAATTATTCGCAGAAGTAGATTATGTACCAGGTTTTATGGGAAGAGTATATTCAGTATTAAAGAGGTGTTTCCTCTGACGCAGCGTTCTGGTGAGGAGAGAATGCGTGTCGTGTGGCAGGGAAGGCCCCCAGCTGGCTGTTGTTGCTGACAGTGTATCTAGAACAATGTTGATGTTGCATAGCCGCTTACAACTCTCGTCCCTGCAGCGTGTTTAACTTGCAGGGTTAGAGACCACGATAGAGAAGGATAGCACTGTCAATCTAAACACTGCGTCCTACAAGAACAACCCTCCAAGGTCAATAATAACACATGCTATTTTATTTTTCAAAATTGGTTTTTGACAGCATCTTTACAGGTTTAATAGCCGCAAGAATAATTTACTCTACTTTTTATTTTATATAATTCCCTGTCATTTCATGCAAAGATAGTTTTAAACATACAAATTGCATCAAAAAATAATTTACGGTTTTTATGGTTGATTTCTCGTGAAGTTTAATTGCACAGTACAAGTACAGCCAGACGCTATTAGTGAAGATAAAATCATAGAACTGTATTTAAAATCCTGACCCACCTGAAGTAATAGAACAATGCACCATAATGTCTTCAATTAAATCTGAACTAAGTTTTGGTGCGTGAGAATTAATTTAATGCATGGTGATTTTTATCATCTTATTTGTGTATGTTGTACATGCAGTCTACGGATAAATAATATTTTGTACTACCTTTCATGTAATGGCTAGACCTTAAATTCAGGTGCATTGTTTCTCAATTATGAACAACGCAACAAATGTATACAATAAATTAAATTTTGTAACAGCAAACTTTTCACAAAAGAAAGAAAAAGTTAATTTTGAACGCAGGATAAAATTCATAACACAAAGTTTAAGTTTCTAAAACATAAAACGGTACTTAAAATTTAATGACGAATTTCAAATAATTTTCAGTGTGTAATATCATATTATTTTTTAACCATTCATGACATGTAATACACTTGAGAATAGTTTGGTAGAAGGTCTGGCGGGGCACACATGCTGTTGATTTATCTGTGTATGAATGGGCTCATGTGATCTACCAAACCTTTGCTCAGAAATATAAAATTGTTGACTGAAATTTGGTCTTTAGATTTCGAGGTGAACCTAAATGTACGAAGTGTAGGAATTTAATAAGATGGTCCCAACATGGCTGTCCTGTAATCTTATGAAACTGCTGGCATTCTGCTAATCAGAACAATTATACTACCCGTTGTCTGAAAGTTACAATTTTAATATACATATAAGAATATAGAATACGTACGACAAATTTTCAACCTCACTGATATATATATATATATATATATATATATATATATATATATATAAGAGAGATTTAATTGTAATTGACTTATTAGGCCAAAATATAAAGACGTTAAAACATCAGACGAAATTGGTAAATTGGCGGTTTAGTGTAAGGGATATTAGAGTCAAATTTACGAAAAGCAATCCTTAGTATTTATTTCATTGTGCTGATGTTAAACACGTATATAAAAAATAATTTATTCCTCATGCAGGAACAGTTAAGCCCGATGGGTGAGCGGTTAACGCTCTGGCCTCGCATTCGGGAGGACGCCGGTTTGAATCCCCGTCCGGGTATCCAGATTTGGGTTTTCCATGGTTTCCCTAAATCACTCTAGGCGAATGCCGGGATGCTTCCTTCAAAAAGGCCATTGCCGAATTACTTCCCGTTCCTTGCCCCCCATCATTTCCCGTCTCTAAAGACCTCACTGTTGATAGACGTAAAGCAGTTAAAAAAAAAAAAAAAAACTAATCGTTTGATTCGCCAGCAAGAAGGACTGTAAATGTTCTGGCGGATTGGGTAGTGGTAATAATACATCTTTTCCTGATGCACAACACATGCCGGCTGCTTCATTGCGGAATTTCAACGCCTGATAATACTGGCATATTTTGCTCATTGCACCGATTGCAGTTTTAGAATGTGCAGAGTAATCAATGGCTGGTGCATATTGGAACGCAAGACGAACAAATGATACACGTGTTAAAGCACGGCTGATTTACTGTCTCTCTCGTTCTCTTTCTCTAAATGTAGCTATGTGCTGTTCTCGTGCCGCTCTTGTTCTCGATATATTCTATCACGCTGTTCTTGAGATTCTTGCATACGACGCTCAGCTGTCCTGATTCTTTGAACTTCCTTACTTGCCGCGATTTGTGTTGCTGATTAATGATCTCTCTCGTCGTGCGTCTTGGTCAAGGTTAGATTCTTTGGCGACATTTCACTGAAAAATATTTGAATTACAGCAAAAAGTGCCTTTCTGAAAGCCTTAAAATAATACACTATAATACAGTGGGTCCATTGAAAAATACAGTAAAATGGAAGTTAAGAACTAAAGAGGAAATATAAAATAACATTGAAAAAAATAACAGAAAAAGGAGAATGATATTTTTTTGATACATTTATAGCATGGATGACACCAGGCTTTCAAGAGGTTTAGAAAGATTTGAAACGAAATTATACCAGTGAACTGTATGGAAAGAAAATTTTTCGATAGCAGACTTTGAATATGGCAGGATTCAAAGGTAGAGAGGAGTGCGATAATGAAGGAGTACTGGGAAGGAAGAAAGAAAAAACAACAGGAGAGGAATTGAAATTGACACGTGGTCTCCAGCTGACCATAACAAAAAGAAGAAGAAAGATGATAAGCTAGCGAGAAATACTTACACGATTCGAATTTATCGTAACGTTTTCTTCAATGTTATATTCATGTGTGTAATCGTTAGGTATGAAGACACACAAACGATGAACAACAATACAGTATAATTATAACACAATACACGGCACAATTAAAATTGAAGAAACTCACACATATGGCGTGGAATAGACCGTAGCATATATAAATCGAAATACAACGCCATCTACTGGATTGTTCGATAAATTAACACACCGCCATCTGTTAGGAATAAACTGTAGCATAAATAAATTGAAACAGAACGTGATCTACTGGATGATTACCCAACATAGCTAACCAAGTGTTGTATAGATAAGTTAACACATCGCCATCTGTTAGAAACTTATGGAACTATAATAATAATTACGTGTGGTCGTAATGACCTGGTGACATGGTTTCTACTGGCTGGGCATTCTGCCCCTGTCGTAGCCACCATTACCTAGCCCGCCCATCCTGCCTGGTACAGGGGACCTACATTTTAACGTCGAATCCGAACCACAGTACCGTCCGGGCGTATTTCACTTCATACAGCATGCTGCGCCGGGGGTTAGTGTCGGGTTAAGTGTCTATAAAAATCCTCGCCGAGACAGCGACTCGAACCGGGGACCTTTCCATCTCCAGTCAGACGCCCTAACCACTCAGCCAGCAGACCGCTTAGCCTTGGTGGCTTACAAATAATTACAAACCATTGTCCTATGACAAACATTTATTTCGCAAATAATAAATATTGAGGGCTATAATCCAGATAAAAACTATCCTATCTTTTAAGTTGGACTAAATTATACACATTAAGCCAAATTTCATCTAAATCGGTTATGTAGTTTCGGAGTTCATCCCGGACGAACATCGTGACACGAGATTTTTATATGTATAAAGAATATGTTTCACACTAAGGACAACACAAGAACAACACAGCACGTAACGTACACGCCACAGGCTGGACCGAACCGATGACATTTTAAAGCGATATCACAGTGATGGTAAATCCTATTGTATCAACATCAGCTGGATAATAATTTCCGTAAATAGTCAACACTCATTAGACAGAACGACAGAGTAGCCACAATACGGAAGACACAAATACTGAGTGACCATATTACGTTTCAGCAGTACATAGTCCACGAACAGTATTTTCTGCTTTTGTGGTGCATAGTACTAGCTTTCCTTTTTGTAACAATTGTGAAAGATGCAACGTTCGAGCAACAAGTAATCCTAGTATTGTAAAAATAAAAAAAAAAAAAAAAATAAATAAAAAAAAACACGTTTTTTTCTGCGACATGTTTTTTTCATAACTTCTAAATCTCAAATTTGTAAGGCAGTTATCATTTAATATGACTGTTTTAGAGTTTATACTAAGTACTTATCTTAATTTTTAAATCTACTATACTTTTCTGGTTCAGTAGAAAAGAAAATTACAAAAATATTGGCAACATTGAAGTTTTCTTTTACGAACGGGGACTTCCCGAAGAGGCTTGGTTGTGCGAGAAGGAATCCCCGTTTCCCGTTGATTGGATTGATACTCGCTAGTTGAACTAGTGCTGCCAACCCTACGAATTTATCTGTAGACCTACGGATCTTTTCAAAAAATTAGGAATTTTAAATTTATCTCTGTTTTTTTGCCTCTTTTTACTACTTATTTTGCTTTCCTTATATTCGTATACTTGTTAGATTCTCAGTGTTTAGTGATACTGAGTCATTAAATTGTCAGTAATTATGAATCGTTTCCTTGCAACCATTGGCATAAACCAACGATTGAAAAAGAAATAAAGCTCCTATTTTGTATGATAATAGATTAAAATTCAAACTTAAAAGACCGTAATACAGAATTATCAGCGCAGTCTTTATGCACAGTGTGTACTTTACTCACAATTTAAAATTGCAATCTCAAAATCTTTTGCGTACTATACATGACCAACCAGTAAAAGAAAATGTAAATATGGGTGAAGCTATGGGTCTAATGGAGCCAGAAGAAGAAACAGATAATTCTGACATCGACCAAACTAATGTTGGTGATGCTGATAGTAGTGAACGTGGTACTGTCATAGAGGATGAATAAAATTATGTTACCTATATAGATACATTTATGAATCATTATGTAAGACATTACAGGATTCAGTAAGCTTAAAAACACTCATGTAAAATGTAAGTTCCGTTAGTAAAACTATGATTTATCAAATTTATTGTTTTCTGAAAGAAAAAAAAATTTAGAAAAAAAACAGGGTGCTAAGTTTTTTTCATGTTTTCTAAATTTGCAACACTAAGTAATCCTCTTCAAAATTAAAATACACTGTTGCTTAATGAGTGGAGAATGAATGAGGAGTGCCATCGCAGTTTTTTCCGCACCTGAATGAATAATGTTGCAGAACCTTAATTCTTAACAGAATTTTGTAGGATATTTTGCGCACTGTAGCTTTCTGTTTCCTGCTCCAGTATGATTGATGCTACTGTATTCCTGTTCATTACTGAAAAAGAAGAATGTTAGGCTTGTTAGTACGACGATTAAATAAGGAAGAGATTGAAATCCGACATCAGCACATAAAGGCTGCCCTAACCAAGTTCACAAAATTTCAAATCCTAATCATACGAAACAATCAGTATCAACACTGTCATATACTCCGACTCAATGTTAGGGTCCCTGTCCTACAAACTAGTAATAATGCAATGTATAACACTATCACTTATCCTTTGCTAGTAAATACTAGCTGGAGGTTGTTTCTTACACCACCCAGAATCGAAGCAATTTGATTTGGACGTCAAGCACGGTAACTGTGCTTGACCGACCAAGGCTCCGAGCAGCCCCTTATAATTAAATGCATTCTGCCTGGTAACTGGATGTTACCTGAATACATCGGCAAACTTCGGCGACTGTTGATAATGTTCGAAGTGTTAGTTAAGCTGGCCGCCACCACATCGCTCTTGGCTAACCAGAAAATTTCAAATAAATATCTGCACTTGATGTTACTTGCTCTTATATTGTGATAAGGAAGTGTAAATTTTAAATAAATAATTGCATTTCATTTACATTTATCAAAGGAAGTGTACTGCGATGTTAGAGATAGTGTGGAAGTAAATGCTCACAAAGGGGAGAGATATAAAATTACAATGCCAGGCAAGATAAATTTCTTTTTAAGCTTAAGCGGTGTCTTTTATTTATTCAGAAAATTCAGAGGAATTTTTCACGAAATATAGGTTGTCAAGAAGTATGCCAATAAAATAAATAATAGTTATTCCTTTTTGAAATTATACTTAAACATTTTACATAACAATAAAAATGTCTATCATTTAAAATCAATGGCAATCATTTAAAAATATGCTGGCTAAATACTCGGATAATATAATCCGAGAAAGTTTACTCACATCACAAAAAATATTAATAAAAAGGTAATAATATTTGTTTCTTTTCCCTTAGCACTTTTCCGGAACAAACTAATGCTACCACAAAAGATGAAGATAAGCAGTAATGGTTAAATACAAATATGTAGCCCCATTGTTTCCGATTTTTTTCGTCACGCTGGGATGGTCATTTCAGATTTACAATGCAGTTTTATTTCCCCAGAACATCCACCCCGTTAGACAGAGTTACTGAAATATTTTGAAACGTACAACCGACCTCTAAATTGTGGTAGTTTGCTTTGTCTTATGAAACCATATCTGGCTTCAGACTGAGACGATATTCATTGCCATCCATTGATAGGAATAACGATACGGTAACTGTAAACAGACTTATTGTGTAACTTGTTATTTAAGATATCATTTAAATATTTGAATGAATATAATCAATATTACTAATGGCTAAAAGCAAAAAGCAAAATCGATTCTTAAATGATATAAACTAAAAAGTAAGAAAGTTCTATACGTATAAATTCAGAAAAATTGTGATATTTCAACTTGCTAGCATATACACATTCGCCTTAAGCCTGGTTGACGGATGAGATATTAGAAGTGCGAGGGATTATTTGAAAGGAAGCCATCTACTGCTTATATTAATGGACCGTACTGTAAATGGCCTGGAAAAGCTAAATCTGAATCGCAGGACCGGGATTAAAAGTCGCGGTCCACCGAACGCCACCGCTTGCATAAAAGAGCTCACTAATGCTTTCAGCTGGCGAAAGAAATTAAAAGCAATGTATATCGAAAAACTGTAACCCACAGCGTAGTTAAAACAATAAGAACGTTCAAAGCAAAAATAATTATCAATAACGGAATTGATGGTAATTATTATTTTTTTCAATTTTTTATAAAGGTGAATAACACGCCAATGCAATTGCATTGGCGTGTTATTCACCTTTATAAAAAATTGATTAACTTGCAATTGAGGAAATGGCCCACAATATCCAGTCATTATTTTTTTTATTGTTACTCCAGCAAAAAAGTAATTATTTTACAATTTATTGGGTAATAAAGGCATTCTTTGGAAAGTTGTCCTCAATCATCAAAGTGATCATTTAAACTGTATCGAACAATTTAAGAAGAAATATCTATAGTTTTTCCCTCCTCTCAAATAAACATTGCCATCTATAAATAACACTTCTTTGAATATCTGATCCTTTATCTTCAGCCACTGGTCTGCACATATCAAACATAATCGATGTTCTCCAGTTAACATTGAAAATTTCCAAAGATCAAAGTAGTTTTATCGATTTAAAATTTACAGCCTTATGGTTGGAGTAATTTTAAAAATAATTAATGATGATTCAGAAATAGGTTTCTTAGCATTTATACATTACCATTGTGTACACAGTAATACACTCAGTTTTTAGATAGTGTCACCGTTTTACAACAAAACGCACTGTTCTTAATCTCGCGTAGTTACTACACATGCATTAATGTTCCAGATATCCTGAAGCTATAAAATTCGCTTGTTTATTGCGCAATACTAGTAATAGCACCGCGTACACAGTGCGTCTTATCTTAAACTTTGACTATTATGTGGAATAACCATGGATTATTGATGTCAACGGTAACAAATTACAATTGCTACAAGTGATTGTTGAATATGCATGTTACGGTTTTCAGTACAAATAATTTCCTACCTAACGTTTATTACCGATGAATAAACCCTAAAAGAAGGCATGATTCGGATTTCAGAGAATAATAAGAAATGCAACTTGGATTTTTGTTGTGGTTTAACAAAAATGACAGTGGGACCTCTCTTTCCAGCAGGTTTTTGTTTACGTATTGGCACTTTTGTTGTGGTTTAACAAAAATGACAGTGGGACCTCTCTTTCCAGCAGGTTTTTGTTTACGTATTGGCACTTATGTGTCGCTCATCATTTATAGGCACAGCGGCACAAACACAAGTGACAAATCGAACTCCCCACAGATGCGACATGACGACATTTGAAACATTAGTTCCACAGCCGTCCGTGGTCGTTCTCTTTTTTTAGGATTGTGAAAAACAAAACACAAAACAATATTCTAGAACAGTAATTTCTCTGAAATATATACTCATAGTTATCGCTGATAATGGTTTAAATATTGTAGTGCTGTCAGTTGTAGTACTATTTTTTTTCTGTTAGAAAACGATCCACACACCTGTAAACAAAACATTATTTTTTAAACTCGTGTAAACAGTCGGACTGCAACTCAGAACGGAACGTATTAAAAATAAATATTAATATTTCCAGTGGAAGCTATTTTTATTTCGCTGGCAAAAAAGCAATACTTGTTTCCATAACGAAAGAACACGGCACCTTCCGCATAGTCCAGTAAGAAACACAAACCTCGGGCGGCCAGTTGCCTTCCAGCGTTCATAAATGTCATCGAACAAGGTAACAAGAAATGTGTAGCATTCTGCTTTCAGATATTAATGCTTTCATTTCCAAACAAAAAATTAAGTATTTGTATTTACTGATAAGAATCAAATACTGCAATCAAGAACTACTATTGCACAGTGACCCATCGTGAGATAAAATTTTGGTAATCAATTCTTTTTTTTAATTCCGCCCAGGTAAAACATGGGAGGCGGGCTGTTGGATAGTCTCAAGGACTCTTTTCAGCCGACTTAATATAAAGGGGAGGGAAGGGGGATCCTTGTAAGGAACCATCCATTCGCCTTGAGTGACTGAGGAGAACCACGGAAAATCCTAGTCAAGATGGCCGGACGGGAATTGGTCCCCGTCCTCCCGAATGTTAGCTAGGAGAGAATGCCATAAGAAAAAGGCGTAGTTGAAGTGTATAGATATCATACAATCTGAACGAAAAACCACAAATATATAATAGGTTCTACTGACAAATTTATAAATACAGATGAACGGAGTTTCTCCAAAATACTTGTATACATATTGAATCTTTTCCAGTTAAGAATTAATGTCGTGTTTATCAATATTATTCCACGAACGGGAATGCGGTGCAATATCCTATACAAGTAACACCTTACCACGTAGAATCAGAACAAAAAAATGTGTAGACGCGTCCTATACAGTCTTTATCAGGTTTCGGTGATATTTAGACTTTGAAAACCACGTTGCATTTCTAAACGAGTTAAGGCAGCAGAGGGATCTCACAACATCCGGTTTCATACTCGCAAACAGTAGATCAATAGCTATACTACACCCATTGCATTAGATCACAAAATATCTTCTGATATCATTTCCCATCACGTAGTAATCAATTCCAAATGATGTTCAGTGGAAAATGATTATTGTTCATACCGACGGTCTGGTAGCTCAGTGATTAAGGCTTCAGAAGTTTTGTGTCCGGTCCCGGGTTCAAAACCCGGAGATACCAGAATTTTTTAAGAATTGTGTTTGATGATATGAGCTACTCCAGGACTTTCCGTGGTTCGGAGTCTACATTTAACTGTAGGTCTCAGATAAAAGGAAATTCCCGTCGTATCTTTGACACGATAGCTTAATATGCCTCGATCGGGTGGGCCAAAGTTGCTGGACTAAGTTAAAGTTTAATATTTATATAAGACACAAAAAACTAGAGGTTTCTTCTCATGGTGATAAACGATCTCAGGGAAATAAGAACCGAAACATATTCAGCGGAGCAACTGCTACGGGACTTTCAGTGAGTCAAATATTTTCACTGTTCATTGATTTATTTTGTTCACAAGACTCTCCTGCATTGTTCATGCAGGAAATTAATTCTCGATGTTATTTAAAAACTTTTGCATATTGCCACTAGGCTGTCGGTTTCATCGTATCACACACACACAGTCACACACACACTTATATATATATATATATATATATATATATGCGGGTAACACTTCGAACTTTTCCTGTTATGTGGAATAATGTAGTGTATGTCACTGCGAATTATTTAACTGGTTAATATTGAATACTCCAAATGAAACATTCAATAAACTTTTAATTTTTAACAATTCCACAGAATCAGTCTACATTTACGATTTCGTGGAAAGAGAAGTAAAAATGATCGTATAATAATGCCTATACAGTAAATTATCAACAGAAACTCGCAACATGAAAGAAAGAAACGTGTGAGAATTGTAATTTACATTCGGTATGCATGAATGATTTCACGTAAAATAGGTAAATTTCAGCATTATATGCGTCAATGAAGACAAAATTTTTACTAGTGGTCAGGTTATGGTACGAAATTAAGAAGAATATTAAGCGCTAATGAAATTATCGAATGCATAACAACAGATATAATGACAGCGTATCGAAAATAGATGGCAAGTATTCCAGGAATGTGTGAGTGGCGACTTTCTCGGCGTATCGATGCAACAGCAGAGTCAGCTGTTGAAACGCCGTGTTTTTACACCACCATCCGGCGGGACACCCGAGAAGATTTTTATTCCAGGAATATTGATCGGATGAAATTTCAGCTCGAAAACGGTTCAAATGATTTTTAAGCAGTGCGCATAACAAATATCACTTTATGATAATACAATTGTATCATATGGCTTAAATATGTAAAGGATTTATCCGCAAATATGGATTCCGTATCTCCTACGTACTGTCACAAGTTCAGTAGTCAAGTGCAAATTCACCTTGAGTTTAATTATTTTTTTCTCAGCATCTCTGTAATTATTTTTTTATGATACATTTACAAACTCTAGTAATATACATTGAAAAATGATTGTATTTTAACAATTAACTCAGCACCGCAGAGATCAATACCATCCACTATTATTAATATTCACTGTAAATAATGATAATTAATCTTATTAGGATCATTTTGAAAAACATTGGAGATGGCTACACACCAAAAAGATTAACTTCACTTTGTTATGTCGTTAGGGCATTAATTGCTATAGTTTCATTAGTATAGATAAATTTTGAATTAATATGTGGTCCATATTAATAATGATACTTTTAAGGGAATGTTTCCGGGTTTCTCTGACGTTAGGAACCCGATTTAATCTGTCCCCAAGTTGATAACGTGTTATCATCTCTCTTTTCGAATCATGAAGCTACTTATGTAGACTCTGCGTAACGCCAGAGATTTTTTCTGTAATTTGTTAATTTTGTGGTTTAAATTGACCGTTGTTTTGAAATCTGAACAATCATCAGGAAAATTACGTTGGTAGTAATTTATAGCGTCCCATTGACAAACTGCAGATTCGGATTGCTCCACTAGTATTTTATACATGTTGTATTAACAGTAACGAGTTTTATCTAGCAATAACACTGCCTCAAATAAAGTTTCTTAATTTTATCAACGTACTAACGACGACCGCGTGGCATGCAAGCGGTGCACCACATAACATTGACGGTGTGTGAGTTAAATATACCAAACCCTATGATTGACTGAAAACGCTCGCGATTGGCTATCGGGAGGACGTGGGTTCATAACCCCATCCAGTTTTTGGTTCTCCGTAATTAACAGAAATCACTCAGGGCAAATGCTGGGATAGTTCATTGAAAAGGCCAGGGCCGAATTCTTTCCCATTCCTTCACTCCCACCTATAATGAAATCTAAAAAATAGTTGAAGTACAGCAGGATTGCCTTTCCATTATCTATCCCATACAAATTAAATGTCGAGCATCGTGGTAATACAGCCATAATTCTCAGTTAAAAAGTGCTTTTTTAAAAAAAGAAAGATCAGTATTTTCAGTGTTAACAGATGGAAGAAATGGAGAGTGTGTTGACGTGGGTGGATTTGGCCAGCTTGCATGTCTCGGCGGTGTAGCGTGCAATGCGAGTCTAATCTGATCGCCAATACGAACTCCGCCGGCTGTCACGGAGCCACACTCCTCGTGGCAGACGTCAGGTATTACGAATAGCTACACAACTTCAAAAAAAGAAAAGAAAAACCTAACAACAGACCGAGATCTCCTTTTGTAAACCACGCAAGACCGAAACCAATATTTCTTTTTTCTTTTCAAATGACAGATTTCGTAGTATGTTACCAATTCCCAAGTGTATTTTAATTTCACTGCCACAGCAGTGTCGCAATAAAGACTGGAAGCACTTAACACTGGCTAGGATCAGCTTCCTCACTAATCGACCAAACAGATGTTTCGGTGAATCGAAATCCAGCGTAAATATATTTTTCTTTGAATGATGTAAATCGTAATTTTTCTATGAAAACAATAGATAGCAAAGGAGTGCCGGACCTCCAGTGTTGTATGAGTGAGTTAATTTGACTTATAGTTAATATTAGGTTATACTGGTTTGTAGCAAACAAGAAATATTCTGAAAAATCTTAAGACTGCTCGTCATTGGAGGCTATTAGCTGAAATTTCTTTTTGCATATTGTTTGTTGTCAGAACAAAGTGACATGCAGACAATTTAACAGGTAGCCGAACTTTCTGCTAAGAGTTCGAACAAGAAAAAAGCACGCGAACACGTAATCCAGAAACCAATCAGATGTACGGCAAACCGTACGAAGGGAAATTACGAAAAGTGTTTTACTTTGTATCAGAGTTGTTCACCCATCATTTAAAATTGATTACATTATTAGTACTTCCACCAAAACGAATTCTTACATCTAACCAAATTTAGAGAAATGTTAGGCAGAATCATAAGGTTTCTTCAAAAGCCCATTGTCGAATTCGTTACCGTTCTTTGTCCGCATTCCTTTTCTTCCTCTAATGACGAGGAGTAAAGCCATGAGCATAAAGGAACCGTCACAATGCAAAAATCTCCGTACAAAACAAAGATTTGTTTTAGAAGTTTCTGATACAGTTTAGTGGAAGAGTAAATCAATACAAATTGACTGAATATTACAAACTTACGACATAAGGTTCTCTGTTGTGAAGTCAAGTAATAGCATTTTTATTAGACGAATATTTTTGTAACGCGCGTCACTAAGCACTACTTATACAAAATCAAGCGGACAGGTGAATCAGTAGTTAACGCGCCTGACTGGAGGTCGAAAAGTTTCGTGATCTAATCCCCGTCTCCACTGGGATTTTCATAGCCCCTTAACCCGACCTTCACCTCTGGCACAGCTTGCTATCTAATGTGAAGTACGCCGAAAATTTCCATGGTTCGGGTTCCACGTTATACTGCATGTCCCCTTTACCCGGTAGGATTACTACATAAGGAGGAAAGGAACTAGACACCCTCATTCCAATGCCGTGTTAAGTATATTTCCATGTGGGGGGTCCAACCCACGTTCGAGAAGAATACCAAGCTTAGCTTTTTTATTCATAATTTTATAATGAAGGGTTTGAAAAACTAATTCATTAATATAAAATGATAATTATGCGCTATAAGGTTCCTATTTAAGAAGTTTCATTATAGAAAAGCCTATAGAAAAAGATTTAGTTATGTTGGATTCAGAAAGTGGATAGCATTTGTTAGGTAATATAATACACAAAAAATTCATACATCAGCTCCTCTTCTCTAAAAAGTAGGAATATTTTTAGAGTGCAATATTAGCTAATATCAATACATTTCCCACATTGTAGTTATTGTGACAGAAAATGAATTAAATACTTAAGAAAATACTATAAGAACAAAATTTCGTGTTTAATTTAATTATTCACAGCACTTCCTAATTCAAAAGATCTCGCGTCAAAAAAAAAATTAATAACCTGATGACTGGGTCATGATCGTGAGGCAATAATCATATAACGACGTCACAATACAGGGAAACCTGTATCGTTGCTAAGTAAGTATATGACGCTAAAAGAAGCCAATTATCAGATTGTAATTTCACTGTCGTTGTTGCGTGACAGATAAATTCCTCTGAAAACTTGGGAATATTTATAATTAATTGCGGCTAACTTTGGACCATACTGCCTACCGTGGAAAAAAAAAGTCCACAGCCGGGAAAAAAACCCTGAAATTTTCACATCGATTGAGACAGTAAATAATTCAGTAGAAGATGACTTTTGTATCTCTATTATCGAAGTTGAAAACCTTTAAATAATTTTTGCCTGCCAGCATGATACCTGATCGTTAATAACCTTACTAGTTTAGAAGTAAGTTACGTGTTGTAAATGACCACTCCACAATAGATTCTTGTGACTTGAGCGCAGGCTGGTAAAGGATCACTTGCTTTACTGTGCATGGGACGTTGAAATAGGTGTAAGAAATAGCAAGTTAGTTTAGTGGTATTTGGCAACAGGGATCCGTAATATTTTATTCATTGTTTTAATAATATTATTATTTGGAATGGACCCTATCAGATCACGTAAAGCCTTGATTCTCATCATGGCTTGTATCTAAGAATTTTCCACTGTTTCTACTGAGTAGTCAGGATCAGGGATTGTCAGTTCCAAGAGCAATTGGGGGGCGGGGGGGGGGGGAGATTAAGCGTTGCCATTTGTCTGTAAATAATGTAACTTATATTTTGTACGATATGTGTATTTTTGCTTGTGAAATGTGTAGTTCATGAGGCAGAGATGGGGTATTGTCTCAGCATTAGTCTAGGTGACTTTGCAAAATCGCGTAAACAGAGCTTCTTCCCGACTGCTCAATTCGCTTGTCGTAGCCGCTTCACCTAATTCGGTAATCCTATCAGGCAAAGGTAAGCTACCCTTTTACTAGGAGTAAAATTAATGTAGTAAAAGTGCAGACATTGAAACACCAATGAAACGCAGAATTTAAAATGCAAAGTCAAAGGTCGGTATCAAACCAAGAACTCGCCGAATACTTGAGCAGTACTGCTGGAAACAACATTCGTAACTAACTGCGTGTAAGCTCATCTATAATATGGCAGTACAGTGGTAGCTCGTTAGTGAAGGCGACAGCACGCGGGGGTACTCACCGCAGGAGGTGGCGCGTGGCGTGTGCGCACGGCCGCCGCTGGCGCACTACTGCCCGCCGTGCGAGGGCCACGCGCAGAGCCGGCGCCGGGCGCCTGCGCAGCGCCGCCGCCGCCGGGGGAGGAGCCACTGTCCGGTGTCCGGACGACGGCTCACTGTACTCGCTCCATCGACAGCGCGCGGCGGCAGCCAACTAACAACTTCAACTGCCTTTCGTAAACAATCACCCGCATTCTGAATTGAGGTGGAAAATTGTGTCATTTCATTTTCACACAAGGAAGACCTATTTTTTCAATATCGCGATGTTCATCTATCTCCATAGAACGAAACCCATATATGTATATTTGTTCCGTATTAAATATTCAAATCTAAATTGAGTCGTTTGATCTGACCGAGCGTGGTGGGTCCTTGACCCCACTCCCGTAAATATCTTGGCATTATATTTGATAACAAGCTTAACTGGGCAGGTCACATTGGACAGGTAGTAGGAAAATGTTTCAAAATTCTGCATTTGTTGGAGAGGGTAATGAGGGGATGTACGAGAGAAGTAAAGGAACTGGGTTACAAAACTTTGGTCAGACCATTGCTCGAATATGGTAGTGTAGTATGGGAACCACATTTTGAATATCAAATACAGGAGTTGGGGAAAGTGCAAAGAAGGGCTGCTAGATTTGTTTTTGGAAATTATCGCAGAATGCAATCAGTAACAGATATGATAAAAGAGCTGGAATGGACTCATTGCAAGACAGAAGGAAGGTGAAGAGGATCATGGGAGTGTACAAGGCGTATATTGGTGATGAGTCATGGAAAGATATTGGTGTAAGAATTGAAAGAAATACATGGAAGCGAAAAGATGACCAGGACCACAAGCTGGCACTCGATTTCAGGCACAAGGGTGTAGGAAGATTCTCTTTTTAAGGAAAGGGTGTCAGGGATTGGAATAAGTTACCAAGAAAAATGATGAATAATTAACCAAAAACGTTGAAAGAATTTAAAGTTAAAATTTGTAAATGGTAAATATAGGTGAATGTAGAAAAGGGGGAAGATGGGTGTTTAGGGAAATTGCCACCGGAGCATGCGCTCCGTTACAATTTAATTAATTTGATTTAATCCCTCCTCGAATGACCTCGACGAGGCGTAAGGCCATAAGTAAAAAAAAAAAAAATGTTATGTCTTATGCGTCAACGCTACGTAATTCCGGAGCAGTAAGTAAAAATCTGAACGTATAGGGAATTTCAAAGCTGTCACTTCGTAAAAAAATAATTGCCGTATTACCGCATCTACCAGTTCTTTAATTAAATTTCGGTTTTTCAGTTTTTAAACCCCATAGATGGCTGTAGTGAATGCAGATGGCACACGAACAAGCTACCTAAATAAAAATTAATAATATAAAAAAATCCCCTTTGATTCTTGATGCTAGGATCTCTGGCCGCACAGTTACAATCTCTGACGATTTGAAGTGAAATTATTTTAACTGTTGATAGTGAGTAATGCACATTTGATGCGTTTTAAAATGACTGTTTAAAGCCTTTTATTTTGGCACTAAAACAGTTTAGGAAAATAATTCTAGAAACTTTTTATTCAACTGAGGCATTTTTGTTAGTCATGAACATCACGACACTTTCTGCATTATAACCGTGCCAGTTTCTCGTGTAATATTACAGTTATTCATTTTAAAATTGTGTCATTCACAAATCCATTTCCAATGGTTTTTTTTATAATTTACTGATTAACGATTCTGTGTTTTACACATTTTCTGAACCAATGGCTAATGAACCTGGGTACACTTGTTTTTAATTGAACGACTAAAAATATTGTAGCAATAAATCAACCCCAACCCATTTCCTTTCATTAAAATTTAATTAACCGGTGCAGAAAATTGAAATCTGTTAAGAATGTCAGCATTTTTTCACAAATAATCTAGCATTACTTGAAAACTGTTGAATCAATTTTCCGACTTAGGAAATTTGAAAGCTTAACATTTGAATTATAATACTTCGTGTCTCTTATAACATTACATGACATGACTCCGAAGAAGGAAATGAAAACACGTATGTAATTTCAATTTCTTTAATGTCATGTTTCACTCATTTCTATAAGATCACAATGAGACTCGATCAATGTGTACATGGAAATAATATGATACCTTGGGTTTATCTTCCTAATGGTTTTTTATCCCTGTAGTATTTTCGTTCATAAATAATGAGAGTCAAAAATTGTAAAATATTTTCTAATCTAACCATCAGAATGACAAGAAAAACTCTCCCCTGTCCATTTTCCCAGGTCTGCTGGTATATTTATAGAAATTTCTAAAAAAAAATGTTATTTTGCGGAATGATTAGGGAGACATTGACATGTCTTTCAAATTGTGTGACTAAAATTTCTGTACGGGCAAATCATTGTCAACCATACCGGGCAACGCCGGTAACTATGCTAGTCTATTATCTAACTACGCAAGCTCATTCATTCACTCACCTCGATAGCTATTGTCTGGACAACGGTGTCACGTGTCAGCCTTTGCTCGCAAAACAACGACCAGAGATACCATTAGTAGAAATTCGTGGCTATGTCCATAATTTAATAGCTAAGCAACTGGAATCAAGTTAATTAATTGCCATAAGACATTCATTAAGTTTGATTTTGGTAGCGTTTTATACTTAAAAATTTATCGACAAAATTTACGTCTGAAAAAAAAAAAAACGTGGATCTGCTTTTCAGTAACATGTTGATACTGAAAGAAACTTAAACAAAAAACTAAATAACTCATGTCCCTGTTGTAACTACGAATACCAATTGTCATTCCGGATTAGGATAAATTTCAATTTAATTAAAACTTCCACCACTGTTGTTGCTTGACCAAAGTTTATGCATTACGGCTTCTTTGCTTTTTAGGTATTTTAGGTACAACTTTCATCAATGGTCTTTCTTCATGTTCGTTGTACGGGAGTTACTAGGTGATTTTAATTGGTCATCAAACAAAATATTTTACCGAATCAACTATTTTGGCAATTCATTTCTTCTGAGTTGCTCAACTGTTTAACAATATGGAATGTGTATTAAGTTCTCTGGCCGTTACAGATACTATGACCAATAATAACGTTTTTATTTTTTTTAAGCTCTACCAAGACTTGTGAGGTTTGCTGGCCCCCCTGAGCTGCGCTTCGGGCCCCCCTGAGCTTAGGGGCACCTGTGCACGACACCGCCTATCCCTGCGATAGCTACGCCTCTGGTCCCTGTTCGTCTTTGATACCTACCTGTATTAATGCTTCTGAGTTCTTTAAGTCCAGTGATTTTATTCACCCTGAAACACCAGTCAAGCTTATATTTGGTCAAATCAGGTCAACCAGTCATAATCTTTCATCCTAAAAACTGAAATTATTCTAGATCCGTGACGATACGCAAAAAACGGTCACTTGCTTACGCTAGTTAATAAATAACACTACGGAGCCGCATCTGCTTCAAAAATTCTCGTTCGTAGGACGTTTCTTCAACGATCTCAGTTCTTATTTAGAATAACCGCTATGAATGAAAATGAGCCCGCCATTGTGACCCAGTGCGCTGAGCACCGCACACTGGATCGAGCAGGTACAACGGGGCCGGGCACGAGCCCACGTCACAGCGTAACGGCCGTCCTGACTTAAGGCGGTTTTCCGCAGCCAGCTAGGCGAATGCCATGATGGTTCCAATCTACGATCGCATAAACTATACATTTCACAAACAAAAAATTGATTTATCACGTACAGAATATCACGTTTCGCAGACAGATGTGATTTCATCTCCTCCTTTATTACGTAATGCCTCCTGGCAGCAAGGGCATGCAGCCATAAAACCCAAGCTCCATATTTGATTATGCCACTACTGAGTAAAACTCATCAAAGGTAGCCGAACATCGATGATTGGAAACAGTAGCGAAGTAGAAGTCTTTGGCTGAAAATAAAAATTCAGACGGTACTCGAAATGTCAGTCTTGTGTGACATTCTAGCGCAGCTGCAAATCGAGTGTGTATGCTTTGTAATATTTTAAACATGAATTTAATGTTAAAGCAACCTGACTGAAGTATTTATACGTTTTTCCGCAGCCAGTAAGGCGAATACCGGCATGGTCTACTGGATTAAATGATGTATCCCAATCTCTATCCGACACCTCTACGATTTCCATTAAGAGGTTCATCAGTTTCTCCTCCTAATGATTCCGACAAGCGCCTTACACTTAATAATTGAGGTTTTGTGAATCTATTAGCAAATTTTTCCCTTTACTTTTATTTACTTTGGATCCGGTGTACTAGTTTACTGTGGGTAATAATAAGTCATAAAGTTTTATCGTCGGAGAAAACAGGTGGCTACAGTAATCATTCTCAGTGACTTCTAAAAACCTAAATTTCGCTGGTGGTGTCCTCTATTCCGGCTTCCAAACGTTCAAAGCTTGAGACGTCTTGAGGCAATCATTGACCAGAAAACTGTAGCTGACTGCCCGAGCATGGTGGATGAACGTTTTAAGTTCTGGCTTCGCATTCTGCAGGACGCCGGTTCGAATCCCCGTCCGGGCATCCACAGTTGGCTTTTTCCATCGTTTCCCCAAATCACTCCAGGCGAATGGCGGGATGCTTAATTCAAAAGGCCATGGCCGAAATCCTTCCCGTTCCTTGTGCCCGGACCCATCCCGCCTCCAATGACCTCGAAGTCGACGAGGCGTAAAGCCATATGTAAAAAAAATGTTGGTGACTGTTTTCATACATGAATACACTCTCTCATATTATAATTTACACATTCAATTTCCACCTCCAACTTAGTGGAAGATTATTTCGTGTTGTATGTTTGCTACAACTCATGCAGCATATGGTTGTCAGGTTCAGGCGTTGCAGATGGAATGGTGTGCAGGTGTTGCGATAGTTCATATTAATGTCAGTTCCGTTATTGAACTGTATGCTTCAGGTACAAATATTTAATCATCATGACGTCCTCGCAAGCGTCCAGCCTACGTCTACATCAACAGGTATATTCAACGGAATATCAATTATCAACAATTAGCTGATCAGTGTAAATGTATTTAATTTATTAGTGTAGATTTATGACAATCAGTTCTTTCAAAACAACAATTTATCACTAATATTATATTTCTGTGGTCCATGTCACGCAGTCGGATATTCCATATGATTAAGGCAATCCTGAGAGGTAATGTAGCTAAGTAGCTAAGGACGTTGCTTTCAAATTTCGCGGACTTGTATTCAAGTTCCAGTGGGGCCATGATTTTTAAAATGCCCTTCCATATCATATGAGATACGCCAAGTCGACCTGTGGTTCAGATCTCATCGTAAACTGTAGGCTCAGCCACCTTAGCTGATTTAAGAGGACGTATTAAGAATGTAATGCGCGAGGCCTTTAACGATTTTCACTCCAACTCTCTCTCTAAGAGTCTCACAGAAAACCCAAAGAAATTTTGGTCGTATGTACGAAAAGTTAATTGTACCAACAGCAATATTCCAGCACTAATTCGTGAAGGTTCCGAGGTTAATGAAAGCCGCGATAAAGCTAACGTACTAAATACTGTATTCAAAAATTCATTTACAAATGAACACAAGGATACTATTCCCGTTTTCCCACGCCGTGGCGAGTCGGTGATGGAATCATTACGAATAGATACTGCAGGTATCGTTAAGCAATTAGAGCTCCTGAAGTGGGGGAAAGCACCGGGCCCGGATGGTATTCCAGTAAGAGTATTTTCAGAGTATGCGGCGGAAATCGGGCCATTTCTGTCTGATATATTCAGTAAATCATTAGAACAGCGAAAAGTACCCTCAGACTGGAAAATCGCGCAAGTAACTCCGATTTTCAAAAAAGGTGATTGAAGTGATCCTGGGAACTATCGTCCCATATCTATAACATCTGTCTGTAGTAGAGTTATGGAGCATATTATATGCTCGAACATTATGAATTTTCTAGATGATAATAATTTGCTTACAACAAATCAACACGGATTTCGGAAGAAAAGATCATGTGAAACACAGCTGGCCCTATTTACACATGACGTAATGAAAGTTATCGATGCAGGTTCACGAGTAGATGCAATTTTTTTAGATTTTCAGAAAGCCTTTGACTCTGTGCCACACAACCGCCTTTTAGCGAAGCTTCGAGCGTACGATATATCGGATCAGCTTTGTGAATGGATAAAGGATTTTCTAACTGGTCGGTCGCAGTATGTTGTCGTTGAAGGAGAAAGTTCTTCTAATCTAGATGTTACATCGGGTGTACCTCAAGGAAGTGTAATAGGACCACTTCTTTTCTTAATTTTTATAAACAATCTTGGAGACAAAGTGAAAAGCCTTTTTAGATTGTTTGCTGATGATGCGGTTATTTATAGGGAAGTAAGGAATTTGGCCGATTGCTTAGAAATTCAGTGCGATCTGGATGTTATTTTGGCTTGGTGCGCTGAGTGGCAACTTACTCTAAATTGTAAAAAGTGCAAGACAATGAGCATAACTAAGCAAAAGAATCCGATTGTTCAGAAATACGAGGTAAACAGTTCAGTTATTGATATGGTCGATTCTATGAAATATTTGGGAGTAACGGTACAAAGGAACATGAAATGGGACATACACATTAATTTGTTAGTAGGTAGAGCAAATTCTAGACTGCGATTCATAGGTCGAATCTTAAAAAATTGTAATGAACAAACAAAGGAGATAGCGTACAAATCTCTTGTGCGTCCACATTTGGATTATTGTTGTGCCATTTGGGACCCGTTTCGTAAGGGATTGATCGAAAGTATAGAGAAAGTACAGAGAAGAGCCGCTCTATTCGTGACCGCTTGCTACAGTCCTTATGAAAGCGTCACAGAACTAATTAGTAGATTAGGTTGGGAGTCCCTGGTAGATAGACGACACACGTTTCGTTTAAACTTATTGGGAAACATGCGTAATCCCACTTTCACTTTTGAGTGTAGTGAAATACTTCTTCCACCAACCTATTTGAGTCGGAAGGACAGGAAATATAAAACTAGAGAAATAAGGTACCGGACTGATTCTTATATGAATTCTTTTTTCCCTCGTTCGATAAGGGATTGGAATGGACAGCAAATAGATTAGCTTTGGTGCTGAGCACCCTCTGCCACCCACAATTTTGTGAATTGCAGAGTATATATGTAGATGTATATGTAGACACAAGCAGACGTCGAGGCCATTCGAATTTACTTTAACTAAAAACCTAATGCTTAACTATAAAATTTTATACGATTTATCGGTCATTGATTAATAGTCATACTTGGAATGGCATACCACAATTTAGAAATGTCCATCGAAAATGTGACGGAAATGAAGCAAAATCATGAACGAAGGACTCAATAAACTTTAATCCACTGATTATCTGTTTCTAGCGTTACTTTCTGATTACTTAGTTTAATCGGCTAAGGAAAACATTAAAAATACTTTTGTTTCATATTACGAGCAGATGTACGCACCATGAACATTTTTCATTTCATACCAGAACTTTATTGTCTCACGGCATCTCACAAGGAACGTGAATCAGTGGGCCACGCAGATTCACCTGGAACAAAACAGAAAAACAGAAATCTGTATCGCCAGACCAGGAACCTAATCGGGTGTTCCCAAAGTGAAGCTTCAAACATTACCGCCAGTACAATCAGCTCGGAGGCTCGTGGTAGACATATCGCAGTACAGCTTAGGAATTGAAAATACATTTAAGCCACATTTCTATGCCCGCACGTGTCCTGCATCGGGTCGCCAGTATCACGAGCATGGCGTTTTTAACTAATCGTTAAGTCCGTCCTGGTAGTGCGATACGAAAATGTGGAATAATACACAGGAGAAATGAACAATACTTTTAAAATATGGGTAAACAGAAACAGATACAGTTACAATTAATGGTATACACGAGGTGATAAAATAAAAGCGTCTTAGCAGTCTGCATGGCTTTTCACCCAAATGTCATCAGAAAAGACAAATTTTAGTAGCATTAGTAAACTTTGTTAGAGATACAACCAGGGAATAAACCCCCAATGGTGAATACCGTGTGTCTGTTTAATATTGTGGGAGGAACTTTTCCGATCAAATACCGAATTCAGATGTTCCAAAAATCATCCTTAACTTTAATTACGTAAGCAACACGGAGCCTCCTCCATTTAACGGACCGAGAGTGGTGGGTGAGAGGTAAAGCTCTGGCCTCGCATTCTGGAGGCCGCAGGTTCGAATATCTGTTCGGCCATCCAGATTTCGGTTTTCCATGGATTTCCGATTTCACTCCATGCGAATGCCGGGTTGGTTCCTTCAAAAGGCCATGGCTGACTTCCTTTCCATTTGTAGCGCTCATACTTCAGTGCTAGCCTATGAAGGTACATAAATATAGAAATATTGTTGATTACGTACATTATAATTTGTGAATGCAACACATTAATGGCATTTTTGGGAGCATCTTTGGCAGAAAAAAGTAAGCAAAACCGAGATCAAGGATATGACGATGTACTTGGTTATTAATGGAAAGGGAGAGGCATTAATAAAATTACGATACGGAAGTAGCTAGGAGGAAACTGCTTCAGTTACGGAAACAATAGGATCTTAAGAGAAAAGGTTGTTTGCATATAAATTATGCTTACACAAAATTTATGTTGAGCCATTTGTAGTATCTGAGAAACTGTGGAATAAAACTGTGTTGTAGATAAACATTGACAGTTTAGTTGCGGTCAAATAACAGATGGTAGTCTTTATATAAAAGTAACAAGAAATAAAGCTAAGTAGAAATGCATTTTATTTCAGATACAGAAAGTAAAATGAAGGAAAGATTAGTGATACTATAATTATAACAGCAGAGCTAGACTCAAAAGCCATTTGCGTCTAAAAGACGGCAAAGAATCTTTCTCATCCTGGGAGGAAGTTACTAAAGAAGATAAAGGAAGTTAGAAATAGCATAATTTATAATTGCTAACGATTATTACCTAGATAAAATGTTGTCTAGTGTCCCAGATTCCGAGGAGCAGTTATACTTTTATTGTCTCCAGTCTTTCCGAAAAGCCATGAAACAAACTATTCCATTTAATGTGTTAGTAATACTTTTGATTTAAGCATAACATTTCATGACTTATCAGCCATCTTAGATAGATCTATCCATCTTATCTAATACTTAGTTCATTAACTTCTTCCTCGTCATGAACAAAATTAAAGATTTGAAAGGCGTTTATAAAGTTTCATCACGCCAGATGTCGTGACGGCAATGTGAATAACGGAGTCTGGTGAGGGAGGGAGTGGTCTGGCACCTCAGAGGACGCTGGTTCGATACACTGCCCCCTCCAGATTTTTTTATTTTTGCACAATCTCTACAGGAATTATGGAGGATTTGTTCAATAGGTAATAGCCGAAACTGTTCCGGTCTCTTGTTCCAAAGTGTATAAACTTAATTTCATTGCAATGCATGCTGCATATGGTGCATTTGCTACCAACGTACTTTGTGTGTCTACAGACGTTTCTGCAAGAAGGGCTCAAAATCACAAGACCTTTAATTTAAGGTTTCCACGACACAGCACTCTTTTAAGCGATTCTAGAACTGTAAGCATCATTAGTGTTTCTCGTAATACACAGCCAGATGTGTTATATTACTTTTTTACACTATCATAGAAATATTAGTAGTTCCCTAGTATTCAGATTCCCGTTCCATTATCTTTTGTTCCCTATGCCGACATTGTAGCCACTCTATCTCGGTATAATCCTTGTAGTACTTTTAATACTGCAAGTAGTTAAAGATGTTACATGTTCAAGAAATCGTCATAGAAATTGGCAAAGACTGAAAATGTGATCCGAACGCAGTCTACAGAACTTCAATGTAGCATCAAGTGGTTTCCAGGTTAAGGTTTTAATGTGGTTTCACAAGAAATGTGATAAAATGTTTAGTAGTAATTTTAATTTATTATTTATCCGTAATTTATACATCGTATGCGTTTGCTTGAAAATAGACGCGAACATCATATAAATACTGGCATTTCTTTTGATTCCTGACACGGATACCTTAATCATTGGTAAAATTATTAGATCATGTAAAAAACCTTCTTTACTCCTAAATAATTATGTCCAAATGTCCTGACGAGAAGCGAAAGTCAGTAACTACAGTCCTTCTCTTTCGTATCTTACAACAAAGGTCTGCGAAATTATTATTATTTTTTAAAATTTTATTTTAAAACTGTTATTATTTGTTGTAATTGCCTTAAAAGTAATATAAAACGGTATTCATTTGATATATACCACGTCACATTTACCAGATTCAGATGACATAGTATTAGGATACAAATACTACGTACCCATAACAAAAATTAAATAAAATGACTGAGAATAATTTCCTAAGTTTTATTGGGTCTATAGCTATTTAAATAAAACACAAAAGTCTACACAATGAAACCAATTAATAACAACGTCTTTTTTAAAAAAAAAAAAGCTGTGTTTTGTTGGTTTTTGTTTATGAATTTTTACTTCATATCTATGTACCATCCACTAATATAATATATATCATATTAACGTCCCAGTGGCCTTGCTACCTCTTTTCTATCTCTTTTGATCTTGATGGAACCGTTTCTTTAAGATTGCCGATATGAAACAGGACGCCTTTCTAGCTTCTTTTTAAAAAATCTATAAAAAATCGCCATTCTTGTGCATTGTATTCGATGTCAAATTTTTGTATTACACCACAAATATCACAGAAAAATACTACCCTCTTTCTTGAAATACTGTACACATTCTTTTTCTCTTATTCGAAACCAGTTAAATGTCGTCTCAGCATATAATAAATTGTTTTCTTTTGGGCGAAAACCGAAAAATTTTGTAGCACCTTTAGGTGATCCAAGATCCCGTACCAAGTCATTGAGTTCTTGCTGTTTTAAAGGACAAAGATCATTTGTGCGGTTAAAAATTTCACTACTGCTTGGAAAATAGCTGTGTTTACCGATTAGTAGTTATAATTATCTAGATGTATGCAAATTAAAAAAATATGACGCGATACATTAAGAAAACCTTATATTTGCAATATATAGGTCAACATATACATGCTTGAAAAGAAATTATTTAAGAAACTTTTTCATCGCAGACTCGTGTAATATATTAATTAAGTGCATCTTCATTTGGTAACTCTTAAGGAACCATGCAACCGGATCTGTGCAGCAACAAATATTGTAAGTAAATTCAAATGTACGGTATTTGTTGTGCTATGATAACAGGATGGGCATTTTCGAAATTTTCGATTGTTCCCAGAATGTAGCTAGTGCGAAAACATTGTTCTATTACTTTAATATATTTCGATGTAGTTGTAGTGGTGCTTATTTTTTTAAGTTACTGAATTAAACTCTCAGACGAAAAGACTTCTTTTCTTAAAACTGAAATGAAACCGTAATTTGTATTAAACAAGAAGTGAGGCCTCGTTGGGTCGCGTGCAGGTGTGGGTCTGAGCTGTGACCGCGGCGCTCCGTAATGGCCCGTCCTCAACGAGCCGCAAAGCCAGACGGGCCTCGCCGGGAATTACCTCCGACACTGGGATTTAAGTTGTTTGCCCAGTGCTCCGGCTAATAGACACGCTGTTGACACGGGTTAAAGCGTTATCTACCCTATCTACTGCACCGCGATCGCAGCATGAAGAGCAGTGAGCCAAATCTGTGCGCTCGTTTATCCGCTCCAGCGTATCTAAATTAAGGGCCCACTCTGGCAGTAAGAAGACGGGTTACTGGCGCACATCGCAAGTTCTGCAGTTATTTCAGATATATCGTCAGTGTACGACGCTCACGGCCACCAACGTGTCAACAATGAGCAGACAACAATTTATATCCATCTTACGTTCCTGTTCATGATTACTATTAAGGTGGATAACTATCAAATTTCTGGAAGCAACCACATAATTTATTTTAGTTTTTGCTAATGGCTTTGCGCCTCGTCGACGTCGAGGTTACTAGAAGCAGTAAAGGACTTGGGGAAACGAACGGGAAGGAATTTGCCCATGGGCTTTTGAACGAACCATCCCAGCATTTCAGCAAACCCCAAATCTGGATGGTTGGATGGATGGGGATTCGAACCCAGGTCTTCGAGATTGTTGGTCCAGAGCATTACCGCTCACTCACCATGTCCATTCAGCCTCATAAAAGAGATTCATTTACCAAGGAAAGAGAGTTGTTTCTTTCCATTTTTCTGGAATACGGCACGGATGACGAATGTTGTGGCAGAATGGAACAAGTATCGATATTTTTTGAGTGGGAATTCTTCCTCGCTCACGAAAAATGGAAGCAAGTTTAGTGCAAGAAAATTTAGAAAGAAATTCGAGTAAGCACAATTCCATTTTATATCTAAAGAAAACACATTCAACGAATAAATTTATGCTGTTTATGTGACCTATATATGTATACTGAAAGCCTTCATGATAATCATAAAGCCATTTCTGTGTTCTTGGAAAGACTTGAGTTGTTATGCGAAACGTAACGAAAACCGTAATCTGAATAAATAAATACATTAGGTAGACTATAATCAATTTTTATGAAATAATTAATTTGATTATTTTTAGGTATTCCTTATAAACGTGTATTTATAGCGTTTAAAATAATTACAATTTCTATGCATTTAAACTTAAAGAATTCCATATTTCTAGTTCGGCCATGGACATGGGCAGTTGTAATTAACTGAATATCCGATGATGCCTGTGCTATATGAAATTGGAAATATTATGAATACAATGAAAATACAGGCCAAATGCCAATTAAAAAATAATATTGTAAAATTGATAACAACTTATTGCAATTGATTATAGAATGAAGAAAAAAAGTATTTTCCGTTCCTTTTGAGTTAGCAAAACACTTTACGGAGAACCACAATAAAATGTATGACTTCGTTTCAACCTCTTTATCATCATTTCAAAAATTAAATAGCAAAACAAACTAGTAACCAACCTGTGTAAGAAAATGGAGTTTATTTTAGTTTAAAAGGATGAATAAACTTGACTACTATATGTAAGTTGTAAACATTCGTCACCACGTGTGTACATTGGCACTACTGGACAGTCAAAAAATTATCACTCTTAGAAGATGATAATAAACAACTTGAATAAACGCGCTTCTCCTTAGCGAGAGGCTTTTCTAGTTCAAGTTCAACAGTGAAATGTGTGTAGCGGCTACAGCAGAAACTTAAAATATCACTCGTAAATCAAGAATATTTTATGAATGCTTGCCTGATATATCCAAAATAAAACAGTGGGGCCACACTATTATTTTTCAAGTCCAGGTACGTCTTATCACAAACACGTGTTTAGATTCATTATCCGCTCGAGTTCAAAAATAATGTGAACTGTAATATCTTTTGCACTGCTTAAAGCTTAGAAACTCCTGGTTGTCAACATACTCTGCATTGGGATCCAAAAATATAGGGCTACGTTGTTATGAAGCACTGTGGCTACCAATCGCCTATTTATTATAGGTATACAGTTTTATTTTGTTATTGTATAGTAGAGCAGAGGATTCGTGACAATAAATCTGTTTTTCCACTAATTATTATTTATTTGAACATATCTCCTCATTTTTTTCAACTCTGGAGGCTATTGAGAAATTTATTATACAAAACATATAAAGCGTGTACGAATATAAAGATTCAACGTTCTTATATTTACAGACAATACCCAAATAAATGGTGTTTCACACTCAAGCGACTTGAACGAATGTGAGTTAATCATTTCAGTTACTGCTTTTTATGCTTTTGAATGGTAAATCAATCACCGTTGTTTAACATGGCATTTTTAATTTAATATCCTTGTATCTAGAAGAGCAGGTATTCATAGTATTTTAATTCTTTATGGATTCACAGGTAAGTTGTTGGTTTAGGACGAAACAAATCTCTACAGTTACAGATGTCAGTCATTTCTCTTTTATTAAACACCAAATCGTGATAAAGTAAGACGATGAATTTACTAGCGTCAGTAGAGATTCGTTTTTATTTTTTTATTTTTTATTTTTTCCTCCACCTCACAGTACCGAGCATGGTGGGTGAGCTGTTAACGCTCTGGCCTCGCATTCTGGAGGACGCCGGTTCGAACCTCAGTCCGGGCATCTATTTTGGGTTTTCCATGGTTTCCACAAAATAACTCCAGGTGAATTCCACAAGTAAAAAAAAAAAAAAAAATCATCACCTCACAGTGTATTGTACGTCAAATGCGTTTTTTTTTTTTTCAAACCTCTTCAGATTTGAGTACTTGGAGACTAGTAGAGCAATCTGGTTCTATTACGCGTTACATATAAACACGCCAAAAAGTCCAATTACCTACTACGTTGCTAGAAAAGTGGTTAATATACATCAAACAAATACAGATAATTTTTGTATAAAACAATAAATAGAACATTATAAATAAAAAGCTACAATCCTTGTGCAAATAATTCCAGCTTTTAAGTTAAAAGATTTCATCATAGCTCTCTGTTTTTAAAATTAGAGCATTAACAAACAGAAAAAAAATCCTGCATTAAAATGAAAAATTGGTGTAAATTATTAAATCTGAAAAATTGCTAGAAATTGGATTTATTTCTATTAGATACTTACTTCGTACAAACAGGTCAAGTATTAAAACATTTCGTTGTTCAGCTCTTGGATGCTATTCTTCATTTGATATTTTTTGACAGCAAAGTTTCTTTTTTTTTATTGAAAATAAATTTTAGACTATTAATTAAGATCACTTATAATTTGTTCTCTATACATCCCGCTTTCGGTAACATACTCTGCTGCTGGCTGTATTACTCTTGGTGAGACCAAATAGGCTGATGTAGAAACGTTGACTGTGACTAAAAACAATGATCTGGAAGAACTCAAAGCAGGTCACGTTAATTGAACTCACTCCAGCCTTACCTCTGTGTCGGACATGCACGAGTTCTAGTACGGTAGGAACGGTAGGACCTGGCTTTATGTAGGACACGGTTTTCGATCACCCAAACTTCGTTTTTTCCATGATTTCCCGAGATCACTCCAAGATTCCTTCCAGTTGGTCTGTACGAAATTAAATGTCCCAATTAATATTCTATAAACAGTTTCAGTTTCCTGCGTCATACATCTGCTACCATCACCTGATGCATGTAAACAGTTCTTGGTTGGGAATTTATTGTATTCGTGTTGCCCTTTAATCCCTACTTTCACATTTTTGAAAATAGAAGTATGTAGTCCACATTAAACTGATGTAGTTAAGGACTGCTTCTGATAGAGACAACAAAATAATATGGTCAGTTCCGTTGATAGAGACAGATTTACCTTCTGTTGCAAAGGTCGTTTCATAAACGAGAACCATGATGGAATTGTGGAAATTGTTATTACATTTCACCTTTCTCTCGGTTATTATCCACTAATATGATAGGAAGCTACAGATACCTACATGGCGGTAGCATCGCGGAAGAAACGTATAAATGTGTCGTGCTTACATTTACACTATTGTGAATCGTGTGAAGGGTTTTCTGCCGTTATTGTGATCGCATGACGTGAATTGACTTATTTGGAACGCGGAATGATAGTGCTGCAAGACGCATGGAGTATTTCATTCCGTAAATTGTAAGTGTTAGTGTCTGAATTGAAATAAAATCAGTTCAGAACTACATAGAATGCTCATTTTCTTATGATTGGCTTAGTTTGAAATCAACTGAACGGAATTTGATGATGATTTTTAAACCTTATATTAGATAATTAGAGGTACGTCTCATCAATCTACTCGTACGTCATCTAGCGATGGAGCATGATATGAAAATCTTATCTGAATATCAAATTCTTTTATCTACATTCGGGCACAGCTTATAAAATTCTGAACATATTTTGGGAGGATTTTTTCCGTTTGGAAGTTTGGTGAAATTTGATGTGTATTTAATTACAATTCTCTTCTTGGAAACCAGACAAAAATAAAATCTCAACAAGACAATAGCTGAGAGATAGGACGTTTTCTTATCGCCATTTATCGTAATTATTTTATTTGTACTGTGCATGCAGTCCATTTTCACCATAAATAGAAGTAGTGTAGCGAAGCAGTTAAGATAGTCAATCATTTTAATCACTGTTTACATTGGTATTAACAGGACTGATATCTGAGCATTTCGGCTTCCCTTGTCAAGAATTTTGCGCCTAATTTTTGGTTTTAGAAGATTGTTTGGATCGATCAGGAAGTCTGGCAAGTCTCTGTAATCGGGAATTTTATAAGTTTTGTCGTTACATCTTGTTTGATAGTAATAATTTCATGTGACGTTGAAGTTCTAATGAAAGAGCATGTTATCGGTCGCGCAATACACCGTAAAAACTACTAGGTAAATGTGATCTACAATTTAAAGTGGAATCTGAACCACGAAGCGTTGCTTGGATTAAAGAGTAACCATTTTTCCGGTAAACAAGCTATATTCGACTGGACAGATTCACAGATGATGTTGTGTAGGTGCCTCGGCCTTGGGAAACAATGTCACCCCACGTAAAGAGATTAACGCAGCGTTGTTTTGTGCGAGCGAAGACGCCGCCCTCGGCGGGCGTTAGCATCGCAGTCACGTGAGCACTCTGGCCGCTTGTCACGTGGCTTTACGGGAGCACGCGCAGGTAGAACACTCAACCAGCTCCAAGTTCATCAGCATCCGATTCTCTAAACACACCCACCCAGTGGCGTGGTAGGGTAACCGCTAAATCTTTGATTCAGATTTTTCAGGCAACATACTCTTTCCGTTGCTGACGAAATAACAGTATTATTAACTTCGAAATTTAATTTAGAAAAAAGTAATGAATTATCAAGAGTAATTTATAATTCTACCTTAACATTCAATACAGAAATGAATTCAGCAACGAGAAATGTAAAATGCAAGTAAGTATGCAAGATAGATAATTATCGATTCCTTCTAACAACTCTTAACTTGCGGTGCATAAGTACTTTCAAAAGATCGCCTTAAAGCATTACTACATGGTTCAATACTTGTATGAAAATTACTCGCCATTCAAACTAAGTAGTTCATTGTAACTAAAACATGGGACTGGTGAATTACATAACAGAGCTTAATTGGGTATTCGCCTGTCTAAATACAATGTAAAATCATTCAAAAAATAAAATTACCATAAACATGCTTGAAATATTCCGCAGAGACGACAAACAGTACAACGAAAAGAAAGTAGTATGGTATGTATGGAGATATTTTCAAGGAGAATTGTATAGTGATAGAAAAAAGAAGTGAGAAGATGACAGGCGTGGATGATAGGATTCAAATCTGATACGAAATGTAATGGCAACGTATCGCTTCATGGAGGAATGCTGTTAACTAGATGAAACTTCGGGAGACAAAATATGCAAGGAACACTCTTCCCAGAATAACAAACTTTTTCCTATGATATGATTAATGTAGCTTCTTAAAACATCCATTTTAAAAACCCTTTCCTGACGGGTTGCTTGAGCATATCATGTCTTTGTAGCCAATCTACACTGATGTCTCTAACATTGGGATTATAGTAGGCTCTAAATTCCATAAGATAGCTACAGCTATCACGGTGAAATAGGTTGATATTCTCTAGGACTTAGAATGTTCGATGAATGTCAAGTCCAAAATAACTGTCGTGCTGTCAAACTTCTAAAGTACTACGGAATATCTCCACCACCTCACAAGCAATGTGTGGAATGGTGAACTAGTATTTATGATCTTCCAAACTATGACCGAGATACAAGAAATGGACAAAAGCTTTAGCACACAGGCAGGCGTAATAGGAATTCCCGTCCGGGCATCCAGATTTGGGTTTTCCATGGTTTCCCAAATCACACCAGGCAAATGCAGAGATGCTTCCTTCAAAACGCCATGGCCGAATTCCTTCCCATTCCTTGACCCCCCCCCATCCTTTCCCGTCTCTAAAGACCTCGCTGTTAGTGAGACGTTAAGCAGATAAAAAAAATAGGAATTGAGATAGCAGATGAGCTGACGCAGGTAACAGGTGTCGGGGTCTGAGCTAACCCATTACTGAAGAAGATTGAATCGTTCCTCAGCCTCAGGATAAAAGCCCAATGGCACTGGAACAAACTGTGGAAGGGTGTGTCCAAGAGGACAATTTACATGGCACAACGGTTTAAACAACGTCCATATCAAGAACAATCATCACTGTAGAAAGAAGTAGTGAATCAAACACTCCATCCTGTAACTGTAGTCAAGTACACGTCAACCAAATTCTGTTTTTTGCCTCCAAGGAAAGACGGCAGCAATTGACGCAACTATCTGAAATTTTTGCTGATGAAACGGCAGTTACCACTTTGGTTCAGATATCTTTTGTTGTTTTGATTAATGGACTGGTATTCAGTCTTTAAAGAAAACAATATTAATATTTAGTATTATACTTCTTTTACCTTAGTTAGTTGTTTTTCTTGAGTAAAATTTACTCAACTTCAAGGAAATCAGCTGTGATTCATATAAATAAATACCCACCTTGCTTTAGTATAGATTTGATTGTTTGGGGTCGCGGAGACCAAATGCCAAAAGCAAATAAACTTTATCTAAATGGATTTTGTTTTCCAATCATCGAAAGTTTATACTATTTGCATTTAGTATGTAACGCAACTATAGGAAAAATGGTTTATTCTGTTATGTGATATGCGTTTAACTGGTGCCGTATGATATTAGATACAAATGTCGTTGTAGCGTCTCCTAGTGAATCGGAGACATTGTAACAGTAATACGGAATTAAGTTTCGGTTTATGTTCTTTTTAAAGTAGTAGATTCTGTATTTTTATAAAAAGTATACCTTTTCTTTATTATTTACATTTCATTCTTCCCAGCTGAAGGCTGGGAGGTGGGCTGCTGGAGATTCTCGGCGACCTTTTTCAGCCGACTAAACTACGGGGACGGAAGCGGGATGGAAATCGGCCGTGGTCTTGTAGGGAGCCATCCCAGCAATCGCCTTGAGTGACTGGGGAAAACCACGGGAAACCCCTGTCTGGATGGTAGGATGGGATTTGACCCCCGTCCTCCCGAATGTCAGGAAGTTGTGAGAAATTCGCACAACTCCAGACTCGGTCAATACATAAAAATGCAATTGCAATTGCACAGTATTATAGAATAATCTGGTCCTGTGAAAATATATTGTACGTAAGAGCTCCACTGAGAACGTCTCTCCAGCGTTCATCAACTACATTCTTGAAGATAAATATTGGTTAGAGATATTAACGCTTGGAGTTATGATTCAATGCTTCAATATATTCTACAAAATCACTTGCATTAAAAATTCAGTGTCATAGGAATTATTCTTTACTCCACGGTTATTGGTTTTGTCAGTTTATCTTGTACTACGTCTACTCAGTCACATTAGTTAATGTCTTTGGAAAAATATTAAATTTGTCAAACACAGCTCATAGAAATTGACTAAGTGCCTCAGCAACCTGGGTAGTATTTCATTCGGTGAGCGGAAGAAGATAAATTGACATTTGAAAACTTACTTATATACGATCGTTAGAGGGTTATTTTTATATATATATATATATATAAAATTCCACTGAAATGAACTTTAAGGTAATTAATTAAATTTTTGATTGGTGTGTTGAAATTTTTCTTACCCCAGAGTGGATTAGTTTAATCCACCATTTCGCTGTCACCTGCCGTCCGGTGCTGACGTGCTAGCAGCAGATTCCGTGTATTCGGACATCGCTGAAGCGATCAACTTCAGTGTCCAGTGTGATAGTTTGTGTGTGTAACTGAAAAACCATCATCTCACCGCATAGAGGTGAACCTTGCAGTAAAATGTAAGAAATGGCTTCCACCGCTATAATAAGAAAAAACACAGTAAAATTCACTGATGATCGACCCTTCGTAACGCCAACGGCTAACAAGATACAGTCGATAAAGTAAAACTAATCGACAAAGAAATACTGGAAATACAATTAGACTCTTTCCAAAACTGTATATTCGTTAAAATGGAAAGAGAGGAATATTGCGTTAGGGGACGTGTCAGAAATCACAGAAGGTAAATGGGGAGCAATATCCGTTTTAAGAAAATAAATGGAGTGTGGTTAGTAAAAATAGAAATAACAAAGCACATACGACCATATATTAACGTTTGCGGATTCAGAGCACTGGTGGTATACGACGGTCAGCCCCGAACCTGTGCTCTACGTAATTCAATAGAACATATTAGAGCGAACTGCCCTCCGACTGCCTGCCGACAATACTACCGCTAACATACGTCAAGCGATCAGAAAAATGAAGAATTCTCATTGGAAAATCAAAAGAAATCTCCACCATTAACGTTTGCAGCCCTCATATTGAAATAAGGAGAGAAACGAGGGTACAAAAAATTGATAACACAAGGACCACCGAAGAAACCAGGTGCGACGATGAACGCAAAACCCAGAACAACATGGACGAAAATTTCCCAATAACTTGAGGCTCGAATCCTCCAGCTACACTAGTCTTAGTGATCACAGAAGGATATGTTAGGGCAGGACACTTTCTTTTTTGCTTATGTCCTTACTCCTCGTTGACGTCGAAATCATTGTAGACGAGAAAGGACTGGGGGCAAGTAACGGGAAAGAATTCAGTCATTCGCCCAGGGCAGTTGTAAGAAACTGTCCATTTTATGATTCCTGGATTTGCCTCGGGTGGATATTACTCACCACAGAATCTATGGAATATTATCATGCAGTTTCTGCTACTTAATTGGTCTGTATGATTCAACCAACATACAATAAACTTTTCTATATATTTCACTCATCATTTGCTTCACAAATTACAATTTCAACAAATCATTAAAAAATCAATATTCTCTCTTATTATCTCGATTAATATCACAATTACTGTTCGAGCGAGGAACACCAATTCATGCCTCCGCTCGCCATCATTTCTATCCCTGGACTGACCAAAGAATACTCTCACTCTGCTCACAGATTACTTCAATGATAATTACATACAAACTGTTTCGATATGCTAAATACAATCATTTGCAATGCTTCTCATCAAACTTAAATCAACAGCACAATGTTAAATATAGAACACAAACAACAATGGAAAAAAAAAGGAATACTAAAACAATAAATTTTAGGTGTGAGGGGACTGTTTCCTAACACAGTGGTGACCAACCCGCGGGTCGCGTGCTGCCCGCCTTGAACTTTTTTTCCGGCCCACGAGATACATCACACTTTAACAAAAAATATTTATTTTATAATGGCCAAAGTAGTGAAAACCAATGTATTAAAAAATAAATTGTATGTGCATCCTCATATTCAAAAAATTAACTGTCGAAATTATGAGAAAAAATAAAGATTGATTTTAAAATTATACTCTTGCGAATATATGACAGATGTTGCCTGTTTTAATTATGAATTTACAATTATGAGTTTGCAGAATAATCCTCTTATATAAAACGCGTTGTCTGGAGGCTGCGCGCACCTGGATAGCGATTGGCTCAGAAGGGTCACGTGCCAGCCGTCACTCGAGAAACAACAGCCACCATAAAGTCACAATCGTTCCTTCATGTTGACTTTTTGTTTATTTACAACAACTAGATCCAGAAATTCATGTAAGGAGAAGAGTATTCGATGTTTACGCTATATTATCTCTATTAGTTATAAGAACTAGGTTAATGTATATCCTAACAATTATTTTGGCAGAAGATAAGAAACAATGAAGTTTATTAAAAACTCAGAGAAAGTTTAAACGAAACGTACGAAATCGCGAAATGTATCGGTCAAATAAATAAGTTATCCGTTTTCGAAATTATAGTCTCCATCATTTAAAGTAAAATTCATGTATTTAAAACAAAAATCATAGCCAAATACACTGACAATCTAACCGAAGTAAGGGACTCATATCACGAAAAATATCATTAAAAACGATTCTTATTCATTTTTCCTTAAAAGATTTTCCAGAATAAATTTCTACTACCATCATAGAATATACCCTTAGTTATTGATACACGTGTTAGCAATTAAATGAGATCTAATTTTACCTTTTTATGTAGATTTAATCATCAAACATATGGCTATATATACGCGACGTGAAACCATGGAGGTAGGAAAAGAGAGGAGACAAGGAATCGTTAAAACTGTGAAGCCTCATGTAAACTCTGGAGCCGACTGCGCATGCACGGCGGTTATATTGGTATGTGCAAAACATTGGTCCCTTACTTGGTCTCGTCTCTTTTCTTTGCTCCATGTGTTAATCGCAATTCAACAACGTTATTCTTTCCGCAAAATAGCGGCCAGAGATATTAGAAATAAACATTATGTACACAGTTAAATACTTATGCAACTGCTATGAAATTAATTGCCATAATACAGTCATAAAGTTTGCTTTCGTAGCATTTTATTCTTTAAAAAATGAAGAAAACATTTCAGCTGAAAAAACTTGGAACTACGAGTAATTTTTAGTAACATGTCGTTAATGAAACTAACATTTATGACACTTTAATTTCTCATATTTTCTGCTAAAAAGTAACTGCGTTCCGGGATAAAACGTAATAGTCTGTTGTGGAAGTAACTGCACAAACATACGAAGAGCAGGGATGAAAAGAAATTAATGCGAGGCAATCACACGTTACGAAGTTACAATTGGTACGTTCGTCTAAATTTTCATATTGCTTTTTGTTTATTTACGACAACTAGATGCAGAAATTCATGTGAGGAGAAAGATATTCAATATTCACGTTATATTATCTGTATCAATTATAAGAACTAGGTTCAAACATAACCTAAGATATTGTTTTGGCGAGAGATAAGAAACAATGAAGTTTATTAACATCTCAGGGAAATTTTACACGAAATGTATGAATCGCCAAATATATCGCTCAAATAAATACGTTTTTAATATTACACTTTCCGTCATTTAAAGTAAAATACATTTATTTAATTAAATTATAGTCAAATATTCCGATAATCTAACCACAGTATTGTACTCATATCACGAAAATATCATTTAAAATGATGGTTACTCGTTTTTCCTTACAAGCTTTTCCAGAATAAATTCCTACTGCCACCATAGGTGATGCCCGTTGTTATTAATACGAAGATAATAGAAGCTACTATTTTCGAATGCAATATTAGTGGATGTTGTGTTTAAGTTGACCAGAAACGCAACTGACACATTTGTTACAGCATAATTCACTCTAAAATCGGTTTTACAAACCATTTAAACTGCTTTCATAAGCGCCATGTTACTGAAGGTTTAAATTAATGCGGGTGGAAGTACTTCCATATTTATCGTCCTGAATTGTGCCTGGACCAGCAATAAAACTGATATTATATGGATAGCAAACGTTTTTGGGATTCCTAATTTGTTTTTAATTTTATTGGTTTTATACTTCCGTCGTCATTAATTCAGTAGTATTTACTACTGTGTTGTTAAGTGAACTGTAAATGAAATACGTAGAACTTTACAAAATCAAGGCCATTAGCATTATGTAATAACAATTCGGTGTAATTAAGCAACTGCAACGAATGAATTGCCAGAATGTTGTGTTCTAACCGTCATTTTTGACGGGCTCGTTGAGGGTAGATTTCTGCGTAGGGTTACCAGATGTCCTCTTTTACCCGGACATGTCCTCTTTTTTGGACCGTAAAAATGGTCCGGGCGGGTTTTGAGAAAAATCAAGGAATGTCCTCTTTTTTTTAGTTCCGTTTTACTACTGCCTGAACTTGAAAGTGTGGGAATAAAACTCTCCCATCTGTCAAAATGGTAAACCCTAAAGAATTTAACCTTTATGCCAACAATGTGATATTTTATCTACACTTTTCCTTTTTCTGTCTCGGCACTGTGTCAAGATATAGTTACGATTTCTGAGCAATAGGTGGCGAGGCAATTATCGTGAAATACGAGCTGCGGGGCGGCCGGTGAAGAACATTATGTACGCAACAATGCAAAGTACTTCGGTAGTCAGCTCGGCTTCTAGAATCATTGTTTTCAACTGCTTTACTGTTAGTTGCGTTTTGGTTGTTGTGAAGTGAAGCAGTTTTACTGTTCAAGTGAAATCATGCCAAAACGCAAATGTGTCTTCAGTGACGAATTACAAAAACGATTTCCTGACTTCAGACCGGGAAGAATTAGCTCAGAGGCAGAATGTCTTATCTGCCGATCAGGAACATTTGTTTCAGTTGCTAATAAAGGTAAGATTTATAACCATGGTACCGATTTTACGTAAATATCGTATGACACTGGAAATTTGCATGTAATAGCTCAGATTTTCTTACACTGAATAACGTATAACAAGCACAATTATTAATTTGCAGGGCGGCTAGACCTAGACGCTCACAAAAACACTGAAAAACACAAAACGCGGATACGTACTGCAGCATCTTCATCCAAAGTTGACGATTTTTTTGCAGAAAAGGATTCCAAAATTAATGATCTGGTCCATGCAGCTGAAGGCACCCTATCTTTTCACACAGTCAAGCATCATCAAAGTTTTAAATCAATGGACTGTACTGGAAAACTGCAGAAAGTGTTATTTACAGACTCAAATATAGCGAAACAAATGTTATGTGCTCGCACTAAAACAGAAGCCATTATTAATTCTGTATTGTCACCTCATTCTGTTAATGCTTCTATCGACGCTTTGGAGTGTATTTCATGTTTTGGTGTTGCAACAGACGGCAGTAACCATGGTTCTGTGAAACTGTTTCCAATTCTAATTCAATACTATGACTTTAAATCTGGGGTAATTCAAACAAAAGTGATAGAACTTAAAAGTAGTCCAAATGAAAAATCTGAAACGAATGCATCTTACATATGTGATACTCTTAGAAGTAGAGGTATTAATAATAAATGTGTTGCTTTTTCTGGGGACAATACAAATACAAATTTTGGTGGAATTAGTGGACTTGGTAAGAGGTCGGGAAATAATGTTTTCGCCCATCTGAAAAACAATTTAAATGATAGATTAGTAGGATTAGGCTGCCCTGCTCATGTTTTACATAACTGCATTCAACATGGTATTGATGCAGGACTCACATTAGATGATGATTCCATAGTATTAAAAATATTAAATTATTTTTCTGTGTACACAGTACGTACTGAAAGTCTTAAGGACTTTTGTGATTTTGTAGATGTAGAATATAGGGAAATATTGTGTCATTCTAAGAGTAGGTGGCTGTCCCTTTTTCCTTGCGTTACGAGACTAATTGAGATGTATCCAGCACTGAAATCATATTTCAGTTCTCAGGATGAAATTCCAATTCTGATTAAAATGTTTTTCCAAAATGAGCTTAGTGAAGCACGATTATGGTTTGTTCATTCTCTTATGCCATTATTTCAACATAATATTTTGGCCCTAGAAAAAGAGAAAAATTCTCTGGTAGAAATGATACATATTCTTGAGGGTGTGTTGAATGCTCTTCAGGAAAGAAAAATCCAGAATTTCAAATCTTTAAAACTAAAAGAAATTTGAGAAAAAAACGGGATGAAGGTTATGGTTCTAAATGTGATATGCTAGAAGGAGAAATAGCACATGTTTATGATGCAACAATTACGTATCTTAAGAAATGGTTGGTTCAGTATCAAGAGTTTTTGGTACTATTTAAATGGATGGGTCTGAAGAATTCTCCAAATTGGGGAGATGTGGAACAAACAATTCTGTACCTAAATGAAAAACTTAATATTAAAATAGATGATGTAAAGTGCTTTGATCAGTTTTGCAACTTTCAGAAATTTTTGACAAACCAGGCTAACGTTAATACAGATCAGTTGTCAAATGATATCTGGTGTAAATATTTCCGAGAGTCAAAGAATGGTGCTTGTTTCTCAGAACTACTAAAAATTGCGGAGTTTTTCTTTGCTATTCCCAACCACAATGCTAGTGTAGAAAGGATTTTTTCATTAGCAAACAGTCAGTGGACCAAAGGTAGAAATAGACTCAGTGTTGAGTCTGTTAATGGAATTATAAGTGTGCAATATAATTATAAGGATTTATCTTGTGTACAGTTTTATAATTATTTGTTGGAAAATAAGAAATTACTCTCAGAAATTGGTTCATCAAAGAAATATCTGAGTACTTCAGGGAATAATGATGAATATGAGAAATGTACTAATGATGATTTTTTGTAGTTTATATTAAAATGTGCCACAAATTGTTGTAACGTTGCATGATTTAATAAAATGAAGTAATATACTACCTATTGTAGACGTTTCATTTGAAAAAAGTATAGTGAATTATGCATATCTTAAATATTTTTATTTATTAAGTGTGTAGTTATAATTTATCTTAATGCAACATCCGTAAAAGTTGAGAAACCCACAACACTTTTGCAGAATTTAGTATTAATCTAGAAATGTCCTCTTTTTTGAAGACCATCATCTGGTAACCCTATTTCTGCGGTAATAAAAAAGAAAAAATGTTGGCTGCTTACCGCAGTGGAAGAATGTCAGATGAAGATGAGGCTCTTGGGAAGAAATTAAATTCATACACAGATTTCAGAGGTGAGAATATAATGATCATTATTTGCGATTTAAACTTAACTTAACTTACTCCTCAACCCGAAGGTTGGTTGGATCCTCCCGAAGGAGGCATAGTAAGCCATTGTGTCACAGGTAGGACGGCCAGTTCCTTTCCTCTGGGACCTACAGTTTAACGTGGAATCCGAACCACGGAACGTTCTGGCATAGCTCATATGATTAAACACAACTCTCAAAATTCCTGCGCCTGCCGGGATTCGTGCCCAGGGCAGGAGTAGCGAACGTTTTGAAAGCAAGTGCCTTAGCCACTGAGCTACCAGGTGTAAAATGGGTAGGAAATAAGTTTAATAGCACAAGGGAACAGAGATTTGCAAATACCCTAATAAGGGAAGGAGGATTTACACAGGTGGTAGAGCAGAACACTAGGGGACAAAATATTTTCCATATATTCCTAATAAGTCCCGATGATAACCTTGTGGGGTGTCGAGTAACTGAAGAAATAAGTGATCAGGAAGCAGTTCTGATGTATATTAGAGGATTCAGGAAACCGGCAGCCCAAATTGAAGGGGGAAATAGGTACAATTATAAAAAAGCAGAGATTTTGAGCTTAAATAAATATTTCAGAAAATGTTTCAGCAAATGGAAGGAATGCACAAGTACAGTAGGGACAAGATGGGAAGAATTTAAGGAGATAATAACAAAGGAGAAGAAAAAATTAATTAATATTCAGATTTTCCTTGTAATATTCATTTATCTAAATTGTAAATATTATAAATATTAGGGTTAATTCATAGGTGTATTAAAACCGGGCTGCCAGATTTTTTATTATATGATTTAATTTCTGTGCAAAACTTGCCATTCAGAAAATATTAAATGTGGGAAGTTGGAACTGCAGTTTTGAACGTTCAGAGAACGGGACAATGCCCAGTGTCGGCGACAGGCTGACGCCTCCGCTCACAAAGGGGTGGCGCGCGGCAACCGTTACCTGCCGAGTGTACTGTACTGACCTCACTCCTCCCCAATGCCTTGACAAGGTCAAGCAAAATGTGCGGGAACGGGTAGCAAATGTTAGCGACGACACAAAGCACGTGATAATGGACATATATCGATGCACCAATCGTGAACGGATACAGGGGTTCACAGTTGTTAATTCAAGGCTTCTGTTCCATGTGCGGGGAGAGGAAAGCTGGCTTTGCCACGACAAGAGGACACGACGCCATATTCGACTTCACTTGCTGCCGAGACGAGCTACAGTGCGGACGTGTCACCCGACACGCCCTTAGCCATTGATCAGTGACTGTGTCTGGTCGCATAGTCTGGCTCAGATGGGCTGGAAGCTGAGCGGTCCACCTGCCAGAGATTTTAAGCTGATGTGCTAGTGCGGACATATCCGCAAATCCGGCATTCGTTGGAGCTGTGGCACAGAGCGAGTCACACCTCGTCGAGAAGATGCGATTACGGTAAAGTACCTACGTATAGGTCCACAGTTCCATTAGGTTTTAACGAGGCTTGCTAACCCGTAAACGGCTCCTGAGATAAGACTCTGCTCCAATCATAACAATTACTGAGTTATCCAACGTTTCATATTCTTAACTTCAAATTCGAAGCATCTTGCTCATTGTTTTAAATTCAAACGATGCTTTTAACTTTAAACGGCGCCCCTGGGATTCTTTTGTAAATGTTAACTTTAAGTTGTTGGCCTGTGTTGTCACTTTAAAACATGTTGACTTTGCAAAATCATTGAGGTATCTAAATCAGTTTTATGTTTGCTTTTATCCGGCGGATTGTAAATATCGGGTATTGCTTGTTTGTTGTCTTTGGATTATGTTTAACGTAACGTTAACTATACCTGGCCTTGTATAAGCCAGAAGAGTAAATAAATTGAGTATAATTTTGTGTGAAACTAACTTCTTGTAGAAATCATGTTCTAGTTCACCATTTAACCAAATAACCAACTTATTGGATGTCATACATATTATTAATAATTATATTTCATCAACGTTTTGGCTCTCCCCTCCCTAACCGGCGGTCCAATACACACCTTATCTTGAAATACTATTTAAATTGAGTCTGGATACGTGCTACTTACCATAGGACTGGAAAAGTGCGATAGTATTGCCGGTACATAAAGGAGGGGTGATAAATAGAGTCTCAAAATGACAGGCCGATCAGTTTGACATCAGTGGTAGGTAAATTAAAGGGAAATATATGAGAGGAGCGTAAGTGGTTTTCAAGTAGGCAACATGGTTTTTGAGAAGGTTATTCATGCGAATCTCAGCTGGTGGGATATATGAAAGATATTGCAGATGAAATGGACAAGGGAGGCCAAATTGATGGTGTAGCACTAGATTCTTCAAAGGCTTTTGACAGAGTGATCTATAAAATGGTAGTAAATAAGGTAATAACTATTGGAGTGGACGCGAAAGTGAGTTATTTGGTAGAAAAATGTTTAAAAGATAGAAAACAGAAAGTTAGGGTAGGAAATGCAGTATCAAAAGAAGTGGAAGTAAAAATGGGAATGCCAGAGGGTAGCGTATTGGGACCATTGCTATTCATTATTATAATGAATAATTGTGTTGATTGTTTACTATCAGAAATTAGATTGTTTGCAGATGACATAATGCTATATACAAGGATCGAATCGGTAGAGGACTGTAAACAGCAACAGGGTGATCTGGACAGGATATCTAGTTGTGTTGGTAAACATAGAATGAAGATAAATGCAAAGAAGGGTCAGCTTATTAGATACACAAATAAAAATCTAAAGGTTGATGATGATTATAATGTGGGGAAAGAACTGCTTGTTGAAGACTTGAAATGCAAATATCTTGACATTACATTTGATAACAAGCTTAACTGGGCAGGACACATTGATCAGGTAGTAGGAAAATGTATCAAAATTTTGTACTTTTTGGAGAGAGTGATGGGGGGTGGGGGGTACGAGAGAAGTAAAGTAATTGGGTTACAAAACGTAGGTAAGACCATTGTTTGAATATGGTAGTGTAGAATGGGAGCCACATTTTTAGTATCAAGTACAGGATTTGGAGAGGGTGCAAAAATGGCTGCTAGATTTGTTTCTGGAAATTACAGCAGAATGCAATCAGTAACAGAAATGATAAAGGAGCTGAAATGGGATTCATTGGAAGACAGAAGGAGGGTGAAGAGGGTCGTGGGAGTCTACAAAACGTATATTGGTGATGAGGCATGGAAACGTATTGGTGTAAGAATTAAAAAGTAGTGCATGGAAGGGAAAGGATGACCATAACCACAAGCTGGCACTCGATTTCAGCCACAAGGGTATAGGAAGATTCTCTTTTTTGGGTAAAGGTATCCGGGATTGGAATAAGTTACAAAGAGAAATGATGAATAATTGACCAGAAACGTTGAAAGAATTTAAAGCTAAAGTTTAGAAAGGGCAAGATGGGTGCAGGATAGGGAGAACATGGATTAAATATTAATATTAGTTAAAGTATATTCTGGAACTCATGATGGTCGCTCGTCTTAGAACATCTAATATAACAGATTCTATGTTTCACTGTTAAGTTACCTCAGTGACCATCCTTAGATTCGTGACGTTCATTGTTGATAACAGAGCATAGCGGACTCTCGGTTTCAAGTGAAAATTTGCTCTTTGGTTTCGTTTTGTGTGCTGTGATTGCAGGATAATTATTTTAATATACCTGTTCTTCAACAGCATATTTAAAATAACAACAGTCAGGTAATAACTCCTATTAAATTAAGAACGACTTTTAATTTAAGAATTAAAACTAGATATGTTTAATATCTCTCTTATTTTCGGTATAACTGCAAAGAAAAGAAGAATAGTGGACGAAAATAGAAAGTATAGGGAGGAATGAGAAGAAAATTACTTCTTCATAGATCCAAATACAAAATTATTGTGTTTAATTTGCCGAGACGTCGTTGCTGTATTGAAGGAATGTAATGTTAAGAGGCATTACGAAACAAAACATAAAGATTATTTGAAGTTCGACAAAGAAGTGAAACAATCGAAGCTCAAGGAGTATAAGACGCAATTAATGGCTCAACTAAAAAATATTTGGTGCAGCATTACAGCAACCTTCCAATATTTTTAAGACAAGCTATTCTGTTTCATTTTTGATTTAAAAAAAAAAAAAAATGTTGTAATGGTGAATTTGTGAAACGATGTTTGGAAGCTACTGTCAGGGATATTTTTCCTGATGAAAGTAAACTGTATTCGAACCTTAATCTATCTCGGTAAACAGTATGTCGTCGATATTTCATATGAAATTATCTTAGAACTCCGCGAAAGAATTCCAGAATTAGAGATTTCTAATATTTTTCCTTGGCATTTGGCGAAAGCACAGACATTTCAGTTTAGCTTGTGTTCCTTCGTGGAGTAAATGAATCACTTCAAGTAACTGAAGAAATGTAAAATTTGATAAGTTTAAAAGGTACAACAACTGGAGAAGATATTTTCCATGCCGATGAAATCTGTTTATATGAAAACAACTTGGATTTGGAAATACATTCTGGAATATCAACTGATGGAATACCTGCTATTGATAGGTAAAGAAAAGGAATCTGTAAAATTACTAATCGATAAAATAGAAACCAACAGCAAAACTAATAACCGCTCCAAATGAGAAGGATTTAATTATTTTCCACTATTTGATTCGCCAGTGAAACATTTGCCCAAGTATAATCGATGGATCATGTTATTCAAGTAGTTACAAAAATAGTAAATTACATTCGATCACATGCACCGCCGCATCGACAATTTAGGGAGTTCCTGAAAGAATTAAAATCTGAATATAGTGACGTTGTATACTTCAGTCAAGTCAGATGGTTAAGTCGCGGAAGATGTTTATAGCAGTTTTATCAGTTACGAGAAAAATTTGACTTGATTATGAATGAGGAACAAAGACCTGTGTCATAATTAAGAAATAATGAGTGGTTATTCGATTTATGCTTTTTAGTGGATATTGTCGAAAAACTCAATCATAATACATCATTGCAAGGAAAAGATAACCTTATAATCGATACATTTATCACATCAAAGCATTTCAGAAGAAATTGTTATTTGAATCGCAATTAAAAAATAATAACTCTCACCACTTCCCATCGTTGAAAGAATTTAATAAATCAGAATATATCAATTACACCATATATGCAAAAGAAATAAGAAAACTTACAACTGCTTTTGAAAGCCGATTCAGTAATTTAGCTAGACAAATATAACAATTTTTTAAAAATATATTCATCTTCCCTTCATATTGAAATCGAGTCGGCCCAGAATATCTCCAAGTGGAACTGGTTGACTTCGAGTGCAATATTAAATTAAAACACATTTCTGAAACATCAGAATCAAAAACAGATTTTTAAAAGAGCTATACGTCAAAAAACAGAATTTTTTCAATTTGACAAGTCTTTCGCAAAAAGTTATTAGCGCATTTGGTCCAACTTACTCCTGCCAATATTTTCCAAAATGAAATTGACCAGCACAAAACACTCTCAAACATATGGGACCTGCAACACCAATTACGATGTGCAAATACCAGAACTGAGATGGATTTGTAAAAGCTAATTGAAAGAGTAGAGAAACAAATGTCGCACTAATAAAATAATCATTTTTCTAATGATTTCATTTATATTTATATATTTTTTATATTTCATTTTTAGTGTTATATATTTCTTTACAATGAGCATTTGGTATCATTATTATTACATTATCGATGTTTAAATGTAAGAATAATAGTAAACACAATAATAAAAACTCAATATGTTTAAATTTTTCACTCCAAAGAAATGTCTTCAGTAGGTCTAAATCTAATACGGAGATATATAATTTCATATGCGGCCCGCGGAGTTATGATGCATTTCCAAAGTGGTCCGCAAGCTCATTTGGGTTGGCCACCCCTGACCGAGAGTGAGATGGGGAAACCGTGGAAAATCCAAATCTGTATTGCCGAACGCGGATTCAAACCCACGTTCTCCCGCATCCAGATCATTACTACTCACCAACCATCTCGGTGCAGGACACGTGTAGTCCAAAACTTAAAAATCAAATACATCTGGTATTGAATTCCAGGAATCAGCGGCTTCTTCCTTAGGCTAATTCAGGCTGATTGCAACAATATCCTTTAGTATGATCCGTTATGAAATATAAATAGTGCACTTTTGACTACGCTCATGCGAATTCTTTGCTCAACAGAGGTCCTTTGATACATCGTTCGTAGTGTAAGTTAAATTTCAACTTCAGCTGGAAAAATTACAATAAAATAACATAAATTTACCACTCTGGGCTTTCTACAAATTTCTGTTTTTTATTAATGCTTTTTTTGGGTTGATGTCAGCATACACTTTTCTATCGAAGTTCTTTCTAGGGACACGATCCGTTTATTTTTGGATGTCTGAACTCGTGTTCGCATGAATTAGCCTTCACTAACATGCTCCTCTGTTCAAATGCTCGCCACCATTATCACTTTACCGATAAAATGCCTCCAGACGTGTGCCCTGAACGATTTCATCTTAATATTAGCAAGGATTTTCCAATGTGCTTTCTAGGTTAGTAGGTGAACTGAATTGCTCAGATGAGACATCCGCAAGTTCGTGGATTCGATCCACGGCCTGACCCTGCATATTTCGATTTTCCACTATGTGCTTAAATCATTCACGACCACGCCATGATCGATTTCTTTCTTATCCGTAGCACACAATTCCCTCGCGGATCTAATGGTGTTGCCGTCAACCATTTAGAAAAGGATCTTTAGTGCCAAGGAAATGTCGCATTTGGGTGGTCATTATTTTCGGAACCAAACATTGATACTTAATAAGATCGTTAACTAAGAATATCAAAAATATTTTTCACTATTAGTTAACATTCTTTAAGCTGATATTGAGGAATGTCTATATAATGCGACAAAGAATGTTTGTTGTATCGGTTTGTTACACAAATATCATTCCGTTTAGGTTGTCAGGATCAAAACGAAAGTCATTTTTAAAAAATGATCACGTTGTATGTGTGGGCTACGAGTTCCCTGATCGTTTTTTATTTTTCAGATGGAAGCATTTTTAGAAAGGCTAATAAATCATTGCTTTGTGAGGCCAAAGATCAAAGTGAATACGAAATGATATTGATTTGTCGTTCCCCTTAACGGTGACATCGGTAAAAGTTTCCGGGTAAAGTGCTTTTCCCAAATACTTTAAAACATCTAAAGGCAGTTAAAATCCATATCTATAGAGATAATTGTATTTCATTTACAATTCCGTACAGAAAATATTTTCCATAACGTACTCAACCATTTCTTTCTGCTTTTTTGTGGCTCCAAAATAAAAATAAAACTAATTCACAAAAACAAAAGATACGTTCGCTTACTCGTTCGATTGAATATTCGAGAGTAGAAGATGGGTGTTGCAGACATTATTGTAATACTGTAGTGGTATTAATAAAAGAAGAACAGAACAAGGTCTAACGTATGTTTTATTTCTGATTGCTGTTATTCTTAGGAGTAACATTTAAGTCATCTCTAAAAGGCGGAGTTATTTATTTAGAGTTTCCAACCTTTCACTTTAGCACTACTACTCGCTTAGAACAATGTCTTTAGAAAACATCTGGGACGTCCAATAGTATTTTTTTCCAGGTAATGTCGTAGAGCTACCATAATTAATTTTAAATGTTCCACAAACGCTGGCTGGGAACATAAACCACTTAAACATCATAATTTTTCAGGCTTATTAATTTATTAATTAACACACACAAACACGCGCGCACATTACATATAGATATCAGAATCTTCATCTAAAGTAGGTAGAACTGCGGGACATAAACGATTAGATAAATGGTGGACAGGGATTAGGAGTTTCTTCGTTCTGAGTAACAATCACAAGGCCTTGGTAGTAAAAAAACCCAAATTTTACAAAATCGTAAACAAAAAATTATTTAAAGCTTTTCCATTGTACAGGGTCCGGCAATAAAACCTCCCGCATTTCACTTAGCCGGCGTGCGGGTTGTAGTGAGGATACTGATGTGGAGTGTGTTTTGTTTTAAAGAGGTGTACCTGCCATTTTCAGTGTGCGCCATGTCGTGGCTTGGTGAGCATCGTGCGTTTGTTGTGTACGAATTTATTCATAACAGTTGTTCTGAGATTTTCGGAGACGATTCGAACTTGGCCTACATGATCGTGTCCCGGATAGAAAAACTATTCAACTGTGGGTGTCAAACTTTAGAAAGACAGATTCAGCACTAAAAGAAAACCTACAGGCCGTCCTCGGACTGCAACAACGCCCGAAATTTTGGCGCGTGTGAGTGTGTCTATACAGCATTCACCAATCTTTGGGGACACTTAAAGGCTCTAGTGTACAAACATCGTCCCACCACACTGCAAGCACTTAAAGAGGTCATTACCCAAGAATTGGCAGCCATTCAAAGAGAAATGACACGAATATGTATGGAAAACTTTCGGGATAGACTTTGTCAACGTGTCAACAATGGAGGACGTCATTTAGCAGATATAATTTTTAAAATCAAATAATTAAAAATGGCAAAGTATGTATTTTTCATAAATAAAAGTAATTATTCTCTATCATATTTAGTTTTTATGTGACAACATATTAAAATGAGGGAGGTTTTATTGCCGGACCCTGTATAACTTTTGGTGTTCATATATTACAAACACAAATACTTTTCTTAATTCATTCACTAAATCGTATAGAATGATCAAAACTTTAGTAGTAAATTAAAACTATTGAGATAAAGAAAAATTGTGCGCAACCAGTCTTCTTTTTAATCGCGCTATTACTGCACGAAAGACATATGGTTTAGTTTGTAGATGTACACAAATGTGTCAGTAATTACTGGAATTATTGGCACGCCAGAAACACGAGAATACTCTATTCTACATGCTGATGGTAGTCAGTAGTTCCTCGGATACTATGAAATTATGAACTTCTACGTGTTGCCAGTTATTTACAAGCTATCTGAACGCTGTGGCGAATAATAACGAACGCATGAAGTAGTTGGCCGTCACGTGGGAGCCAAAGCTCAACGGGTCTCGCAGAAAGCTAAGTGATCCTTCAGGACAATCAAACAATTAAACTCAATTACTTGAATTAGAGCCACGGAAGTCCACCGTTCTTCATGTGGGCAGTTTGTCGTTAGTATTTCGTTTAACGCCTTTCGAATACGACTCTTGGTGCTGAATGTCTTCTGAAGTGTGAAATATTATACGCAATAATCTGAAAACTAGATTTTTTCAAACATATAATGAATTAATTATACCATTAAATAAGAATGATTTACAAAGTTCAGGTACTCCGAATATTTTTGTTCTCTGGTTGGTTGGACGGGTATTCCCAAATGCGAGTCCATCTTCCGAACATTATTAACTTTCTGTTGTCTTAACAATAAATGTGGGTAGTGCCTAAAGACTAATTTTTTTGTTACAGTTATGCAGTTGAGGCAACGAGATGATGTCCGGCGCTGACACGAGGTTAGTGGTTCTAGTTCTGGTAGTGAAAGAACTTTTCATCATGATGACTTTGCCGGCAGGGTTAGACAGGTGGCGGTGCACAATTCCAAATCAACGAATTGTGCACCAAAGTCGTTTGTTAAATCCTAAACCTGTCCGTAGATCATGCGGCACTGTTGACGCTGATCAATCTGTCTAATGGGGTCGTTAAGCTAGATGGCTCCTGGTGTCTTTCGGAAAAGTAGGCCTGAATGTTCCATAATTGGGTTCCACGCTCTCCATTCTTTCGTCTCTCGTCCATATTACAAACAACATTCTACACCGAATCCGCACACTGTCGCAGTCATCCTCACTTACGACACCACTTACTAACATTGTCACACTGAGGAAGGAAAGGGGAAACCACCCCAGTTCTTCATCGAGACATTCCCATGAAGGGATATTTGTAAATATGCCCCTTGGTAATCGCCTGGTCCCGGGCGCTGGAGAGGCGTCCATAGAAGAGGAAGTTCTTTTACATGAACATTTAGTGAAAAGGTGAACGATTAAAAGTCATGCATTCTAATTATACTCGAGTGTCTTGAGACCCTCGAGTGTGCAGCGCGCATTAAGGAACAACAACTCTGTATCCAGGAGAGACGTACAGTGTACATCGGGACCAGGGTCGAGTCCTGCTCTGCGCATGCAGGCAGTCCTCATTGTAGTTCTAGGCGAATGCTGGGACAGTTCTCCTACACATTTAACAAACAAAAAATACCGTATCATGCAGAAAGTTCACAGACAGATAGCAACACGAACATTCCTCCCTTCGGGCTAAATCCTCCAAACCAAACAAACCTGTTTCCAGCCATGACGAAGCTGCCAGCCTCTTCCCTCCCTCCCCATCCCAATTTCTTATGACTCACACTGAGAAGCTTCAGTATCCCAATATCTGGTGTTCATGTGGCCGCCAGAGGCCATAACGATAATAAAAAAATGTATTGAAGACAAACGGCAAGTGCCTCTGACGAACTGACTTGAGTATCGATTTTTTTCCTCATGCATCTGTTAACCTACAATATGATATACTTTTGCTTATAATTTAATGTATGTTTACACATATATATAACTTTTTGTTAAATGAACAAGAATCACGATATAACCTTTCAATCAAATCTTGCATTTTTAATTTTTACAGTGAAAAATATTACTGAGAAGTTTCATGTTGATGCAAGGGGTACTTAACAAATAATTGATTTCACCATATGTTATTGATTTATTTATTATGCAAACCTCTGGCATGAGTCCTAAACGAATTCAGTGTCATAACTCCTCCGAAACTATAGTTTCAGTCAAGCTCGATAGCAAAAGTGTTCTCTTGCTAATTTATAAAAGACATCGTATTTTTGCTATTCATTAGATTTAAAAAAAAAAGAACCAGAGTAGGCCTGGTCGGAAGGGGATTTTTGGCGTTTTGAAAGAATCATCACGGTATTAATTTGGAGTCAAGTTGAGTAAACAGAAATACGGTTGGCGTCCTTGAGAATACTAGGCTATAACGAAACCGTTCACCCACCAGCCTCCATAAGACTTCATCTTCGAGTTATGTTTTTTAATTCATATGCCCAATATTCTAAACAGTTCCTTCACTATATCACCGTATTTTTAGGAGAGGAAATATAAAATCATATATTGACAGCAATAAATTCATTAAAAGTTCATACAGGGTAACCGAAGCATTAGTGCACTTTTTTGATAGTTGCTTTATCAACAACGTTCACCTATAGAAAAGACAAAATTGTAAAATGTTTTTGAAAATCAGCATTATGTCATTGCTACACTCAAATAAACGTAACCGCAACTTACAGGTGATTGATAACTCAGTAACAACTATAATACATTAATTTTCTATTATAATAGATGTTATACGTGATTTTGAGGATACATAATCTTTAAGTATGGAAGAAATAGCAAATGTACTTGGTTTCAGAGAAATATGTAAACAGATTGCACTGTATTAACGAGTCTTCAAATCTTCAGAAATTTGGCTAGCAATCCTAGATCTGAAATAAACAAAATTATTAACATAATTTGAAGAATTAAAGGGAACAAGTTAGCAGATACACCAAAATTACGATCTGGGATTTTCCTTTTTGGTCGTAACACTGAACTACAAGGAATTCGGCAATGGTCTATGAATGCGAAATTTTTTTCCAGCTTATTGCTTTACGTTGAGGTTATTAGAGGCGGGAATGGACTGGTGGCAAGGAACGGAAAGGAATTCAACCATGAGATTTTAAAGGAAGCATCCCAGCATTCGCCTGGAGTGATTTGGGGAAACCATGGAAAACCCAAATATGGATGCCCAGACGGGGATTCGAACCTGTATTCTCCCGAATGCCAGGCCAGAATTTTACCGCTCAACTACCATGCTCGGTCCATTTCCTTCTGATACTTTGAATGTGCAAAGCGTAAGATCAGGTATATGCTACTCGTTACTAAGTTTTTCTAAGGACGAAACGAGATTGAACAGCTCTTATTCATGATTGTCAAGAACCAAAGCATTATTTTTAGTAATAAACCTAAAACTGATGACATTATGTGCAATATTCCAAAGACTACAACCCAGCAGATACCAGCAGGTATGTGATCCATCTAAAGCGATAGAGCCACGTACGTTCGTCATCATTTTAAGGAAAATCTGAAAAAAGGGCTATAATGATCGTTTACCGATGAAAAAGAAATACTACTAGGGCTGCAAAATTTATTTAGTTAATCATATTCAAAGAACCGACAGTTATACAGGAACGAAGATTATGTGCGCAACATAAGTTCGTTGCAACTTGAAATTTTATCATCTTTGTCAAGACTAAAAGAATTTACTTTTTAAATCACTCTTTTGTTGTTTTCTAGTGAACTCCTCGATATGATAATAGTTTTGATGTTTGAGTTTTACTTAATTTTAATTATTTAAAATTATTTTATGGCGCCATTGTAATTGAGTAAAATTAGAGGGACAGATTTATACCTCAGAATTGAACATGAGAAAGAATGAATCTGTTTTGAGCAATTAAATTTTATTCTATCAGTATTAAAACACATTTAATTTAATCAATTGATCTTGAATAAAGCCGGCATTCATAATTTACAGGTATGAACAGATACACGTGATCACGGAGTTCTGCACACGAATGGCGATGATTTGATATCGTTCATTCAAACCAAAGAAAATTAGTTATTTCAGTGAAATGGATTCTTTCTCATTAATATATTTTTCACTCATCAAACATCTGAATGTTAACTGAGGAGCCACAAACTTTGTGATTTTCATCACTCACAACTTGGCACTGAGATCAATCACTTTGGCAGCGATTGTTGCTTGTAACACCGTAAGTGTGATGGTACATTACTATTAATAGTCGTTTTTACCGTGTTATTGTAATCTTTTGTTGGAATCGCACACCAATATGTCCGCTTCTCTTGTAATTCTCGTGTCACCTCCTCCTATAGGCGAACACTCCTGTCTCGTCGACGTGTATACAGAAGAACATCGGAAAACCAAAGAGCGCAATAATTCTTTGTGTCCTGGTTGGCTTTCGTTCAAAAATCGTATCTGGCGCTGTGTGGCACCCCATTTTGTCTTGCCACCTTAACCTTGAAGAGAATGCCTTCCTCTCATCCCCACTACTTACTGCGGGTGCATATTCACTTACCAAAATCTTTGCTTTGAATTGTTCCTCCCACCAATAAGCATGTGGTGAAGAATGTGATCATCATGCTTTTGATTTAATTTATTGAAGATTTGTAGCTAAGACCTAGTAAAATTTTATGAGTAATACATAAACAGATTTCACAGTGGCCACGAAAGTTATCCAAGTAATAAGCGACAGCTGTGTTGAAATGCCAACTTCGTTTCCCTGCAGCCTGTGCGTTGTTTCTCTCGCTGTTGTTAACAAGTGCCCGTTTTCCTTTGTTGCTCGCGGCGTCGTCATAAAATATTGCTCAAAAAGCTTGTTTTTAATCCTGAGTAAACACACGCGAGCACTAGGGTAATTAGACAACGGCTGAGCAAATAGAAGGCACCAGGCGTAGGCAACAAAAAAAGTAAAAAACTGTTTCGTCGGAATGGCGAAAAAGGTCGTACCGGAAGGGGAGGTGGAGAGGGGGGGGCAGAAAAAACTCAGCCTCCCCGTCTCACCGCACCTTGGAACTGTGCTCTGCGTTTAGGACTAATTAATAAAGCATCAGGCCCCAAGTTTAATAAGCAACGGCCTTGCAAAACACACAATCAGTCCCCGTGGGCAAGCGGCCAAACCGTGGCGTGAAACACGTCGTTTTCATAATTACCGCAGTAATTACGGAGGCCTTTTACTTGGGCTCTGTGATGTCATGCACAGCCGTCATACATTTTAATTTATTCTTGTTACTATTCGCTCTACTGTGGTTCGTTCGTATTTGCAATTTGACGGTAACACTTTGTAAGCAAAAACAGAGTTCTATTCTGGGTATAGCCATCAATACCCACTTCCTTTTATGACCACAATTTAGCAAAAAAGGATGACTATACAGTATTTGCTTCCTGGTACGTGCATATCAAAGGTACAGAACACTGTACTATTATCAAATGGGGTAAATCTGTAACATATTTTCCTTGTAATTAACAGATTTGCATTCCTCCTGATAAATTTTACAAACCTAGTAGGCCTCCGGAGCTATCGTAGGTTACGTGCATACACTGTAAAACTCATTCGTAGAGCAAGAGCTAATACTTCTTTGCTGAATGTGGCCACAACATTCTTCTTCTCGCGTGGCTGACACGACTGTTGACTACATATTGATTTTAAAATGATAAATACTGCAATATGCTGTATTTACAATTACCGTCTTCATTTTTCAAGATAATTTTTCATCGAAAATTCCAATAATCATTCATATAATTTAGAAAACCTGAAGCGCTTAGTTTAGAAGCACCATCCGGCAATACTTTTTCCGGATTTCCATTGTATCCCAATATCATTCCAGGCTGATGCCAGGATGGTTCCTTCACAAATTCCATGACCCTATTCCTTCCTATTCCTTCTTATTCCTTACTCCTAGTCCTTTTCTACATCTACTTACTTCAATGAGATTTAAAACCATAAAAAAAGTCTTTCTGTTGTTGCTACACTCCCAACAACGTTACTGAAAATTTAACTATGTTGGTCTTCTCCTTACTGCCTTAGTGTGAATATGTTTCTCTAAGTTTTATTGTTTATGTGGATGACCATTATGCTGCGTATTTTCAGTGTAACGTTGTGAATAAAACATGAAGGATGGACAATTGCAAAATTCAGTGCCACTTCTTTCAGACATTCTCTAATAAGGACGACAAGGGATTATCCATTTAACTGACGAATCGCATTCAACAGAATATTTATTTCCGGGTAACAGAGTTATATAACCATCTCTCAGGGAATTAGTATCTTGCATTAACAACTATCCAGCACTGCTTACTAAGTCACGATTGATGTTATGTTTTTATTGTTAGCTGGCTCAAAAATAAAGATAATCTTGATAAAGTGTATAAATGTGGTTCTTTGGAAGAACTTATTAAAACAATATCGTAATTGTAAAATAGTTGTATAACTTTACCAGCTACAAAAATTTAAAGCCCAAACTTTTCAAGCTTTCCTTGTAATGAGCAAAATTATCGACACATTAGTTCCAGTTCTTAGGATAACAGGTTGACCTCATTTGGCCAAATATAAACTTACCCTGTGTTTCAGGGTGAATAAAATCTCTGATCCTGAAGAACTCAGAAACATTAATAGAGGTAGGTATTATACACGAACAGGGACGTTAGAGCAATCATATAACTGCTTAAATACAAACATGTATTTGACCCTTAAAGTTCATTCTGCAAAATTTAAAAAATTCCTGTTTGCTTCGAAAGCATCACGTTGTTATTTGTTGAGACTGGGCAAACACTCATAATGTAATCATTGGTCATAGTATCTGTAAAAATTAATATACATTCCATATTATTAAACAGAAATAAATTGACAGAGTAGTTGATTCGGTAAAATATTTAGTCTGATGTCTACTTAAAATTACGTAATAACTCACGTACAGCGAACATGAACAATGACAATTAACAAAAGTGGTCATTAAAATACCTAAAAACAAATAAACGGTAATGCATAAACTTTGGTCAAGCAGCAACATTAGTGAAACTTTTATTTAAACTGAAATTTATCATAAGCTGGAATGACAATTCGCATTCGTTGCTACAGCAGAGACCATGAGTAATTTATTTATTTTTAAGTTTTTTTAAGTTGCTTTCATTAGCTGTAGTGACTTGGCTGCCACCCGTTTGGGATGACCCTCACAGTCACTCTGTCCAGCCGAGCGGTGAGACAAGGACAGATTGCCATAGGGAGGCATGGATAAGCGTCTACATGGAAATCGACGGATTGTTCGGATATGAGTCTTGTGATAGGAGTATTACTTGGAAAATCAGGGCTAATCACTGATGAATATTTACATATTTATTTACACCAGGTTCTGAAGGTTCTGTACACATATTTACACATACATGGAATTTAGCTGTGAATAACCTTTACTATCAATATTACTTTCTGAAACTGATAAACTGGTGCAGTGGCGCCTTGCTAACCCCCACCAACATTATGGGAACGAGGAGAGACAGAGCGAGCTTACAACATGGGTACCTCTAACCCAAACACGACAGGACTATTGTAAAACATAGGAACTCTGCCTAACTAACCTATCCGCTTCCATTTCCAACTCCTTCTCAGTAGAGCCTACCTTCTGCGTTGCTGTAGAACATCTTTGTGGCTGCAATGGCTCCGCTCCGAGGCCGGAGCCCGGTAACTTCTTTCGTCGTCTCCCGGCTGCTGCATAATACGACGATCAACTCGACCAACGGATAGACAGACCTAGCTGGCTGTGGTCAGGGTTTTACTATGACAACCCCCACTCCACTCCAGCTCATTGGAGAGGGCAGACTCTGACATCACCTAACTGCATTCGGTCATAATGCCAGCTTGCGTTCTCTTTTCGGCGCCTGACAATTGCCGAATCGCTGACTCGTGCTCTACTTGCAGGTTGTGGCTATCGTAATGTTGCTTGATTTTGCTCGCTCGTCTGTCCTCTATCCCAATCCCAAACAAGTGTATAAATTACTCAAGTAAAACCTCTGGTATTACTACATAGCAACATGTTACTGAAAAACATATCAACTTTTTATCAGCCGCAAAATTCATCAATAATATTTAACTATGAAATGCTACGAAAAGCAAACTTAATGAATGTATTATGGCAATTAATTGGATACCAGTTGCTTAGCCATTTAATTGTGGACATAACCACGAATTTCTACTAATGGTATCTCTGGTCCCTGTTTTTTCGAGCGAAGGCTGTCACGTGACACTGTTCTCCAGCCAATAGCTATCAAGGTGAGTGTATGGGTGAGCTTAGGAAATTGTATAGTAGAAAGTAGTTGCGGCGTAAAAGCAAAATCGTGGGCTCCTGGACTGGCAGATTCCAGCTCACCCCGCTTATTCATGTGAAATCCACCGTACATAATTTCGACAGTGGTCAGGGGAAGCTTCACACAATGGACAGGAAGTGATCGTCACATCAAACGGTAATATACGACGTGTAATATTCTCATTGCATTGAACTGAACACGCTCTGGCAGGTCGGCCTGCATAGCTAAGAATAATATTCTCAGTGGCTCTACCCTTTGTTTTTGTGGTAGTAAATCTGAGCTTTGCTGAGTGGCACCCGACTTTTGATTTCTTTGTATTTTTTAGCTAGGAAGATTTCATGTTTTTATTTTGATTCGTAATTTTTCATATGACAAGATCAATAAATTTTAAATTGTAAAATCTGAAAATAATATTGTATAAGTAAAAATGGAAGCTATCCCATCACAGATAAATTAATAATATATAATTAATCGCAACTTAAAGAGTTTTTACTTTTTTTATCATTTCATCTTTTATTAAAAAAAAAGTCTTCATCGTATTTTCAGTAAAATTTTTTATTAAAAATACTTTTTGCTGAAAATAGAAAAAATCTCCTGAAGCCTAACTATGATTATGTGCAATTAGACTAATCCGTTGAATTAACAACATAGTTCAAGAGTTATTTATAAGTCCAGAAACCTTCTTAGACAGCAACCTTCGTTTTATTACGTCGATTAACACTGTGTACACGATACGCAACAGTATAATGACAGTAAGAACAAGCTATTTGCAAAGAGTTGATGGTTGTCGCTGTCAAACAGACTGGTAATCAGAACATTTGGCAAGAATGAGCAATATTTCCGTTCCGAGCCTGAAAGGAGATTATTTCCGTTTGACGAACAACAACTCACCGTTTCCAAGGACTATGATTAACTTTACCTCTAACGTAGCAAGAAAACCACAAATTCTCTCATCAGCCTGTGATAAAGTTACGCTCACAGAAAGAATAGTTATGTAAGGAATATGTTGTGACTAGCCCGCAGTAGTACGAAAAATTCCTGGCAACAGATCTCGCAGGAAAACCAAACTCTGTTGCATGAAATCAAGTCAAACAATATTGCAACTAATACAGGTCTCCTCTAATTCGAATTTAAAGACTTGAACAACTTTGAACATGTGTAATTACATTTGTTTTTAATATACATTACTTACCCTTTATGAAAGGGCTTTAAGAACCAAAATTCAACATAGCATTATCAGTTTACGTCAAGCTCAACTCATGGAACAAAAGAGTTAGTTCTCGTTCATAAAGACAGAAATAAAGTGATAAGATTTAAATTAGTGGTAGTGGTATTTCACTGTTGGAGTAAGCCATCACGCGTCGATGGGATTTGTTATGGCTTGGATAAAAATAACAAACCAGGAACAATCTGCTCCCAGCTACGTATATTTAATCGGATTAATTTACATGTTTTGCAAGCAGATTTCCATAATTCGAAACTCATTTTTGTGCGGCTTCCATTTCGGTTTTGAGGGATTTCACCACTTCAGCACGATTTCCTTTCTGGTAGTACAAAAATTACTCTGAAAACAACAAATGAAAAACTCATTAGGATATCACACATAACATTGTAAATTGGCGTTTTGTTCAAGGAATATCTAAGTGGTAATAGGGATAATCTACTTGCTCAAAAAAGTTACAAAATGAATACTACTTGAGGCAAAAAGACAATTGTCAGAGAAGCAGACCTAAGTAGGAAATAAATTTTTAAAAAAAGACTGTTAAATTAAGTACTCAAATATCCATAATGATAATCGAGGACAGTAAAATGTACGCTGACAATTAACACAAAAAGGTAATTAAAGAAGATGGAATAATGATAATGTTAGAAGAAGCAGTTTTAAAAGAGAAACAAAATCCCGTTTAGGCAACCAAGCCTTAGAAAAGAACGAACGGTTAACGTTCGTTCCTGACATTCGAGATGGCATGGATTTCATATCCTGTCACGCAGAACAGATATAAGTTTTCATAGTTTCCCCACTATAAAGGCGGGAGAAATCCTTCTATTTCCTTACCTCCAATATTCCTGTGTTTCTAATTACCTGTACATTGATGACCCTTAAGGTCTTATTTTTAAAGGAGGTTTTAATTAAATTGTTTTGCAGTAACGATATTACTTATTTTGTATAAACTTCTCAATCTACATTCCATTTTATACATGCGGCGTGTGGCGTTCCATATATGGTCTATAATTACAAAAAAATATTTTAGCATTATTACTTACTAGAAGCAGAATTATTGCAGCTGTGTCTCCACGGTTAGTGCTGTAAAGACATTAATTGCAATTGCAATTGGAATATTCTATAATAATTCCGAGTTAATATAAGGGATGGGGTCATTCAAAGTTTGAGTATACGGGGAAATGCCCGCCCAGGATGAGTACTGAAGTATTGTGTTCATAGTGTGCCTATAACACAGAAGTGAAGTGGAGAAATCGAGATATCTTTTTTTTTTTATCTGCTTAACGTCTCTCGAACAGCGAGGTCTTTAGAGACAGAAAAGGATGGGGGGGGGCAAGGAATGGGAAGGAATTCAGCCATGGCCTTTTGAAGGAAGCATCCCGGCATTTGCCTGGAGTGATTTGGGAAACCATGGAAAACCCAAATCTGGATGCCCGGACGGGGATTCGAACCACCGTCCTCCCGAATGCGAGGCCAGAACGCTAGCCGTTACACAACCACGCTCGGTAAATCGAGATATCGTGGAGCCGACTAAAGGCCATTTGGCAAACAAAATCCCTAAGGCCAAAGACCCATTCTGATCGTTTGGCCGACGATACGGAGAATTTAGTTCGAAAACGCAAGTCACATCCTTCATATGAAGAAACTCAGTTCAATTTATCCATCAGGCGAGCAAGCTTACCAAAGTAGGTACTTCGGCGTACGCATCCTGGAATTCTGCTCAGACTTTCTAGGGCATAGAACACTGAAGTATTAATAGACGTATTAAATATGGACAGAGACGATCGCACTATCGTATAATTGTTTCAAAGGTCGTAGACTCGAACTTGCTGAAATACAACCCCTTGACTGTAATTGGTCCTCAAATTTCAATATGCAAAATCTGAAGAATTCCTGCTTGCTTCGAAAGCATCACGATGTGCAGATATCCGTAATCTGTGGTCATAGTGTTTGTAACGGCCAGAGAACTTAATGCAGATTTCAGATTGTTAAATAGTTGAACAACTCCGAAGAAATGAACTGGCAGAATACTCGATTCGGTAAAATATTTGGTCTAATGCCCACTTTAAACTCACGCATACCAAAGATAAGGAAAGACCATTAACGAAGTGTTCAGTAAAATACGTAAAATGAAAATAAACTGTAATTTATAAACTTTGGACAAGCAGCAACATTAGTGAAAGTTTAATAAAATTTAAATTTAACCTAAGCCGGAATGATAATTGGTATTCAAGGTTGCACAAGAGACCATGAGTAATTTAAGTTTTTCTTAAGGTTTTTATGTTACTTTGATTAGTAACATGTTATTGAAAAGATGTTTCACGCGTTTTCAACCGTAAAGTTTCTCCACATTTTTTAAGAATGAAATACTACGAAAATCTATCTTAATTAATATATTCTGGCAATTAATTTCATAGCAGTTGCTGAGCTATTAAACTGTGCCCATAACCTCTAATTTCTAAAAGTACGGTTGCTAGTAATTTGCGAATGAAGGCTGGCACGTGACGACACCGTTATCCAGCCAATAGCTATCGAGCTTGTAGCGGATTAGTCGGTGGGGGAGATTAATTGCTTACCTTGCATAATTTAAATCGCCACCATCCACTACCTTCTGCAAAGCATATATATTAATTTCAGGAAACAGAGGTGAAACCATTACTTCTGTTATTAGTATTTGAAAAGATCCTAAAATTATGGTTTATTTGGTACTCATGAATGCTTATAGACAGAGATATATTTATCATTAATCTTAAACATCTGTGTGTGCAAAATAAAATTCAATGCAATACCTCGTCTTACAGATGCGAAATAGCAAACACATAATTATTGTTAATTGAAGCTAAGAAATTACAATACATCTACATTGCAAACATTTACAAATTCCATATGCAACTGACGAAAAAACTCTCTTATGCACAATGAGAGCGATTCTTGTATTACAATGATAACAAGCAAACTTCAGATTTAACTGGATTTCATAGGACGTCAGGGAATTAATTTGTTCCCACAAACAATAGTCATTCAAAGTTTCCAAACATGGAAGTCAGTCTTTCCATTCAAACTGAAAAAAGAAAAAAAAAAAACACTCTGCTTTTAGACACAACTCAGGAATTAATGTCCGGCGGCATAAGAACTCTTACTCATTAGACCGTTAAAGAGCTGTCTCAATGATTCGTCTGAGTACACACTGTTTCTGGAGATATAATTACCGTGCCTATCTGGCTGGACGAAGTGTCGCAACAAGAGCGCTATCGTCACTCAAATAGCGCACGTCTCCAGGTTCTGCAAGGCACTTGTCACGTCAACCAGAATATATGACAACATCGATCGGACTTGGCGCTCAGTCATCCAAGCCTCCAGAACGAAATCATCGGCACTGCTCTGCCAAGCAGTGGCCAGTGCGATCTTTCTGAACGAAGTGAAGACTTCTCGCCTCTCAGACCTCGTCCCTCTTCTCCTCCTCGGCGTGTATCATGGAAACACAAAACTTGTAAAATTTACAATCACGTGGGGAAATAAACACATCGGATTGGCTTCGCAAAAGTATCCCCTCTTTGCTGGCTAATACATTGCCTCTCATTTGCTAAGAGTCTTCGAGTTTTGTCGGGATTGCTCGGGAGGGTATGTAGGAATAATTTTCCCACGACACCAAGCAAACGGCCCATTCAAGGATTCTTTCTGAAAAAATTCCAGTGACCACCTTTTCTCATTTGGATTTTCACTCGCTGGGCTAGAGATAATCCCTCGCTTTGTCTCGGCCTACTGGACACTTCCGGCTTAAGTCAGATTGTCGCTCACGCTAAAACAACTCTTAGCTAGACGCGGATTTCTGTCTCCAACTCGAAAAAAGAATATCCATTTATTTCTTATGTTTATTAAATCAAACAATAATTAATTTAAATTTTACGAGATGACCCATCTAGTCATCTTGCTACAAGCTGAGTGAGTGAGTGTGTGAGTTTAGGAAATTATATAGTAGACTAGTGTAAGTCAGTGCTTGTTTTTTGCGTATCGTCACGGGTCTAGAATAGTTCCAGTTTTCACGATGAACAATTATGACAGGTTGATCTGATCTAGCCAAATATAAGCTTGACCTGTGTTTCATCCTTAAGATGAATAAAATCTCTTGAGCTTGAAGAACTCAGAAGCATTAATAGAGGTAGGTATTAAACACGGACAGGAACGATCGCGCTATAGTGTAATTGTTTCAATGGTCATACACTCGAACTTGCTTAAGTACAAACTTGACTCGTATTTGACCCTTAAAGTTCACTCTGCAAATTTTTAAAAAAACCTGTTTGCTTAGAAAGCATCACGTTGTTAATTATTGAGACTGAGCAAACACTCATAATGAAAACATTGGTCATAGTATCTGTGACGGCCAGGGAACTTAATACGCATTCCAGATTATGAAACACTTCAGCAACTCCTCAGAAATGATTTGCCATAATAGTCTATTCGGTTACACATTTGGTCTTATGTCCACTTAAAATAACCTAAAAACTCACATACAGCGAACATGAATAAAGACCAATAACGAAAGTGGTTAGTAAAATGCCTAAATAGCAAATAAACCATAATACATAAATTTTAGTCAAGCAACATTAGCGAAAGTTGTAACTAAACTGAAATTTATCCTAAGCCTAAATGACAATTGGCATTCTTGGTTACAGTAGAGACTATGAATAGTTTAATTTTTTTAAAAGTTTTTTTTTAAGTTGCTTTAATTAGTAACATGTTACTAAAAAGCAGATCCACGTTTTTATCAGCAGAAAAATTTATCTAATTTTTTTTTAACTATGCAACGCTATGAAAAGCAAACTTAATGAAAGTATTATGCTAATTAATTTTGTTAGTTGCTTGGTTATTAAATTGTGAACATAACCACGAATTCCTTCTAATGGTGTCTCTGGTCGCTGTTTTGTGAGCGAAGGCTGACTCCTTTCTCCAACCAATAGCTATCGAGGTGAGTGGGTGACCTTACGAATTTATATAGTAGACTAGTGTAAGCTCGTGACCGTTTTCTTGCGCATGGTCACGGGTTTAGAACAGTTCCAGTTTTTAGGGCCAAAGAGTATGTCAGGTTGACCTGATCTGACCAAATACGGGTGGTTAAAATCTCTTGAGCTCGAAGGACTCAGAATTAATAATAGATGTATTAAGTACGGACAGGGACGATCGCGCTATCGAATAATTATTTAAAGGTCGTAGACTCGAAGTTGCTGAAACACAAACTTAACCCTTAAAGTTCACTCTGCAAAATTTGAAGAATTTCTGTTTGCTTCGAAAGCATCATGTAGTTTATTTATATTGAGGTTGCGAAAACATTCAAATAGTTGGCCATAGTGTCAGTAACGGCCAGAGAACTTAAATGCGCGTTCCCACGATCCCTTGTAACGAAGGCAAGACGCGACTGGACCTCATTAGCCGAAGTGTAGGGACGACCGCGGGCCACAGGTTAGTCCTAGCTTATCTCGCCGCCACCTCCGCACAACGTTGCCTAGTGTCGTTTGGCACAGAGTACTTTACAGCAACAGAAGGGGTGCACACCGCTGCTGCAAACCGATGGCAACAACGCACCGCTACACACGCCTGTGATGTTTACCGACTCAGAGTGGGTAGCTGCGTCTCGTCTCCGCTAGCAGAGGTGGCCCTGTTCCCATGGCGTGTGGTTGAGTATTCGTCCCGGCCCGTCCCGTCTCGCCTTCGTTACAAGGGATCGTGGGAACGCGCCTTAATACAGATTCCAGATTATTAAGTGGTTGAGCAACTCGAAAGAAATGAATAGCCAGAACACTCGATTCGGTGACATGTTTGGTCTGATGTCCACTTTAAATAACCTGATAACCAACGTACATCGAACATGAACAAAGACCATTAACGAAAGTTGTCAGTAAAATATTTAAAACGCAATCTTTGGTCAAGCTGCAAAATTAGCGAAAGTTTTAATTAAATTGAAATTTAACTTAGGCGGGAATGACAATTGGCATTCGTAGAAACAGCAGAGATCATGAGTAATTTATGTTATATATGTATATTATGTTGCTTTCATTAGCAAAAACAGTTCAATGCTTTTTCAGCCGTAAAATTTTTCGATCTTTTTTAAGTATAAAATGCTACGAAAAGCAAAATTAAAGAATGTATTATGACAATTAATTTAGTAGAACTTGGTTAGATATTAAATTGTGGACATCACCTCGAATTTCTTCTCATGATATCTCTGGTCGCAGTTAATTTGCGATCGAAGGCTGACACGAGACATCGTCCTCCAGCCAACAGCTATCGATATGAGTGAGTGAGTGAGCTTAGGAAATTATATAGTAGATTATAGAGAGCACCAAATCAGATATAAAGCGCTATAAAGTGGCAACTTTAATGAGACACAAAATAAGCTACACATGGGTAAAGGTTTCAAATTGTCAATTGTGTCTCTGCTGAGATGTCATGTGCATTACAATATTTCCATCCTTACATAAAATTCATGTTTTGCATTACCATTTTGGGTCACTCTTACACTATGTAGTGCACAGCACAGCGAACCACAAACCGATCTGAGGCTGCTTGGTGATTCTTCATTTAAATTTCATTTATTGGTACACAAGAAACGTGTGGGCGGGAGGTATGCCGCCTGTTAGACAAGTAACACAGGACATCAAAAGCGTTGAAATACACCATCTCTTTGGACGTCGACTCGAAAAGTGATTTAACTCGGCCCCAATCGATACTGCGACAGCTGGGTCAGCAAGGTCGAACTCTTCCCCGCCGAATGACCGAGCCAGACTGGGCGAAAGCACTGGCCACCGACTACAGAAACGGCGATTCTAATTCCGTTTTATTTATTACACAACTCTTAATCTATACCAGCGCTAAAACGTCATCTGCGAAATCAGATTCGATACACAATGTCCGAAAATGGAAAAGCATTAATGGTGAACATTTGCTGTCTGTTATTTGACTATGTGTAGTGTCAAATTATTGTGTTCAGCACCTGAGTGACCAATCATCGCTCGAAATCTTTAGATATTTGTTCAATATGCAAGATTTTCGTGAAGTTTGATTAAAGTTAAACGTTTTTCTTGAATGCTTTCTAGGCATTTTTAAGTGCGCGGTTCCTTACTCTTAATTAACATCAGTAGGCTTACGAGATAAGGTTAGAGCCTTTTTCGAGATACCAAATACAAGAATTGCTCTTATTTTATTTTTGTGAAATCGTGTTACAAACTTAAAAAGCGAAACGTTATCTAAATACCAAATTTTATCAAATCGCTAGATCAATTTCCAAGATGGCCGATTTACCACCTCATGAATCTTCACATTGATTTTTTAAAGAAATGTTGTTACTGTGTTAAATAGAAATCTGAATGCTAATAAGCGATTTATTAATGGTTCAAGATTAATGGTAATTCACTTACACGAGTAAATTGTCAGTGCAAATTCATTTACTCCTATAAAATTATGTTCATACCTCTCGTTAACCGCACACCTTCTGATCCAGCCGTGCCTTTCCAAATGATAAGATAACGATTCCAAATGAAAGTAACCTGTGCTATGACCATTAATAATGCACAAGGTCTGACGCTTCAAAGCGCAGGATTGTATCTACCAGAACCAGGTTTTTTTCGTATGGACGCCTGTACGTGGCTTTTTCACAAGTTTGTAGATTCAGTAATAGTACCTGGATGACCGATCTTCGTTCGGCATCTTTCAATTTCTGTTCAATATCCAAGATTTCGAGTAAAGTTTGATTAAAGTAAAAGGCTTGAAGTCTTCCTAGGCGTTTTGAGGTGTACAGTTAACCAAAGAGAAGCTTAACTAACATCAGTAGGCTTACTGGTACCTGAACCTTCTACGTAATGAGGTTAGAGCCGTTTTCGATAAACCAAATACAAAAATTGCCAATTTTTTTTAAAAAAACTTGAATAGCAAAACGTTATCTACATATGAAATTTCATCCAAGTCGCTAGATCCATTTGCGAGACCGCCTCATAAATTGCTTTCAAAGAAAAATGCTATTATTATGTTAAATAGAAATCTTAATGCCAGTCAGGGATTAATTAATGGCGCGAGATTTGTGGTAATTCAGGGGATTCTGCGGTAACCCTTGATGATGGATTCTTATATAACTCGACGAGAAAATTGAAAGTAAAACATATATTTTTTTATAGCCCGCTTAGTTCTCGAGATATCGTTTCTCAAAATTGACGTGGTTGGTTGAAATGCGACCTGGACCAGAAGATAAATTTCGCCATAGCCATGTTTGATGATGAATTCGTATGAAACTCATCGAGACAAATCGAAAATAATGAATTTATTTTTATGATATCTCAAGTGAAGAGGATAGGATTAGATCCAGCCTGGACCAGAAAAAAAAACACCAAAATCACTATGTCTATACGGTGGAAATGTACTTTCAATGTTTTATTTTGTTCCTAATGGTTGTTGTTAGGTTGAAATACGGCCTGGACCAGAAGAAACGTCGCCAAAAGCACAAGGAATTATACCTACTGATTTTTGACATGCTATATCACGAAAACCAAGCAAGATATCAATAACATTTATTCTTTATTTTCGATATGTTTCGTCGAGTTCTATAAGAATTCATCATCAGATTGTAACGTCACGGTAATGATAGAACATCATCAGTGCTAAATTCATTCACTCCGATGAAACTATGCTCATACCTCGCGTGGTAGTATTTAATGACAAAGTAACAACCACTTTTTACGGTCAAAACTAAACGATGGTATTATTTTCAAAGAAGTTTCTGTAAAGTACCACCTCTGAAATAACCAATGATAAATTTTTAATTATCTTCCTATTTAAATGTTTTACAATTAAACTTGTAGTGCTAATATTTCCACGGATCAGCCAGTATACAAGAACTGTTCGTTTAAATATTCTTTGAAATCAAAGAGATGTTATTTGTATGCTTTCTTGTACCTGAATTGTCTACGAGATAGCGCTAGTGCCGTTTTCGAGATACCAAGTGAAAAAAAAGTTGTTTTTTTGTAAACTCGCTTTTTTGTAGGGAAGACAACTATTTAGATAATCTTAAAAGTCAAAAAGTTATCTAAATATCAAATTTCATCCAAATCGTCATAGCCGTTTCCGAGATCCGAAATATATATATTTACAAGAATTGCTCGTTTAAAGATATAAGATTTATGTATGTGTTAAAAACACAACAGTAAAAAAAATACACGGTGGTCACATTATAACTGCTTATATTGTTTTCAAAGACGTTTTTTTAAAGTAAAGAAGTTTGAAAAATTCAAATCTCAAAAAAAACAATATCTATTTTTCAAATATCTACTTTTTAAATGTATTACAATTAAACATGTAGTATTCAATAATAACGACTTTTTACAATAAAATAATATTTATTACTACTCTTCAAAACAATATACCTTTCATTAATAAATATTCTTGCATTATTTATTTCCACATTTATTATATTACCATTCGGTAACTGACAACGATACTACGAGAAATATTCTCACAGGTCAGCTAGTATACAAGATTTGTTCGTTTAAAGATATAAGAGTTCCTTGATGTAACAAAAGAGAAACTTAACTAATATCCGTAGGCTTATTGGTCACTGAAATTTTTACGAGATGGCGTTAAGGCCGTTTTAGAGATACGAAACACAAGAATTGCTAGACTTTTTTTAAAGCCACCATTTTGCAGGGAAGACATCTATTTAGAAAAAAAGTTTGAAAGCAAAACGTTATCTAAATATGAAATTTCATCCAAATCGTTACAGCCGTTCCCGATATATATATAATTGTTTGTTTAAAAATATAAGATTATGAAAATCAAATATGCTGGAAAGTGAACACATAAGTAACTGGGAATGTCATCATACATAGACGAGGTACTTTGGGACTGTGGTGTACTATCGAGTAAGGCGTTGAATTTTTATCTCAAACATTAGAAGAATTCGAAATTAAAATTTTGGGTATTACAATAATTAATGTATAAGGAAATTGCTAGCAGGGTATAGGTATCGTCGTAGATAATAATATCCAAAAATATTAATTGATAAACATATTTTTGCTCAACGCTAGAGGCAACAGTTGAAATTCATTATATCCTATTAGCTGTATCTATGTATGTGATTATCTAAGCTGTATCTTATGAAGCGTTAGATTTTCCTGCTTTAGTAGACGCAGCAATTATATATATATATATATATATATATTGCAGCAATTGAAGTGTCCAGGCCATGCCATTTCTTAGGAGACATTTGTTTTGATCTGGTAACGTAAATAAAACTGCTAATAATTTGGATAAATGGATAAGAATGAATATTTCCGTTTGGTAAGCTATATATAATACACTGGTTTCAGATTTTGTCCTGTATACTTAAGAGTAGCTTTCTTTTTCTGTTTGTCCAATGCATATTTATAATTTCCTTTTTTTATTCTGAACCAGTTTGAGAGGAAACAAGTGTAGATGATAGACAGGTGAAAGTAGTTGATATATAGGTGAGTGACAACATTATTGTTATAATTCAAGAGATTCACCTAAGGAAATGAGATTTTTAACAACTGTAAACAATGTACATATATTAATTTCGGTATATATATATATATATATATATATACCGAAAAGATTTTGTTTATAATTACATAATGTATAACGTGGAGGCTATTAAAGCAGAGACAGAAGGAATTTTGGATTTGAACTTCGAAATGAACCTTCTAAGTATTCACCTGTAGTAATATCGCGATGCTATGAACAAAATACTGTAAGTCAAGACGGTCAGCCAACTTTGTGCCAAAGGTCAATCTTGATGTTAACCGCTGTCTCGCCAGTCTCGGTTTTCAGATAGACACGTTCACCAGTTGCAACAAAAGTAACGCTTAGTTATCAATACCAATAAAAGACCACTTCGGTCATTGTTTCCGTATAGCTGTCATGTCGCCTTCACATCGGCCTTCATTGAGGACTAACAACGGCCAAAGATGTGACAACAAATGGATGTTATGAACGTTATTTAAAAACACTTCTATTTACATAAACAACTGCGAAGAAATATATTTCACTTAAATAAACATATTTATTAAATGTAACTCTATTTGTATTCGTTCGACGTAGATGTTTTCGTTACATTTTGTGTTTATAGATATGTAAGATGGAAGCTTTCATTTTCGAGCAGGAATATTAGCGGTTGTATTTATTAGATTTAAATTTAGCCTCGGACAGAATAAAAACAGGTAATGGTCGTTACAGTACAGGGAATGAATAATGTAAGTTCTTTTATATAATTGAAACTGCTTTCATGAGCGCCATGTTACTGAAGTAGTTTCTTGCGGTCGAAAGTAGCTCCACGTTTTTGGGATCTGTACGGATTGTTATTTCTGTAGTGGAAGGTACTGCATTTTCTTTTATTATTATTATTTTTTCAAAAATAATCTGACTTTATTTATGTTCCATAGTGATTTAAAAACATCTTCCTGTCAAATTTCGTCGCAAACGGCGTAAGCGCGGTCATAGGGATGACATTACAAGGGTTCCTTTGTTCCATATTGATTGCAAAACCCTAAAAAGCGATATTTTGCAATCTTATATCCTACTGCTAACAACAGCGCTTAGATGTTGTACCTGAGGGTGTAACACTGTATGGGAAAGGAGACACAGTAGGAGTACTTTATGAACCTCTTCAATTGAGTCCGGATACCTGAGAGCCCAGTGTGCAAACAGCTATGCACAAATTGTGAATAAGACGGCTGAGCCACAGGCCGATGTTTCTCGGGCTGCAGGTAGCGGCACCACTTGCTAAACATTACTCCCCCAGACCTCCAGCAACATCCCCAAACGACGGCCTTCCGGCGGAGATGAGTGCAAAAGACAACAAAGAGGCCGGCTCGCCGGCGGAAAACGTGAGAGCGTACGAAACGGAACGGCGCTACTTTAAAATTTATTAGCAGCCCGCTGGCAGGCGGGCGCACAGTAAATTATAAGCACGTTAAGAATGCATGCGCGCGCACGGGGTCGCGGCGACGCCCACCCCCTCGCATGTCAACACAGTAATTGGCGCCGGGACGCCCGCGGCTCGCATTTGCATTGCAGACGCCGCGGACGGCCAGCGCTACCGAATTTAAATTCCAATCGCTTCCTTCCCGCTAATTCCTTCCCGTTATTTAGATCCCGCTCCTCCCTAAATAACGAGCTGAGGAATTAAAACGGACCCTTCTGACTTTTTTCTTTTGTATTGAGAGAGAATGGTGCCTCGTTCGCGCTAAAATAAACACCTATCGTCCAACACACCAAACAGATCCTGCATCTCGTAAAGATTTTTGGCATTTCAGTACACCATTGAATCAAGAAAAATATCGGCAACGAAAAGAAATTCTTAATTGCATAAATGTTTAATACTTACAGTCGTTATACTATAAATAATTCAAATGTTTTCAAAAGAAAATTATACTAACTGAACCACCTATAATCTGCTCGCCTGTTGTACATGCAACATGAAACGCTAAGATGGTAGCAGCACTATCCAAACAGTGGACAAATACTTGTTATATAATCAGGGGTTTCCTAGAATTCTTTTTTTTATTTTTGCTTATATTTATGAAAAAGCAATATACAACGTAATCAGAACATAAAAATGCGCTAGAGTCTCAAAGATTGTTGGAAAGGAAACGGCATTTAAGATTCCCTTTCCTGTTTCTCCCCTTTGCATCATACAGATGGAACTACGTATCAATTGCCTGAAAACTACGTGTCATAATATTTAATTAGCTTCTTCATATCGTTGAATTTAATTTAAAGTATTAAAATCTTACCCATTTAAAAACCAAATAAATTATAAAATCTTTCTTGATTGATTTTACGTGGTCATGGTGCAAATCAAAATAATAATGCCTCATTCGGCAAATCCTCGAGAAAACAAGGAACAATCAGACGCTGTTTACAAAAGATTTGTCCCAGGAAAAAAATAATAATAATTTGCTATACAGCCATTCACCTTCCTAGAAGGAGGGTAAATAGCTGTGGAAAATCCAGAAAAAAAAACAATCAGTGACCTATGTGATAAAAAGCCCACCTTGTGAAGTTATATGAAGACACTTGGCTGTGCATAAGGCATACATTAGCCTTAAATCCTTGATGGAAATTTGGAGAATATTTAATATCTGCGTTTGGAAGGAAAGATTTGGTGAAGTCCGTAAATTATCCCATGATTTAAGGGTTAAGGGAGTGAGGGAGTTTTCATTTGTAGATAAGGGAGGTAAGGATTGAAAAAATAATATAGAGACAGGTGCTGAACAGTTTACCTTAAACGTTGAAAGAATTTGAAGCAAACAACTTTTTAAATGGAAAAGTAAGGACACTGCCGCCAGGGTACACACTTCAGAGTGAGTTAACTCTAAGAAGAACGTGGAATCTTTAATTTATACAACGTTTATGTCCCGATATCGTTTGGCTGAATAAGGTTTCTTACAAATTCCTGCCGAATAGCCTACCTCTCGAGCAGTAACACGGCGTAGAAAGTATTTTGTTCTTTTCAAATTTCAGAGCATTTAATTCAGTAAAAAAAATTAATTTATGCACCTTCTCGCTATGACTAATTCCGTTTTCGTGGATAGCTTTGGCAAAATATTTTGCAAAAGAAATGTTGTCTTGTGCCAATTTTATTTGTAACAACAAATTATTCTCAACGTGTAAAACATCTCTGTGAGGGATG
>JARYHS010008074.1:378048073-378207095 GCA_031002005.1 Vandiemenella viatica
ATCTAAATTCCTTAACGTGTCCAGCAACTCTGGCACAGTACGTATGAGAACTGGATTTATTAGGGATTGGACTTGTGAACCGAAATGTGCCGTGGCCATTTCCACAAACTCCCCGTCCGACATCCGAACATCGAACTGCCTAGTGAGGACTAGCAATTTATTCACATATCTCTCCATAGATGAATTTTGCTTCGGAACATATCTGCCCTGATACAATTTTATTCTCGCTTGGTTTTGGATCTTGCTAGACCAGAATGTTTCAAGAAACACTTTCCGAAACTCGTCATATGACATTTCCGGTTCGCAAGTGATTTGAAACCAAAGACGGTCGGCTTCTGATAATGACTGCTCAACCAGGATCAGCTTCATCGCTTCGGGAACCCCTTTTATATGAAAGTACCTCTCCATTTCAGCGAGGTATGCTTTCGGATTAATGTCTTTACGGGATCCGAAATATGGGAGCTTTAATTCAATATGGGCAGCTGCGTAATACATGCCACTACCTTGAATTTGAACATTGCCGGCATTAGAACTACTTAGTTCTTTCATTCTAGTTTCTAGCCGTAAGAGCTTAGAACTAGTGGCTTCCGACAGTTCGTCCTGTGACAATTTTAATTCGTTTTGTGCCGTCTTAACGAGTTCGACCGAACTTGCTACAGCAGTCACCTCCGAGTCAAGTTTTCGGATGTTTTGTTCAGTAAGGTCTTTGACCTTGTGAACAAATTCCGAAATTTGTCCTAGGTTTTGGCCGTTCTCGTTTCGCATCTGTTCAATGGACAGGTCGGCGGCGTCAAGTCTTTTGGATAATTGTTTGTTGGCCGTTTGCAAAGAAGCACAGGTAGATCTTACTTCTTCCGTACCCTTTTCCAGCTTAGAAACATTTTCAGCTATCTCAGACTTGAATTCCGATATTTCTTTTGTGACCTCAGAACGTAAGGTGGATAATTTTTCGTCCAAGTTTGTTAATATCGCAGCTTGCGACTCAAAACTCTGCCTAAGCAAATCCGAATTTCTCTTATTTTCCTCCTTTTGTGAATCAAAACGCTTGTTTAATTCCAGAAATTGCCTGCTTGATTCCTGCCTTTGTGAATCAAATTGCTGCCCCATTGCAGTCATCAACATGTTTATCATTTGCTGTGATGGGTGTGACGACTCTACGGGATTTTGTGTTATTTGTTGTGTCTGTTCTGAATGTGCGGGCGTATTCTGTATCATCTCACCGACAGGTGAAGGAAAATTTTCCATATCTTCCTGTGGCGACAAAGTAGACTGCGAACTATATGAGTGGGTCGGAACTTCAGAAATTGCGTGCCCCTCGCCTGCAGCCAATATTTCGCTTTGTTCCGTTAACTGAACCTGATCGTTCATGATTTCGGGAGATTTTTGCCTATCAGACTGATCTTCCATATCGAAATCTTTTATCGTACGAGATCGTAGCTTCATATGAACACACAAACAATGAATTTACACCGCAATTGTGCAATGACGAAATCTAAATTCACTAGCAACAAAAATACCGCGAATTTCAATACACACAAATACATATACCCCTCCAAAATACAGCAAGAGAAAAGCAACGATGAATCATGCAACACAACACCATGAAAGCAGACTTACTTTCAAACACATGGGCAAGACATGCGTGTCTTTAATTTTCTTACAAGCTACCATGCATTAAGAAATCAACACTGACGTTACTCATTTAAAATTTGAAAAATGATCACAAAATTGTTACAATACAAAGTGTATTGCATCTCAATTGAAAACACAAATGAACTTCTTTTTAATGCGTTCAAACAAAAATGAATTTTTATTGAAACATGTAAAATATAAGTGAAACATCAAAATAAAATCTTGTACGAATATCTATTGACTACAAGAATGATAAAACAGCCAAAAACCATGTGCAACATTCCATGAAACTTTCCGAATTTGGGCTCAAACTTAATTTGAATTAGTGCCACCAATTCGCAGACATTAAGAAGTAATGTCTCATCTGGCACCAGCGTTGGGCGACATTATGTGGTGGGATGCCTTGGTGGGCAAACCACATTACAATTATCTTTCATACCTTTATGATTAATAACTGTGGATTTTTAATTTTAATTTTTACGAAGGATTGGAAATTTATTAATTTAGCAAGAATCTCGACGTTGGTTGGAATTTAGGAAAAATTGTCACAATATGACATTTATTTCTTATCACTGGCGATTACAAGTCTGAGCGAATTTACCGTTAACATTAACACAAATTGGCAAAATCATAAAAGCAACGCTCAGAGTTACAATTAGCCGTCATGGGCAAGCAAACAATTGTATATTTACTTTTAAATATCTCAGGATCAAAATGCAAGAAATAATGACAACTGAAAACAATGAAAAATACAAGTTATGACTACCTCAGACAAAGGCATCATAATACTGTGACTTTACAGTTAAAAAGAAAATCATGGGCGCCAGAATGAACAATATATCATTCGAAATAACTAGTTCTGGCAAATTATGCCGCTAGCTCAGGGGTTTTTACAATTACAAAGTGAGAACATGGACCTATCCTCTCAAAGTCGCTTACGGGTTCTGTTTCACGGAATGCACAATCACATGGCTTGGTCGTAATAAATTACCATTGTAGTTCTGCGTCTGATGTCTGTGATGAGTGTAGCGGACCCACGATATGTGAGATTATCTCACAAGTCGGCTATAGGCATCTCTGGTCTGGCAATGCGCATCATCGCATTACCGGCTGAGTTGCGGTGATAACCTTGCTCCAGCAAGGCAAGCTGCGGTTAGCGAAAGAAGTCAACTTTCCAAGTCAACCTCAGGACTGGTGCGATCGAAGTTAGAATCTAGATCTCAGCTCCTCGCTCTTCGGTCCACGAGGAAACTTCTTGCTCCGCCCATTTGTAGTCTCGAAGCTCACATACAACAAAAATTCCCAGGATTTTGAGTTATACGCTCATTTTGATTGGACCTTCAGGTCGGCACCTAATGTCACGTGATATCCTCGATATGTGATTTGGCCAAGAATCCAACAGAGGTCGGACATATCGGCTAAGTTCGCCGGAGCGAGAGAACATTCGGGTTTCGGACGGCAGGCTTTTCCCGCGCGTGAGTTGACCCATCCCCAGGGAGCAGGGTTTGTGGTCTGGCAAATCCCAAATCCTCGACTTTGTGTCGCCAAGGCTCGGGAACACCAAGATTAGCTTCAAGCCTAAATAGCTCAATAATCTTGAATATTCGCTTTGCTACGATACACTGTATAAGTTCACCATTTCATTACAGTCCCACTTGGAATCTTGCGTACCTTTATAAAATTACAACAAAAATCTATTCACGTGGTCGCCCAGATTTATGTAAATTACTCTATATTATTACATATATAATAAAATGCACCGTGTAACGTGGCGACAGCGCGGCTCGTTACAATATGGCCGGCCGTTGGTGAAAATGAAATTATGGTACAATAATTTTATTTTTAACTACCTAATTCTATCTCCATTGTGACTCAACAAAAACTTAAGCATTTTTATAATTACATTAATTTTAAATGTGATTCCAATAACCATCGGTATTCCTGCCTTGTAAGGTGAATATATAACGGGAGCATATGTCCTTTTTGGCCGTCTTACAATTCTTTACAAACAGAAGCACGTGAATTCAGGTAGCCTTCCCAAATACAAAGTTATATTAAACACAATACTAAAATATACATGAAAAGAAATTATTTACATACATGTTTAAATAATAATAATCTTGAAAATATCTTGTATCAAATCTTATCATTAAATCACTAAAATGAAACACATTAATAAAACAAAACATTTTGAGACACTTATGCAGAAAGTGGTTGAACTATACATTGTATTTACAATTTAGCGTGATGTTTTACTCATGTGCATAAAAATAATTCTGCCTTCAACAAACATCCATAAAGATGCTAGAGGTGAGCGTAAAATATCTCATTACATTGCGCGGTTTTAATCTCAAAACAACGGAATAGTTTAGTCGGATTCGGTGACGTGATTTTCGTCATGACCGACGGTTAATTCAATAAGCATTTCAGAGAGAAGATGTGCCCGTGTTCATGGTCAAATATCACTTATGCTTCTTTAGCTTGTATGAAAAGGTCGTAAGCTTTGTGCATAGAACGGTACGATCTCAGGTTTTCCGTTTGCCAATACAAAGCAATTTTGAGATTTCACGCTAGCAGAATACTATGAATCTATATAAAGCAAGAATATAAACCTTGAAATTATTTTCGTTGAGTGCACACAATTCTGAGCAAAACATGTGCTGTCCAACAATAGTTTTAATCTAATTTACGGAATACTATACACTTTACAGTTAGGGTACGCGAAATACCGCTAGAACGAGGCGTAAACTTTGTTTTCTTTCCCATTCATTCTTGGGTATGCGCTACCTGCCAGAATTCTAGGAACCTGCCGGTTGAGTTCAGCTGCCTACCTGCGTTAATGACCTCAGCTGTTCGATGGTAGCTGTTTCCCCACTCTTTCGAAACCGTTACTTTGTATGAAATGGCTTTAAATTCCGGGCGTTATGAGGCCCGATCTCGGTTTGTCCGTCCGTCAACAAATAACAATTCTTCGAGATCACTCTGGCAACCGAATAAGGCCCGGAATATAGCAGAAAAAAACTTCGATATCACCTTCCGCAACAGCTACCTGGGCTGCCTGCCGCAACTTGTGTGGGATACTATACGTGCGTCCCTTCAGCGGCGTATTGTCCTTGACCCGGAACTTGTGCACATAATTGCGTATCTCCCCGGGACGGTACGAAAACGCCTGCAAGTTCTCTTCCAAGACTTTACACAGCTCACGCTTTGTGCTACTGCCAAATTACTTTTTTCTCGGACCTTAGCGGTCAAATTTTCAAGAATGAGGCTTCGTTCGTCAGCTAAAGCGCTTATGGCTGCTCCTTCCCCGTGAATACGCTCGCTATTTTGTTCCGCGGGATCTTGCACTCTATCGGAAATCTTTATTTCCAGATTTTGCGAGTGAGCCTCGCTTTTCCAGTGCAATACCTCTGGCACCAAATGCTTGATGGTTCCTTCCCCCCAATCCAGAATTACCCGACGTTTTTCAAGTTGGTCGCAACCAATAATCACGTCTTGGGTCAATCCGGGGATAACCAGCATTGAAAGCGATAATTCGCTGTTGGCGATTTTCATCGGGATGAACACCTGCGAGCTGACGATCTTTTCTCTTTTCCCGAGGGCAGGCACCACCGTAACTTGAGTGGTCGGGATTACTTTCAACCGCGGATTTTTGCTCTTCAATTGTAACATAAATTTTTGTGAGATTGCGGAGACAGAAGATCCGGAGTCGACTAATACGTTAGCCTTTATTCCGTATGCTATGATCGATATTTGGGGACACTTGGTGCATCTGCTTATTTCGCCTTGGGAATCCATATTAGCGTCGTCTTCGCTATTTTCCGGCCCCTCACCACGCCAGTAGGCCAAATTGTTTATATTGATGCACTCCACCATTCTAGTGTCCCCCGGAAGGCCTCATTGCGGCGCATCGTTTCCGGGTGCGGCCGTCCTATCGCACATATTCATTTCTTCCTTTTGCTGGCCTTGGACTTTGGAATCCTCGTATTCTATGGCAACTGCATTAATTGTAGCCCGTTCCTTGCCAAAATTCTTGCCATTTCCGCGGTCATTCCCGTTTTTCCAAAATGAATTTCCCGGCTTTCCATTTGTATCGCCGTTATTACGACGTGGTTCACCATCGGCATCGGGCTGTCGCTTGTTATAAAAAATTTCCTCTTTGGGAATTTTTATGCGAGCGTCCTTTCCCGTTAGTTTCGTGTGGCCTCATCTCTACTTGCGGTTCCAAGCTATCATTGTCGGTTTCCCGCCGCTCAAAGTTACATGCTTGCCGCCCTATCCGATCTAAATTCCTTAACGTGTCCAGCAACTCTGGCACAGTACGTATGAGAACTGGATTTATTAGGGATTGGACTTGTGAACCGAAATGTGCCGTGGCCATTTCCACAAACTCCCCGTCCGACATCCGAACATCGAACTGCCTAGTGAGGACTAGCAATTTATTCACATATCTCTCCATAGATGAATTTTGCTTCGGAACATATCTGCCCTGATACAATTTTATTCTCGCTTGGTTTTGGATCTTGCTAGACCAGAATGTTTCAAGAAACACTTTCCGAAACTCGTCATATGACATTTCCGGTTCGCAAGTGATTTGAAACCAAAGACGGTCGGCTTCTGATAATGACTGCTCAACCAGGATCAGCTTCATCGCTTCGGGAACCCCTTTTATATGAAAGTACCTCTCCATTTCAGCGAGGTATGCTTTCGGATTAATGTCTTTACGGGATCCGAAATATGGGAGCTTTAATTCAATATGGGCAGCTGCGTAATACATGCCACTACCTTGAATTTGAACATTGCCGGCATTAGAACTACTTAGTTCTTTCATTCTAGTTTCTAGCCGTAAGAGCTTAGAACTAGTGGCTTCCGACAGTTCGTCCTGTGACAATTTTAATTCGTTTTGTGCCGTCTTAACGAGTTCGACCGAACTTGCTACAGCAGTCACCTCCGAGTCAAGTTTCGGATGTTTTGTTCAGTAAGGTCTTTGACCTTGTGAACAAATTCCGAAATTTGTCCTAGGTTTTGGCCGTTCTCGTTTCGCATCTGTTCAATGGACAGGTCGGCGGCGTCAAGTCTTTTGGATAATTGTTTGTTGGCCGTTTGCAAAGAAGCACAGGTAGATCTTACTTCTTCCGTACCCTTTTCCAGCTTAGAAACATTTTCAGCTATCTCAGACTTGAATTCCGATATTTCTTTTGTGACCTCAGAACGTAAGGTGGATAATTTTTCGTCCAAGTTTGTTAATATCGCAGCTTGCGACTCAAAACTCTGCCTAAGCAAATCCGAATTTCTCTTATTTTCCTCCTTTTGTGAATCAAAACGCTTGTTTAATTCCAGAAATTGCCTGCTTGATTCCTGCCTTTGTGAATCAAATTGCTGCCCCATTGCAGTCATCAACATGTTTATCATTTGCTGTGATGGGTGTGACGACTCTACGGGATTTTGTGTTATTTGTTGTGTCTGTTCTGAATGTGCGGGCGTATTCTGTATCATCTCACCGACAGGTGAAGGAAAATTTTCCATATCTTCCTGTGGCGACAAAGTAGACTGCGAACTATATGAGTGGGTCGGAACTTCAGAAATTGCATGCCCCTCGCCTGCAGCCAATATTTCGCTTTGTTCCGTTAACTGAACCTGATCGTTCATGATTTCGGGAGATTTTTGCCTATCAGACTGATCTTCCATATCGAAATCTTTTATCGTACGAGATCGTAGCTTCATATGAACACACAACGAATGAATTTACACCGCAATTGTGCAATGACGAAATCTAGATTCACAACAACAAAAATACCGCGAATTTCGATACACACAAATACATATACCCCTCCAAAATACAGCAAGAGAAAAGCAACGATGAATCATGCAACACAACACCATGAAAGCAGACTTACTTTCAAACACATGGGCAAGACATGCGTGTCTTTAATTTTCTTACAAGCTACCATGCATTAAGAAATCAACAGTGACGTTACTCATTTAAAATTTTTAAACTGATCACAAAATTGTTACAACACAAAGTGTATTGCATCTCAATTGAAATACACAAATGAACTTCCTTTTAAAGCGTTGAAACAAAATAAATTTTATGCATTGAAACAAAATGAACTTTATGCATTAAAATACAAGTGAAACATCAAAATAAAATCTTGTATGAATATCTATTGACTACAAGAATAATAAAACAGCCAAAAACCATGTGCAACATTCCATGAAACTTTCTGAATTTGGGCTCCAAATTGTATTAATTTGAATTAGTGCCACCAAGTTCGCAGACATTAAGAAGTAATGTCTCATCTGGCACCACGTTGGGCGACATTATGTGGTGGATACCTTGGTGTGCAAACCACGTTACAATTATATTTCATACCTTTATGATTAATAATTGTGGATTTTAATTTTAATTTATATGAAGGAGTGGGAATTTATTACTTTTGCAAGAATCTCGACGTTAGTTGGAATTCAGGAAAATTGTCACAATATGACATTTATTTTCTTATCACTGGCGATTACAAGTCCGAGCGAATTTACCGTTAACATTAACACAAATTGGCAAAGTCATAAAAGCAACGCTCAGAGTTACAATTAGCCGTCATGAGCAAGCAAACAATGTATATTTACTTTTAAATATATCTCAGAATCAAAATGCAAGAAATAATGACAACTGGAAACAATGAAAAATACAAGTTATGACTACCTCAGACAAAGGCATCATAATACTGTGACTTTACAGTTAAAAAGAAAATCATGGGCGCCAGAATGAACAATATATCATTCGAAAATAACTAGTTCTGGCAAATTATGCCGCTAGCTCAGGGGTTTTTACAATTACAAAGTGAGAACATGGACCTATCCTCTCAAAGTCGCTTACGGGTTCTGTTTCACGGAATGCACAATCACATGGCCTGGTCGTAATCAATTACCATTGTAGTTCTGCGTCTGATGTCTGTGATGAGTGTAGCGGACCCACGATATGTGAGATTATCTCACAAGTCGGCTATAGGCATCTCTGGTCTGGCAATGCGCATCATCGCATTACCGGCTGTGTTGCGGTGATACGCTCGCTCCAGCTAGGCAAGCTGCAGTTAGCGAAAAGAAGTCAACTTTCCAAGTCAACCTCAGACTGGTGCGCTCGAAGTTAGCATCAGCTCCTCGCTCTTCGGTCCACGAGGAAACTTCTTGCTCCGCCCATTTGTAGTCTCGAAGCTCACATACAACAAAAATTCCCAGGATTTTGAGTTATACGCTCATTTTGATTGGACCTTCAGGTCGGCACCTAATGTCACGTGATATCCTCGATATGTGATTTGGCCAAAGAATCCAACAGAGGTCGGACATATTCGGCTAAGTTCGCCGGGGCGAGAGAACATTCGGGTTTCGGACGGCAGGCTTTTCCCGCTCGGTGAGTGACCCATCCCCAGGGAGCAGTGTGTGTGGTCTGGCAAATCCCAAATCTGCGACGTCCTGTCGCCATGGCTCGGAAAGACCAAGATTAGCTTCTAGCCTACATAGCTCAATAACTCTTTAATATTCGCTTTGCTACGATACACTGTATAAGTTCACCATTTCATTACAGTCCTCACTTGGAATCTTGCGTACTTTATAAAATTACAACAAAAATCTATTCACGTGGTCGCCCAAGATTTATGTAAATTACTCTTATATTATTACATATATAATAAAAATGCACCTTGTAACGTGGCGACAGCGCGGCTCGTTACAACCTCACCTTTAACTATCACTAATTGGTGTTTGTTGACCCACAGGCACACTTCAGCATTGTTAACATGGCTTCTCTGGAAGAAACACTCTCACTCCACATACACTGGGCTCTGGTAAAGCCTTTTGCATATTACATTGTGTTTTCTTTGAATCAGCATTGGATAAAATAATTTCAAAATTCAACCGATTTCCAAAATCCTCCACACTAGGCTCGAACAACTATGTGTTATCTGAGGCTAAAAATAATCCGTACTCCGTTGAAATTGGTATCTATTAAAATAAATAGACAGTCGTGATATCCAGAATCGAATTTAACGGGAAAAAGGTTCAGTTGGCGATCCATTCAAAAAACTGGCAGGTATTGAATTAATTTGTATATGTAACAGTGAAAGCACCACTGATCTCTGTAAGATTCCTATAAAACTAGATCATCAGAATATGATAGATAGACAGTAATAACTCTTAATTCAAGAATGTATTAAGATATTCGCAAACAATTCTACGCCTCTGTCACCAACAAAACTTGCAGCTAAATACAAAATAAACTTTACAGCATCTTTTGCATTGTATTCGTGGTCTAAATTACTCTAAACTATGTATCAAGGTTGGCAGATGCGGCAGAATGAGCATGTGTTGAGAAACAAGCATGAAAATGCTCCTTTGTTTAGCATCTCGATGCAGAACTAAGAAGATATCATGAGCTCTTCCCAGACTGTTAACCACACTTCTAATTGTACGCGAATAATCATTCACTAGGTCTCGATGTCACGACTTCAGCATGTTATGTATTACCAGTCTAAGGTGTTCAACAACCATTTTTATAAACATTGTAAATTGGGTAGCCACATCAAAGAACATTGGAAATTCGTTTAAAACGACGTTGGTAATATACATTCTAAACCACAACTGATTAAATAGGACGAGCGTTTTGGGTGAGCCTGGCTTCGTATTCGGGCGGACGTGGTGTTGAATCTCCATATATCCACACAGATTTTGGTTTTCCATGGTTTCTACAAATCACTCCAGGTGAAAGTCACGATGGTTCCTTCACAAGGACGTGGTCGAATTCCTACCCGTTCCTTGCCCGCAGTCCCTTCAAGCGACTAATCATCTCGATTACGATGAGGTGTAAATCCATAAGCAAAAATAAAGTTACAAATTATGTTGTCACTTAATGTCAGCTGATGTCCACTATCGCCCAATTATTGCCTGCCCAACCACAATAATCTTTTGATTGTCAGCATTTTTGGTTAAAAACAACAGTTAGTTAATGAAAGCTTGTTTTAGGCATGGAAACTGCAGATTGTTGCAATATAAAATGTTGCCAATTAACCTATGTAAAATTACAGATTGCTCTGTTTATTTCTGTCCTCCAGCTGTAGTTGAATAATAAGTTCTACTAACAGTTCACCCCTAGCATCTGTTACATGACTGCGCCACAGAGCGACTTAGGAAGTAAGTATGCCATTATTACTGTTCATTGTTTTGAAAGATCCCAACATGCCAACCAGAAAAACATCAAAATGAGTTAAGTATTAGGAAAATGGGTCATCTTCGCAAAGCCTGCATTATTGGATGTTACGGTTCTACATGATATGGAAGAAAGCGGATAGAAAGCATATGGAATGATTGAAACTGAGTGTTTGAAACTAAGTGGATCAATAGGTCATTGACATATTGGATGAATAAATGAATTTATCAAAGACACCAGAAAAAGGAATTACTACGACTGTCTAATACTTTTTTCAGGCATACATTATTGATTAATTTGCTTGAAAATAACATATCAAAATGTAAGAACTCTATAGATAAACAATGATTGGAGCAATGTATAAACGCAGTTGTCGTGAGTATATGAAGGTGAATGGCTCGACACTCATGAGAAAGAGATAGAGGATTGAATAACAGAAGTTGAGTAACTGACGACAAAAAACAGACGAGAAAGGTTGAATTAGTGAACTAAATTGGTGGTTTTCGTCGTCGTTGACGTTATAAGAATCAGGAAAGGATTGGGGAATAGGAGAGGCAAGGAATTCAACCATGGCCTTTTGAAGCAATCATCCTAGCATTCCCCTGCAGTAATTTCGGGAAACGATCGGAAATCGAGGTCTGGCTGGTCGGAAAAAGATTTGAAACCACTTCCTTTATATGCCAGGATTCAACGTTACCGCTCACTCACTCATTAACAGTTACTCCAAAGATCCAGTTATCGGGGGAAGCTAGAGGCATCGGAAATTTGTTAGTTGGCTTGAAATGTAGCTATGCTCGTGTGGTGTTCTTTACATCTTTTCGCTTTGCAGTAAGCAGTGCCACGAGGCACTGAATTATTGCTGCCAACCGTGTGAGTGGTCGATAAAGGTTTCCCGAAAATTTATACTAAAGTTACGGGAAAGGAGGGCCACGACGCTGTTCAACGCATGTCTACCGGTAGCGAGGCAGCAACGCTAGGATTATTGGTTTCGCAAAAGAGCTTCCCTCGCTGAGGAAGCGTATGTAAAAATTTAACCCCGTCCATCATACTTCCTGTGAGAATAATCTTGCAATTAAGTTTCAGCACTTCTAATTTCGGTTGTTGTCAGGGTTGACTTCTTTCCTATTCACGTTTGGTGGAGACTGTCTCGCTCAAACGCAATAACTGAATAAATTACGTTTCATCTACACGGCATTCAAAAATTTGAATGCTATGACATAAATACAGATGAAACAAAATACATTATGAACTGCAAACACATGTTTGCCACAGGTTGACAGAGACAAAAATACTGTTATGCAATGTAGTCTTGTGAGTGGGATCTCACTTTATAACAAACAAGCATATTGTAACAAAATTGGTTGGCTTGTTATAGTCTTCATGGGTGTACCGCAGGATTGTGTTGTAAAAACACGGTATCCCGACGGATAGATTCACCGTCTACTTAACCCACGAAAGATGGCTGGACTAGCAGAAGAAATATAGTGTTTTTTCAACAAAATCCGGCGGTACACCTATGGGATTCCCTAGGAAATTATACAGTAGTAAATATGTTAATCTGAAACAGTAAGAATACAAGAAATATTAAAAATATATTTTGCGAATCTATATGAAATCCTATTACACCTAATTTTGAGAGCATGAAAACATTGTAAAAAGTTTTAGGGCAGTATAATTTTTAAGTGTGACATACAGTATTTGAAAAGGAGCACCATAAAATTACTTAATTAAATTGATATGGATCGCTAATAGGAGAACTCGATCAAGGTTTTATAGTTCTGGTTGCACCACTCTCGTAGTCCAACTAGACTACCTTATCAGAAGTAAAAGAATGATATTTGAAAGTTAAAGATGCCTAGATCTGGAATAAAATATATTTGAAGTGTTTATCTTAGGTATAAATTTACTTAATTCAAAGAGTATCATGTTTACATCAATATCTATAGTGGATTACGGATTTTTTTAAATTAACTTCGTACAATATGAAGTATAATATTTATTTTTCCAAGATATGTTGAGTTGCCTCCTTTATCTCTCAGTATTAATTTAGTCTGCGTTTGACAATAAACAGAAAATTTAATTTTCCGCTGCGCAAAATTCTATATACAATTTATAAATTTCCATACTACACACTCAACAATATACTCAACGCAGCCGTTCTCACATAATTAACTACTGTTTTACTATGGACCACTCGTCATCTGTGGTATCTTATAGTGTCATTATTTAATTCCCTTTTTAATGCGTGAAAACTTCTCTGTCACCCATCTTGTCTCATCTAGATTCTACTCCTCTCTTTATTACTTGGAGTCGATGGATCTAAATTTATCTTGGTATTCCATAAAGTAGTACCTTAATCAAAATACATGTTAATTACATAAAGTTGAGGCCAACTAGGAACACGTTAAGTCTTCTTGTAATTGATAGCGAGTTTTATTTTCTTTTGGGCTAGAAGTCCTTAATTTCTTCCTAATGGTCCTATTTGCACTCTTCTTTACATGGGGTATCGAGTCTTCTCGGTTTGTCCCACGTGTCACTAACTTTTTCCGAAAAAAATCTCTATCAAAAGCATCTTTAACTTTTATTGCCAAAAGTGAACGTCTTCTTTGATATTTACAAACTTGCGCTTTACAGTTTTGGGCTTTGAATCAAATAAATGATTGATTTTTTTAGTCAGTCTGTTTTCTTCTATACATTTTATCATAGAATCGTACCCGCATTTTGCAAATTGTTTTAGTGATTTTCTCTATTTTACTTTCGACTTCTTTGTTGGATCTGGTTTGATGGACGCCATTCTTGAAGTTGACAACCAGAATACATATATTAATAACATTTGAAGAGCAGTGTTACAATTTCTCGAGACAGAACATACCACACGGTCTCCATTAGTGTCTTCCAAAAAAGAAGTGGCCTTCGAAATATGTATAATGTACTGTTTCTCTACCATATGGTGTATCTCTAGAGCCTCGCAATCACATCCTTGTAACAATAATACGATTTAATCGGTGCCTCGTCCCACTCTTACGTCAAGGTACCTTTTGCTTCATGCTGGTATAGTACCCGGGGTTGTTATTATAAGAAACTAAGCGAGATGATTATTATATTCTGCTTTCCGTTCAACGCCATACTGTAGGTAGAGATAGAAATCTCTCTCCGCTCTCATTTCATTCTATTGTTTCAGAGAATATATTCAAACTGTTTCCAGTCTGTACTAACATAGTTGAACCTTCCATTAAGAGAAACTTGTGTCATAAACGTGGTGGAGGTTATGAGAGTACGACTAGCGAGCAGTGCCGTTTGCTTTTTAGGAGGTACCTGTGAGCGCGGCCCTCGCGTTGCAGCGTGTGACCGGAATTACAGCTGTCCGCCCAGTGCGCACGCACGTGCGTGCCGCCCCCGCAGCGACGCACTATCTACGCAGCCAGCGCTGCTCTTATTGTCGCCAACTTTTCGTACAGTTCTTATCAGTTGCTCACGCCCCCATACCTCTGACATGATGAATGGTATATTTCTCAGCATAAATCCCATCCCTGCTTTATAAATTTGGTAGGGAAATGCTGTTTTAGAACAAACATATTGGCCCTAACATATGGATTGTAGCGTATATCAAGTGCTAGAAGGGATTCAATCTGAAACAGAGAAATAGATTTTGAGAAATTGTGTCTGGCCGACTTCTCAAATGGACAGATGACATGAAGAAGACACTCCCGAATGACGACACAATGCAGGTAAGTCACCTGGGTTGGCGAATGCGCAGTTGAAACTCCTGGAATGCAAGCAGTAATAGAATAAAGTCGAAATGAAATGTTTGGTGGCAGATCGTGTCAGAGAAAGAAAGAACAATGGTTGGACGTATTGCTGAATTACAGTCACAATCGTTGTAGATGGAAAATGCCATTAGCATCCGACAGATGAAGAATTAATCAATATGGAGAGAGCTTCCACTGAAAGAAAAGAAATTTTGGTCGAACAAGGTGAATACGGAAAAAAATAGTAATTTAAAAACAAAAAAATCGAGCGTAGTGGATGGCCGGTAACGCTCTGGCCTCGCATTCGTGAAGACACTGGTTCGAATACCGTCCAGGCATCCAGTTTGGGTCTTCCATGGTTTCCTCAAATCAATCTAGGTGAACGGCGGGATGGTTCTATCAAATAATGTGCTGACTATCCCTCAGGCACATTTGTATAGGCCACGGCTAGGAATGCTATTATACCTACTCAAGAGTTGGGACAGCAAGGAAGATCCGGTGCGTTAACTAAACTTCCGGACGCAACATTCTCTCTCGATGGCTTCGCGCGCTTGTCTGTTTGAATGTGTGGCCAATGGGTGATCGTCTCACGACCCACGCCACGACCCTTGCCACTAGCGCATGTGTCTCGGACGTTCTATGCCGGGGACCACATGAGTGACATTGAGGAACTTCCGCCTCCGTCGGGAGGCAGCACTGGCCGCGCGACTCTTGCCGTAGAACGCTCTACCAGCCGCGGTCCACGTGACTTCGCGAGGAAGTTTGTGTACTAGTATTAGTGCTGCGATAGTTTCACACCACCTATCTGGGATGTTGTGTTAAGTGTTGGGAACTATGACTTTCCACGCAACCGCTACGCCCCCCTACCTGGTCGATCCAGGACGTCGGAGTGGAAAAACTAGACAACTGTGATTCGTGTCCCGGCGCCCAGAAAACGTCCTTAGCCTATTAACATAGGCAGATTGCAGACTCCCTCCGCATTATTCTGTTCCTTCCGGCGCCGTGTTGCGAAAGATCTCACGCTGACAGTTCGTGTTTGGTAGTTGCGGCATATCTTTGATTGAGAACAATAACGTTAATGTAATCTTGGTTGTCCGGGTTGAACCGCGGCAATTTGTAACGTTAATGCAATAAATGTCCTCCACATTTTGAGCGTTGCACCGGTTATATTCATGGGTCTTATTGTTTGTACCAGAATTGTAATAATTATGGCACCCATGATATTCTTCTAATTATCAGAATCTTTGTGTAGAATTAAATGTTGCAAAAGTGTAGTTTTTGTGTAATTATTGGACTAAGGATAATACCCCTCTATATCCCAATATGTACATTTCTGGTTCATTCTTATTGATGTTAACGGGAAAATTAGTTGTTATTGTATTAAAACGTCCGTTTCACGGGTTGAACCAATACAATAGCCAAGGCCGAATACCTTCCCATTCCTGGCATCCACTACTTTCCCAGCTCTAATGACTTTGATGTCAACGAAACTTAAAACCATATACAAATAAATAATCAATATTTTTTATTTATGTACAGTTTTTGTACCAAAATAAACAAAAACATATAACATGATGACCCTGCCATGATTAACGGCGTGTAACTACAATTTAATTGCTGCAAATTCGTTAGCGATTAAGAAGAGAGGTGGAAAAGATGCGAGCAAGAGAGACGAATTCCGACAGGTTTGGTCATTGACTGATGGTCGTTAAATAATCTTAAAATCAAAAAAGTAAATTTTTATCTAAAATTCTACATTTTTTTCATAAGCAAAGTCTATTTCCGTATAATACTGCCATATTTATTTTTGCCTTATATTTCAACAATAAAGAACGTGGGATAGTTCCACAAGTGAATTAAATTATTTATTTAACTCCGCAAGCATAAAAAACACCTTTGTCATATTAACTTCGTGCAGTTTGCGGCTCGATCAATTCAAGCGCCCAGCATAAGGCCACGTCACTGTATTTCTCCGTTCCCGCCACCCGTCTTTCCACCGCTACAGCGGCCCATTCACCGTCCAGCTTGTAGGACCTACGATGACCCGATTTTCTGGTAAGGGATGGGCCTTAAAAGAAGCTAGAGGAGTACATGTAGGACGTGTTGGAAGTTGTTGGAGTCCCAGATAACAATCACGGGTCCTTGCCGTCCAGCAAGCTGTGGCGTTGGATCATGATTGGAGGACACACCATACGAGTGTGCGATAAGGAGACTGGTGTGCCGCGAGAAAGTATGAGTGGAAAGCATTGCTCGGAACAATTTGATGCACTCGTGCCAGTAGCGTAAACGGGAGAGCGCATCCTACGGTACTTCTACATGGATGTCCTATAAGTTGGACCGTGAGAAGGCCGTTTTACTTCAGAAGCTAGTTCAGCTTGTAAATTCGTCGATTAGTTAATAACTCTGTTCCGTTAATTGTTACTTTTATTGCAAGATCGTAAGATAAAAGCAGCCATGTTGTCATAGCTAAGCGACGACGGACCGAATCTGGTATAAAGAGAAAAGAATAATATATGTCGCAATGTAAACAAAACATCCGCTATACATCCGCATTAAAATTGCGGATCAGGAAGTGGAGGCAGGATTTCACGCGAAAGTTCCGCACTTAGATATCTCTTGGTTAATTCTGCTGTTTTATTTTAGAGGAAAATATTCATTGTACTCTCACCTTTGATTGTGATAATATTTGGGATATTTTTTATATATATTTTTTTTCACGAAAAGAAATATAAGTTATATATAACCTTATATGACCATAAGTACTGAAAATTTTGGTAGAATGTAAAGGAGGAAGCTCTTCCAATCTTAATTATTGATTGTTATAAACATTAATCCTAACATTACACAGATAAACTTGAACTTCAAGACCAGTAAGACATGACACCAAACCAAAATCGCACATGTTAACTACTGTCTACAAGTTTGAAGTTTCTGCACCTAACCACTCTGAGATACTTGTTGAGTAACTTAAATACAGATAAAGTGACACGTAATGCACAGCTAATACACTCTGTGAGATACAATTGGAATGTAGCTAGAAATGTCATCTTAATGACAAATAAATTCGTAAAATGTCTCGGAAGATATATTTGTCTTTACAGAGAGGAGCCCATGAAGTTTTCATGAAACTGTATATTCGTAGTTTGCTTCTACTGGCAGGATATAGTATTTAAGAATGACAATACATGTGAATAAGATACCGGCATTACGCTATAAACAAAAGAGGAAATACTTTTTTGTCATAACATTTTTTACATTTGTCCCCCCCCCCCCCAAAATGAAAAAACCCGCATTCAACAGCATTAAAACAATGAACGTGAAACGAGGTAGAGTTCCTTAAAAGAATAATGTATGACAGCAATTTCTGTGAAAGGGTGGACGAACTCACACAGGCAGCGAAAAAGATTTTACGATGAGCAGGGCTGAAGCAGGTGGTCGGCTTCACAAGCATTAGCAGCGCCGCAAAAGCTAAACGGCGGCGCTCTGTCGATTTCGTGCACTCTAGTTTCATATAAATTGGAGTGTCTGATTGAATAATTTAAGCTAGCGGCCCTGGTCTTTGTGCCAGCGTTCTCTTCTCAAAGGGACAAGGAGCAGTTACCTCTAATAGATGGCACGACGAAAGGAAACCGCATTAAGCTCGGAGAAAATCTAAGCGAATTTACGATGATCCAGTTAATAATACACGTCGTGTGACAAAAACAGATATGGTTAAAATGTGAGAGATAAATTAGAGATAACATCAAATACCGGTATTTGTCGGTGACAGTTACCGCGCAAAAAGATTATTGATAATTTATTAATTATTTGTTATCAAATGATTCTTAAGGTATTCGCTCTCTTCTGTAGACTTAGCAGTAACTTATACCACTGCAGAATACATGAAGCAGTGTTAGTGGCGACGGAAGAAAGTTAGAGATTAGAAGACGCGTTTTATATCTCGAGAAGCATGTGATAAATTATGACGGCTGGGAAATCCACTAAATCTATTACTTATGTAGGGAAAACCCATTAAAATTAATGTAAACTCTTGGGTAACAAGCCTTATGAACACTGTGTTTTCATACGACATTTCGGCTATTCATTTCTCCCATATAATTAATAATGGTAGCTTACTCTAAACTAGGAATAAAGTTTATGCCTGTGTTAATGACTATAAGAAGTCATTCATACTACAAAAAAAAAAAAAAGATAGCAGGATAATTGAATAAAATGTCTTGTTGGCTACAATCATGCCATGCAGAAGAAACAGATCACATAAAACATCTAATTTATATAAGCAAAGTGGTTAATGCGATACAAACGCAAAAAATACATCTGTTGGTAGGCTGGTTGTAAGGGAAATAGTCAGTTGCCATAAAAATTATGTTGAAATGCCTAGTATTTTGGGGACAAAAATGTCAGTGGCGCCAAATCGTAAAACTACCCTCATTATGACATTCATTATTCAAATTAACAGAAAGATCATAACTAATTGCCAGGACTCCATTGAACGTCGACTATAAAAAATAATTACTAAAAACTTGAAGAATCGATGCAAGACAAGGACAAGACAGCGAACAGAATTAAACCTGCTTCCCATAGAACTGAGAAAAACGGAGGGCGTCATGAACAACAGATAACGAGGCGATAGGCTGCTTACGTGATTCCAACTGTTTCTATGTAGTTATTAGAAAACGGCATACGATGTGCTCGGAGCTATTACTTACTTTAAAATCCTGTAATGTCTTCAGTATTACTTAAAATTCGTCAGTATACGCTACACTCGGAATTTCATTTGACTATATTTCGCTCGAGTGAATACCACAGGGCGTTACTGCGTTAACCTACTTAAACTCATACAATTGTACTGTTTCACAACACAGTGTTTCACGTTCATCACCATCCAGTATAATATATGTAACAGGAATAATCAGAAAAGAAAATTCATAAACACAAAATCACATTGGGGACGTCATTTAATTACGTGCAGTGTTTTTTCTTAAATTTGGGGCACCCTCCCCCTTAGTGAGATGTGGTCGGAGCCCCTGTCCCTCATGTGAGATTTACATTTTAATTTTAATTTTTGAATAATTTAATTTATTTGATATGTTCATGTATTTTGCTACATGCCACTAAATACCTAAGCATTAATACCGATGTCTTTTATGTAGTATATTTTCCTGTTAACTAAGAGGAGACAAATGATATGAAAAGTTCACGTGAGATTTTTATTCACCCCGCTCTCTTTAAATGAGATCTGGTGAGATTCTGTCGGACCCCCCACTCCCCCTCCCCGCTTTGAGCTCACGTAATTAAGTGATGTCACCATGACAAACGACTACTGCTGTATATCGGAGACTAGCACGGTATCGTTTCGACGGCTACGATTAGGCAGCACTACGGAACGATCATTCAGTTTCCTCTTTGGAACACAATATTTCTGTCGCCGACTGAAGAAATTAACACGCGACGCCACGAGTGCGGCAGTCGGCGCCTACCCCGACACCAGCGCCTCTGCTGGCGGGCGGTAGATTTACGGCCAGACGGCGCCCGAATTTCCCTTTCAGTTAGCCAGCGGGTTATTATCATAAACAATGCGCTGTAAACTATACGCTCACTGGGCAGCAGTGAACACCGTGTTTTCTCAGCTAATCTGTACGCCCATCTGTGACCATATTTTAAGCGAGTTGCCCCTTCTTGCCTCCGTCTCATGAATAATGCAGAAGGTATTCGCAAAGAGGTTCAGAAATTCAGTAACCCGCCTGCTCGGCAGGAGCCACAATGCGCATGCGCATGGGCACCACATTCACGTGCTCACTGCCCCGCGGCAGGTGCAATCTCACTGGCTGCCACCAATGTCCTTACTCGGAATTTTGGAATTCAAAATGTCTCTGCATCGGTGAAGCTTAGCCATGGAAAGTAAAGCCCAGTTTTATAGCCTATATGGGCCAAACCTTTTACAATAGGCCCCAAAGCGCCTTCTGTTAGGTTAGCAAGTAACATTCATCTCTACATTTAAATGCTTAACATATATATATATATATATATTTTATGCACTTCGATCGTCTTTTAGAAAAGAAAAATCTCCCATGCTTCGAACCACGAATTTGGGAAGATTTCATGTTTTTTGTAAAGATGTTAAAGAGACAAATAAATTTTAAAGTTTTATATATATATATAAACTAAATTACACAGTTCATATACAAATAAGAGACTTCTTCATACAACATTTAAAATAAGACATATTGACATACATGGGCAACAGTAACAATCTCAGCAATTTTGGGATTTCATTTTTGAAGAGAATTGAAGAAAGTGTTGTATTACAGAATAACGGAAAACGTTATGTACTGCGCCATTCTGGCTGTTCGAATTCGCGACTCAATAAAGATTTATCTCAGGGTGGCAATCTAAATTTTCTTATAAAAGACATTACAGAAATCTATGAGGATGTTTCTGAGCCACATGTTAGTACTGGAACCGTTAAAATAAGATTTTCCGTAGCTTTCAGAAATCGTTTCATACTAATTCCAAGAAAATCCATTCAGTCTCAAATAACCTTCCTGCATAAAGGATCAAAAACAAAAGAATGGGGGGAAAATATAAAAAATATGGTCGCATCACAGGTGGATATAACTGCAAGGTTGCACTCTTAATATAACAGTGGAACCTTCCATAAGTGGTTGTTGGACACAATAGCCGAACAAGTTGAGTAGAGACGCGATCCGCTTTTCACAGAAAACTATAAATATTTCGTTAGTTTAGTTTGAGAACCGAGTTTCAAGGCATCAAAATTACTGGAAAATATTTCATTGACTATATTTCTAACAGAATTTATGAATTTACTGCTTCCATTCTCGTGAATGAGAATCAGCTTTGAGGTCAATAACACGATAAAATTATGACGCGGTACTCTGCTTGTGAATACTGGTTTCAACTCTTTTATTAATATTGCAAGAATGGATGTGCGTAAGAATTACCGATGCATAGCGTTTACTGTGTTCCATGTATTTAAATGTGAATTTTAGTTTTTGGATGGCCGATTCTGCAAAACTAAGAAACAACTACAACTTTCGAACTTGTTCTTGATATCCCCCTCGAGACTTATCATACCACACATACTGCCAGAATCTGTGAAACGTTTACCAAATGCTGGTTGTTGTGAGACTTTTTCACTCGTTTGGCTATCAGGTTCAACGGTGCTGAAGCTGAGTAATATTTCTCTGAGATCTCGACGTCAGGCGGTTAGAATACCCGGATACAACAGGAATTTTTAGAATGTTTGAAACCGAACTTAGTGTATCGCAGTACTTGCTAAGCTTGTGTGAAGTTTGTCATGAATACTCTCTCGTACACATCCCATGTTAGTGCATCTCTGAAGGAAGGAATTGTCATCAATAGGTCCCACATACTGGCTTAGTTTGCTTGCTCGGAGAGGATTCAACAGATATTCAGATTTTGGCGTAACTTTCTTAATAATCGTAACCGCTACTGAATATTTTCACTAATTTATTTACCTATAATCAATATGCAAAGCTGTATTAAAAAATTAAGCTTACATGAAAACAGCAGTTGTTCAATCATAAAGAAAATATAACAAATAAAATCAGCAAATGTTTCCGTTCATGACATTAATTTTTAGTTTCTAGTGTACTTACGCATTTTCGATATAATATTCGAATTAATTGCTTCCATTTGTGATAGATGACTTAAATTACAAAGAAGCAAAAGGGAAATAATTTCTCACTTCTGAATAACACATCTTCTTGCATCTTAAAACCATTTTTTTTTTAATTGTAATTTTAATGAACACAGCACAAACAGTAGAATGAATTACGACACTGTGAAACGGAGAATTAATAATCGTGTCAATCACTTAATTTAGAAGCAAGATTTGATTGATTGCGAGAGGCTTCGAGCTAAATAAAAGGAATGACTGCGTTTTATCGGTAAAATGGTCTTAAACCTGCTTACTACTCGTATTTTTTTCTTTTCTTTAACGAACTGACAAGCTTTTAAGTTGTGTGTTCCGTATTGCAGATTGACGGAGCAGTGAAAGGAGGCGAAGCAATTTTCTTAAGTGTTTGCAGCTCTGTCAGACTGTAGCGTGGCTGCACTCCGCTAAGTGCTCTCCGTTAATTGTGTGCGGTGGATGTCATCTTATTTGGTGCTTTCTGTCGTTAACCAAGAGACACGCTCCATCTCCTTGGCCTGGGCCTATAAAGGCTCCTCAGCAAGGAATGAAAGGTTCCAGCGAGGAACTCTTCTACTCTCCGCATTATGTGTTCTTCACAATAAAAACTGTTAAGTTTCAAAAATTTTACTTCATATCATTACTAATATGAATCCACTATTTTGTACGACCTTTTTCGGTTTTAATCTATAGAAGAAATCTATACACCAAAATTTATATTAGACACCTACTGGACGTTATCTACATGGATTATAGTGATCCTACTTGTAACTGTCCTGTTGATATATGAGGATAAAAAACATCTTAATAAACCATTTACCACTGTCGGCGAAAGAAATCTGAACTATCTGAAATATCACCCATTTGGCGAAATTTTAATTTGCTACTTTCTGGAGAGAAAATAGAAGAGAAAATGCAGTAGACGTTATATCAAAACAGTTTTTCTTTCGGTATGTTATGAAATTTGTTTTGGATATTTGCACACACTTTAAATATAATTTTTAGTTATGAGACTTTCATGGGCTTTGGTTTTCCGTTGCCTTGTTATATGCTTCACTACGTTATTAGTATAATATTTACATTACTAGTTCATTTTGTCTTATTTAATCTGTTGTTTTCCATGTCTTTTGCTTATCATCTCTCCTAGATTGTGAAAACTTTGCCTGAATTGTTCCGATAACGGAACACTTTAATACCATCATCGAAACCAAGGATTTGACGTGGCATTACGCCTCGTCGACGTCGAGGTCATTAGAGGATTTGACGTGTAAAACTTTATTTTCAGTTAGGTCTGACTATATTTAACTTCACACTTCTGTTCAATCTGAAGTTCCCAGTGTTTTAAAACTTTGAGTTGATGGTTACAACGGCAGTTTCCAACTACATTTTAGTTACTTTTGATTAATAACACCGGGCGGGCGTTAAAACTAAAATTCGCTTAGAAATCACGTGAGTTAGATCACTTGAACGACAGCAGAAAGGAATTTTTTTAAAGTTTGTAATAAATCTTAATGGTTAGGTGGTACTCTGAGATTAGTTCAGTTTTCAAGAGAATGGACCAGTAGCTCAGTGGATGATAGACTATTAGTTCATTGTTTTAAATGCCAGGAATTTTTACGGGATTTACTTTATGTATAAGGACAACAGGATGATCTGTGGTTCATATTACGCGTCAAACTGTAGGATAGGCACGACAGGGGCGGAATGAATGTCAACTCGAAAGTGTCCCTCGGTGGCCTAAAGGTACGGTCCCACGGCGCATCCCTCGGCGCTTGTTAAGGCGCATTCCCACGATCCCTTGTAGGCGAGGCGAGACGGGATGAGACCTCATTAGCCGAAGTGTAGGGACGACCGAGGGCCGCAGGTTACTCCTAGCTTACCTTGCCGCCACCTTCCCACCACGTTGCCTAGTGTCGTTTGGCACAGAGCACTTTACTGCAACAGAAGGGGTGCGCACCGCTGATGCAAACCGATGGCAACAGCGCACCGCTACACACCCCTGTGATGTTTACCGACTCAGTGTGGGTAGCTGTGTCTCGTCTCCGCTAGCGGAGGCGGCCCTGTTCCCATGGCGTCCCGTCCCGTCCCATCTCGCCTCCGATTACAAGGGATCGTGGGAATGCACCTTTACCTGTAGGGGACGCCTCTCATCTTCGCCACAGATACGGCGCGCCTCGACCCACCGCCAGGCGGTAAAACATGAAAGGTGCGTACTACCTCCGACGCGCCGTGGGTATGGGCCTTTACAACAGCAATTCCATTAAACGGTGCTAGGCCGAAGTCTTTATGCAGGTTTCGCCTTACATTTTTCTGTGTCTAAGTTCGTTTGGCCGAAATTTTAGATTTGAGAAAGACAAAACATATGAATTAAATGGTACACGCATAGTCAAGTGACAGCAATATTTAGTTTAATATAGTTCAGAAGCTTAGATTTCTCTGTCTCGTAGAAAACTTATTTATATTTTAAGTAAAATATGCCACACTGATTTTTTTTATGACGAGGATTGCACGATTCTATAAACGTAATATAATGCCATTTACTGAGCAAGGTTCACAAAGTTCTGATGGTGTTATAATGAAATACACCTCGTATATGAGATAGATTCGCGATTTTCTGCAACATGTTTTAAATCTATCAATGTTTTATTTGCTGTTGTTTCAGATAATGACGACATCACAGGAGGAACGTGTGTGGTGGTTTGCTGATTCTCATAAATCGCCTGTAAATGCCGGCAGTGTGGAAGAGGTCTTCCATCCAAAACCTCTTTAATTAGATGAAATTCATATATAGACTGATACTGTAACTGACTTGTCACTGCGTGGGCGGCCAAGTGTGACGCGAGAAATTGTCATCAATGTGCAGTTGTTCTTGCAAAGCAGGCTTCAGAAATCGGTCCGTCGTGCTTCACAGGAACAGCGTGTACCGAATTCAACCAACTATAAGATCCCCATAAGCAGCTTCTTCGTTCTTCTTACTCTTCTTCTAATGTCGTTGACAGCATCAAAAGCTTCTTCCTTAATGCTACAAATTACATCTTACGCTAGCTTTTCAGACAAAGGCCTACTGCGCGTGCTGAATTTGCTGCATCCTAAGTGGCCTCTATCGAAGATTGTAATGGGCACCTGCAGAGGGCGGTTTTCTCTGATGTAGCCACTTTCTTCGTGTCTGGATAGGTTAACTGTCCTAACGTTTGGGTGTGGGGTTCTCAATATCGGCACATCATGAGTGATCACGTTTGTGATACACATCCCAGACGGACATCTATAGGCCTTCAGTCTTTAATTTAGGTAAATATATCATGTTATGACTTTCTTAGTGATAGAATATAGCATATCATTTTGCACCAAATTCATATTTGACAAATTAAATTATCAAAATGTTAAATTTTAATAGTAAAAGAACGAAACTCACACACCAGGAGTTCCTTAGGATCAGAAATAAATAGCAAGAACAATAAGGAAAACCAAGAGAGAGTACATAAACGAATAACTGAACTCCATAGAGAATGACTTAAAGAATTATAACATTAGAGATATCTACAAAACCTTTGCAAATCAAATCAGAGAGTACACACCACAAAATCTGTGTTTCAGGAAAGACAATGGGAAATTGGCACTACAAACGAAGAAAATTGTGCAGAATTAGCAAAATACTTTTCAAAATTACTAAACTGCCCACAACCAACAAACAGATTTTTAACAGCAGAAAGTGGGAACAGAACAAAAGAATCAGAACCCCCAACTCAAGAAGAAATTTATAGGCACATTCAGAAACTCAAAAATAACTAAACATCAGGAGAGGACGGGATAGTAGCAGAACTTCTGAAGAAGATAGGACCCAAAACGTTAAAACAGATTACAGAAATAATACAAGAAATTTGGAGAAATGAAAAGATACCGGCAGACTGGAAATGTACACTTATCCACCCACTTTTCAAAAAAGGCACCAGAACTGATGTGAATAGCTATAGAGGGATTTAGCTACCACCAGTCACGTACAAGATATTATCCGCATATCTATTCAAGAGAACTCAAGAACAACTGGAAAAAAACATTAGTGACCTACAAGCAGGGTTCAGACCTGGACGATCGTGCACAGAACAGATACACAATCTGGAAAGTGTACTGAAATTGATGGCACTTAGAAATAGACCCATAGTGTGCATGTTCGTTGACTTTAAAAAAGCATATGACTCCTTAGGCAATTCTTATTTACTATATTAAAACAAAGAAATTTAAACGACAAAACCAGAAGATTGATAGAACAGACACTAACAGAAAACACATCCAATGTTAAATTCATGCGTGCAATATCTGAACCATTTGAAATTAGAACAGGAGTAAGACAGGGAGATGGATTGTCACCACTACTCCTCAACATTGTACTAGATAAAGTAATGACAGAATGGGAAAAACAGCTGAAAGCAGAAAACTTGTAGGCACCCATAAAAATCGGGACTAAAGGACTGTACATACCATATCTGGAATTTTCTGACGAGATAGCAATCATCACAGACACAGAAGAATTGGCAATCAGGCAAATAGAGATCCTCAAGGAATGCGCAGAAAAAACAGGATTACAAATTTCATTTCTAAAAACAGAATTCATAGGGGAAAAAAATAGAAACGCAAAAACTAAGGACAAAATATGGTGAAATCAACAGGGTAAAACAGTTTAAATATCTAGGCGAAATCATAGAACAACAGGTAGGGAAAGCACAGGAAGCAAGAGTACAGAAGATGAAGAAAGCAATGGCGTTAGTACAAAATATTTACAACAAACAATGTATTTAAGATAACAACAAGATAAGACATTATAACACTGTAATTAAGACAGCAGTTATATACGCAAGTGAAACATTAGCAATGTTAGGCAACAGAACAAATCAAGAAAGAAGAAAGAATAATTATCAGAAAAATCATGGGACCAGAGTGAATGAAGATGGAAAGTACAGAATTCAAACTATAAAAACTACAGAGAAAATATCAAACATAGAATCAGACATGAAAAAAAGAAGGCTGAAATTTTATGGACATCTGAGTGGACTTCCGAAGGAAAGAATCTCAAGACAAATTTTAGAATACACACAAACAGTAAAAACAACAACCACATGGATGAAGGAGGTGCAGAAAGACCTGATGTCTGCAGGTATTGCTAAGGGAGACGTCGCAGATCGAGAGATTTTTAATAAGAAGGTGAAGGTGAAGTTACTTCAGAGATAAAAAAAGGGAGAATCAAAACGCATCTGGACTGCCGAAGAAAAGAATGAAAAAATATTGGTCCGATAAGAAGAACATCCCAAAGAGGAACAGAGCGCATCCAGTCAGGATTGCTTATCGTTCTCCATTATGTGGACATACGAAAATAATAATAATTAAAAGTAATCAGAAAGTAATTGGGTAATAACAATAATTACCCAGCAAACCCCTTCTAATTACCACAAGTTGTGCAAACGGTTGATGTTGCTATGCTATAACGTCTGTGGTTGGAGCTGGAACATCGTCTCAATATCCCGAGGGAAACTGGATGTGAACATCTGGAAGTAGAGAGAATATAAAGAAAAATTGAGATGTGTAGAATTATTGCAAAAAAAACTGTCTCCATCAGTGTAACGATAAGAGGACTGTGTGAACACACTGTAGAATATTGTTGATTTGACACATTACCTTCTACATTATCAGAAGGATGGAAGTAGTTTATGATAACTTACAAGATGATTTTTAGGAATATATATTTAAATCATAAAAAATATATATATAACTTCGCAAAAACTTTTTGGGAAAGTAATAGCAACAAATGTTAGTGAAAGTTTATGGTTTTGTAGTTTGGAAACTATATGCGTAGTGGAGCATGAAAACTATCATATCATCTTCTCATTCATAACTGGGAAAGATCTTTTCTGATTAAACTTTTGTCTGGATTATGAGCGATTCATTACCAACAATTGTGATCCGTGACGTGTTACTTTGTAAGGAATGGTTGGTTAGGCAGACACATTAGCTACTGAATAAAAAATAAATTGGAAGAATATAGAAGGTTCAGAACGTTGGGACGTGAATTTAAAAATAGAAATAAAAACTTTTAGCGAAGGCAATTATTGCCCGTTCAAACTTTTCTTGTTAAGAGCAATTGAAATACCAATTTCCAAGTAAAGAACTTTTTGATTCCACTCCGTCGTCAGCGTTGTTGGTGGAATACGTATTAGTAATTACTGCAAAACAGTGTCTTGGTAAAACTTGTGTCTCCAGTGTTGACAGATAACTTTAGTCTAAAGGCGTATATGCAACTAGGAAAGTACTCAATACAAGGCATATTAGCAGAAACTATAAAATTCGTAAGCGGTATACAATAAAGAATGACTGTTACGACTTTTCAGTGCACTATCAGTTATTGACACTCACGTAACAACAGAGAGAGCCGATTATAGATCATAATGAGCTTGTTTTCATATGCTCCATAATTCATAACTCATCTCTACAAATTTATTACGTAAAATATCTGTAATAATGTCGTGTAATGGAGGGAACATGTCATGCAGCTACAACATGTGTCACTTTTCAATCCCCTGCCTCAGAGTTTGTTTATGAAAGACGAAAACTTTTAAATTTAGAAACATGTACTTAGACTTTTATGGTTTTGCTGTTCTTTAAATACAAACAGAAAACAATAATATAATCAAAACGAAGTGATTCCAGTAATGGAATCGAACTTCTGAAATAAGTTCTAACGGTGTCATGCTGATCTAGGACGTGTTACAACATAATCATACGTCATGCGATTGATTACAGCAGTATTACCTCCCGCAGAGGTAAATAGTTAAAGCGGTATTGCGTTCTCTGGTAAACCTGAAAAATCAGAAGTCAAATGAAAAAAGGACGGGCAAAAATAACAACACCCAAGCACTCACCAAACACAGCCACAATACAAACAGTTCAAAACACACAAACCATTAATGAAACAAAAAGAATAAATGGTACCTATTTAGTGAAATACTGTAACAAATACACACACAGATTCACTAAATTGATGATAAAACAAGGCATCAGCGTTCCATTTAGAACAGGCATTTCAGTTTTCGTTTTTTCTATTGCTTCTTTCGCCGATAGATCCCCGAGGGGATAGCTCGACCGCCTACAGACGACTTTTACGTGCCCTCGACTCCCGCCTCCGGCTTGAGCCTTACACTAGTGAGAAGTGAAGTATTGTCAGTGTACGAAAAGTGTGAGGGAAAGTAACTTTGTTTGTGAGATGTGGTGTAGTTTATGGGACAGTATTTATGATTGCGGGAATCGACTAAAAGTTGCAGTCAGGACGGCCGGTACGCTGAAGCCTGGCTCGTGTCCAGTCCCGTTTCTCTTCCCCGATGCAGTGTTGTGGCGCCTTAGCACTCTCGGCTACACTAGTGGATGACAACTCAGTACACAAGCTGTTAAAAATCCACTCAGACACATATAACTATCTCAACTGAGGCATTGTACTCCTTGAACTTCGAATTGTGAGACAATACACGTAGGATAGAAATGAAGACAGGTCCAAATCTATTCTGGCCTCGCATTTGGGAGGACGCTGGTACGAATCCCCTTCCGGGCATCCAGATTTGAGTTTTCCATGGTTTCCCCAAACGCGAATGTCGGGATGTTTCCTTCAAAAAGGCCAAGGCCGAATTCCTTCCCGTTACTTGTCCCCAGTCCCATCCCGCCTATAATGACCTTAGCTGTCGACGAGGCGTAAAGCCATAAGTAAAAAAAAAAATGATATACAAATACAGACGTAAAAATCCTTACAATTTATGATCACATCCTTGCTCTAAATGTAAAAAATCAATAACCAGTGATAAACTGGTATTAAAGGACCATCAGACAAACAAAACTTTATTCATACTGACAAACTCACAGTAACCAGAAGACACGAGAACACAATAAATTCATGCACAATGAATAATAATAAAATTTCTAAACTCACACAACCACCGTTCCTTTCGTAAACACACAAATGTTCCGCTACCAAATCCAATAATACCAAAGTAAACAGTCAGTAAAAATAATCAGCAAGTTATACATATTTTGAATTATGCGAAACTTTCTTTAGGAAAAGATCTTACAGTATAAGTATGGAAACAGGTTCCTTGCTTATGATTCCTCGATGAGAGACCAAACACGTACAACACTAAATCAACAGCAAACGATTGAATTGGCGTTATTTATTAACAATTCAACTTCTTCATAGTCTTCAGAAATAAGATTTACTAAAAATAGAATAAATGATAGGTCATAAAAGGAAACAATACACTAAAATCCAAATTGTTTGACATCTTGGCGATAGAAAAGAAAAATGACGGATCCGACCCACAACATCCGCGAATAAAACGAGTGAATAATACGCCAAGTCATAATAGTAAGAAGAGGTGGGTCTACTAAAACGATAATAGGCTTAAAGACAACGGAAATTGTTATTTTTAAGGGACTTAAGGTTTTTTTTTCTTTTTTTGCTTATGGCTTTACGCCATGTCGACGTTATTAGAGGCGAGAAAGGACCGAGGGGCGGGGGGTAAGAAATGGGAAGGTATTCGGCCATGGCTTTGAAGGAACCATCCAAGAATCCGCCTGGAGTGACTTGAGGAGAGGACTGGGAAGGAATTCGACGATTGCCTTCGGACGGAACATCCTTGCCATTCGCTTCGGGTTAAGTCCTGGAAACTATGGAAAACCTAAATCTGGATAGAAGTACCGTGGATCTGACCCATCTCCCCAGAATGTCTAGCCCGAGCGTTGACCTCTCACCCACTAAGCTATGTGAAATAGCTTGTTAGCGCGAATTAAGTCTAGGGTACTCCCGATATGTTTGTTGCTAAATAGTTTGAACCTTACTGTATAGGTCCTCATTAACACTAATTTTCCCCTGACTGCAGCCGGCGTTATAACTGAAGTACCCTTTAATCAGCATGCGATAGTTGTGTTCCGCACTGCTAGTCTGGTGTTTGTTTAGCATACTTCAGTCGCTATCACAAAATATTACAAGCATCATATAAGGGTTTCTTGTATTCTGATTCAAGGGTATGGAATTATTTATCATAACTTAATTTCTAGTGCGTAGGGAAGTCAGTGTAAATGATATGCTGAAGACAATCTTCAGCAACAGGGGTTTGGTGAGCTTCGACATTCTTCGCATCACATATTAAAAAGTTCAAACAGCATGATTATGTTTTTACCAAAACTTGTTGGCAAACATTTATTCTTTTACAGGCATGAAATTAAAATAAATCGTCAAAAAATTTAATACATTTATTTGTCATGGTTGATAAGCATGAAGAAATTAAAAAACAATGAAACCAATGAAATTTAATGCCGTGGAGACGACTGATATAATCTACGAAAAAATGGCAAGAGATTAGCGAAAATAAGAATTTAGAATCAAGTGGCAAGTAAAAATTATGCACAGGGCCATGAAGCCGACAAATATTTAATTTATAGTTGAGAAGAGTTACTAAGATTACTTGCAGCTGTGAAACATACTCATTAGTATAGAACAGTATCACTCTAATGAACACATTTATAGATAAATGACAAATGAGATACCGAATTGGTCATGGTTTCATTTTTTGTAGCATAGTATCTTTTTTTCTAGCTATATCTTACTGGTATAGGGCACGTATTAGTATTGGCAGCCACTAAAGTCAAAGATGTGCAAGCAGTGACCTAACTCGATAAAGTGTGTACTGCCGCAGGAGCAGCCGGTTTTCTGGATTTATTAAAATGTAAACTACCAGCCGTCGTACTTTGATATTCATGAGCCCTATTTTATTTATATATATATATATATACCGCTACACGTTAATTGTCGGCGTTGATCGCACATACTTTTTTATGCCTATGTAGGTCGTCCTAGAGAATAGTGGGCATTAACGATTAACAAATGCGGTAAGGGCGAAGTCTACTTCAAGCATTCATGTACAGCACACTTGCCAAATCTTTTCCAATTTCATTATAGTTCATTTCTTTCTTTTATGTTAAGTCCTGAATCCACTGTGTATATTTTGTCCAGATTCAAGGTTCTGATATATGCGTGGGATTCTAAAAGCCTACCCTTGGCTCACGAGCTTATCAGCATGTTTGAGATTTGTCGCTGTGCATTGTCTATCGGACGGGTAGTTTTCTTTTGTGAGACTGAGCGTGGTTAGTGAGTGGTAACGCTCTGGCATCGCTTTCGATAGGGCGCGGGTTCGAATCCCCATCCAGATATTAATTTCCCTAAATCACTCCAAGCAAATAGTGGTACGGTTTTTCCAAGATGCCATAGCAGAAATCCTTCCCATTCCTTGCTCACTGTCGTTTCCCGCCTCTAATGACCACGATGTCGACGAGGCGAAAAGCCATAGCAAGAAAAAAAAATACTATGAAATAAAATCTTTTGCCGGCGCGATAATTTTGTCAAACTGTTTTGACGAATCACACGACTGCGCTGATATATCTGATGATCTGTCATGTACTGTGATGATACTGCCGCATACCAACTTAGCTTACAAACGTTATTCCAATCGCTTTGTTAGTAATAGCTAAGCTATATTGGTTGAATTTTTGACACGAAATGTCACCCGCCATAATCAGTTTGTGGGGGGGGGGGGGGGCAGTAATTCAAAATTTTATGGTGATACAGAAAAATAACGTATGCTTAAAACATGAAACGCAACGTTAGTGCATTGTAACATTTTTTCTAATAACTTTACTAATCTACAATTATCCGAAAGTTTTGTCACTGTTTGCTGTTTTATTTACGGCGTTCCCCCTTTTTACTAAGAGATTCTCAGGATCAGCTATAGGTCTAGTATTTTCTCGGCTTGGGACCCATCACTCCTGACGCTTGAACACGAGGCCGGTCACTACTGCGCTGGAGAATCGCCGCATAAAATGTATGATATGGTCGGTCCAGTAATTCAGGCATAGGAATTTGTATGTTGCACCCCCCTGAGAAACATTCAAGCTCCCTTCAGTAGTACAGCCATCACGTTTACTTTTTGATGATTATTGTAAGTAACTACAGACCTACAGACACGTGATCCATACTAATAGGCCTTTCAGTCCATACCAGTCATTAGGTTTTCATATTCCTTGTACTGCGCCAGAGCCGCACCTCCCCCCTTCCCCCATACTAATATTGCGTGTTGAAATTTTACTATCTGATTAATGCGTCATCGACTACATTATAGCCTCACATCAGTGCTGCCAGTTCTACGTAGATCTACGGATTTTTATAAAAAGTTAGGATTTTCGGATTTTGTTACAATATCTACGGGTTTTTTTATACTTTTCATTATTTGTTGGTTTTTTCTTATATTGGTGTTTTGTTAAACTTTGAGCGTATAGTGTTAAAGCATTACAGAATTGCCGATAATTGTGAATAGTTTCCTTGAAACCGCTTGAGTGAATCAACGATTGAAATAAAGCTCATATTTTATTTGGTTATAGATATTATAGATCTTAAAAGACCGTAATACAAAACTATCGGCGCACTTTTTATGCACGGTGACACGCTCGTTGGCGCGGCTTATAAAGCAGTGCCTTCCGAGAAGGCCTAACCGATACCCGAGAATGAAAGGGGTCGCAGTTTTTAACGTTTCTTCTTACAGAATATATGCTAAATTTAATGTCAACAAAGAAAATGGATGGTCCCTAAATTTAAAAAGAAAAATGTAGGCACAGCAGCAGCAGTGATTAAAGTGACGACGTATAAAACATATTCAGAGATATTTCTTACTTTCAATGTAGAATATTATTTGTATTTCGAATTTTAAAGATCTGGGAACAAAAAGTGTTAGTTTTGACTCTCTCTTCAATAATTATTGTTTCAGTCTTTCAGTTAGAGAGACTTCGGATTTGTGTATCCAATCTACGGAAATTTTAGCGGCAATGTACGGATATTCGAAGCCTAGTGGCTGACACTTCCGAGGAAAATTAGCACAGCAATGGTACTCGTTCGTCAGTCGCATAAAAAAGAATTAGAATGTTTGCATGAGCTGACAAACGTTAGAACATGTTTTCTGTTGCCTGCATACTAACGTGTAAGAAAACATCTCAAAAATTATATCTTCAAGGAAGTACTTAGAAGGAATTATACTACCTAAGCATATCTTTAATGTATATGTATCGTCGATTGGATAAGAGACGATAAAAATAGCTGCTGTGCACTTAACGACCTCGTGTAGGAGTTCGAAATCGCCGGCTCTACTAATTCTTTACCTTACGATGTAATCCTACGGGTTGAAATACAGCAGGGCGTCGGTAATCCGAATGTCAATTATCCGAAAAGTCAACTATCGGAACAACTTTATAATTATTTTTTTTATTTTTATAAATAGTGCAATATTTTTCAAAAGCTTTAACTTTGTTTCTAGTTACAGACTTACAGCATAGTATATTTTTTCACAAGTTTTGTTCGGAAATTCCACTAAGAACTACAGGTAGGTACCATGAGCTTAATCCAATTCAACTTGCGTTTGTCGTTGTATTAGAAATATGAAACCCGCCGTGTTTCGTTTGTTATTGATTTGCTGTGTTGGTGAGGTCTGTTGACTTTGTAATTTAAATGAAGATTAAACGCCTATAATAGCACCGTGTTAATCTTCTAAAAGAAAGCATAAGTGTTTCAAAATGAAGCAGAAGAAAGTAAGATATTTATTTTGTTACGGATATGTAAAATTATAAAATATCGAATGTAATTTTAAAAGCAAAATAAAAATTATACAAAAGTAAAACTATACAAATCTAAAGTCCGAACAAATCGATAATCCGAGCCATCCTCGGTCTCAACTAGTTGGATTATCGACGCTCTACTGTATAGCGGCGTCGAAGCTTAGTCTATAGATACAAAAGGAAGCTATTCTAGAAGCGAATGTCAGTTTGATGACCGATAACAATTCTTGCTGCAATCGGAACCTTTCGAGAGCTAGTTAAGTACGTTAACAACTGACCCATCAGAATGCTGGTAAGAGCTTTGACGTCGACCATTATACAACGCCAAGTTTCACAAAAATTTCGCGGTCAACACTAGCAACAAATAAAACTTTACATTATGTAAGTATATTTATTACCACAGCACAGAATAATGTAGTAAATAAAATATTGTAGCGCACTAGAACTTCGCAAGCTACCCACAAATTACCAGATAACATTTGTTTAAACAGTAACTTTTTTCCCTCTCTCTCGTTACAGTCTCTTTTAATTCCGTAGCCCAGGCACAGAAAAATCATGAGGGCTGGATAGCTGGAAACTAGAACGTTTATCTCGAGAATGCTTGACATCTGTCTGCAAAACGTGTAACTTGTGTTCTGTATAATAATTGTATTATGTTACTGAAATTCAGAATTTATGAGGTGGAGATTCAAGACGATCCCTGCATTCACCTAGGTCCAGGAGTCGCACCTGGTCTCACTGCTCTTCTCCGATGCAGTGTTGTGGCGCCTTAGCGCGTGAAGTCACACTGGCAGGTCATGCTAACTTTTATTAGCAACTATGAAATTAGAACCGAAGCTTAAAGGCCCAGATTGAAAGAATGCAAGAAGTGCCCTGACTTATCATGATTTTGTGTCACATTGCTTGTGACAGTCAGGAGAACAGAAATTATAGTTTCTCTTATTAATCTCACCATATCTAAAAACATTTAATTCTTTCTAGTGAAAACCATCATTCCCACACGCCTGACGCGAGTGGTATCGCGTTCTCTAGGGTAAAATGCCTATGACACACCGACAGCAAATTACGCTAACCCAAAACGGGTTGCATAATTTATGGAGCGAGAATCCATCAGTGGAGTTAATGTTTGGGGCCGGCGCGTGTGTGTAATGGCAGCGGCCCCTTGATGCAATTATCCTGACGCCAGCTGTGTTATTGCTTGTATATTATCTGGGCGGCTAATGTGATTCGCTGCGCCGCGTCCAGCTCGAGTCCCTGGGGGCGTCATTGTCAGCTCACTCTGCACTGCACTGTCAGCACGGAGCAGGCGCGGCAGTAAGGCCGCTAATAACATTCAGCTGCCCCTTCACACAATTTCAGCACCCTCCAAATATAAGCGTGGGATGACAAGTCTTTCGAAAAAGTTAAACATAGTTTGTGGAAATACGATACCGTACGCGCGTGAAAGCACAAAACCACACGTGCAGATTATATCAATGTCAATAATTACTTCAGTACCAGTCCAAAGGTTTTGTTATGAGAGTATTCATACGTCAATTTGTTAAAAGTAATTTTATTAATGACTATTTATTAAAATTAAAGATTACATTTCGTATCATTCTTTTTGAACCATCACGAATATTATTTCTCTCTCTTTTTTTTTTTTTTTTTTTTTTTTTTGATGGTACACCAAATTTCCAATAATACTTCAACAAAATTAATGATTGAGACATCATTTTAAAGATCAAGCTCTTCGCTAATGAGTAAAAATAAACAAATCGTTTAAAATTAATGTTTTTACTGAAAAACTTTGTATTATTAACATTTTATACATACCGTATTTTCATAAAGAATGTAGAAGACACCATCTGTTGGCAATCTGTTTAAGTGCCATGCACGACAGCTGCGGGTTGGAGTTGTTTACATTCTTTAAAAAATGTAAAAGGCGTCATCTATTGACAATTTAACTAGAAATCTTAACACCAATCAGGGTTTAATTAATGATACAAAATTAGTGGTAGTTGACTTAGGCGAGTGCATCAAAACTACTACGTTCATTCATTCCGATAACCGGATCAAACCATGACTTTACAAATTATTGAAAACAATTCTCAGAATAAATAGCCTTCACTATGACCATTAATAAGGCACAAGGTCAGAAGCTTCAAAGGGCGGTGTTGTATTTACCAAAAAACTGTTTTTTTCGAAACGACACTTATACGTGGCTTTCACGAGTTCATAGATTCAGTGACATTTATGTTAGTGTTAAAGACACATGCGCTCAAAAAATAAACAGTGATCACATTATAACTAGTACCATTGTTTTCAAAGAAGGTTTATGAAGTAAAGAAGATTTAAAAAGTCACATCTACGAAAGCCAATATCTGTATTAAAAAAAAAAAAAAAAAAAAAAAAAAAAAAAAAAAAAAAAAAAACTCCTCTGACAACGCCAGTATCTATTTTTTAAGTATCTACTTTTAAATGCTTTACAATTAAACATGTTTTACATAATGACAAAGATTTTTTACAATAAGACATATCACATATCTACTACAATTGTTTAAAATAAAATACCTTTCATTAATAAATACTTGCATTTACTTATTCCCATATTAATATATTACCATTCGGTGAATACGATTCTGTAAAAAATATCCGCACGGGTCAGCTAGATTATTATTTATTGCGCTTAGACTCATTGCCAACAGTACGACATGCGACGTTATAAAAATACACTTTCCGGATATTCCATTATTTTTCACCTTCATACATCATTAACGAGTTTGTCATTAATTGAGAGAAGCATCAAATATGATAACAAAATGTCAGATTTGTTCATGTTTACTGTGTTAGATCCGTTTTACGTGAATAAATGTAAAAATTGATTAAGGTTTTACTCTGTTATAAGCATTTGTATTTATATCACTACGTCGTATATTGCCATCAACGAAATATTCCGACGACGAACTTCGTACATGTGACTGTTGTCTGCGCAAACGCCTACGTGGGTAAACATCTGTTCTAGATAGTGCCTCAGGAATTTTTTCAAGGTCTGCTGTATCCAGAACAATTGTGGGGTTTTTGAACAGTAGCACAAGTAGGAAGCCATTGCTTGGGAATAGCGGTCGCGCCCGCCAAGGACGAAATTGTGTCACCCAGCCCAGGAGCGGAAAGACGTTCGCCAATGAAAGTAGTGATACAATCGATCAGGCCCTCACCAGTAATAGACATATTTGGTCCAGCAGACCTTGCAAAACCCTAATCCCGCTATTAATCGCTTATCCCGCTGCTAATCCCAAACAACGAGCAGACAAAACAAATTATCGATTTAGATTATGTCGGGGGTGGATGAAGACCTCGGTGTAAATATCATGGTGCTCCGACACCTTCGACCGTGGTGGATGGGCAGTAACGCATTCGGTGAACACAGGTTCGAATCCCCTTTAATAAAATCACTCCAGGCAACTGCCAGTGAATTGGTGAATTACTTCCATCTCTAATGACCTCAACGTCGACGAGAACCGTTGCTGTAGTAACATCAGATCTGTAACACTCTATTAGAATTAATACGATACAGGTTGACCAACCGATTATGTCTGTTGCATAATTGAGCAAATTTTTGAACACCTTATAATGTGACGTTTTACTCCACATTCTATGGTGCATTTTATGTAAATGATAATATTAGACTGATTTTCATAAAAAGCATGGGCAACCATTATACACTTGTTTTTGATAAATTCTATATAAAGTACCCAAGGTTCTAAGGAAGCAGGACCGTGATGCCAATAGAGAATATTCAGTTTAACTCAGTGGAATGTATATGAAACATTTATTGAGCTTTGGAGACTTGGGAAGAATGACCTGTAGGAAACCGTTGCATGCTGGTGACCAGATACCGCCAGGCAAAAAAAGGCAATGGGGTGGGGTTTTACCTGAGGAATCGTGCAGGAACTGTGATTGAGAGATCACAAGGGGTGGTGGTCAACAAGAGGTCGCTGCACCTAGCGGGGAACATCCGTCAACCGAACATATTGTCATCTCACGATGTTTGCCGAATCAGGCCGAACGGCGTGGTCCTCACGTGGGAGTCGCGAGGACGAATAAACTGTCCACGATCTCACGTGACATCAGGATACTAATCCACGAACCTATCCCAGTGAGCAGATAATTTAAATTCTGGGAATTTTCTGTTAAACGTGATCTTCGAGGCGACAAAGGTGGGGTTAGAGATTAGGGGCGTGATAGATGTGGCTGAAAATTCATTCTGGTGCTGATTCTGGATGGCTGGACGCTGTTGGTGACTTCGGTTCTGGAACGCATTTGCCGAGATTCGACTTCTGGTGGAATCCTGACGCTGTCAACTCGCATTCTGAGCCGAATGGTAGAGTGGTGATTGTTGCTGCCTCATGAGACACGTATTTCACGTGTCGTGGGTCCATCTCCGATCATCGCCAACTCCAGTCGCACAGCTGCAATGGTACAGTGTTTCAACCAAGTCATCTGATGGTTCATTCCACGAAACTGATACCAAACCTTAAGCGTCTTTGAGAAGAGAGATCCATATTCTAACTTTGTAGATAAAAGCCCCAGTGAGCTAGCGGCGTAATTTACCTGAACTATCATATATATTATTTCTATAAGGTATTGTTTTGTCACAAGCCTGTAACTTCCTTCATGCTTAACCAAAATCAATGAATGAGGTGTCATTTTAAAGCTTATGCTCTCCACTTTGGTCACATCATATTTTAAGAAAGAAAGTTTTCGGAATTAGACCTTTAAAGGGCAAAAATATCAATATGTCTAAAATGCTGTTTTCTGTGTTAGGCGTCGTTTATCTCCCTGGATACCTATCTGAAATCGTTTAATGAAGTATCATTTTAAAGACTAAAATCTCCGCTTTAGTGACGTCATATACTAAAACAAAATTTTTTCGGAATTTGACCCTTAAAGGGCAAAAGTATCAATATTTTTGCAATGCGTTTTTGTGTTACGAGCCATTTATCTACCTTCATATCTAACCGATACAGATAAATGAGGTATCATATTAAAGACTAAGGGCGCCGCCGAGTTAACATTATATTTTTAGAACAGTATTATTCGTAATTCTACCTTTAAAGGGCAAAAACTTCAATTTTTCTAAAATACGTTTTTTGAGCTTCGCGCCATTTATCTCCCTGGATACCTAGCCAAAATCGATAAATCAAGTAAGATTATGAGGAGTAATATCTCAGCTTTGGTGACATCATATTTTAAGAAAGAAGTTTTTTGGAATTCAACCATTAAAGGTAAAAAGTGTAAATGGTTCTACAACTTGTGTCACGGGATACTTATCTCCCTTGATTTCTTACCGATATAGATAAATGAGGTATCATATTAAGGACTAAGGTCTTCGTCGTGGTAACATTATAATTTAAGAAAGGAATTTTTCGTAATTCGACCCTTAAAGGGCAAAAATGTCAATTCTTCTAAAATGCGTTTTTTGTGTCTGCAGCCATTTATTTGCATGGATATCTAACCAAATTGCTAAATGAAGTAGGATTATGAGGAATAATATCTCAGCTGTGTGACATCGTATTTTAAGAAAAAATGTTTTTGAAATTCATCCCTTAAAGGGAAAAAGAATAAATTTTTCTACAACGCATTTTTGTGTCACGAGCCATTTATCTTCCTTGTTATCTTACCGATACAGATAAATGAGGTATCATATTAAGGACTAAGGTCTCCACCATGGTAACATTATAATTTAAGAAAGGAATTTTTGGTAATTCGACCCTTAAAAGACCAAAATATCACTTTTTCTAAAATTAGTTTTTTGTATCTGGAGCCATTTATCTCCATGGATATCTAGCCAAATTCTTAATGAAGTAGAATTATGAGGAGTAATGTCTCAGCTTTGTGACATCATATTTTAAGAAAGAATGTTTTTGGAATTAAATCCTTAAAAGGAAAAAATATAAATGGTTTTACAACGCATTGTTGTGTCACCAGCTATTTATCTCCCTTGATATTTAACCGATATGGTAAATGAAATATCATATTAAATACTAAGGTCTCCGCTGTGGTAACATTACCTTTTAAGAAAGGAACTTTTGGGCACGCGACCCTTAAAGGGGAAAAATGTCAATTTTTCTAAAATGAGTTTTTGTTTCTCGTGTCATTTATCTTCTTGGATATATATCCGAAATTGAGTCACATCATGTTTTAAGAATGGAATTTTCTGAATTTAACTCTTAAAGGGCAAAAATATCAGTATTTCTAAAATGCGTTTTTGTGTCTCGAGTCATTTATCACCCTTGATAATTAAACAAAATTGACAAAAAGAGTTATCATTTTAAAGACTGAGGTATTCGTAAAGCCTACCGTTGGTTACACCATATTTTAAGACAAGAATTTTTCAAAATTCGACCATTAAAGGGCAAAATTATTAATATTTCTACGACGCATTTATCCGTCACGAGCCATTTATCTCCATTGATATCTAACCAAAATCGATAAACAGGGTATCGCTTAAAATATTATACAGTAGTATCCGCTTTGGACAGATCATATTTTAAGAAAGAACTTTCTTTAAATTCAACCTTTAAGGGGCAAAAATATCATCATTTCTAAAACTTTTTTTCCCCCCTTGTTTGATGCCTAACCGAAATCGGTAAATGAGGTATCATTTTAAAGTCCAAGGTGTCCACATTGGTCACACCATATTTTATAAAAAGAATTTTTTGGAATTTGCTTCTTAAAAGGCAAAAGTATCAATATTATTTCTGCAAAATTTTCTTTTTTTATTATTATTACTAGCCATTTATCTCCTTCGGTACCTAACCGAAATCGATAAATGACATATTATTTTAGAGATTAAGTTCTGCAATTAAGTAAAATCATAAATTAAGAAAGAATTTTTTCTAATTTGATGCTTAAAGTGGTCACATGTATCAAACAGTTCTGAGCCAAGTCCTCAGATTGCGGCAGCAGTATCACTGAGATGTCAATAAACTTTTTTATACAATGAATAGTTTTTCGAATATTTTTTTCTGTTACGGAAACATTTTGTTCAGGTTGGTTGTATTCTGTTAGGTCAGTGACAGTTTGTGTGTGTTTTAAATTTTCCTAACTATTTAGTAATATGTTTTGATGTCTACACTAAACAAATGAATATTTGCTACAAAGTGCGGTTCTACTTTTCATTATATTACAAGCATTCAACCCCACTATTCATTGTATTTTACTAGCGAAATTTTCGCATGGGTCGTCTAGTATGAATTACTTTCGAATAGAATTTATTTGTTCCATTCGTGGTGTAATTGGTTATTTTTTTTATTTTTTTTTACTTATTACTTTACGCCTCGTGGACGGCTAAGGTCATTATAGGCGCGATGGGACAGGGGATAAAGAACGGAAAGGAATTCTACCATGGCCTTTTTGAAGGAAACATTCGCCTGGAGTGATTTGGGGAAACCATGTAAAACCCAAATCTGGATGCCCGGACGGGGATTCGAATGGTTATTTTCATTGTAAAGACACAGCATTATGATAACTTGTATTGTATATTGCTTTTACGTGTCATTCTTTTACATATATTAATTTTGAGCTTAATTTCAATGTAAATTCCATTTGTTTGTTTGTTGACAACGGCTAATTGTACCTCTGCGCGTTTCTTAGTAATATTTCTATCATGATTAACATTAACGTAAATTCATCCAGATTTGTAATTGTCAGCGAAACTAAATAAATATCATGTTATTATAGTTTTCCTGTAATACCAATAGCATCAATGATCTTGCTGAATTTAGATTCGCAATACTTCGTAAAATTAAACACTCTTTCTAACGGGGGCGGATCCCCCCCCCCCAAAACCTAAATCCATTGACCGCAAGCCCTCCCCAACCAAAATCCACTCAAGCCAAGCCTCCCCTCCCCCAAACCGAAGTCCGCTCAAGCCCCTTCCAAACCAAAATCCTGGATCCGCCCCTGCTTTCTAATAATTGATAATTATGAAATTAAAAGTGAAACCCACCGCTAAAGTTTGGCACCTATCTCCTGGGCTAGACAAAGCAATTACTACAAACTCATGATACGAAGGCTTATTTCACTGTCTTTTAATTTTACCCGCAATTGGGTACTTAAAATTACATTTTCTGGAGCACACATGGCGTTACAAAACATATGTCTATTACGTAGTGGTTTCGAGTGCCTCAGTTCGCGCAGAGACGGGCTCCCCAAGGCTTCAACTTTATAGCAGACTTACCTCCGGAGGATCTTCTGGAGCCACCGCGTCTTCTTCGATCCTCTAACGTATATCAAAGCGTCTTTTTGCTTGGTTGTAGCATGCAGAATATAACACATCTTGCTGAATGAGACACCACTATCATTCCAAGGTATTCCATGGTATTGCTGTGAGAACAAACTAACACTTGGGTTGTCCCGGCAGCGCTGAAGAAAGGCCAGCGTGGAAAGCAGCTTTGTCTTCTTCTTTCGAAGTTTTTCCAACAGCCGGACGCTTCGGAAGATATCCTCCCCTTAGAGAACTACCGGCAGCAGTCACTTGACAATGCCGGCAGCGGTTGTGACCGCCGAAACGTCGTGGTTAAACGATAGACTAACTCGGCTAGTTACCCGAAAACATTTTATTCACTTGGGTTGTCATTTCTGCGTATTGTGACGAGACACAGATGTGTACAGATAACATTGTCAGAATGTACCATACATACTACACCCTCTTTAAAAATGAAGACAAAATGAGCCAATGGTCTTGCCACAAATCTTATGGTGCCCTGGCAGCTTTTGAGCGAGATACGAAGCAAGGTGGGTGGTAACGCTCAGGCCTTTCACGAAATCACTCACGGCAGACTCCGGGGTGGTTCTATGGATGATTTTTTTCCCAATATCTAATGACCTCGACGTAGATGAGGGAAAAACTAATCGTTGTCGAAGTAACAACAGGTCTGTAAAAATCTATTGGAATCAAAGCGACAAAGACCAGCCAATCTATATTGGTGTGTGCTAAACCGTATCTTTAGGTAGATCAATCACCGTCCTATACAACCAACAAAAAATTGCGGGGCTCACTATTCTTACATGACAGCGAACCTAGATGAACTACAAATTATTATGATAAGAATCTGGGTTAAGAAAAAAAAAACTAAATATGCGAATGGTACTATGTAAGTAGCCAGTAGAATTTACCATTAATAAGACATTCCTCATTTATGTTTGTCATGGTCGAGTCAATAACCCTTATACAATACGATTGTCCTTTGACAATCACCGTAATGAAATAATGATGACTTGCTTCAACACACAATAAATGGAGGAAAATGCAGTCCTGAATAATTATCTCTATTCTTCAGACTGATGACTAATTGTAAGCGCTTTAAGACCAAACATTGTTCCAGTTTGGTACACTACAGCTTTCAAGTGTGTTCGGACCAAATCTAGCTGTATGTTCGAAGGTATCTATCGATGGGAAATATCCACAACTTAGGATCTAAGTGCCACTAGACAGACAAAATGTCGAAGACATGCCATAATGGGAGATTAGACTGTTAGACTCCTTGGCTCGCAGGACATCAAAAACCAAGATCTGTAATTTCAAACATCCACTTCTAATGCTAAGACAATCATTTGTTATATCTCACACATTTTACAGAGTGAACATTTCAAGTATCAACTAACAATTCCCTCTCAACCTTATAATTATGCTCAACCTTTAGTTTTTTTTCTGTGTACATAGTAAGCTGACTCTTCTTTGCATTTATCTTCACCCCACGTTGAGCTACCCAGTTGGATATACTGTTCAGATATCACCCTGCAGCTGTTTACAGTCTTCCCCCGTTTTGATCCATTGTCATCTGCAAAAAACTTAACTGCCGATAGTAAACCATTAGCACAACCATCCATTACAACAACGAATAGCAATGTTCTCAATATGCTACTATGACGAATTACCTAGAGAAAATCAAGCGTGTCTTTGCAATGCCTAATGTCATTACTCGGTACTATTAATTTATCTGACTTAATACCTACCCTAATTGTGGACATTTCTCAGGGATTATCCTTTGACAATGCAGCGTCTGAAAGATATCGGGACGACACCTAATTTCTGTAATCTTATCTCTCTTGTCAATACGACCCAAATATCTTGGTGGAAGAAGCATTCCGTCGTACTCGCAAATCAAAGGCGTTGTAGCCATGTTTACCAGTAAATTCAATAGAAACTTAAGTCGTTTCTCTGACACAATACCAGCCCAATGTACGTATCAATTCTGTGATGCTTTCGTAAAGATTGTGACAAACAATCATGAATTGATTGGTTCTTCTCTGTACCTTCATTATGCTGTCAATCAATCTCTTGGGATACTTATCACAAATGGCACAACAATAGTTAAAATGTGAGCGCACGAGCGTTTTGTACCTTACCACCTTTGCATAAACGTTGCAGTTCTTCCAAATTGAACCTATGAACCGCAGTCTAGAATTAACCCAGTTCACGACCGAAGTTATGTGCAAACCCCATTTAATGTTGCTTTGTATTGTTACGCCCAACTATTTTAGGAAATCAACCATGTCAATAACTGAAATATTTACTTTGCACCCATTCACTAACGGGTTCTATTCGTTAGTTATGCCCACCGTCTTGCATTTCATATAAGCATATGCCAGTATCTGCTCGGCGTCTTATTTCTCTAAACTTATATCGTCTGTCATTGCGATCCAAAATTAGCTACTCGAAGAAGTAATTCACACGAGGGATGAAAGAATTCATACAATCATCCGCATGGCACCTAATTTCACTTTCCTTGAACAACAGTAGAGCTAAACTTTATTTGCTTGTATTTGTGTGTGAGAATTAAAGGAATAGAGATTTGTATGTTCAAAATTCCCATTTGGTTATTTGGTTTAATCAAATGGTTGGTTCCAAAGCTGTATTTATCTTTAATGTGTCTTATACCAGCTCACCCAATCAATTGGGTCGTACTTATTAAAGAGGCACAGGGTGTTCATTTATTTGAAAGAGCAACATTAATTTCAGCCCTACACTTACTCCAAAATAACTTCGTACATTCGTTACATCTAAACACATACAAAGCTTGCATTCAGCGGTATGAAGACATATTACTTAACTCAGAAGTCAGATAGATAAACCTGTTAAATTAATAAAATTGCACTTAGATTTCTTATGAACAAATTTTTATCGTTAAATCAGTTTATAACTGAAGCATCTGAAAATGATAGCTATTCCGCACGGTCGTTATTGATAACTGCAGGAAAAATCCATCGATAAATTTGCGCGGGCAGGAGATTGCGTGGTGTGTCCTGCTTGCCGACCGACCCCGAAGAAAAAATAACTATGTTCTCGTTAGTGGAATTTTTAAAGGTTCATAGTAAAAATTGTTATCACACAGCCGGTCAGAGTATATTGAATAAGTAACGAATGGTTTCAAGCCTACTGAAGATATCCACATAGTCATTGTTAAGACTCGACTGTATGTTTCATCTAACTTGTTGCACAATGCTTACCATTTTAGTCTTTCCGATGAGTAGGCCTGGTACTTACTGCACATGCAGATTCATACAAACTAAAACTCACAAGCTTCGAATGTAACCACAGGTATACACCAAGAAAGACGTTCAGTCTTTCTCTTCTACTCACTAACACACAAATACTCTGTGTACAGTCGGCAATGACTTGTATTTACCCCATAGAACTATGGGTGTTTGCAATGAATGGATACCTTACTGCTAAAAATAATACTGGTGATTGTTGAAAGAATATCGATTGGAGCGGAATCAGCAAATCCTTGTGGATTAGCCGCAGTATATAGTTAAAAGGAAAAAAAATTGTTGAATGAAACTGCCTTCCTGATTCACCAGTAGGCTTGGTGAGCTTGCTCTCTGTAGCAGACAGTTATGACACCACTCCCATAATAACAATTTAGTACGTTCGTTACACTCAAATACATACAAAGTTTGTATTCAACGGTATCAGGTCACTGGTGGTGTAAAAAACTGTCAAACGGTTGTCGGTGATGTGACATTAATCTTAACAGTTTGAGCTGCATCAAAGCATCGGTCAAGTTCTGCCATGCTGATTTGCTGAACTATACCCGACCGCTGGGGTATTTTATGCGAAAAACATATAGTTTTCTCCTCCGACACAGTTTTACAAGGTATGGCGTGCATGTTGAGTGGAACAGTCGATTGATTGCGGTCACTCTTCAGACGATAATGTCACTTTCTTACGTCCAACTAAAATAAACTAAAAGTCACTGAAAAAAATAAGACTGATGGAATTGGAGGTGATGTAAGGATGGCAGTTAGATTTATACACAGATGTGGACGTAGGTAATGTTAAATGATCACAGCGGTAAGTATGACATTTGGAAGTGATGAAATTAATTATTAAGTTGGTATTCACTCCCCCGTGTCCTCATCCCACCTTACAAACCGAGTAGACTTTATCTAATCGAAAGCATAGTAAATCCTTGGTTATACAACTGGAATATCAGAAGTTGCATTGCTACGATCGTAATGAAGGAAAGTTGTAAACAAGGCTGATGCGTTGCCGGAGGCAACTGCCTGCCTAACTTTTGAGTTGGCGTAGAAAGCTAATGAATCTTTAAAGACAGGACTGGCAGCTGATTTGGCTTTTCAAAGGTTCTTTACCTATACTTCACTTCTGACATAGTTTGATTTGTGTATATGATGATTACCGGAACGCTTAAGTGGTACGGATTCCATGTTAAACCGTAGGCACTCCTGGTAAAGACGGATTGCACAAACCTTAAAAGAGACAAACATTTTATTATCATAATGTAGACTCCTCATCATTCTCTTAACTGACTTACTCAACTGTGAACTGTAAGTGTCTGGTACGAAAAAAAAGCAGTTTTATCTCATGTATCGGTTCATTCCTTAAATTTTGATTTTTCAGACTTTAAACTTCACATATGGCTATACTTAATGCGAACGAGACGCGACGAAACTGTGTAAATTATATAACGGAAAAATTTAACAAGACCTTATTTGCTTCTTGAAGCCGCACAGCTCCAATTTATGATATCTGAAAGTGAAATTATATTCTTCGTTAATAGTAATTTATGTGTATCTGATAGGTTTTAATATGAAACTGAACTGTTTAAAACATTTAATATTGGTATTAAATGAAGGGAAATAACTCCGTATATTTATTATTCAACTGAAATTTTACGGTAATACTGCATATCACGACACATTCTGTGTTATAATCGTGTCAGTTTCTCCTATAACATTGCATTTATTCATTTTGAAATTAATTATGTTGTTCAGTGATCCAATTTCGATATTTTTATAATTTATTGTTGAATGATTCTATCTTTTCCACATTTCCTGAAAAAAGTCATTGTTTCTTTTACTGCATTAATGCCTGTGGTTATTACGATGAAACTTAGTACACATTTTCCAGATTGTGTGGCTAAAAATATTATAGGAATATAGTCATTAAAATTCACGTAGCAAATGGATTGATATGAAATTTGATTCACAGATGCATAAATCTGAAATCTGTTATGAACATCAATATTTTTTAACAAATGATCTGACATAACTTGAAAACTGTACGAACTTTTTATTCTCATTTAGGAAACGATTTTTTAAGATCTGAATTAGAATCTCAGTATGTTTTATGATGCTAACTTAGCTACCGCCGCAGCAGGAAATAAAAGTGTGTATGTTTCACTCTTTATGCTTCTGGCTTTACGCATCGTCGACGTCACGAAAGGGCTGGTGGCAAGGAACGAGAAGGATTTCGACTATCCGAACACTTACATTTCTTCATATCTCACTGAGCAGCAGTGATTGAGAGCTTTAAGTGCAGACTTGCAACGTTACAACTATAATACTGGTAGAGCTTTGTTTTTGATAAATAAAATCTGCTTTTAAAGTGTATTTCATCACCGGAAATTTTTAACCATAATCTCATTCGTAATGTACGTTTAATGGTAGCGTTTTTAATCACCACACATGCTTAAGTCTCTACCTTTAACATTAATTTTGTATACAAATAAAACAAGTAAAAAATAAAGAAAGAAAGTAACTGCACTAGTAGTACTACAGGTATGTGCGCCGTTCAGGTGTTGTATCGGCACCATCTGAAGAAGCCGACGTATAGCGGAGTTGTGCCGGCAGGATGGTTGCCTCGTCGAAGCCGCCCATGTACCGCTAAATCCGCACGGCGCCCACATAGCACCTAACAGTACTTCAGCAAACGTTTATGAAGTATTTTATGTCGGCTGTAACCTTTTACAACTCCATTACAGCTCTCGCCCGGACGAGCGTTTTCCTGTGGTACGGACGTAGCGATGCGGGCGATGAACCTTCCGGGTCAGGCTGTCGCTGACCGACAACGACTGTCCGGCCACAGAGGCAACGTTACCACCAGAGGCATTACCACATGACGCACTAAACAGAACTCTGCAACACTTTAAATTTAGGCATTTCAATTGATCTTTATCTTAAACTCTTTGTAGACTGTTTTCACTATTGGCACCTTTTTCATATCTGTGGGATTTTTTTTAATTAATGCAGTAACTTGTCAAAGCATCTTACATTCTTACTATTAGGATCTAAATGAAATTGGTTTTTGGATCATGACTTCATTTTTATGGATCGATTTTTACTTAATAGTTGTGCAACAAAAATGTTCTCGTCCTCCTTGCAGTCAATCTGCGAAATATCAAATTTGGTGATCTCCACTCCTCATAAACAAAGAAATTTTGGGACCTTCTTTCAATTTATGTCATAGAAACACACAATTATAAACACTGCCATTAATATTCGAGCCCTAGAATCCTTAAAACAAATTTAAAATCAGGTTCTGCAACAACAACGATTTTTATATCTGAATTGTATAGATAGTGTGGTAATTATTTAAATTTCTTAAGAAATGTTCTCTGAATAAAGGGACGTAAAGAATAATCTTCAATTAATTAACGTAGAATATGATAGAAATACTGTATGAAGGTATAAAGAGAGTATCCGGCTGCAATATTTCTTAATCGATTTAAATAATGACATGAGATCTAATCGATGTAGTAACATAGTGAGGAAACATTTTGCCGTCACAACAACTTTCAGCAGTTAAAATAATTGATGTTGAAGAGTTTTTTACATGCTTTATATTAGCTTGACCTATATGTATATATTATGAATTTAATGGAATATTTTGACTCATGTTTCACCCACTTCCAGATATCCGAGTTGTTTGATATTTTGTACACTTATTAAAACCCGGTGAAAAAACAATAATTTTGTAGTAACCTACGTATATTTTCATTACTTTAGCAGTAACAATAGAAATATTGTTGCAGCTAATGGAATTTTGTAATTGAATTTTAACTCGATTACAGATGTTCGAATTGTTTGAAATTTTTCACATTTATTCCGAACCGACGGCAACATAATAATGTCACAGCTATGTCTTAATATTCTCACAACTTTGACAGTAACAACAGAAAACCAGTTGAGTGCAATGGAACATTTCTTTTCAATGTTCGCCCACTTCCTGACGTCCAGATTGTTTGAAATTTTGCACATGTATTAAGAACCAATGACAATACAATAATTTCATATTTCTTGCTATTCTCATTACTTTGATACTAACAACAGAAAAATTGTGGAATATGATGGAATTTGGAACTGAATTTAAACGAATTCCAGATGTCCAAATCGTTTGAAATTTTGCCCATTTATTGAGAAGATGAGAATACAATAATTTCATAGCGGTGTTCCCATATTCTCATTACTTTAGCCGTAACAGTAGAAGAATATTTGAATGAAATGGAATCTTTAATTTCAATGTTCACCCACTTCCTGACTTCCAAATCGTTTGAAATTTTGCACGCGTATTAAGAATCGATCAAAACACAACAATTTCATAGAAGCACCTTGCTTTTATAATTAATTTGATGTGTGAACGAAGATTATATTGCTAATTACTTTGACAGTAACAATAAAAAAATGGTTAAATGTGATGAAATTTTGCAACTGAATTTTAACCAAATTCCAGGTGTTCGAATTGTTTTAAATTTTGTACATGTACTGAGAACTGAAGGCAACACAATAATTTCATAGTTATGTCCTACTATTCTCGTTACTTTGATAGTAGGTAATAGAAAAGTAGCTAATTGTAATGGAATATTGCAATTGAATTTTAACCCAATTCAATTCCAAATTGTTTGTAATGTTGCACATGTGTTGAGAACCGATATCAATACAATAGTTTCATAGCTATGTCCTGGTATTCTCATAAAATAAGAATAAAGTCATTGAATATATACATAGCTTTATTGTAAAAAAAAAAAAAAAAAAACGTAGGGTGCTCCCTACTTATACATAATGACTGTAAGAATAGCTAGCGATAAAAAATTTAAGATTACTGATACTTAGCACTCATTAAAGTTAACGTTTTAATCAGCGACTTTATTCTTATTTTATGCTTATTAAAAAAAGTTATACTGAATTGTGGGACATCCTAGCGCATTTGAACAGAATTTTTATATTTAAAACTTATTTTCAACCTTTTAGTTCACATTGCTACAAAAGCGTGTATTTAAAAAAATACTGTAATAGGCTAATTGGCAGTATTGAAAATATATTAAAAATTGCAGCCTTTCGCGCAGATTAATGCTGAAGGAAGCTATTTATTTAAATTTGTAAAGAAAGGTGGATTATTTTAATAAAAAAGGTGAAACAAAAATGATAATTTTCCTACCTTTCCTCACGTGACAGAAAACGCTCTAGGAATGGTAGTCGCTTTAGTGACGTCACCTGCAAGTAAACGCTGCTGGTGCGAATAGAGTGTTTCATTTTATACAAGTTTTCAACTCTTTTTGTTGTTTGTTGCTGATTATTTTTTGTTATTAATAACATTTCGTTTTGAATAGAAAGGGAAAACAATTCGCAGAAGTCTTCAGCGGAAATATAAGGAGAATAGTAGCTAAAATTTGCAGAGGGCAAATGTAGGTGGGTACAGGAAAGTGAGAAGATGGGTGTATAGGGAAATTGCCACGGGAGAATGCGCTCAATCACAATTTAATTAAATATTATTATTATTATTATAGCAAGTGAAATTTACTTGTTGGGCTATCCATAAAAACAACCTCTGAATTTTAAAAAAGCTTAAAAATGTAACAATTCCAATTTGAGAATTATTTATATTTAAATTGGAAGTTAGACATTGACAGAAATCGTTCATAAAAACGACTAAACCCATAAATTGAATTAGATGTTTAAGAGAGAAATAAGCAAAATGTAGGAATAAGGTAACCACAACAATTAAATAACCTAATTGCAGATTAAAAAAAATACAGATAAAAGATTTTTTTGACAACGAAACTGAATTTATTATTTATTTATTTATTTAGCGACCGCGGTTCACTTCATTTCGCATGAAGAAACTGTGATGTTTAAGTGTTCACTATTAACATAAAGACAAGCAATTGAGCCATAGTGACCGGGTAGAGGCGTGGTTAAAGAGTGCTAACGGAATTGAGAATATCCTCCGCTCAACTCTTGATTGGGTAATACTTTTCTGTGTGTGCATTATTATAGTTTCTATTTGTTGCATCACATAATCATGTTTATATTAAAAGAATTAATAAATGTTTTGTTACTGAGCGTCATAAAACGTTTCAAACATAAGTTGCAGCATACAAGTAAACTTTTGAGAAAAGATATCTTTCCAGATTCATTATCATATCAAAAAATATAGGCGTACAGCGGTGAATATTGAAAGTTTAGCAGTAACATCTCTCGAAGAAATCTCACGATAGTTTTGCAAGAGTTCGAGAACGTTTTGAAACCCTTTTGTTGGAAATTTTACGTGACGATTTAACTGCAAGCTTTCAGACATAAATTCGTCTATTTAGGCGGTATTTACTTTTATTGTGCATGTTAGTTTTAGTTAAAAAAAAATTCCGGTGTGCAAGTAACGTCCAGTTTCATTTTTGAAGCATTGTTCGCTTATGTTTTGAAATGTTTGTAATATGCAGATTATCCAAAAATTTGTGAAGCCTTCGAAAATAAAGATGTTTTGGTTGATTCTTGAAAGAAAAAAAAAAATGTCATGCTACCAACAACTATTGTCGAAAGGAAGCGCCCACAGAAAACAAATAAACATATTCCGAAGCGAGGATCGAACATAAGGACTCTAACCTCAGACAATGTATTACATTTACCTCAGCAAAATTATAGTGCAAATGATATTCACAGAAAGTGATATGTAATTTAATAGTAATATCGTCTGGGTTTCTACGAGCAAATTACATTGACTATTTTTCCGTATTCCGGCTGTTGTGGGAACACTTACGATTATTTGGGGAGTTTTCATTGTTTTGGTTGTGGATTGGTACACTACACACTATTTATAAACCATATTTCCAACAATTTATACACACATTCAGAAAAACAAATCAGACGTCACTTATGTAGAGAGAGTGACGTCACGAGTGTCGTTGCGCGGCACCATGCAGCAAAGGAGCGTTTTGGCGAGCTTTTAAATACTTTAAATTTTAATGTTGAATTTTACGTAAAATAAGCAGTTTCGTCATAAAGTAAATAGTACCTGGTGAATAACGTCTATCAATAAATAGTTTAAAACCATTTTCAAAAACTAGTCAAATAGCTTATTTTATTAACTTTTCATTCACTTCCCCTCAGTCTGGTTTTTTCTCAATTTTTAAAAATATTTTTGTATTCCTTTTAAGTTCTAGGGCCTTGTGACAGACGAATAGACGGGAAGACAGTGGAACATTAGCAATATACGGAACGTTAAAATGGGAAAAATGTAAATTAATGGATACGTATTGTATGCAAAACTTGTGTAAACTTTATACTATAAGGAAGGAAAAAGGTTATCATGATAAAGAGAACGACAAACACCAATTCCTTCGGAAAAGCACACTCGGTCCTTAATTTTACGGTTCAACTCGTTCATCGATCGTTAACTTCCGTTCACTGATGCAACTAAAATCAAGTCGCCATTTCCTTTGCCAATTAGGGAAAACGAAGCGGCGGGTCCCGAGACCAACCGGGCGAGCGGGTCTGCTCGGCAACTGGCTAACAAGGCGCGTGTTTCTGAATGTAATTACGGCAAGAGTGCTAACAAGTGTCCGGCCAGTGCTCAACCTGCCTGCACAAACACCACCCAACACTACTCGCCGGCCGCGCAGTGAAACAGATCAAAGCTATCCCGTACAACTACTTTACGTTTTTCGACTAGAAATGGCAAAGTTGTTCTGTCTGTCCTCATTCAACATAATCTATACTTGTGGATATGTAATTCCATAGACAATTTTTTTTCTAGACTTAAATAATTTACTTTGTGCACGACTGAGTCAATATTTAAAAAATTTACAACTCAGACGTTTTGCATTGTTTTTCTATGATCCGTTAAATTGTTTTGCAAAAAATTATCAACAGCGGTTCTTAGGCAATAATCAATAATTAAACGGAACTGAAAATCGTTCATCTAGGGAGAAAAACTACTTTTCTTAAATTTTTCAGTTTAGATATCACTTCCTTATCACCATTCGGGCTGATCTGTTTCTCTAAAACTAATTTAGAAGTAATACGGCAATCTGCGCAGATACAAAGCGTCATAGAAACAAAAACTGTTTTTCATTTCTAGTTGGAAAGCAAACACACCTTCGTTCGTTGCTCAATTGTTCACGACTGTTGATGTCTTGCTTTCAGGCTGTTATTTCGGTTAAACATTCTACATTTACACACGAATTTACGTAGTTATTCAAAGTTTATTGAAATCATGTTTTCTTCTGTCTCTAAAATTAAACACGTTAAAGAGCTTAGCAACCATATTGTTTATTTAAACATTATTACTGCGTTTTGAAACTGGTGGCTTTGAGACCAAATAAGGTTCGGACATTAATAACTAAGATTTATATTTGATTAGTCTGAAAAACTAACCTTGCAGACTTTTGAACGATACATTAATAATCATCTTAATGAAACATTAGTTGAAAAGGAAGTTACCCACCATATGAAAATCCTAGAGTTGTTTATAAGCCTTACTTACTCCGTATGAAACACGAAAGTGTTTGGATAATTTGTATTTGACGGCTAGGTCATACCATACATCCGCCGTTTTCGACCACGACACATGATTTACCTCTGGGTAATATCTGCTACTCGAATTCGCGGAGTCATCATCAGATGTTACAGAGTTATACACCTTTCATGAAATGTCAGAAATCATTTGTTATAAATTTTTTTCTTTCGTATCTGTATGTGTACGAGTAGTTAATTTGATGAAACCTTTCTTTCACAAGACGTGTTTTTCACAGCATATAGTGTAAGGGATTCGCTAGTACTGGATGTGTTTAAACAATTGACAAATCGTGGGTGAGGACTGACGGCCTAATAAGCAGGGTTTCGACTTGCAGAGATATACGGTGCGCGGGAAAAAATAGCAACGTATTCCCACCTTCCTGCCGCCCCAAAGCTGTTGGATCTGCCATTTCAGCCGATGACGTGAGCATCAGCTGTTTGAATCCCGACAATCCAGAACGCTGATCCCAGCAATTTACAGGCTGTGTGTCGTTGAGCATAGCATCCAGGAGGAAGCCAGGCAGCCCTGCTGCCTGTCCGCTCTGACAAGTTTTTGTATTTTCGTGAACATCTTCCGCTTCCGGGTGGCTACTCATTTCAAATTCAGGCTCTACCAGAGTGTTCGAATGTTTTATTTGTTGTCGTACCACATCACTTAAATCGCTATACTTATCGGCATTTATAGAATTTCTGTAGCAATTTACTTGGTAGTATAACGATGAATTACCGAAGATGATAACAAACTACCGTTTCCCCGACTGACATTCAACTGATTAAAATTACTGACTTCATTTAACTCTGTTTTAGTTTCAGGTCAACGGAAATCATTTAAGTCTAATTTAATCAGGAAAGTGATCATTTTTAGACTGAATTCGATGAAACGCTAACAAAAGAAATATTAATATTGATTCCTTTAGTGAATAAGATGTCCAAAATGTAGTTTCGATGAGATATTACTCGTGAAAATCACAGAACAATTCTGACTCGTTCAGATAATAATCTACACTAATTACCAGTGCTCTCGTATTTTTACGTTTGACGTTGCGAGCTATCCTGACATTGGTCGCTAAATATAAGCTTCCAATTATCCTGAAGATTATCACCCAATTGTGAGCTAATCTCTCCGTTAGTGGATGGCGGCGAGTTATTTAGACGAGAAAGGCCCTATTCTCTCCTCTTAATACATACAAACCGTTAGCTCGGATAGTTTTAATTAAGATTTTGTGGCATATAACCACCAAAAAAATTTAGAGGTATGATGACAAAATCTGGAAATGAAAAACTCACTGTTGTGGTCGAAATACAACTGAATTTATTTAATTTCATTGCTTGAAACTACTTTTAAAACACTTAGATTACATTTAAACAAGTTTCAAGTACATTTCACATGTTATTTTAGCCTGTGTACAAAGAGCATGAACTCGCAGTATACAACCTTCTCCAAGTGGCGCAATACACATACGGCGCCCAACCGAATCAACAATCGCTGGCCACCCAGCTGTACCGTTCAGCGTCAAAGATTGTTACACTAATTAGATAACATAACTCTGCTATCTCTTTTACTAAACAAACTACATTCTATAGAAATCAAATAATAATACAAATCAAATTACAAACATTAATAAATTATTTAGGGTACTTACAATTAATAAATTAATCATAATTGAATGTTAATAATAATAGTAAATTACTATTTAAAACGATGATTGGTGGTTATACAAAGCTTTCGCTGATTATGTTATAGAGCTCTAAATTGTCAATTTATATAGTTTCTTCGCATGCAGTTATCACTAAGTAACTGTGTGACTTTGCTACACTGTAGCCATCTATCGGTTTACTGACGGAATACCCTACGATGTGGTCTTAGGTTAGGATCACCAGTATTTCGTTGTTAATTTTTCTATCAGATTTTAAATTAAACTTTTAGAAAATTCAATTAGAATTTGTTCAGTAGTTTTTTTGTGTTGCAGGAAGAAGCAGACACTCCCCCTTCAGACATTTATACTAACATTCTCTTTTAACCGTAATTTGATCTGCTTGGAACAAAGAAGTTATGTCATATTTTAGTCTTCTTGTGTATTATATTAATTAATTTGCTAATATTAGGAACGAATCATGGGAGAAGTCAACAGTGAAAGAGGATTATTTTATGTGCCGGTTTCTTATACGCACACACAAATCGGACCTACTGCAAATTTGCTGATTAAAATTCGTAACATTTTAACCAACTCTTCAACTTTGTTACGCTACTGTCATTACATGAAAGTACTCATTGATTAACAAATCAATTCCAAGAGGAAAAAATCAACAGCAATACTAACAGAATCCTTTTTCAAAACCACTCCAGGGGGGAAAATTGGAATTCCGTTATTATGAAAAGCCAAAGTTTTGTCAGACGAATGTGTGTAAGAATTATTTTTTAATGATACAAAGAGAAAATATCAGCAAAAAATGAAGCATGTTCATGCCTGCGCTGAAGATCTCTCCTTCAGAACTTACAAAAATAATGATGACGTCATGAAATTTTAAAGTCAAGAACGGATTGTAATGTCCTGCTCCGGCGCCAGGCCACTAAGCGTCATCAGACATCCCTTAGATTTTAAGACGCAACCGATGCTTTCAAACCGCAGATACTCATTCAAAAACTGTTGCTTAACTTCTTGTGATGTCGGCCTCCTACAGGATTATAATAGCTCCAACATTTGCTCGTAGCACCCCCGCGTGGCATAGGTGTGTGGACGAATAGGCTACCGAATATTAACCCTAATAAGACAGAAAACCAAAATATTATATAAGAAGTTTACTTTTTTCTAGCTACTTTTTTATTTGCAATGTTACTCAAGCCTTCTGAAAGATTTTAATTTCGTTGTACGTATATTGTAAGCGCAATTTAATCAGTAAAATTAAAAAAACTTAAGTAATAAAGCAGTGTTAAAATTACACAAACTAGAAAGAACGTCAGCAAAAAGCCTTATTACGATTCTTTCTGAGGTTTGTAATGTAGTATCGGCCGGTCTGGTCGCTTGGTTGGTTAAGGCGCGTGACTGCGGAACGAAGATCTACGGTTGGAATCCCGGTCTCGGTTGTAATTTATCGGCCTTTAAACTGACCATCAGCTCTGGCAACGATTTGCCTTGTCATATCAAGGACGCTAGGACGCTCCATGTTTCGGATTCCATGTAAAACTGTAGGTCCTCTATAACCGGTAGGACTACCGTGTGAGGTTAGGGCAGCCATGACAGAGGCGCATGCGCGGCAAATAGAAACACTGTCTACCCTTCAGAGTCTCCCGGCCAACAAAGCCATACGCCCTCTCCCCCTTCTTGAAAGCCTTAAAGTGACAATAAAATTACCATTTCGTATAGCTGACTCTGGCAGATTACATCTTTCTGAAGATGTTGAAACACTTTCTTTATATTACAATTAACGCCCAAAAAAAGTAAATATGTTATCAGCTCACAGTATTGATGCTGTCACTGGCGTCCTATTACTGACGACATTCATTGAGCCGTCTGTAAAAAGCACAAACTGTATCGCAATATAAAGTAATACTGATTATGTTGATGTCTTCCTCAAGGTTTCATATGATTTACTCATAAATAAGTTGCATAGTATTTAGGGTTAAAGAACACTTTATCTTTGAAGAAATGTGTCAAGTTGATTACGAGTATATGTTTGGTGTATTGTATATCGTATTTACAACAGAAGAATATATTTTACGTTTTCTGTATGATGAGAAACAGAATGGAAATCTGTCACAGTGACAAAAATAAAAAAAGTAACAGGCAAAGAACGGAAAAACATGGAACAATATTGAAGAAGACCAATGTTGTAATTATCTGGTAGATTGGTACAACAAAAAAGGTAAGTAAATAAATGATCGAACTACAGCAAGCTCATATCTCACAAATTCAAAACTAATAAAAAGTTACATAACTACATTGATTGTATTTTGAATACCCCCAGCCACTAAGATGTATGTACAAATTTAAAATATTAAAACAGGTAGAAATGGAATTTATAATGTTAATAAAATTTGCCTTCATTAATAGTTACTCTTGTGTAAGATAGATTAGCTTTTACGTGAATTTTTGTAAAAATAAATTTTCAATGGTACAAACAATCAATAGAAGCAAAAAGAAACGAAAACAGGAATTAAAAAATATAGTAACCAGCAAGAATCGAACCAGCGACCCTAGGAACGGAAAAACGAAATCTTAATGAGAGTAGCTATTTAGACCATATTTTCTACCGGAATATAATCAGCGGTTTTCAACTTAAAATTTTTAAACTTCAATTTCTCATAAATGAAGATCTTTCAAAATGAACCTAATTAGTGTTATATATCAGAGGTGTCGCATTGTTCCCAAGTTCACGTTGAACACCTAATACTGTGAACTTGCAGAAATGAATGAAACATGTCCCTAAATTTTTTTGCGATTAATTCAGAATTTCTTTTCTTGCGGCGGGTCACATAAGATCATAAAACATGCCTCAGATAGGTACTAGGCTTTCTTACTGCTGAAACCATGTAAACGTCTGTTGACCTATTTTACTTGATATGGCAAACAAACATCAAAACAGACACGTCCGATTACAGATATATATACATATATAGACTAACTGAGTACCCTCCACTGTCCGGTCTGTTTGGGGTTCGGTTACTTCCAGAGGCAATATATATGCTATTTCTACAGTACAGTATTTTAATCGCCCAATGGGAAACATGTGTATTAAGTTTCATCAATATCGCCTCTGCCGTTCGGATATGAAGCTTTAATAAACGTATACACATGTGTTGACTGTTATATTCAAAGATAAATGGGAGTAAAATTACACATTAAAGGAAGCGTTTTCTTCAATTTCGTATAAAAAAAGGAGTTTTAATAAACACTCGTTTTAAATACAATTGCCCACATGATGAATTCTGTCTGCGCAAATTTATGAACTGTATTTGCTATCGCCATTACAAATATGTGTTTGCTGACATGAAACAGATCAAATATAAAGGTACAGCGGCAGTGACAATTCCAAGGATGATGAGTGCAGATTTCCCACGAGACCGTAGAAGCATTCGGCTAGATTCCTGTAATTATGGAAAACCGCTTTAAACTGACATGAGAAAAGCCGATACGCCAGACTTGTGGTTTGGATCAGTGGAAGCTGGCGAGTTCAGCTTGCACACGTTACTGTTCTAAACAGGCATAACTTCCTGTTGTAACTAATTAGAAGCTCTGTTTTTCTTTGTTCAGGTGTGACTAGTTGCCCTCTGACGATATTGTCTACATAGTTAACTTGGTACCAGCAGGGCTCGTTCTATCGATGGTAGTGCACTGGATCTCCAACCGTAGATAGTAAAACACCTCATCCCACACACAATAGAAACATACTCCTGCCAACACTCACCTTCAATATACTATACAATTTGGTTGGGGCTCTCTGGATCCATACCTGTTGGTCTGTCACGCGCCGGCCTTCATTTCCGAAACTACAACGGCCAAATGTGTTGCTACCAAGTCGACGTTGTGAGAGTTGTTTAGTAGCAACTATGAAGAAATGAAATGTCAGAACATTAAAATAAACATACGTTTTTCCTTAAATTAATACATTAATTATTAGTTGCTTTTTGTTTTCTGTAGTTGAAGCAGATGGTGCAATGGTCGTTAGGGTGATTTTGTATTATAACAAAAATTCAATAACGCCTTTAATGTATTTCGGAAAAAATCGACACTTTCCATCTTTTTGTGTATTTCTTTATTGCGATTTTTATCTGTTTTAAACTAATAGAATTGTTAGTGGTATTAATTTTAATCACGGTCCAGGCTGCAAATAAATAAATGCTAAACTATTCTATCCCCATGACATTACCAACGTACGGTAATGGGCCTACACTAGTTGATATAAAACTCTTAGTGCCTACACGCAGCTTCTCCTGTCTCTCTACCAATGCTTAGTGGCGGCGCTCACATGGTCTTGTAGCCTGTATATATTAATGCCATTTACATTGTTCAGTTTTCTGCAACATGAAATGATACTTATCTTTACATGCTGCCATACTTTAGACGCACATCTCCTAGATGTTTAGTTACAGTATTTACAACTTGTATCAAAATATTTTTGACAACAATCAGACGATAGATGCATTTTCAAGATTTACCCGGCATGAATTGTTCTCAAAATACAGTTAATCAGGAGAAGTACGTTAATAATTTTGCTGAGAAGCTTTGAAATAATATAATACGTAATCTTCAGGAGAATATTCAGTATAAATTCACACTTTAATTCCAGTATTCGTTGATCTAGTCTTACAACAAAATGACAAACCGTTTTAATGGTTGTATGATGGTGTCACTGTGTAACTACGAGAATTTGTTGTCTTCAACTGAGCGAAAATGAAACGCTAATGTTCCTATTGAACTGAATACAGACAGTAATACTAATTTCAGCTTAAAGTGAATTTTAATCAAAACAAATGACAAAGACGAAAGAAAAAAATAGCCAAATGACTATCGAGAAATTGTTGTTGAATATAGAAAAACTGTCGAGAAAGATTTAATAAACACGGAAATTGACGTAAAGATTTAATAGCAGGACACTCTTTAAAATTACGTTAAGTGAAGGGTTAAAACAAGCACAAGCTGTGTGAACGAATACGTTTAGAAACCAATAACGGATAACAATGTTTTGTTACAAGAAATTAATTTTGTAGTATTTTTACATTTTTAATCCAAGTAATTAATTTGTCAATTAGAGAAATAATTTTAAAAATGTGGTGGCACATGTTACAACGTGAATCAATACGGCCTGAGTTTGTAGCTACGGGTAATCATAAATCCAATAAACCAGTGAGCGACATCAAATAAAGAGCAATGGCGATTTCATTCCACCACCTCATTTGTATATTAGCAATTAATTCGAAATGTAATTAGAGGACGCCGTTTACATTAATTGTGATATGGTGCTGGGCTGCCGTGTGTTATTAAACACAGGAGGGTGTGTGCCGATACGAACGGCGACATGCAAATCGGCAGGTGGTTGGAAGTACTGGGTACCACACAGGTAAACCTGTCTGTCTATAACTAACGAATGAGGCAGATGTCATACTCACATTACGAACTTTAAAAACGTAGATATACAGGCTAAAATAACAATTTATCAAGAAAACCTTTCCTTTGAAACACAGATATAATATGTAATGGTATAACTACTTAATTTATATTGAAGATCCAACAACAATAAAAAAATCGAAAAATATTACGCTTCATACGTTACCAAGATATTTTAAAAATTCAGTGTAATAGCATGCAAGTTCTGCATTGTATTATGTTGCCATTATTTCCCTCTCCCCAATTCATCTTCATAGTTATGACATTATAAATTTCCAGATTGAAACTGCCGTGTTTTGATATTTAAGGCCATTCAGCAGTGACTGATTGTGAGCCTAAGACTTTAATTTTTCACATCTAGGGCCACTGGAAATTAAAGTCATTAATGCCAGAGATATTGCCGCTGTTAAATTCCAGCCGTCATAATCGATTAAGTTGCCAGTCAGGTGTCACACCTCTACTAAACGAAAAAGTAACGCTTTCCTTCATGTACAGAATTTACTTTTGACACAGAGAATCAGAAACTTCACATTTGTTCTTCTCTGAATTAAATAAAGAATTTTTCGTTGTCGTATCCATAAACAATTCTCCAATATTTAAAAGACTGTTGCAAAAATATCCACACTAATAAACTACGAATGGCAACAAGCGTCAATGTTCATCGAGAAATAAGCCACACTGCACAGCAGTTTGATGGCAACGTTACAGCGGGTGAATAGCTTTTAACACGAGCCAGCATGGGGATTCATTGCGCGAGTAATCTTCATTTGAAATTTATAGTTGTTGCCATGTAATGGGCGCTTTATGGTTATCACACCTTTATGTGCAGTAGCGAAAATAATAATCTGTCATAAATTTTTGATCATTTTCATGCACGTGAAGGTACGAGTAATTTCATGATATGTCACTGTATGGAGAATCGTAAATATTAACCTTTTATTACACACTAAAGCAACTAGAGTAGAGTTCGTTAAACAAATAGAATATCTTGAGCTGTAGCAGTGATTTTACGATCGAGTTCTGCTGTTTTGTGAAATGATATGCTGTTTACTTAAGTTTTCATTTTATTTAATTAGAGCTGTTTAATAAACAACGGCGAATGGGAATAGATTTGATAGCAAAAAGATGCATGCTTAAAACATTAGTTTATTTTTCTGAAAACGTTTTACATTATTAATTCATTATGCATCTGAATAAACGAAATCTCAAATAAAATAATAAAATTAACATGATTTCAATTCACCGTTATTTTTTTCAAAAAATGTAGAAATAAAACCATTAAGGTTACGTGATTTTCCCATATTGTGACACTGAAACATTATTCCCCTCTAACTTATAAATGCTCTTCTATCTTATTCGATAGAATCTAAGACACACGTTACCAAAAAATGGTATGCTAGTTTAGAGACTAACTGGTAACTGCTGTATGCTGCTCAACACATTCACAGTTTTCTTGTGATCAGAAGAAACTAGGCCCAATTTCTATATTTTTATTAGCAAGGCACAATCACCGTATATAATCTTTTATGTTGAAAATTATTTATTTTATTATTATTTGCGGATAAGCCCATTAGGACTACGCAAAGTACTCAGAAGCGTTTGTTCGCTTTCCATTGTGCCCATATTTCCTTCATACGCTTGCTATGGGCTTCTTTACTCTCATCAGACCATGTTGTTCCTGATCTTTTCTTTAATTTTTCCTCCCGGTCAACTTGCCACTTGTAAATTTTTGATTTAAATGTGTCTCTGTTTTCGAAATCTTCTGGAACAATTCCTGCTTATTTGAGGTCTTTCTTGATTTCTCCAATCCATTTCATTGTATCCGATACTGATTTACTTCGGTTTTCATAGAATTCAACTATTCGTCTTGTAAGTCTGTTAGGGTTCATTCTTTTGATGTGTCCATAAAATTTTAGTGGGCATTTTCTAATATCACTGTGAATGTCTGCATATTGTAGAATTTCCTGATTACTTTTGAGTCTGTACTGGTCTCCTATGAGTCTTGGGCCCAAAATTTTCCTTATAATTTTGCGTTCTTTTTTCTCAATGTTTTCTATATCTTTTTTTCTGTTAAAAATAAGTGTTTCTGATTCATAAAGACATTCTGGTTTAATAACTGTCTCAGTTTTGTGTGCTTGGAGATACATTTTTTGTTGTAGACATTTTGTGTTAGGCGATAAGCTGTTTCCATCTTCTGGCATCTAATTTCATTAGCTTTTGCTTCAGTTCCATTCTCTTGAATTGTTTCACCGAAATACTTGAAGTATGAGACTCGTTTAATTTTTCCATATTTTGTCTCCATGTATTTTGGTGTTTCTTTATTGCAGGTCATAAATTCTGTTTTCTCGAATGAAATCTGTAGACCTACTTTCTCCGCTACTTCTTTCAAGAGTTCGATCTGTTTTTGGGCTATTGCAATGTCACGGGTTAAGATTGCTAAGTCGTCTGCAAATGCTAGGCAATCTATCTTTAATTTTCCTCTGCCTAATTTAATTGGCTGGGCAATTCCAAGGATTGATTTTTGTTTCCGCCCTTCCTGTAACACTTTTTCAAGGACGCAGTTGAACAGTAACGGAGAAAGTCCGTCTCCTTGTCTTACTCCTGTTTTAATAATGAAGGGTTCTGATATCTCCCCTAAAAATTTTATTTTCGACTTTGTATTTGTTAGTGTTTGTTGTATTAAAGCAAGAGTTTTGGGGTCTAAGCATTGTTCTTTCAATATTTGGAATAATGACTCTCGATCAACTGAGTCATATGCTTTTTTAAAATCTACAAATGTGCATACTAAACGGTTGCTACAAATTCTTTGATGTCTGAGGATAAGTTGTAGGTTGAGTATTTGTTCTGTGCAAGATCTATCTGGTCTAAATCCTGCTTGATATTCTCCGATCCTTGGTTCTAGTTGTTGTTGAGCCCTATCGAGGAGACACTGGGAGAAAATTTTGTATGGCACTGACTGCAGTGAGATTCCTATATAATTATTAACACTTGCTCTGTCTCCCTTTTTGTGTAAAAGGTGGATTAACGCATTTTTACAATCATCTGGAATTTTTTCTGTTTTCCAAATGTCTTGGATAATTTTTGTGATATCTTTTATAGTTTTTGATCCTGCTGCTTTTAGAAGCTCTGCAGTGATTCCATCTTCACCAGCTGCTATGTTGTTTTTGATTCTTTTGATTTGCCTAACAATTTCATTTTCATCAGGTGGTAATGAATTTGGATTTTGTTCTTTTATGAAAATCAACCTCTTTTTATGTGAGGTTTCAAGTCAGAAGAAAAATTTCAATCAAGATGTTTCATAGAAGCATAGAAAATACTATATTAGACATTATTCTTTAAAAGTCACATTGTATCATATTACAAATTTAAGTAGATATGTCATGAAAATCATTCAGGTGAGTTAACGATAATACAGTGACTTGGAGTTCAGAAGGACGCTGGTTCTAATCCCTGTCCGGGATTTCAGATTTAGGTTTTCTGTGTTTTCCCGAAATCACTCCAAGCAAATTCCGGGATGGTTCCTTAAAAGGCCATCCATTGTCAAATTCCTTCTTGTTCCTCGTCCTCCATCCTCTGCCGGTTATTATGTTCTCGACATGAAGGAACCTTACAGATCAAAGTAAGAAAAAAAATCAGATATTATTTGACACATTGCAAATTCCATGCAGGATTATTATCATTACACCTAAGTAATTACCAAAAATTGTCAGATAATTTCGAGCTAGTAAATAAATGTACTACAGTAATAGGATTGGAATTCCAAACTTAAGTATATACGAACCGCTCTATTATTGCCCAGGTTAACGTGTTCACAAACGTTTATAATCATGCATATTTCGTAAACCGGGTGGACACGAATAGCAGAGACATCCGTATTGTTAGTTTCCGTTTGCATTCCGAAATCAAGAAATTATACTAGTCTCTTCTCTCCGTCTCTTACATATGGAGGAACCAAGGCTCCTCACCTTGTAAGCCAGTAACTATTTCCTACTAGTTTCAGCCAAAGTTGTCACTTTCATTTTCGAAGTCAATCAAATAAAGAAGACATCATATTTGTATTTTTTTAGAACATATCATATAATGGCTACATTACAACATTTCTCTCTCTCTCTTCTTTTTTTAATAATCACGTTATATAGGGTCTACTAATGTACTTGACAATGAATGTTTTAAACTCTACCTCACAGTGCTACTGAAGTATAACACCTCATAGGTCCATCTCATAAAAACTTTGCTGAAACATTTTACAACTCATAAATGTGATTCCTTTTCACTCTGTCTGTTAAAAATTTTGCAATTTCGAGAGTGCGTACAAAAAAAGGTACATGACCTATATGTTAGATGATACCCCTGTGGATCGTACGAATGTACTGCGCCGACAGTTATAATCCACCATTTCGGGTCGCTTGTTGGCGCTCTCGAGTAATATTGGTTGCAGATCAATTTACTGTATTTTGTTACACAGTAATTAAAAGCGTCCTGCTACATAACACAATTTAGCGGAATAAACTGTTCATATCGAAACTGGCAGGCGATTTTTTTTATTGTTGAAAAAATGTTTCTGCAATGAGGCTTTTAGATTCCTCTACATTAATAGTAACTTTATTTCCTTTTTTAAACTTGAAGTGTTTAGTGATTAGCATTTACTTAACTTTTAACTGAGTAACTAGGCTTCGATATTCGCTGAAGATCTTAACGGGAACACCTTCCAGGATAGAGTTAGATATACCTCATCTCTAACAGTGTACTGATTGCCACATTACACCATTTGGGTTCGCGTAGATCTCGTGCTGCCCGATTTGGTTGATTAACTTTTTTGTTTGGTTTACTGCTATATGTTTTATAGACAGAGCAGCTGTGATCACATGTAGCTCTGTGATTAACATTCTAGATTGTACGCTTACCCTGGTTGAGATGAATTTATTCTACAGCATTTGAGTTCTACACCACATACCAGATTTCACACCCATAGAACAGGGCTCCAAAGATGATTGTCTTATAGATTATGAGTTTTGTTTCTCCTCGTAAATTCGGTTCTTTCATAGCAGGATGTAAGTTTAGAAATACTGAATGTCCTTATGCCCGGAGCAACAAAACGAGCTGCCGAAACAGAAGCATATTATCAAATGAAACCCCAAACATCTATATGTCACTTACCAATGAAAGTATTTTTTTTTTTTCAATCAATGATATGATTTTCTGGTAGAGGCCGTTATCAGCATTTATTTTGTTTTGTTTGTTCTGTTCGAAGCAGCAACTACGTCCAAGCTCCATGTAGTCTTCTTATGATCGCGTCGAGCTTTTCGTCGGCGTTTTTTTTTTATTAATGACCTGCACACTTCCGATTTAATGTTCAAGGGGGCTATAGATTGTATCCTGTTATCATATGATGTGTTGCTGAAAGATGGCCATTGATTGAAAGAAAATAGTATTTTCCATCAGTTTGATGCATCAAGGATTTATTGTTGTTTGTGTTTGATGTTTAGCTATTAAATTTGATTTCAAAACATTGTTGATCACTTTATCGATGACAAGACAAACAGCAGCAGTCTACTTGTTTGTGTTGAGTCCGCAGGAGGCGCCTTCCGTGACGTCAGAAGCTGGCAGGTTATAAACACGTTGGATTGGAATGCGTTTTGCTTAGAACGGATTATTTAGTCTGCGTCGTCTGTTCTATTTGTCCCTGTGAATACCTTTCATACAGAAGAGAAAGATATATGCGTCTCTTGCTCATTGCTCCCTGTTTTGGATTGCGATAACTTTTTCTGTCTACATTCTGGAGTGAGTGTTTAATATAAATACATTAAAACTGGTGTTTAAAACAGTTGCTTTGTTGAGCGGGTTCTCTCTTAAAGTTCTTACGTTTCGACTGACAACGAATATAGGAACCAAAATATTCAGCCAAAATGTTGGCCATTCTTCAAAGGAAAAAAGAATGGCGTAGCTGGTTGAGATATGGTTAGTTAGGGTGCCTTGTTCGTAGGATGGAAGTTGCAAATAGTTCGTTAACGTAAGCGTTGCTAGACAGTCTTGCCATTTCTCACTCCGCCTTCCTTTGTGTTCCTATGTCAGCTAGCAACGAAAACTTTGATATTCTTTTATATCTCTTCGGCGTGTATGGCGTTGCCAGCGTTTTATTAATAGTTCCTGAGATGAAACTTGATTTCATACTAAAGACTCTGTGCTTATGTTGTAATTCACCCTGGACCATTACGTATAAAATATAATTTCGTATTAAAGGACTGTGTGGTGAGGTTATAATGCGGTCCAAGACTGACACGCTCCACTCACAACGGTTTGATTAATTTTGCACTAATGGTCCCGCGCTCATACCACTCCTCACAGCACGGTAACCTAAGCCTAATATGTTTCAGTTTAGGTTGTAATGCACAGTAACATATGACATGAAAGTAGGGCATGCGAAATATTATAGCTTCCGTTTAAGGTTTACAGTGTCCAGGCTACATTTCAACATACACGCAAAAAAATAAAAAGATTATCAGCATCAATTGTGAATGAATAATACCCGAGAATGGAACTGCGCCCCGCTAAATAGTGCCAATCAAAATTACTACTGATAATCCAGTTTATGGATTTTTCATACAAAATATATATAAATCTCTGCGTAATGACTGCTTCACATTGCTGCCAAAATAAAATCGTAATTTGTTGATAATACATGCGTCGACATTAAGCACAAAGATGTTTATCTTAAATTAAGTTCATAGTTTAGTTTCGTTTTCTAAAGTTCATTAATAAAGCAGTGATTTAATTAACGTATTCCGTTCAGTTTAATTTACAATATTTCAGAAAATTGAGGAAATAAATACTGAGTGAAAAAATTAAGTTAACCGGCTCCAAAGAGTAGTGTAGTATTGCAATCGCTTACAGATTTATAATAGTGTAAATGAGGTCGAATACGTATTTTCTGGGTATAGACGTGTTCTTGTTGTGAACATTTGATTACTGGAGGATTTTATCAAAAAAATAATCATTCAGTATAATCAATCAAGGCAGCCAGAAGTGTTATTTATCGTGGTGCTAGCAAACAGAGGAGAACGAAAAATACAGTGTAATAAAAATGAATCTTTATTAAGTTATGACGCCCCTTTCAAATCACTTGCACTATATATTATTGTTATTTACATCAGTGATCAACTCTTTACTAATTTTTTGTTTTTTTTGTGAATTCAACACCTTTTGTGACAACTTGAAATTGGTTGGGATATGTAATTGTTTTAGCAAGTTTTCCGGTTTTAGTTTCACCTTGACGCAATTAAGTTAAAGTTCTTAGATCGTTAATAGTTATCCAACTACGCATTGTACTTCATGTCTCACATATCTGATGGTATTTACTAAAAAGCAAAATATAAAGCCACAGGAGACTATTTGGTTCGTTCTCACATAAAACTGTAGATATGCTACGCCAGAACGTGTTTGTCTATACGAAGTCGGGATGCCTGTGGTCAGTTTGGTCCTTCCATGCTGGCACGTTTCTCACTCCCAAACAGGTTTCGCCGGATGCTGGCTGGACCTAGCCCCGCAGACGTAATTACTGAAGAAGAGGTCGTCTGGAAGGCAGGCGCCGGGCGCCGAACCCAGGTCGGCCCAAGGTCAAGTCACGAGGCCGCGGACTACGAAGCTGCTTGAGGCTTCCGTGGCAGCCAATTCATACTAATCAAACGGGTGCTTTTCATGCCATGTTCCTTGTTTCGTCCTGAACCAGACTTCTTATTGGTTTTAGTCTCAGAAACAGCCATTAACGAGATATAGGAAGTTTATGTTAACTAATAAAAACACAACTCAAACGTTATGAGCTCACAGCATATAAAAACTTCCTTTCTGGTGTTTGTAAGAAGAATAAACTTTGAGAAACAATGTAGAGTTCACTCCTTTTCTGTGGTGGGTCATCTGTTACAATGTAATAATGTCCTAAAAAAATATAAAAATTTATTCTCTGTAAAGAAATAAAATTTATACTGAAAAAACTAATTAGAAAACTTTGATTAATAGTATTAATTATTGGCAGAGCTACTTAATGACAATTTTCTTGTGCAGATAATTAAAAATAGAAATACGTATGCTTATATAAAATTATTATTCTGATAAGTTTTTCTCCCGTGTAATACGAAATGGTATCAACATTTTTTCGAATTGAATTGCAAAGATGTAACAGAACACTTAATAAAATTTACAAAATGAGTTGTGACTGTTCTTTTTGGGTTTCATTGCTTTGATCAATCAATACTGATTTTAATTTTAGTGAATTTAATGTTTTGATGAGAGGGTGACTATGTTGATTTTAGATTTTTTTTTTAATCTAAGAATGCCATAATCTGGCCATTTATTCAGGAATTGACATTTATTTGCATTTACATTGAGTCAAAACAAACAATCAAAAATATGTTTCTAGCAAACAGCACCACCCTACATTAATTGGTGGAGTCATTATAGCACATACAATTATCTATCAAATGAATGACAAATGTCGTTACCAAATTACTGAATTAACAATTAAAGTTTACTAAGTTACTAAACAATGAACAAGAAATGAAATAATTATACATATGAAACAAATTTCAACATATATTTCATCTTAAATCTTTGTTGAAAACCGGAGCGCCAGTTCATTTAATATTACTCATCAAAAAGAATAATTAAACGGCACACGACTTAAACTCAGAGTCAGGGTTTAGGTAGAACATGTCTCCTTATCATGCAAATTGCCTTGCATAGGGCGTTGCTGGGCGAATTTCGAAAGTTGTATAAGCATACACACATCGGTAAAATGATCAGGTGTCTATTGACTTTACCTGTATCTGCAGCCGAATAGGCATGGACCAGTCACTTGAAGACATGAGGAATCTGATACGCAGCCTAAGTAGTGCAAGATATCTACATAAAAAAATATACAAATTCCACAAAATGACTTCTGCATAGTAAGCAGACTGAAGGTGGTCCGCTGCTCGCTGTCCGTGGCAGGTCCTAGAGTCACCGTTGAATAATCCTCGACCCTTCCAAGCCAGTTCTCAGATCAACTCGATGATCCCTCCATGAAACGCCCTGGCGTCTGTCGCAGCCAATCACGTCGTGTCTCTCGTCTCCCGCCTCCAAACGTTGCAACAGGTTATTTATAAAAATTAGCAACATTTTATCAACAAAGTCGCCTATTGGAAGAAACATACAACACTTCTTTCAAACGTCGTACGTCACAAGGTTCGTTCGCTGTTATTGGCCAGTCCATGTGTGACGACACTGTATTCCTATACTCTCCTTTCTCGCTTGAACACTCATATGTCTGCTTCCAGATTTGGATACTTGAGACTAAAAAAGAAAGTGTAAAATCTACATTTACAATGATTTAATTTGAAACAATGCACTCCGGAAGTTAAATCGATTGCACACAAGTCACTAGTGCGTCCTCACTTAGAATATTGTTGTTCTGTATGGAGTACCCTTCAAAAGGGGTTAATGGAGGCATTAGAGAAGGTCCAAAGAATAGCCGCCCGATTCATGACAGGTATATATAGTTGGAGGGAAAGCGTAAGTGCGATGTTGAAGGAGTTAGGTTGGGAAGACCTTGAATACCGAAGGCGTAGCTTTCGACAGAAGATAATTGAAAAATTCACGACTGAAGTATTTGGGAAAGACAGCAAACAAATATTGCTACCATCAACATTCACATCTCGGAACGACCGCGAAAATAAGATAAGAGAAATCAGGGCCAGAACCGATTCATTTCTGTACTCATTTTTCCCACGAGCGATTAGGGAATGGAATAGAAAGGATTTTCCAGGCGAGTAAACTTAAAATCCGACAGGAATAGCTTTCGATAAAACTCTCCGGCCACCCTAATCTGGGTTTTCTATGGTTTTCCCGGATCACTCCAGGCGAATGCTGGGATGGTTCCTCACATAAGCCCATGGGCGCCTCCTTCTATATCCCTTCAAAACTATTTCCCTTTCAGATAGGTGCAATGCACCCTCTGCCACACACTTTTAGTGAATCGCGGAGTAATAATAATAATAATAATAATAATAATAGAGTTATATGGATATCGAAAATCCACTTTATTTGTTCTGTAAAAGTTAAAAACATATTAATTTTAATAAAATAAAAACGCAAAAAGACAGCTGTCAGTCATGTGATACGAAACACCAATCAGAGCGCATGACGTCACATATCAGCTTGCGCCAGTTTAGCTCCCGTGTGTTACGGCCTGTTGACAATCTGTGCGTCGTATATTTTAGGGTCTTAAGGTTTCAGTACCGATTCTAAATCAATTAAACTATTTGTATTTGAAATGGAAGTTGGATTTACCAAGGCATACAGCTCGAATTTGCCCAAAATTGATGTGATGATGCTGGGAATGTTTTTTTGCATCAAACAACGAATTCTGTTTAGCAGAATTCAGGAACGTCAAAACATCCAAGTAAGTATTTCTATTCCGTTAGTCATATTACGACAAACGTTGGAATATAAGCTTTTCTAAAGTGTGTTAGTGAAATGTTTTACTTAATACAAATCTGTAATTTGTGATATTAGTCAGCGGGTCTACATTTTGAGTAATAATATCTAATATTTCATTTTAACATTTTTTAAAGATTTTAATGTGATTGTTGCCAAGCAGAAGCTTGTGTAGTTTCTAAGCGTTATTGCAATTAGTATTTAAAAAATCCTTGAGTGGTTTCTGTAAGCTTTTATTGGCACGGCGGGAAAAGGTTAAAAGTCTGTTCGTCGTCATATATCCGACAGTAACGTTGTGAATGTAAAGGTATAATTTTTTCTACTCTTATTAGTGGTTTGTTCTATCGCTAGAAATTGATTTTGTTCGTATTTTCAAAAAAAAATATTTCAAACCCTCGTCTTATTCAGGTCGAAATATTCTTCGGTATTCGTTGAAGCTTGCCTATGAAAACGTAAAATAAACCTCTAGTAGACTTCATTCGCTATAAATAAAGTGGTGCAAATACTTTAGTGAGGGAACGCAGGTTTACAGCGTTGATAAAGGTATTAATCTGGTAATAGGCCATATTCCCGCAGTTGTTGAGCAATAATGTTATAAATAATTCCGTCAAAAACAACTGTTTTGTTTTTTTTTATTTGATTCCCCAGACGTGTTTCCCCCTTGTGGTGTACGGTATCTTGAGTGGCTGTAGTGTTTTACCATAATACTTTCAGAGTGGTAATCCGCACATGCCGGTCTGGAACAGCAGTTCATACATTTTCACAGCACTGTTAATTGGAGTTCCAGCTGAACATTATTTCACAAGTTGTTTACAAGCTGCACTTGTTGTTATAGTGAATATTTCCTGTTGATTTACACATGTGTGATACACACGGCTTATTTTGTTTTACCAGATCCTTAGAGTACTGCCAACTTAGTTTCTGTAGTTATTGTATTTGTGTTGTAAATTCTATTAAATTATATCTCTGTTTGAGTTACTGCATGTGATTATTGTGTGAGTGCATTCGTTTTCTTGTTTTGAGATTGTTTTTTTGTGTTTTTAGTGTGCTGTATTGTTTTTACTGGTTAAAATCGTGAATTCATTTATTATTGTTTTCCCCATTGCTATCGATTTGTGCATATGATAGCTTTCCTGAAATGTTAGCGGATGATTTTTGTGGTTGTTAATTTGTAATAATTTCATGTCTGTCTTTATATTGGTAGGCGGGTGGTAATAGTCTAATAAATATTGATCATATGTGGAGTTATTTGTGCATGGTATTGTTCTGATATGTTCCTTATATCTTATATTGAAGTTTCTTGATGCCTGTCCTATGTATATAGCTTGGCACTGTATACATAGGAAATACATACAGAAACTTCAATATAAGATATAAAGAACGTATCAGAGCAATAGCATGTACAAATCACTCCACATAGGCTCAAGATTTATTAGACTATTAACACCCTCCTACCAATATAAAGACAGACATGAAATTATTACAAATTAACAACCACAAAAATCACCCGCTAACATTTCAGGAAAGCTATCATATGCACAAATCGATAGCAATGGGGAAAACAATAATAAATGAATTCACTATTTTAACCAGTAAAAACAATACAACACACTAAAAACACAAAATAAACAATCTCAAAACAAGAAAACGAATGTACTCACACAATAATCACATGCAGTAACTCAAACACAGAAACAGAGATATAATTAAATAGAATGTACAACACAGATACAATAACTACAGAAACTAAGTTGGCACTACTCTAAGGATCTGGTAAAACAAAACAAGCCGTGTGTAACTCACATGTGTAAATCAACAGGAAATATTCACTATAGCAACAAGTGCAACATGCAAACAACTTGTGAAATAATGTTCAGCTGGAACTCCAATTAACATTATAAACAGTATAAATTGTACTGTAGATAATTATTGTAACAACACATGTGAAAACACTTTACAGCTACTGAAGATGCCGTACACCACAAGGGCGAAACGCGTCTGGGTAATCAAATAAAAAAACAAAACACCAAAACAGTTGTTTTTGACTGAATTAGTTATAAAATTATTGATATTGGTATTTCAAAAACACCACATAAAGTTATGTGTAAAATGTTAGTAAAAAGATATCATGTATTATCAAATGCACAACATAGGCTATTGGAATAAACCTGGCACTATGCGTACTGTATGACTCTGACCCAATTATACACCACACATTTACAACGAACGGCATTTTAACCTACGAAGTCGTAATTTCTTTACGTATAAGAATTTAAATTTTTCACAGAACTTAATACTGAGATACATAGCATATTAAACACAATAAAACATGAAGTCGAAATTTTCCGTCAAAGTGGTCTTCTCAAAAATATATTGAGGACTTTGTAGACAAGAGTGCTGGGTCGCGTCGTGCAAGTTTAATCACTTTTTCCGCATATCTTTCTTGTGTGGAACATAACCAAACAATTTGTTTGGTGTTTTAGATATTGTGTTTACACACTGAGTCACCACTTGTAATTTGTAGAGCTCATTTTATCCACGAAATAAGTAAACCGCCCATTTGCTTACACCGGCACGACCAGTGAGGTAACGTCACAAAAGATGACATGACAGCTGCGAGTGCTTTGGCGCCAATATTCAAATCCACATATAAAACTGCAAAATTTTGCATCTTCCCGTATGTTTTTTCAAGAAATAATATTTTTTAGCTTATAGTAGACACACAGCTACCATATTGACTACATTGCCAAAATTAGTCAAGTACCCCATTGACATTGATTATATCCACCACCAACGCTCCCCTATTAACTTATTAAGCTAAATGTTTACTGTTGCGTATGGCACGTCTAGATAGTTTGATATTTTCTCACAAAATATAAACACTCTTAGTCCCTCTGCAAATGTGACTACTGTACCTGCTTCGTCGGCAAACTGGCGCATTAAAAATACCCAGCAGAAACACAAACAACCACCCCTGCAGGTCTGTTTCTTCTTCCTCTTCGCCCAGTATCTGCTCCAAACCCATATCCTTCACCGTGATTATAAATAAACAAGCTTTGTTTTTAAAATTAAATAGTAATATAGGTGGAGTGCGCCTTGCATCACCCTACCCAAACGTCATTTAGTAGTATCCATTGGTAGAAACATGTATAGAGTAGAAAGAATGTCTCATTGACATGTATCTTTTAATTATAAACTACGACTTATTTACATCCATGACTTGTGTACGTTGGTTCACATTCTTTATTCTGTTCACGGGGAGCGAAACAACAATCTCCACATTTCAGATAAATCTGTTCTCTTTTTGCTTGATGCTATTAATTTTGTAACCTCCTACCATACATCTGATACCGATTATTAGTCTGTTGAAACTAAATCTTCTAATCTCCCAGACCTAATGATTGTAGCTACTAATAGAGATTCTTATTGCCAGTTTCACATTCAATCTGTACAACGGGCGGTCCAGGCGTGACACTTACGATCAATAACAATTATTAAAAATCTTTGCTTCCACGGAGATTTGAACCGGAGACCACGATCCATACATCAATAAGCAAGCGCTTTAACCACTTTTTTTTTTTTTTTTTTTTTTTTTCCTAAAGACGTTGGATAAAGACTTCTTAACGGAATGCTGAATGAACTCTGTTAAGTACTTTTAAAATAATGAACGAAAAATATATCCTGGAGGCGCCGGGTATCGATCCCGGTACCTCTCACATGCTAAGCGAGCGCTCTACCATCCTTTTTTTTTTTTTTTTTTTTTTTCTCTTTTCCTGATTTGTATTTATTAGTGGTATTTTCCATCAGTTGGATGTTTTGTTTTTTGAGGTTCTTTATGATTTGAATATTTGGTACAGTTTAGGTTCCCCTCGTGCCTTTGATTCAAAAAGTCTCTCTTTGGGTCTAGGCGGGGTTTATAAACAGTTTTATTTGGTTAAAATTGTGATCATTGGAATGATTCTGTCATTATTATATCGAGCATCCGTGCGAAGTCTTTTTTATAATTTTGAGTTTGGATAATTTCGTAATATATAGTATTCATATGTGCTATATATTCGTCGTAAGTACTCTTTTCCGTTTGTAGCATATAAGTTAGGGTATTGCCTAGTATCCATTGTACCGTGTTGTGTTTCGTTTCAGGATATCTCTTTTTCTCAGGTTTCAGTATTTCCTGGATGCTCACGGTTAAAGGTGATGTTCTGTCAAGGAAGGCTATTCTTCTTCTTGCCCAATTCCATATTTTCTGGTTTTGGTTACACGTTATTCTGTGTATCAGGGTGTCAGTATTTCCGCAATTTCTGCATCTGTCATTCGGGGATAGATGTATTTCGTAAAGTCTTCTGTTGGTTGAGATTTTTTCATTTACGACGTCATACCACAAGGATTGTGTTTTAGTGTTTAGAGTTTTATTCGTTATATTTTTCCAGATGTTGCTCCAGTTGTATTGTGGATTTTTAATTTCGATTTTATTTCTGTGGTTAGATGTGTTGATTATTTTGTAGATTTCTTTTGTTGTCTTGTTGTACAGCGTGCATCCTTTGGTTTTTGCATAAGTTGTTTCTAGGTGAAATTTTCTCATATGTGGTAAGTTGAACTTTATCGCGGCCATGTTGAAAGGTATTTCCTCAGTGACTGGTTTTGTTTCTTTAATCAAGTTATTTGTTGGGCCGTTTGGGTCATTTTCCGCTGTCGTTATGGTTCTTTTGAGGAATAATGCGCAGCATCTTTCGCGTACGCTTATCATTCCTATGCCTCCTTTTCCTAGGGGTAGAGTCATTGTTTTGAACGCTGTTTTGAAGATCTTACCCCTGCTTGCGAACCACCCTAGCAGATTCTGTATCCGATCTGCAATTGTGTCGGGTATCGGCAGTACTTGGGCGATGTAGAACCATTTTACTCAAAAAAGATACTTGTACGATTTTAGCCTTCTGTATTGCATCCAAATCTCTATCACAGTGCATGTTTATAACAGCCCTAATTTTTGGTAGTGTTATGAGCCAGTTTTTAGTTATTGTTTTCATAATGTTCTTTTGAAAAACAATGCCTAATGTTTTATGTTCTTCTACTTGCTCGTACCAGATGTCTGTTGGAGGTGGGATCTCTGCTCCACTTATTTGGAGCAGTGCAGTTTTCTTTGGGTTAAGTTTTGCGCCTGTTGCTTCCGTGAACGTTGTGATTATTTCCCACGTTTTTTGGATGTCCCTCCGCTGAAGTTTCGGCTATACAAATGTCGTCTGCGTATCCTCTGCATGTAAATTTGTATCCGTTTAGATTAATGCCTGTTAAATTTTGGTGACATTTCTCAAGCAGGGGTTCCGTTGCCAGTGCGTACAGGATCATTGATAGCGGGCATCCTTGTCTTATCGATCTTTCTATCTTGACGGGCGCTGACAGGTGTCCGTTTATAAGAAGTTTTGAATGTGTGTTTTGTAATTATTTTCTTTATTACTTCCACGAATGGGGAGCCAAATCCTTTATGTTCCATGATTTTTAAGAGGTAATTATGTTCAATTCGGTCAAAAGCTTTTTCAAAATCTAGGAATAGTAGAGCTGATGGCGTTTGTTTTTCTGCGTTTATGCTGATAATATCACGGTATTCGCACACAGTATTTAAGATGCTACGTCCGGGAATAGCACTGGTTTGATGAGGTCCTAAGATTTTCTCCATGAGGGGTTCCAGTCTAGTTTTGAGGATTCTCGTTAGTATTTTAAAGTCTGAATTTAACAAAGTTATTGGTCGTATTTCATTGATTTTTTTGATCTGTTGCCTTTGGGTACTAGCACTATGATGCCCTCTGTGAAGGCGGTGGGAAGATTATCCTCTGTCCATAAGTCGTTTAGAATCTCTGTTAACTTATTTCTTAGCATGGGCCAGTAATGAATATAAAATTCTATGGGTAACCCATCCGGTCCTGGGGATTTCCCTCTTGCTGCTTTGTTTATCGATGTATGAATTTCATCCTGGTCAAAAATTCTTGTTAGAGTTGCTGATTCTTCCACACTTGCTGTGTTACTTGAGTTGGATATTAACTCGGAGATTGCCGCCGTACTAGTTGGAGTTGACTTAAAAATATTTTTATAATGCGTGGTAATTTCTTTAATTATATCTCTTCCGTCCTTGATGTTTTCACCATTTTCTTTAATTATATTGGTTATTAAAGTTTTTTTACTCCTTTTTGTGCTCCTTATAAGGTGGTACAAGGCTGGCCGTTTCTTTGGTTGCGACGTCAGTCGGTTTTGAAGTTGTCAGAAGTTTGTTTGCTTGCATATTTTGTAATGATAGGATCTTGGCTTTGTATTTTTTTATTTTTATATTAGTATCGACAGTTATGGTGGGCTCTTGGTATAATTCCTTGATGCATCTGTAATAATACTCAATTGTGCCCTTCATCCAATAGTTCTTTTGTGTCCCCCAGGAGATTAAGGTTCGTTTTAGTTTCGGTTTCACATGTTCAACCCACCAAGATAGTGTGCTTTTATATTTTTTACAGTTTTTTAGACATTCGTCCCAGACACTTTTGATTTCTTCGTCTAGTGCCGGGTCTTCAAGCATAGAGATGTTACATTTCCAGAATCCTTTGCCTCTGCTAACTGGCTGCCTCTGCATGTTGACAGTACATTGCATACTGTTGTGATCTGAAAAGCTTAGAGGAAAAATGTTTGCACTGGTTGTTTTGGTTCGGAGAGTCTCCGTTACGTAGATCCTGTCGAGTCGGCTTGCCGAGTTGTTTGATACATATGTGTAGGCTTTGGCATTTCCGTGAATGCATTCCCAAGCGTCGTGAAAGTCCATCCCTCGAATGAGGTTAGTCAGCTCCCTGCACCCATTGAAATTTGGGGTTTGATCTTTTTGGCTTAGTACACAATTAAAGTCACCTCCCATTATTATTGCACCTGTGGTATTTCGCAGGAGATAGGGTAGCTCTGTTTTGTAGAAGTGTGCTCTTTGGGCTCGATTATTATTGCCAGAGGGGGCGTAAACATTGATTATTCGCGTGTTATTTATTGTAGTTGCAATGGCCCTGCCGTTTGTTAATGTTTCTGTACTAACCGTCTCAATTCCCTCTCTAATCACGAGGGCCGTTCCCGTGTTGGTTTCTTTGGAGTAGTTGATTATTCCATCGTATCCAGGGATGTTTAGTTCCGTAAAAGTCACTTCTTGTAACATTGCGATGTCAATACTGTTTTGTTTAATATAATCCGCTAGGCATTTTATTTTGAATGGCGTAATTACTCTGTTCATATTTATAGTTGCAATGCTATAACTTTGATTGCTTGTCATTGGTTATTTTACGTCTCATCAGATCCCTCCATTACTTCCTCGTACCAGCTGTCTTTACTGAGGAGTTTTGGTTTATCTTCTTCTCTTATCTTCTGATCGTTTACGTATTTTGGTGTGTCTTGTCCTTCAATTCTCACTTTGGTTGTTTCTTCTTCTTTTTGTCTTGATTTGGCGTTATTTGTTGTTCGTTCTACTTTTTCTGCTATTCTTTTTACTGGTTTGCCGTTGTTTTCGAGTCGTTCACTGAGAGCTCGGCGTTTTTTTGCTATGTATTGACTTGCGGTATTGGCACCATCCTTATTTGCACTTCTGCTAGATTGTCTTGTTATTCTCTTCTCGCTTATTTCTTTCTCGGCTTTGTTATTGATCGTTGAGCTGTGCATTTCAATCCGTTGTTTTGTTTCGGAATCTTCTTCTGCCTGGTGAGTTGTTTTATTTGTAAATGTTTCTATGTGTATGACATGTTCTGGGATACTCTCTTCTTCTATTTCTTTTTCATGTAATTTCTGTTCCGGTTCTTGTTCTTCGTTTTCTTCTTCTTCTTGTCCAGATTTTTCGGCTTGTGTTTCTTGTTTACCGCCGAGCTGTTCCGAGTTGTCCTCTACATCGATCTCCATGTTTTACGTGTTTTCCAACGTTTCTGTGTGTGGCTCACATGCTGATGTTACAGTGTGGCCTATGTTTACACTGTTGACTTGTGCCGTGGCTTCTGCATAAGACGCTGTGTTGCTACTTTCCTTACTCGCTTCCGCGATTGTAGCATTTGCTGTTATAGTTTCTGATGTTGACAATTTTACTCTTGGAAGTTGTAATGGTCGGCGTTTTGTACACTCAGATCTTAGATGTCCTGGCTCATTGCAAACAGAGCATGTGCGCGGTTGTCCCTCATATATTATTAATGCTTTGAAACCCTGTATCATTATATAGGAAGGTATATGTTTTTTTAAATCAATTTTCACACACCGTATGCCGTTGTTTGCTTGGAATCTGAACTTAGGGCTCCATTTTTCGTCGGTCGCCGTTATTATTTCACCATAGTTTCGGATTGCTGCCGTTACACTAGCATTACTAATTTCAAATGGTACATTAAAAACTCTTACTGATCGTAGCCCCAGCCCTGCGTGGCTTATATAAACGGTACTTACGGTTCCATCTGGGTTCTGGTAGTCGGCTTTCCCTCCAGTTTTCTCTACGATAGTATTGCACAAGTTGTCATTTGTCATTTTAACGTATACTGCATAAGTCAAGAAGTCCATTTGGATTCCGTATACATCTGCGTCTGTCAAGTCGAATTTTTCATACAGCCATTCATGGAAGTCATATGCACGTGGTCTTGTCTCCTTCGCGTCGAACGCAAATTTCAGTGTATTCTTCCGTATCGTCGATTCCATTTTCACTATCGTAAACCACAAGCTAAGTTTTCACTGATACACTCACTGAACCTCGCTTGAGGAAAGTATCGAGCAACCGCACGCGACGGCGGCTCGATGCGAACTGAACCACTGAGCTACCTGACCGGCAGATGGAAAGGCAGTACAGAAACCTACACATCCAACGCATCTGTCTATCGCCGTTCAATAATTTTTCGAAATTATAAGACAACATGTATTAATTATACAGATAATTTTTCAAACAAACGTAGACAGAATTTTTCTCCTTGTTTCAAAGCATACGTGTGCAAAGTTTCATCGAGATCGGATGAAAACTGTGAATTTGTATGAAGAACAAACAAACAAACATTGATCTTTATATAAAAAAGATAAGTTTCCCTAAAAGCAAACACTGTGAAAACTAGATGAAAATCGCCATTGAATGCAAAATCGGATGAACCATTTAAGAGAATTTTTTGCTATTCTGTTTAGGAATTATTTAAATTGTAAAGAGCAATGTCATTTCCACGGCGACCTGATGATCGCAGAGTTGCAAATTGACCTCGACAATAGAAGAAGCTGCATTTTACTCTCTGTTACTGCCTGTTCAACTAACTCTGAAAGAGTCTGGTAGTCTCACGAGAGCAAAGTAATTTATTCCGATACTGTAAATAAAGTTCCAAAGTTCACATCTTAAAAATTTGTATTAAATTAAAACTATGTGTTCAACCCTTCGTTGTTTTGTTTTTAGGCTGTAACTCACGCTCAACAATTCACGCATAATGACATCAAGTACATCAATAAATTGAAAGTTAACGTTTTACTCAGATAACGCATAAGAGTTATAGAATGTTTTTATCGATTGTCTCATAGTAAGTCATTTTACGCGTAGATTTTTAGAAACTTTAATAAAAAAATTAGCGGCGAAAAGAAGTAATAATTCGCCGTAACTAATTTATGCCGTTCTCTGTTATTGGAAGTACATGATGAGTCAAAAAGGACTTTACAACTTTGAATGATACAAAAATTTATTGAGATAACTTACAGAATTGTAAGATGTATCATTTTACATCAAACAACCTCAAGTTTCATATAAAAATGTCAAGTGTTATTTTGGTTCGATATGACTATCATTTTTCATGCGGCAAGCATCCCTCCGGTAATCAATTTCTTACCACACTCATTGCAGGAAATCGGGCGTAACTTGTGTAACGGCAGAGTAGATTCGATTTTTCATGTTGGCGAAATTGTTTGGTAGAGGACGAACATACATAGGATCTTGAATAAAACCCCAGAGAAAGAAATCCAGTGCTGTCAAGTCTGGGGAGCGAGGTGGCTTTGTGATTGGCCCTTCACGGCCAATACACCGACCTGGGAAGTGATTATCGAGGAAACCTCGAAATTCCGTGAGGAATTGAGGTGGCGCACCGTCTTACTGGTAGTAAACCATTCCATCTCGGTCATCTTGATCAATCTGTGGAATTAAAAAGTTTTCAAGCATAGGCAGATACACAATACCAATGGAGATTTTCTCCATGAAGCAGAAAGGGCTGTACACTTTCAGTTTGCTAAGGGCACAAAACACATTAACTTTGGGGCTGACACGAATGTGTTCCAGCGTTGCATGTGGATTTTCTCTACCCCTTATTCTGCAGTTGTGGGTACTCACCGTACCTCTGATATGAAATGTTGACTCATCGCTGAAGATAATTGTGTTCAGGAATGTCTCGTCGTCCTCTATCCGATGCAACATTTCCGCACAGAATTCCCGACGAGCAGCATTATCTGCATCACTAATGTGCTGTGCCATTTTGAATCTGTATGGTTTCAAGTTTAATCGTCTACGCAGCACTCACCAAACAGTCTTTTTAGGAATGCCAGTCTCGCGAGACACACGTCACGTCGATTTTTGTAGACTGCGGGCAAAGCTCTCCCTAACCTGTTCGACAACACGCGGGCGACCTGGTGATTTAGTATCATGTAGCCAAGAGTAAATTGCATGCCAACTTGTAGTTTCTTTGGCGTATTCAGTGCGATATTTACGCTGAACAGTTGTTGCAGAGTTCGTTTCATGAAACCAAAACACATAGCGAGCACGCACCGCACCAGTGAAAGTAGCCATTTTAACTGTGCACTGCGTAGGAGCTCCTGGTGGTGGAATGGTGTATTGATGCAGTGTGAGATTTTTTTCTAAAAAATAACACATATACCGATTCTGTAAGTTATCTCAACGAATTTCTATTATCATTCAAAAGTTGTAAAGTCCTTTATGACTTACGTAGGGTTACCCGTCGTCCCCGTATTCAGCTCTCTGTCCCCGCAATGTCCCAGGATTTTTACTGTTGGCCCCAGAATTTTTTAAAATCTAGCGATACTTTTCAAAAGCCCTGATTTGCTAATGCATTCGTTTAAAGAAAGAAATCAATGAAATTTGTTCTTTAAAGGAATTTGTGTCAAAAGATAAAGTAGATGGATAAAATTAATCCGGTGTTGGTGTTTGCTCAAGATGGAATGAAGTTTATTCACATTTTACTATCAAAATGGTCCCATATGTTCATCTTCGCAAGTTATTAGAATTGTCTTTGTGTCTTCCTGGGAGTAACACGTCTGTAGAAAGAGTTTTCTCCTCAATGAACATGATGGGGACATCACAGAGCGTCAGAATGAGTACAGAAACAGTTCAAGCTACGCTAACTATATTTACAAACTTTTCTATGAAGTGACAAGAATTTTCGGCACACAAGATCTTTTCAAGAAGGTTCATTCTTCTGAGAAATACCAATGACAACAGATTGGAGGTAAAATCAGGTACCATATCTTTTAAAATACAAAGTATATAACAATGATAATTTAACCCAACCTTTAATCATATATCTTATAAATGTGCACCGCATCATTAGGACAAACGCCGAAAGCGTCCCCGGATTTTGGTGATAAAGTGCTGAAGCGTCCGTCCCCGGATTCGGAGAAAAAATTCTGGTAACCCTAGACTAACCTGTACGTACTTTACACATGGAAAACGTTACTTGAAAGAATGATATGTTACATTAGTAAACTAGTTTATTGATTAATTCTGCATGGCGAAGTTTTGGTAAGACATTCTACCGTTACCATTATAGTTCATATTTCTAAATGTTATTAATATTTTTTAAGTTTTCTATGACGAAGTAATTGTTAAATCCATACTCACAAGTTTTATTTGAAAATACACTCATGTACACAAGTTAAGGGGCCTTTGAAATCATTACGTCATGGAGATAATGTGTGGAATAAACTGTGGCTGCATAACACATAATCACGTGATAAAGCTGGAGGTTGTTTAGTATCCTGGAAACAGTCAGTGTGGGCTGAGGTCTCTGGTGCAACGATTCTGACATAGTGCACACACTTTTGATGGCATTATACATGGTGGAATCAGTGCCAGGTTAGAGGCCAGCCTACGGCCGCCAGTTGGACCAGGAGTTTCATTTTTTCTTAGCATCATTTCATGGTTGTGGAGAAGATTTGAGGATTGAGGAAACATTTAACAACAGTACGGGCAACTCGACCATGTCTGCAACGCAGTCTCAGGATCTTTAGCTTGAGAGGCGATGTAAGTACGCTAGATGATTTTTTCATCCTCTGCTTCAAACTTCCACCTATTATTGTTGTTTATTATATTAATATGTTCAGGAATCAAGGTAGAAAGAAATTAAGAAAAGAAATCAAGAAAAAGAATTAGAAAAAAATTATTAATAGCTTTAGAACTATTAGGGAAAGATGACAGCTTTATACCGGTTTGAAGGTGGGTGGGCGGGAGGAGGGGGGATTTCATCATTGAAATTGCTAGTTTTTTTCAGAAAATGTCTTCCCATGTATCTAATTTGGAGAAATTCGAAAACACCTGCTAATTTAAAAGAGCAATATTTAGCAGCGCGTAAAAAATTGAGTTCGCCGTAGTGACGCGCGCTCGAGAAAATATTTAGGAAAGAAGGCAGACACCAGAGTGAATTGATCCGCTAGGCGCATTGTACTCGGGGAATGTTCCTAGGAGGGTATAAGGGGAGAGGGTTCAGGAAGGGGTAGCTAGTTATTCACAGCCAGAAATAACTTATTGACGCAGCCCCTCCGCGTGAGAAGACGTCCAACTAGCACAGCACCCGCACTAGTTAGTTACCTCCAGCAACTTGTGGGTCACACATCCTTCGGCAGTGTAACGTTATCTTCGAGAGGTTGTTCCGCATGCTCAGTGCTCGGTGAACGTCCGGATACTATTCCCTCACACTGATGCACGGTTGGTTCGTCGAACTTAAATTATTGATCACCATGATTGCACAGAGAGACAAGCGTTATTTAGCCATTAAGAAACAAAAATCATCGACACGCGTAGGTAGCACTTTACTCCCTTCGCTACAGAGACCGGCTGTTGACTGACATAAATCCATAAAGGAAAAATTCCAAAAAACACATTACACAAGCGTAATTATTTTTATTTGAGCAACTTCTTCTGATGAAATCGTGTTAGCAGGTGGAAATAACTGCTTTTATAGTGAATGTTTTGATCCAGAGTGTCATCGGTAAGACTTTTTACCGTCTCCTCGACGCGAAGGTCATTTGAGGCGGGAGAGTATTGGAAACTAGATTCAAGAAAGAATTCTGCCGTGACATTTTAAAGGAACTTTTTCGACATACTCCTGCAGTGATTTAAGGAAACCACGGAAAACTAAACTGGGTGGTCGACGGGGTTTGAATGTACGAGATCTGTCGAATGCCAGACTCAAGCTTCACCTCTTACCCAACAGGCTTCGTCATTAGGAAGTAATGCATGATACAAAACATAAAAGACGTATCCGTTATAAATAAATATAATGTGTGTGAGTGGAGACTTTCCCGGCGTATCGATGCAACAAAATCTTCTCGGGTGTCCAGCCGGATGGTGGTGTAAAAACACGACGTTCCGACAGCTGACTCTGCTATCTTCATCAGGTATCTTGTAGTTGTTTTCAGCTGACTGTCTCTTCCGAGGCAGAGACGGTCAGCTGAGAACAACTACAAGATACCTGATGAAGACGGCAGAGTCAGCTGTCGAAACGTCGTGTTTTTACACCACCATCCGGCTGGACACCCGAGAAGATTTTGTTGCAAATATATTGTGATTTATTAAATATTTCCTACTTACATTCTTTGAGTTTAAAAAGCTCAAACGCTAATTAAAATTGGAGACTGATTTACCATTCTTAATTATTTTTGTCACAATTAAAATTGGTGTATTGTTATTAATATTATTATCTTCAACGGATGATGGAGGGGTGTACCATTGATATAGGTATCTTAGTCGGTTTTACACATACATTCCCTCTTGGTGGTTTTATTTATTTATTTATCGTATGATTATTTAACAAGGTACACAATAGGAAATGTACAATCAAGGACTTATCCAATTTCATATCTCGATATCTAACGTTTTAATCCAATCAACTGCGCTGATCGACGCATTATGTATTTCCGCCATTGTTACCTTGTAGGCCCGAAGAGGACAGTCAGAAACGATGTGATTGATAGTATGTAAGGTGGCTCCACAGTCACAATTTGCAGAATCTACCCAGCCCCATTTGCATAATAAGTAGGCGCTTCTGCCTTGTCCTAAACTAGAAGTTAAATTCGGCGGCCAACTCTTGCCGTATTGCGGCACACCAAAATATCTGGATATAACACTGAACAGAACTCTAACTTTCAAACAGCGTCTCTTAAACGTGGCTGCCAAAATCAAAACGAGAAATAATATTCTCCAAAAGCTTGCAGGTACTTCATGGGGAGCCAATGCTCACATTCTAAGATCCACAGTCTTAGCTCTGTCATACCCTGTTGCTGAATACTGCTGCCCATCCTGGATCAATAGTGCCTATACAAAGAAGATAGATGTGCGTCTTGGTGGTGGAAAAAACCGAGGAGTTATCTTTCTGAACCACTGAGGCAGCTAATTAATTCACATTTCGCGATTAATGTCACTATTTGCATACTTTCGTAATAGCCCTTTCTGTTTACACTTAAACCTCATTCGTCATGCACGGTTCTGTAAAGCTGCAGAGCTAAATAGTGTGACTTGGTCGATTCAAATTATCTTATCAGTTCAACAAATCTGTTTTTTTTGTGCGTATGCTACCTAATCGTTTCAGCATTCCTCATATAAGTTCCTTTGCTAGTGAAATGGCTGCTGCTTATTAAAAAACTGCAGCGGTCTTCAACGTTATGAGAAAAGTGGTATCATTCCTTGAAAATCAACCCAGAGTGTTATTTCCGTATTTGTTAAGACTGAAAATGGTATATCCGTAATTATTTTATCTATACAACGCGTCTGCGAGTTTCTTCCGCGCTGCTTCATATTTTTATTTTTAGTTTTGGGTAAAGTACTGGGAACTGAAGGTCTCTCATATATTGAATTTAGTGTAACTCCTACCAGATACGTTGTTCCATGAGGTAGTCGTGAGTAGAGCGAATCGTAATTGAAAAGCAAAGGGTCTCGCGAATTTTATATCCAGCTGTACAATGTACTTAGCATCCTCGTGAAACTCCTTGTAGCATATCCACCATCCCCAAATATATATTTAGATGTATATATATTATAATATTAAAATAAATGTATGAATATGCATTGTAAGCAATTGTATTTATGCTCACGGAAATCACAGATGATACTAAGCATGTAAAAAAGGGTAGTGTAAGTGATGCTAACATCTATGGTTTTGAGTGTATGCAGAGGTGTGGAGTCTCTGGCCGTGAACGGGTGTGAGAGGTCGTGCGCCAAAGTTGTGGTGGCGATCTAATATTTTGTATTATGCCAGATGAATCAGTAATTGTTTCTTAATATACAGAACGAGTGTATTTTCAATTGTAGTTTTGTGCCTCGTGTAAAAATAAAGTTGTTGAGAGCAGTAATCGGGCTTTAATCAATAAAATAGCAAATTATTTATTGTATGAAGTTAAGACGTCTTATTTGGATAGTAAGAACCTTTGAATGGAACTAAGTCGTACGTGGGTTGAATGGCGGTATTTAAGGGCCAAACCGTCTAAAAACCTATGGACTTTAATTAGTAATACAAATTAATAATTGAGAGGAGTATTACACCCTTCATACACTCGATATTCGATGACACCTTTTCGAAAAGGCAACGTGAAACGTGCACACTGTAAGCTGGATGGTGGCTAGCCAGTTGTTGCCTTACGTTTTAATGATCGTCTGGATGTACCCCAGATTTTCTTGAGAAACACTGCTGCAGTTATTAGAAATACTTAAAACTACCTTGGATGTAATCCAAGATACGTAAACGCAGTGGTTTGTACTCTATATACATTTCACAAATCTTCTAAACTTCATCCATCTATTTTGGAATCGACGGTAAATTTCCAACCGATACTGTGTGGCTAAAAGTTTTTATTATTGGAAAATTTATTATGTTTGTAATTTTCGTACAATTCTGTGTAGAACAAGAAATATACTATTTCATAAAAATGTGTCTCTTCAAAGCCTATACTCTTTAGCGGTAAACTTTCAGTGATTGTGGATCGAAGCGTGGGTAGTGCAAGCTGATATTATTGTAGATGTTTAACGGCAACATTAGGGGAGATTACATTCACACAGCATTATGTATATTCTTCTGGAGAATTTTGTTTTATAGCACATGAGCTGCGGGTGTGTGATTTGGCATAGAGGTTAAAGCCCTACATCAACAACGATTGGGCATTGGAAACTTCGTAGCTGAAAACCAAAATTTCTTCGACGATGACTTAATAGCACTTAGATTTCCGGTTGATACTGAACAGACTGCCTTCTTGGAGATGTTACCATTGTCAGTGTTATAATTATGTGGTTGATACATCCTCGTGCCAGTTCCAGCCTCCTTCCGTCTTACCGATGAACTTCCCCAGCTGACAGATCTGACGCAGTTATCCAGTTGTCTTCCAAGCCCGATGTCCACCTACTTGTGAGTGCTCCCAATTTTTGATTAAGAATTTATACAGGCTAAACTGGTTTGCGTACCTAGCATTCCAATATTTGCCTAAATCAAATAAACTTACGTTATTTTCAGATGTACAGTATATAAACGTGGAAAATCGCGTTTACTGGCCTACTAAGATCCTATGTTACCTTCAGCATCTGTAAATAAAGACACTATAGTTGTGTTGTCTCTCATTATTATTCGAGGTCATTAGGGGAATGGGAAGGAATTCGGCCATGGCCTATTACAGAAAACATTTTATCATTCGTTTGAGTGATTTCGTGAAACCGTGGAAAACCGAAATCTGGATGACCGAACGGGAATTCGAACCGGTGTCCTCCCGAATGGGAGGCCACAGCGTTGCCGCTCACCCACCACGCTCGGTCATTCATTGGTGATTGCGAAAATTTTAGTCATTTCTGGTTTAAGAATACAAACACCTTAAGCCTGAAGCACGTGTAACTCGCTAACTTCAGTGGATTGTCGGGCAGGCAGCGGTTGTCGCACTACTTGTTGATGGCTGGAGCGCACGCCCCAACCATTCGTCCGCCGGGATCCGCCCGGCCAAGTTCGTATTCACCTGGCGGCCAACTTTCCAGCCGGCAGACGGATTTACGATCCGTTTGCAATCGTAAACACGTCGATGGGCTCGCGCTTTTTATTGTCGAGTCGTAAATATGAACGGGCGATACATAAAATTTTTTTGTCGCCTACTGCCAGCACGCGGAGAGAAAAAGAAGATCACAATTCAGAGGCCGTTTACGGTCTGACTGCTGATATATATTCATGGATAATGCTTCTGAAATATTCATCTCACGTTTCAGAAACTGTCGCAAAGTAGTCTGAGGGGATTCTGCGTTCTTAACACTTGCAGTGTCAGCGTGAGTAACAACAAGAAGACTACTCGTGCTGAGTTAAGAGGTAAACTGAAAGCTTCACAAGCAGTTCAGGTAAATACTATCGCATGAACCACTGAAGATCGAATCAAACAAAAATTATAGAGGACAGTTAACCGTAATAATAATAAAAAAACAATTATTTATTTTATTTATCTTATGGAATTCCAGTGCCCTTAACAACAAACAATAAAGAATAAAGAAGATATTAACAGGCCAAAACTACCAATTTTCCTGACATGATAACTGGAGGAGAAGAAAAGGAGCTAACGCCCTGGTGGCAGTTCCCCATGTCATCTAATTACTCCTTTTTATTTTTAAATTTTTTTTTATAATTTGTGTGTTAAATTCCTCCCCCATTTACTTTTCCGATTTACAAATTTTAAATTCCGTAAGCGTTTTTGGTAAATTATTCATCACTTCACTTGGTAATTTGTTCCAATCCCTGACACCATTATCAATAAACAAACAAAATTTCCCACTCTCTTATGCATAACATTGAACTGCCAGCTTGCAGTCATGGTCGTCTTTTCTTTTCCATGCACTAATACTAATTTTTTGACCAATATCCCACCAAGCCCCATCACCAAGATACGCCCTGTACATTCCCAACAGTCTCTTCACCCTCCTCCTTTCTTCCAATGACTTCGAATCCAGCTTAAGTGAAAAAGATGTCACTACTTCAAAGGAACAATAAAACCGTATTGAATTACCACACGCGCGATTTATGGTTCTATTCACAGAATTTTTATAATATAGCTGGATTCTTACAGTATTACTGTATCTTAGCTCCATCCTGGGGCATTAGCCAATCAAGAATTCAATTACTCTTTGACGGACGTAAATCAATAGAGACAAGTAATGTACCGTATTAGATTACACTGAAAATCTCTATTCTAGAATGAAATCCTATCTCTCTGGCATATATACAGGTAACAACCATTCTTCAATATGGTCATCGTTACTATGTAGTCAGCTAAATTCTAGGTGACAGGGATGTTCCACCCAGCAGATTCTAAACCTTAAATTTTTTTTACAAGAATCAAGGCAATTGTCTTTACGATTCGAATGCTTTGGTAGAAGGAATATGTTGTAATAGATCACTTGTTATAAATAATCTAAATGTGAATTAAGTCGTCTTCCATCCCAGGCCGTTCGTTATATCAACACCGAGTCCGTGACACCATCAAAAGAACTGTAGCAAATGGTGCAAATCGAGCGACCATTTTTTTTTTTTTTTTTTTTTTTTACTTTTTCAGTATTATTACAAATCCACCGGAATCATTCAACAAGAATGCAGAGATTATTCTTTTAAAATTCCATGAGCCAATTCCTTAGCGTTCCTTTCACACAATCCTATGCCGACTTTGACTACCACAGAATCGATAATTTTTTTTCCGCTGGCTTTACGCCTCGTCGTCGTAGGACCATTAGAGACGGAAGAGGACTGAGGACAAGGAACGGGAAAGAATTCGCCTATGGACGTTTGAAGAAACCATACCCGCATTCTCCTGGAATAATCTGGGAAAGCCATGGAAAACCCAAGTCTTTATGGCATGACGATGATTCAAACACGCGTCATCCAGAATGGTTTTTTTTACGCCTTGTCGACGGCTAAGGTCATTAGAGGCGCAATAGGACTGGGGACAAGGAACGGGAAGGAATTTGGCCATGGCCTATTTGAAGGAAGCATCCCGGCATTCGCCTGGAGTGATTTGGGGAAACCATGGAAAACCCAAATCTGGATGCCCGGATGGGGATTCGAACCGGCACCGAGCGTGGCGGTGTAACGGTTAGCGTTCTGGCCTCGCATTCGGGAGGACGGCGGTTCAAATCCCCGTCCGGGCATCCAGATTTGGGTTTTCCATGGTTTCCCAAATCACTCCAGGCAAATGCCTGGATGCTTCCTTCAAAAGGCCATGGCCGAATTCCTTCCCCATCCTTGCTCCCCATCCTTTCCCGTCTCTGAAGACCTCGCTGTTGAGAGACGTAAAGCACTTTTAAAAAAAATCGAACCAGCGTCCTCCCGATGCGAGGCCAGAACGCTCCCGAATGCGAGGCCAGAGTGTTAGCGCTCGTATCCACCTAAAACCGTAATTTCGCTTAAGTAAATTTCCCACCGACATCGACTGCAATTTTTAGGCGGTTTTCCGCAATCACTTAGGTGATTGCCGGGACGCTCACCAATTTCTGTATCATAAACTACACATTTCACAAACAAAAATACACCAGTCACAGAGAACATAAGTTACACTAATCGCAGACAGAATGCAACACTTAAGCTTCCTCCTTTATGTTTTGTCGAGTGATGACTAAGTTTCACTTCGTTAGAGATTCGTATTGGTCAGTGCTCGTGACGCTTGGGGCCTCGTCGGTGCTTGGCTGAAATCTGCTGACAAATAAAAATAATAATGGCAATCTCATACGTTACAGTACTATAGATAGCGACTAACAAAAATTTTACAATATGTCACGCACGTTTGTGAGGTCCATTTCATCAGAATTCGCCAATTGAAACGTATTTTGTAATATGGTTTATGCATGTATTATTGTTTTTTTATTTTTGATCAGTTATTTACATTGTTACATAACCGCAAAAAAATATTATATTGATAAAAGTATTAAAATTTAACATGAAAATAAATGTTTTAAAAACTGCAATCCAGTTGCGGTGATTTAAACACTGTTATTTCGGCGCCACTGACCTCAATGTCCGCGACTACGTTGATATCTTGTATATTGTGGAATGTCTTTTTTCAAAATGTTTATGTTTTATGACTAATTTCGATATGGAAAGAGGTGGAAATCGGTTTTATAAATACTGTATTGTTCCTATGTGCAAACATACTATAAGAAATCCACCTGACAAAGTGTATTTTCATGTTCCGCGAGATTGGAACGTAAGAAAAAAAGTGATATAAAGCTGTGAGAAGAGACAAAGTATCTTCATCTGGTTGTTTATATTTCGTGAAGATCATTTTAACCTAAATACATAGTATTTAATGTTTTCATGATACATTTGTTAAAATTTGTGACAACTAGATAGATTCCAACTCTAATAAGAATTTAGTTTTAAAAAGCTACTTAGGTATATTTTACAAATTATTTCCTATTCAAGCTTAGTCAAAATCAAGTTCGAACCTTTTTAAAGCTCACAAAAGAGACCATCATAAAGGTTCTGAATGGATTTCAATCGTCTGCATGTGTATACATCCTCCATAATTGTCTGTGAAGAGTCAGCGTGGAGAAGCCGGTAAGGTGTCGGACCATAGCTTTCAAGCGAGGAATAATATTTTTACCAAATAACATTACTTATAATACGACGTCATTTTTTTCCCGAAAATCGTTTTAATCCACTTATATAAAATGCTAATCTGTAGTCTGCTTACGTCGTCTGTAGCTATTGGCTAGAGAACGGTCACGTGCCAGACGTCACTCGCCAATCAACAGCCATCATCTTATATTCGTTCCTTCATGTTCCATTTTGTTTATTTATTACAACTAGATGCAGAAACTCATGTAAGGAGAATGTTGTTCAATGTTTATGTTATATTATATGTATCAGTTTTAATTATTAGGTTAAAATATAACCTAAGAATATTTTGGCAGAAGACAAGAAACAATAAAGTTTACACGAAAGATACGTAATCACGAAATTTATCAGTAAAATAAATGACAGTTATCGGTTTTTGATATTATACTTTCCGTCATTTAAAGTAAAATGCATTTATTTGAATAAATCTTAGCCAAATAGTCCGATAATCTAACCATAGTATGTACTCATATCACGAAAAATATCATTAAAAATGATCGTTATTCGTTTTTCCTTACAAGCTTTTCCAGAATAAACTCCTTCAACGACCATATATGATACTCTTCGTTATTCGTATGAGGGTAATAGAAACTACGATTTTAGAACGCCAATGTTAGTGGAAGTTGTGGTTAAGTTGACCAGAATCGCAACTGACACATTTTTTTACAGCATAATTCACTCTGAAATCAGTTTTCAAACAATGTAAACTGTTTTCATAAGCGCTATCTATGTTACTGAAGCTATTAATTCATGCGGATGGAAGTAGTTCAATATTTATTGTGCTGAATTGTGCCTGGACCAGGAATAAAACTGATATTACATTGTATAGCAAACCTTTTTTGGGATTCTGAATTTATTTTAATTTGTTTCTATACTTCCGTCGTCAGTAAGTCAGTAGAAGTTACTACTGTATTGTTATGTGAACTGCAAATGAAATATGTAGAACAAAATCAAGGCCATTAGCATTATGTATAACAATTCCGTATAATTAACCAGCTGCAAAAAAAAAACGAACTGCCAGAATATTGAATTCAAACCGTCAATTTGACGGGCTCGAAGTTAGTAAAAGTATATAAATGAAGTTGAAATAAAATAAAAAATTTATGCTCAATAATTTCTAAACATAAAAGTAACTTAAATAAAAATTTTGATACTGCCGTGATTTGAACACGGCTCTGAAAATTATGTGGTGGAAACGTTACCGCCAACACCACGATGACTAACATTTTAGTGTACAGGGTGCATGCATTTCGAATGCTCCTCAGTCCACTATTTAAATGCTTTTATGTTAGTTTATTAAGTTACTAGCTTCAAACTCCGTCAAAAATTACGGGTTCAGCGAGTGTCCTGGCAGGTCATTTCTTTGCAATTGATTAATATATTAAAATTAACTGTCACCCTGTTCCTTATTTAAACCTTACCACAAATATATACTAGAGCTGAATTTGGATTACATACTTATCCCCACTGTTAGTAATTTCACTGTTGGTTATTCCGGCGTGTCCCTTGATTCACATTAGGTATTAATGTATCAAAAGCGTAAAAAATTAAATAATTCAAACATTTATCACTTAATTATCATGCAGCTTTCCTCCTCTGACCTCACCGACCGTAACATAGGATTTGACGAAAAATACGTTGTCATAAAAAAAACATCTAATTTTTGGAGGTTATCTTAGTGGGATTTTACAAAACCGTTTCCAGCAATTATTTATTGTATTAATGAATGTAATATTTTATCAATTATGCCAGTAAATTTCGATGAAACATAAACACACCACAAAATTATAAAAACACCGAATAAATACGCTTTCGTTGACATATGGACTTTAATGTCACGATTCGATTCGATCAGCAGCGTTGCGTTTTGCGAAGTTTCCCTTTTATTTTTAATACTTTTGATTAATTAAAATCAATAAACAATCAGCGAACAAACAGAAAAATAACGTTCTACAGTAATAAAGCTTTCAAATAAAAATACCATACCCATATTTGAATTCCATGCATATTCCCTATTGTTCTTTCCTACGGCAGACATTTCGTTTTGATCACAACTTCATTGTTACAGACAAATATTTTGTAGAAGCTAACAATTTCGAGCTCCATGCTTTCTAGTGGAACTAAAAATGATTCTGTTTCTTCGTCATACGCATTACATTACACTTCTTACAGTTCCATCTGAATAGTGAATTGATTTTGTTTGCACCGTATTCTAATAACGTCTAAAACAACTTTTTAGTAGCAACTATGTAGTCATCAAATAATATGAAATTCGTACAAATATCTCAGTTTTTGCACGTTGTCCATTTCGGTATGCTCAATGGAACAAGTACTTCGCTTCTATGAAGACTTAATGCAACCGGACCTCTGTGAATCACGTACCTACACAGGAGCTGCTGCACTTCATGCACCTTTATGCTTGAAGGGAGGTTGCGTGACTGCTTCCAACGCTCCCTGTAAACTCAGGGAGAGGACTCCAACTTCTGACATTTTGCCCATAATTTTCATTATGTCGTTAAAAAATTAATCGAGTTTAGCTACGGGATCGGTTCTTTCTAAGTAAGTGTTGGTTCTAGAAAGTAATATGTATTTTAGTGATGTATCCGGTAAGTGTCACAAAAAGAAATTTACACTCCATACGTAGCACCACTTCACGTTGGAAACTGTAATAACAACCAACAAGTTTTTAATAATTTTTAATTGGTTTATTTTTCCGATACTGACAGGGAAAGATTTTTCATCAACAAAAATGCAAACTAATCTTTCAAACTTTTGGATTTCAGTGCGTTTAATCTAAGGATGTGTCGAAGTTAATCAGTGAGAATGGGGGAGGGCAGGGGAAATTAATCTACCAACGACTTTTCGGGGCTTTGATCCTTGCGAAGGGTTTCCTTTTCTCGGAGTGATTAGTTTCACTAAGTCTGTTAGCAGGAGTCGCGCTGCCTTTCCCAGCAGAAAGCGAAGTGCTCTAAGATTGAGAGGACGTGCTCTATCCAGTATTTCATTCTTTTCTTCACATTCTGTGTCATAAAATATCTGATAAAAAATGAGAAATGATTTTACCGATTAAACCAGTCCATTAGCTGATGATGACAGACTTTGCTGAAAGAAAGTAACACTTCTGAGTTATAGACAACCATCCATCAATAGACTAATACTGACTTTTTACTGAACGGTTACGTCATATTTCTGTTTAATGTCAGTTGATTGAACTCACCTTGCCTGTAAATTTCCTTATTTATCTTTACAAGTAATTGCTACGACGTTACATGTAAAGAAATAGATTTCTAAGCGCTTTATTTTACAGAAACGAAACAAACGTGAACTAACCGTTAGTGTAATTCTTATCCTGAAAATGTGTCGTTCCGATGCAGCATACTGTATGCTTACCACAGCAGTGTCTCTGGTGAATAATCATGTTAAGATTTTCATTCTTGCACACTTTATTCCACAAGAAAAGTTCGTGATGCCAGAACGTTCGAGTGATGGTCGATTATAAATCTTCATCTGTTCACTTTTAAATTACACTCGAAATTTTTCTGATCTTTCCCTCTTTCAGTTTTTCGGGTGTGTTGTGTTATTAATGCATCTTACAGACCTGTTGTTGATATGCTTCATCTGATTTATCCCAACAGTCTCACTGTAGCTAACACGAGCGAAAGTGTGTACCGCTATCCGTATGTAAATTATTGTAGTTATGTTTTCGTGATATATGTTATTTTTTTACACTAAATTAAAAATCATAGTAAGGCTGTGACTGAGTAATATCTCAGCATTAGTCCAAATGATTACTGAAAACATGGACGGCAGTTTTATTTCTTTATTATATTGTTAATACTGTTCCCTGCTGTAAAAAGTTTTATTTTTAATTTTTTTAGACAAAATCATAACGGTTCAGTGAAAGTTAGTTTAAAAAAATATGTATTTTAACCAAGCGGATTTATTTATAATTCAAATTAGCCGCATAGTAATAAAAACTGTTGTTTCATTTCATATTTTGGAGGACATTTTGCTCGGACATTATTCATGTAGCAGATATCCGTAAACCAGCAAATTAAGTCATACTTTTCAAATAAAAATCTGTATAAGATATTTGAGTACATTATACATGTAAATCGCTGTTAGAAACATTTCTACAAAGATTGAATGATGAATCTCTGAGCTCAAACAGGAAGTTAATCTAATATTATACAGATTATATTCATAAGGTTAAAAACAGTCTCAAACAAGTAGAATGGTCAATTGAACTGGATTCAATTCCAATCACATTTCAGTTTTCGGTGAGTTACACAATTCTCATAATAGAAACAAGGACATATCGAACATCTCCGATCAAACACGCTATAAGCACATTTTAGTTGTTCCTCAAGAGATGTATTTGATGGAACCGTATGCCTCGCTACACATAGCTTCAATCATTAGAGTGCAGTTCGTAAATGTCGCCAATATCAGAACACCAGTAAAAATCGCAATACATGTTTGCGATGGTCTGAGAACCGCAGCAATAAAAACCTTTAAACACATTTACAGAACTCACGGCCACCTCGATTTTTACACCTGCACAGTCAATGTATACGATGTTTTGAACTGAGTGTTTACCAACACAGAATTATGTATACACTAGTCAAGAGTCCCAGCAACTAGGAGAGGAAAATTGAAACTATATTTTGTTCCGCAGTAATATCTGCACATATAGTGGCCTCCTCAAGCCGCAAACTGAAATAAACCATGGAAAGCAACCTTCACCGACTTCATCAGGTGAAATGGTAGGTTGAAGTGGTTACCGCGTCAATATGTCAGCGACTATCGGTAGCTGCCGATACATCGCGCATGGCAGAACTTATCCAGTAGAACTCCAGAGAAGAATTTGTAGCAATTGTACGTCTCACCCCCATAGCCATCCAATCTCCCGAGGGTAACGTAGAAAAAGTATTTCGTGTTTCTTAGTCTCATTAACGGGAAGCCCTTTCCCCGGAGCTATGGTAATAGAAACGTTTCTTTATATACCGGGTGTTTCAAAAATGACCGGTATGTTTGAAAAATCAATAAAAACTAAACGGGCAGCGATAGAAATACACCGTTTGTTGCAATATGCTTGTGACAACAGTAAATTTTCAGGCAGACAGACTTTCGAAATTAGTTAGAATTTTCAACAACAGATGGCGCTGCAGGCGATTTGAAAGATATAGAAATAATCGCAGTCTGTGAGTTCGCCATTATGTAAGTCGTCTTTCTGCTGTAAGCGTGAGCTGTTCACAGATTGCAAGTTTGCTGTGAAAAAAATGGTTTATTCCTTAGAACGTTAGAATTTTCCAGACTGCAGCGCCATCTGTTGTTGAAAATTGTAACTAATTTCGAAAGTTTGTCTGCCTGATAATTTACTGTTGTCCCAAGCTAATTGCAACAAACGGTGTATTTCTATCGCTGCCCGTTTAGTTTTTTATTGGTTTTTCAAATATTCCGGTAATTTTTGAAACACCCTGTATATAACAAAGTGTATTGAGGCCAAAAATAGGCGATATCTTGAACGGAGGTTGCCAGTGCAATTGGATTCATTTTCATTTGTTGAGAAACCATGCAGTCTTTTAAGTTCGGCAAGTAAGCATTTGATTCAAGTAGCGAATGAACCCACGTTCCCGCCTCTGTTTGCTCGGCATTACCACTGCTAAGCGGACTCCATTAGCAGTTCCATTACGCTGGAGTCCAGGCCGGAGGGTCTGAAATATCGCCTGCGACCACCGTCCGGCGCACTGATAGCTCCCTACGCACGCGCACACAGTTACGGTTAAACAGCTTGTCCGAACATCGCTTCCAATAGGCTTCTAAGGCAGTTAATCCTATGGATAACGTAGGTCATATGACTATAATTATTCAGAATCACGCACTGCTACACCTAGGAAGACATACCATTTGCTGGTTGTTGATTTCTATCTCTCGACTTGTTGAAACACTAAGTTAGATGCGAGTAACCCGCACCAAAAACTTCAGTGACTAGTGTGTTCGTTTCTATATAACAAAAAAATAAATAAGTAATAATACAGCACAGAATTGGCAAGTTAAATGTGTGAATCTGCTGCAGACTTAAAGCAAATTTGGTGGAAAAAGGGTATTAGTTCTTGAGAGTGGAAAGGAGTCAACCAAGTATTACACGTAAAATAATTTCGTTCCATTATCTTAATTACATTCTCATACGATCATTACGCCAAATATTTCAACAAATCTCATTCATTTAAAATTAATAACTTGCCAGGAATTTGATGAATGATAGGTAAGGTGCATCTAAAGGTAAAATGTTTCTTGTAAACTATGTTCATACACTGAAGAGCCAAAGAAACTGGTACACTTGCCCAATATCGTGTAGGGTTCCCGCGAGCACGCAGAAGTGCCGCAACATGACGTCGCATGGACTCGACTAATGTCAGAAGTAGTGCTGGAAGGAACTGACACCATGCAGCCTGCAGGGCTGTCCATAAATCCGTAAGAGTACGAGGGGGTAAAGATCTCTTCTGAACGGCACGTTGCAAGGCATCCCAGATATGCTCAATAATGTTCATGTCTGGGGAGTTTGGGGGCCAGCGGAGGTGTTCAACCTCTGAAGAGTGTTCCTGGAGCCACTCTGTAGCATTTCTGGACGTGGGGGGTGTCGCATTGTCCTCCTCGAATTTCCCATGTCCGTCGGAATGCGCAAGGGACATGAATGGATGCAGGTGATCAGCCAGGATTAGTACGTACCTGTCACCTGTCAGAGTCGTATCTAGATGTATCACGGATCCCATGTTACTCCAAATGCACACGCCCCACACCATTACAGAGCCTCCACCAGCCTGAACAGTCCCCTGCTGAATTGTAGGATCCATGAATTCATGAGGTTGTCTCCATACCCGTACACGTGCATCCGCTCGATACAATTGGAAACGAGACTCGTCAGTCCAGGTAACATGTTTCCAATCATCAACAGTCCAATGTCGGTGTTGAGGCACCCAGGCGAGGCGTAAAGCTTTGTTTTGTGTCGTGCACTCGGCAAGAGTACACGAGTTGGCCTTCGGCTCCGAAAGCCCATATCGATGATGTTTCGTTGAATGGTTCAAATGCTGACACTTGTTGATGGCCCATGTTTTTTAATTTAAATCGAAACATTGTAAACTTCTTAAAAATATACAATGTGGATTATGATTATGGGTATCGTGTAAATATATGCTTTAGTGTGCATATAGCATCGCATCAAGTCTTTAAGCAATTTCTTTTATTTTTTGCATCAGTTAAAACTAAACATTTCATACTGTCATACCTAGCCATAACTCTAAAAATATCAACAAATTATATTAATCATTATCCATTACAAACAACAGATTTACAAATTCTATGTCCAAACAGAACTAAAATACTGTAGACAAAAGGTAGAATGAGAAACAGCCTTCAGTCACTAGAATACAACTTTTATTGTATTACACAATGCATTTCGGACCCTGTGGATCCATCTTCAGGTTACTATGGTATTTACATTTGGTTTTAAATTTTCCTTAAGCGAGATTCGTGCCTAGTAAAGTTTGTTCCTGCGCTGAAAAATGATTTCAAGTAAGAGAGATTATGAGAGAAAGTACAAAATATGAAAACATTGCGGAAAGTTTACCAGAATTGACGAGATGGTGAATAATTGGTAATATATACATATTTATTGCGGAGCACTGTACTAGACAATTTACAAAAAAGAAGTGTGAAAAACTCTGGATAAATGCAGAAATAAAAATGCTCTACAAGAAGAAAGATGAAATTAATAAATGTTGTTATTATACATACTTAGAATTAGCTAATACATTACATCCACTACAACTAGAATATGTTAAGGACTATATAACGAATGTTACAGAAAATATACAAAATGTAATTTCAGACAAGCACCAAAAAAAGTTCGAATCCATACAACAGAAATCTCAGCAAGCCCAAACAAACACAACTTCCCACACTAAACAATTTTATGAGAGAGTTATTAATCAAACTGACATCCCCTTTAGTGAAAAAGAAAAGCAACTTCTTACAAAGGGTCTAAAACATAACATAAAGCCCAAATTAAATAACTATAATCTAAAAAACCTCATTGTACAAACCAAGAATGTCTAGTACAGTGCTCCGCAATAAATATGTATATATTACCAATTATTCACCATCTCGTCAATTCTGGTAAGCTTTCCGCAATGTTTTCATATTTTGTACTTTCTCTCATAATCTCTCTTACTTGAAATCATTTTTCAGCGCAGGAACAAACTTTACTAGGCACGAATCTCGCTTAAGGAAAATTTAAAACCAAATGTAAATACCATAGTAACCTGAAGATGGATCCACAGGGTCCGAAATGCATTGTGTAATACAATAAAAGTTGTATTCTAGTGACTGAAGGCTGTTTCTCATTCTACCTTTTGTCTGATTAATACAGTCACGTCAATATAGCGAATTATGGATAAAATTAAAATAAAATACTGTACATTACAAAATCAAATTGATCACAATTATAACTTATACTTCATAAAAGATGTTTTAATGCTTTTGGAAATAAAGTAGGACTGAATAAGTGATCGGGATTTTGCAAAAGAAAAAAAAAAGAGGACTACGATACTTTGGTAGTCAAGCACAGCCATTGACATCATTAGTTGTATGCCTGTGTTAAAGAATTCATGAATGAATTACACAGTTACTTGACTAGAATTCGTAAATTATATTTTGATATTGGTGCCATTCGTTCATTCTCTTTTCTACCAGATATTTTCTATAATAGTTCATCTTAACTCTGACAAATTTCTTTAATAACATCTGCAGGTCCATAAATATTGTTGAACGGAGGTTATGGCTACCCTCTCACAATTCAATTAATTTCCATAAAATAATAGAAATGGTTCATTCATTATAATTAAGGGTTCGTATATGTGCGGTGTGTTATTCTGCATAATAGGTGAAACTGTTTTGTAAGGAATATATTTATATTTATTAAATTTTAATTAAAATGTATTATTGTGTAATGATCTAGTTTTTACCAGTTTTAAGCATGTTTCAGATTCGTTTATTTTGTTAAAAACATGATTTCAAAATCATGTAAGCTGTTCACAGTTTCATTTAAGATTATTTGCATTTAGTTCCAAGTAGCTTTAAGTAAGTTTTGACTACTTTTGGTAGTAACCGATTATTAGGGCCGTTGTTCAGTGTTCATAAAATAAGTATCGGCGCCTTTGTTGGCGTCAATAATTTTATGAGTCACTTGTAAGATATTGCTTGGAAAATTTCTATGACAAAACTAATCTAATTTTGTCATGCAATGTGAATTAATTGATATCTTTTTTATATAAATGTTTCTTTAATAAAGGTAAAAATTCCTTATTTAAATTTACCTGATAATCGCAATTCATAACCCTATTAACCCGAGCGGAGAGTAATACTCACTTAACGACCCTTTAACCTGAAATTTTCAAAACACGCACAAACCGAGTTATATCTAGGAATGCAAGTTAATATCAGTATCGATAAATATTTTTTTTTGCTGTCGTCAGTCTTTCGACTGGTTTGATGCAATCCTCCATTCCTTCCTATCCTGTGCTAACCTCTTCATTTCTACATACCCCTTACAGCCCACGTCCTAATTACCTGCTTCATATATTCTAATCTCTGTCTTCCTCTACAGTTCTTACCTTCGACTGTTCCCTCCACTAACAAATTAACCAATCCAGCATGTCTCAAAATATGACCTATCAGCCTGTCTCTTCTTTCTGTAAGCATCTTCCACCCCCATCACTTCCAAAAATCGTTCATTTCTTACTTTGTCAGTCCACTTAATTTTCAGCATTCTTCTGTAGCACCACATTTCAAATGCTTCAATTCTCTTTATTTCCGGTATTCCTAAAGTCCATGTTTCGCTACCATAAAGTGCTGTGTTCCACACAAAGAGTTTTAAAAAGTTCTTTCTAATTCCTAGATCAATATTTGAAATTAAAAGGTTTCTCTTTTACATAAAGGCTCTTTTTGCTAGTGCTATTCTGCTTTTAACATCATTCCTGCTTCGGCCATCGGTCGTAATTTTGCTGCCCAAGTAACAGAACTCACCTACTTCTCCTATTGCATCCGATCCAATTTTTATATTTAATCTACTAGTATTGGTATCATTTCTGCTACATTTCATCACTTTGTCTTGCTTTAATTTATATTCAGTCCAAAATCTTCCTTCAGTATTTTGTTCATGCCATTCAGTAACTTCTCAATATCCTCAGCGCTCTCTGCTAACAATACTTCAGTAAATTGTAGCATACTGATTTTTTTTCCTGAAAACTTTTGCTACATGGATTTTTTTTTTCTTTCTTCATTGCTTCTTCCACATACAAACTGAATATTAACGAGAATAGACTACAACCTTGTCTCACACCCTTTTTAACTGATGCAGATCTCTCTTGATTCTCTACTTTTAATATAGCCACTTGATTCTTATATAGTTTATAGAGTATCCTTCTATCTCGATACTTTAGTCCTGACTACTTTAAAATTTTGAACATCTTGTCCCACCTAACACTATCAAAATCTTTTTTTAAATCAACAAATGCCATATAAGTGTCTTTGTTTTTCTTGATCCGCCCTTCATGTATTAATCTTAAAGACAATATTGCTTCCCTTGTACCGCGAATTTTCCTAAACCCCAACTGATCTTCACTTAATATCTCTTCCACTACCCTTTCCATCCTTCTGTATATTATTCTGGTCAGTAATTTTGAAGCATGTAATGTTATACTAATGGTGTGATAATTCTCACATTTGTCGGCTTGTGCTTTCTTTGGAAGTGTGAAGATGATTTTTTATTAAAATCACTTCGAATTTCTCCTGTTTCATAACTTTTTGATATCAGCTTGAATAATCTTTCGATTCCTTAGTCTCCTAGGGATTTAAGAAGTTCTGCATGGATCTCATCAATTCCAGCTGCCTTATTTGCTTTCAAGTCATTCAGAGCTTTATTAAATTCTGTCTTCAAAACAGGATCTCCTAAGTCATCAATGTCGACATCACCTTCCTTTTCTATTACACTATTGTTCAAGTCATCCCCAACATACAATTTCTCAATGTATTCCTTCCATCGGTTAGCTCTATCTTCTGAGCTTAAAATAGGTTTCCCATCGGCAGCTTTAATGTTCATACCTCTTTTCTTCGTTCTCCAAAATTCTGTTTGATCTTTCTGTAGGCAACATCTACTTTACCTACGATCATTTCCTTTTCGACTTATTCACACTTTTCTTGTAGCCATTTTTCTTTTGCTATTTTGCATTTCCTAGTTATATGATTTCTAAATTGCCTGTACTGCTCTCTTCCTGCTTCATCCTGCGAATTTTTGTACCTTCTCCTCTGATCCTTCAGCTGCAAAATTTCTTCTGTGATCTAAGGTTTTCAGACAGCTTTTTCCCTTCGTCCTCGGTTAAGCTCCTTTCACAGTTATTTCTTAGACCTAGGTCTACCATTTCTGCAAATTTTTCTCTTGTGCTAGATTGTTTCAGTTTATTCGCTTCCAGTCTGTTCTGCTAATACTGCTTCCTTATTCGCTTAGATTTCAGCCTGCACTTCATTATTATCAAATGGTGGTCAGAGTCTATGGCTGCTCCTGGGTACGTTTTACTGTCTAGAACTTGAATCCTGAATCTCTGTTTGACCATGATATAATCTAGCTGATCTGCCTGTATCCCCAGTACGTTTCCAGGTGTATATTTTTCTTGCGTGGTTCTTAAACAGTGTGTTTGCCACTACTAGCTTATATCTTTCACAGAATTCTAGCAACCTGCTTCCTCGCTCATTTCTTTCCCCTAGAACAAAACTTCCTACAGTATTCGCCTCTTTTCCTTCTCCCACTATTGCATTCCAATCACCCATGATTATTAGATTTTCCTCCCCCTTCACATATTGGATTACTTCTTCAATTTCAGCGTATATTTTTTCTATTTCTTCGTCATCTTCCTGTGACGTTGGCATATACACTTGTACTAATGTGGTTGGGACGGGCTTAGTTTCTAACCTCATCAAAAGAATCCTGTCACTAAACTGTTCATAATAACTCACCCGTTTCCCTACTTTCTTGTTCATTACAAATCCTACACCAGTGACTCCACTGACAGCTTGTGTGCTAATTATTATGTGTTCCCCAGACCAGAAATCCTGTGCATCCTTCCATTTAATCTCACTAATCCCAACAACATCTAACTTAAGTCGTTCCATCTCCCTTTTTAAGTTTTCTAACCTACCTGCGCTATTCAGACTTCTAACATTCCACGCTCCGACTCGTAGAATGTTTCTATTGATTCTGGTGACTCCTCCCTGAGCAGTCCCCACCCGGAGATCCGATTGGGGGACTATTTTACCTCCGGAATATTTTACACAGGAAGAAGCCATCATGATATACGTAATTTGAGAGGATTACATGTCCTGATGATATTTTTTGAGTCTTTAATACAGTGGTTTCCCGCTGCCTTCTGCATCCCCATGCCATTGATCATTTCAGATTCATCCGCCTTTAGGGGCCGTTTCCAACCCCAAGGGCAAGAGGGTGCCCTGACCCGCTACCCGCTGTTCCGCCCTCCTTTCGGAGGCAGTTGGCAAGCAGTGGGTGACTCCTTATACCGGAAATCTTTCAGTCGCCAGAGCCTCGTCCGTGTAAACAGGGTGCACCACGTGAAGGAGTGGTTGACATTTTTTGGAAAAGGCTAGTATAGTCTCTCCCAAACCCTTACACCCCCGATAAATATAACAAATCCTAAAAACAATAGTTTGCTTAGCCATTCCCCATGAAGGCTAATACTAATTTGAGGGACATTGTCTTTGAGAAGATGCTACTTCGAGTAAATGATTAATTGCAATTTTGAACATATCTTACTTCAACTCTCATACCAATCATGATTGATTTTTTTAAAATTGCAGAAAAAAATTCACCGTAATCTTCAAATATCGAAGTTTACTTTAGACCAGATGAAAGTAATAACAGAAAAATGCCTCACAATTTTCAACTTCTCCTTTACACTTTTGAAAGTTTTTCAAATTTTAATGAATTTTTGTTTTGATAGTTCCACGAGAAGGGACTTTGTATAATGGTGCCAAATGCTTTGTTAAATACATACAATCTTTACCTTCGACTGCATTAAAAGACCTATTATCAATACTGGTAAATCAAGAAATCCAGTTTGGAATGTTGTAATAAGTCCTAGAGAGAAAGAAAATCCAAAAAATATGAGTGTAACGCAACATATTAAATAATAAAACAGTGAACTTAAATGAATGAGGAACGAATAAGGCACACGAAACGGAGTGGACGTCCATATTAGGAAAGGACGTTATCTATTTTGTTATCGTGCTAAATAAGTTTTTAGCATAATAAAGTTTGGTCCCTTTCACACAAACATTTATTTGCCGCATTTTTTTGTGCTAAGGGGTTTGTAGTTTTCGATATTTCATAGCATCATATCGATATTATCTTCTCAACCATACAAAAATGTCGATATTCTTGGTCCGATACTATCGGTTGACCCCTATATCGTTGAAACCCTAGTTATATACCCTATTTACCATTGTCAGAACATTCAAAATCATGCAATAAACGAGCAACTTTACAACTTTCTAGTAATTTTACTTGAAATATCTCTTATCGTTATAATCTGTACACTGTGAAATTTTATATTGCCGAGGTTGTTGTCAACTTGTGAATAAATTTTTATTTATATTCCTATGGTTAGTACGGGTTTCATACTAACTTACAGTATTGATTTTTAAAAACTTCTCATAATAGACCCAATAACAAATTTTTTAACAAAAACAACCTCAAAAAACCACGCAAAATCTATTTACAGGACTATTACTAAGTAAAAGTAATATTTACTTAACACTCTTATCAATAGATAGTATTACATATTATTATTTGTCAGCCATTCTCATTCACGATCTGATGAGTGATGACCACTAATCATCATGAATATCTGACGATGTGAAGCGTAGTCTCCAGGCCTGCTTCAGTGGTGGATTGGTGACCCTCCCGCTTGCCGGAAGGAATCTATTCTAACGGGGCTTAAGTGTTGCCATCTGCCTGCGATTCGTGTAACTTATGTTCTCTATAATAGGTGTATTTTTGTTTGTGAAATGTGTAGCTGATGAGTCGGAAAAAGGGGAGCATACTGGTATTCACCTAGGTGGTTGCAGAAGACCACCTAAAATCGCAATTAGGACGCCCAGTACGCGCGGACCAGGTCATGATCCGCGCCCCCGATAAAGTGTGCTGGCACCTATACAGTTAAACTGTTATTTATATTCAATGTCATATTATTACTTCTACCATCCTTACGGTACCGGATGTGCGGAGGCAATCGCACCCAGATGAGTGACAGTTTCTGTTGAAATAATTTCAATTAACTTCAGATAGATATAGCGGTACCATATTATCTTCGTTATAAAAAATGAGAATAAACTTTTGTACCAATAATGCTGCAACGTTCGTAACAGCCCGACGTCGCAAATCGCACACATAAAATGAACCACGTTTATCGACTTTCTGGATTATTCGCTCCGAGTGAACCAAGTGTTGATCTGTTGAGGATTGTGTGTGTTACCACTCATCTGTATATCAAAAAACCAAAAAGATACTAGGCTATGAGAAAAATTTTCTGATTGTCTTAAAATGTCGCGGCATATGGGGGAAAGTACAAACTAGGTTACAAATATCTGTCAAGATTGCATATAGTACAAAACTCCAAAGAGTATTACATCGGAAACCCAGGGTACGAGGCCAAAAACAATGTACGGTACTGTCGGGAATATAGACCGTGTAAGTGTGGCCGGACAACTCAGGCAGCAGCTGACGAACATGGCTCAAGATTTGATGTGGATTGCGTTTTATGTAATTACATTTATCAAATTATTTCACTTAATGTAATTTCAACTATCAAAGTTTTCACGAAAATAACTGCGCCACAGTCTAAAAGGGATTTTTTATTATGTTTTATTTATTAATTCTAACACGTTTTGATGTTGGCACTGTGTAGAAGTTTTGGATTTAACCCACACCTTTTTTTACAACCTTGCGATCAGGATTCATGATCCACTACCCTTTTTTTTGTGCTTGCCCACTCTCGACTAATCCAAATTCCTTCCATCAAGGAGGATCACACCCGTTAACTCCATTGCAGACACTAGACAATATTATGTTGCCACGACGACCTAAAACAACCGGATGTGTATCTTACAATAATCTCTCTTAAGTAGAAGCCGATTTATTTAAAAAAATTAATGTAAGCAACTTACTCAAAATATTAGCAGGGCCAGCTATATTATGACTTATTTAATTACTGGCGGCAAACGGAAATGTTCTTCATTGAGAATAGATGTTATGATAAAACAGGAATAAGTATTGAATCAAAAGTTTAGTTACCGAAGTTTCCTTTCCTCAAGATAAGTAATAAAGTTTTTATTCATATTTCTAAATAAGTCTATTAGATACAAACGTTTTTAATTAAGTTTATTAAATAGAAATTATTGTAGCGTCATGTGTCCTAGCACCCCCAGATAGAAAGATGTTATTGATTTTCTGCTCCGACTGTTCAATATTTGTGAAGAGATGCTCTCTTGTTTCGGAGGCAGATTCGGTTGAAGTGCCTCCGCGAGATTCCAAATAAAGTCACCTCCTATCCCTCCCCACCCCACTTGAGCCTGCTGCACAGTAGCTTTGGCGCCGAGACGAGCAGACGAGCGCTCGCTGGAGTGTGCATCCCCAAGACGGCAGACCAAGTGAATGCCAGCCACCTGAAGAGGGAGGACGAACGAGAGGCTCAGTAATTTTCTCATCTCGCCGGCGAATAACCCCGGCAGGCAAGGGGGCGTGCCTTCCGCGATTCATCGATCTCTGGCGGTTCGAGCCGGGCTCCGCGTTAATATCGGTGGTGAGCGGCTTGGCTCGACTCAGCGAGATGGTGTGGCACCACCGTTTTAATAACCGCGAGTGCCACAGCCTGGTACGTAATCACCTCCGAACGTTGCAGCAAGTACCCTGGGAAACATCTACAGGGAAAGCAAAAACAGCGCCTCAATGGCCTGTTGGAATTTCCCAGGCTCCTCGAGATCGCTTTTGATGTCTTGAGAGAGGAACTCCGCTGGATAGGTTTCATGGACCAAATGATGAGGTTGGAAATTCTTCAAGCTGACATGTCACGATCTCCATCTTCTGCAGTCGAGATAACAAATCTAAATCAAAAGTACAACATCGGAAAAAACGGTATTTCTTTTATTTGCGAATTTATTGATGTTCTTATTTATCCGCACTATACTAAATCAGTAATAATGTTTGTATCATCTTTCCTTAGATCGGTAATGACATTGTGACGTTCGCTCAGTATTCCAAAATTTTCATACGATATTACAAATTCCCGTCGAACTTCTCGCTATAAAAAGCATGTTTGCATCACCAAATTAGTCATTCTTCCACTTATGTAGGAGGAATTTGTTATATAAACATTTTTTTTTTTTATTTTTTTTTGCTTGCTTCCGCGTCCGTTGCGGAGAATTAGTCGTGGATGTTGCACCATGACAACGCACCCGCTCACGCATCGTTGTTTGTCACGAATTATCTGGCAAATCATCGCACTCCCGTTGTGCCACAACCACTCTATTCTCAGACTTGGCTCCGGCAGACTTTTTTCTCTTCCCAAAACTGAAAACCACTTTGAAAGGACGTCATTTTCGGAGCATAGAAGAAATTCAAGACAATGCGACGAGAGAATTGAGCACCATCGGAGAAATTGTATTCCAGGAGGCATTCCAAAACTGAAAGAAACGATGGCAACGGCGTATTGATAGTAAAGGAGAGTACTTTGAAGGGGACAGTGTGTAAAAGTTTGTACGATGAGCAATAAAGCAATTACAGCAGAAGTTCGATCTTTCTTTGAACACATCTCGTATAATACGTTCCAGAGATAGTTTCTCTCTTCAACAGTAAATCTACCAGCAGTATATCACAAAAATTGTCAAAAACAAAAATCCTCTATTTACCTGGAAAAGGGACATATTTAGGGTTTTTTTTTTTTTTTTTTTTTTTTTTTTTTTTTTTTCTTTTCCTCTGTTTTTAACATATACACTCGAATTACGAACTGTACCTCTGCCTCCATATTTTAGACCAAATGGCTTTAAAATTTTGTAGATTTTGTTCCATATAATATTATCAACTGCTTTTTCTAAGATCACAAATCCATAAACTTATCGTTGTTTCCATTTATTCGTGCTTGCCAAAAATAATATTAACTCTATGATTGCTTCTAATTACGTCGATATTTTCTGAGACAAAAATGATACAATTCTGAAATCTGTTCAACTTTTCTTTCAATTCTTGCGTAAATTACCGTATCTAGTAATTTGGAAACATATGACGTCAGTATTAGTCTGTGATAGTTTTCACGGATGTCAACTTATGCTTTCCTTGGAAGATTTAAGACGATACTTTAGTTAAAAATCTGCTGTAATATCTTCTGCTTTGGAACCTTTCCTTCTAGTCCTAAATGTTTTGGAAGTTATTCTGGAGTTCTCCTCTATCTTTTTTGCTTCTGGCTTGACGCCACGTAGATGTCGAGGTCATTTCAGGTGGCAAAGGACTGTACCAAGGAAGAGGGATGGAATTCAGCCAAGGTCTTTTTTAAGGAACTATTCCAGTATTTACCTGGAGTGATTTGGAGAAACAATTGAAAGAGCAAATATGGATATCCGGACAGGAATTCGAACAGGCGTCCTCCCGAATGCGAGCATTACTGCTCGGTCATCATGTTCGATTATGTTTGTGTGTGAAGTAATGCAATTTAACTGGAAGAAGCTTATGCAGTCTCACTGAAACCATTTCACCCTAATAGAATGTTACATAAAATTAATAATTATTCTTTTAAACTGAGCTAACTTTTTGTTGTGTTAATATCAGTCTAATACTCACAGACTGATTTTTAGTAAATATTTTATTCCTCAAGGCTTATTTTTTTCCTTTTTTCACACCTACATAGTATAAGCCGCGGCTATTTCCTAAAAACATTCTTGTGCAGACTAGCAAGTAAGCAACCTGAAAACTTTTCAGTTACAAAGGCAGCCGACTCGAAAACACTACATTAGCAGTATAAATGATGCAGGATAAATCTAAGGAGTTAGGGGTAGGCAGGGAATTTAACCAACTTTCTCTCGTCGGTCATTACTGGTCGCCATTGAAGTAAATAGTTTTCTCATCACTACTATTACTTCGCTCTGCTTATTTTTTCTCGCCTTTGGGGGTAACTACTGGAGACTATTAGTTGTTTAATATCTTATTGGGTAATATCTTTCTATTACCACTTGCCATGGCGATATCTCATTTAGTTAAAAATACGAAAGCAGTAGGGTCCAGTTAAATACGCATACAGGTAAACTACAGATGGAACAAAAACGTTGTTATTCACTTAGGAACACTTGCTTTATGTGGTTGCAAGTGGTGGTCGACTCACCTAGTTTCTAGACATTGAGTGTATAATATAGTTGTTTACAATTGCCTGTATTTTATCGGTAGTAATTTTTTAATTTTTTATCGTGTTCACATATATTACTGTAGAATTTGTCTGTGGGCAGGCATTTTGTAATACATGTTTACGGCGGTCACTTTTCTATACATATCCATTGTCTTTTATTAAGATGAATTGAAGATATCTGCTTTTATTAGAGTTTGTTTATTTTAAAAATGCTCGTTACGTCACCATACAATAAATTTTATTTTTGCCGATAATATTCCAGAAATATCAGAACCAGACTGGTTTATCACCTACAGGGCACGTTTATTGGATACTGTAGTGTTGTCATTTATTACCACATAATCTGAAGAAGAAGACATCACCACTATTATTAATATGCCCAGTATTTCTACACATTATTTCCGGATTATCAAACAACCGTTTCAAACTGAATTAAATTCCCTAAAATGTTTTTTATTGCGTTTGAATATTCTAATTCCATTTTTGTCTCAGGTATTTTGAACATAATGATGTCACTGGTTAATAACATATTTAAAACTATATGGAGTCAAGTTGTAAATTATTAAACAAATTTCTGATTTCAGTAATGTTTTTATTAATTTTTGATCAAATATTCAACCAAAGCAGTAATCTTATCACCGACAATTGGAATTTCTTCGACGCAATTATTCTTCAATTCTGTAATTTTTGTGTCGCCGCGCAAGGTAGACAGGTGAGGCACAGGCAGTTTATTCAACATCCCAATCATTTACAGCATTCTCTGTCGTTATTACGTCCATTAATCAGACAAGTTTTCCTGTATGGAAAACTGCACTGATGAAGCCCGTATTTGCTGACATCACAGTAAGCTAAATTTGGCTCCGGTCTTACCTAATCAATCTCCCGCACGCCCTTGAAGCTCCGTCATTCTTCGGTCCTACTTTCGCACTGAAGCGCTCGTTAATCTTCTGAATTAATGGTCGCAACTTCCTTTTGTTAGGCGATACTGTAAGAAAATACAGGTACCCACTGCCGTCATTATATATTATATATTCTGATGATTATTCCTGAGTCTATTAGGAGATAGAGGGCGGGAGTCGGGGAGGGCCACGTTCTGATTAATCACCGGCCTCAATTAATCAATGGGGGCGGAGCATTGTTTTGTGGGCTGCGGTCTGAGCGGCCGCAGGCGCGCAAGAAACACACTAGACACACCGCCGTACTAATGACTCTCGCTACCTTGGCAATAAACTAATCAGAGGACTCACAAACCATTGCATTCAGGCGAAGAGTCAGGCAACCATCTCTTGATATCTTTAAAACAGCTTAAAAATAATAATACATAAAATATTTGAAGTAAGCAACAGTATATTACCGGTACGTACATCTAAACGAGGGTGGCAATTACTTAGCTAATATCGCTACATATTACGAACCTAACATTTGTGTTACAGGTGGCTGTGACTCTGTGTAGAGCGACTGGTAAGAATGGTTCACCGTGGAGCAATCGCCAAGGAATTTTCGTCGTAGCTGGATGTTGGGGATAGATTCAATCTGACCGCTGTCCAGTGACAGACAGCAAGGAATCCGCTTGGGTAAAAGCGACGAGGATTGTGGCATAGAAAGTGAATAAGAAGTGAAGTCTCCACCAGCAGTAGGTATTGCAGAGTAAAACACCTGGTAGTCTACCAGCTGTACATTATTAATAAACGAATAATTTCTAATTGTGATAAAGAAGGTTCCATCTATTTTAATTCAACCAAGAACGTTTTTATATTTTTCCTAGCTCGTTTGATTAATTATTTAATGGGAAAGTTATATATACACCGCTCGGCAGTTTTATAAATGATAACTGATGATGATCTAAAGCTAATTGATTTTAAATATATTTTTTTGTGCTGATTTCAGAAAAGACATTAGATCTACAACATCTATCACGTCACGTTTTAAGACAAACTGTAATTGCAATTTTAGAAGACGTACTTTTCGATCACTTTCAGATCTACTGTTTGATAGGTGGAAACCACTTAAATTAAGTAAAGTAGAAATGGTTTTCCATTGAATATTCAAAATATCTTACTCAAATTTTGTCGTCAAGCAGCTGTAAGACAAAACAGTCCCTTTTGCCAACATTTTTGATGTGCATAACTAATTCTTTAAACTAATTTTTTACTTTTTATATAAAAAATTTAAGACTCATTAATAAAATATATTTTCAAACAATTTAAATTCTTCCATTTAAACGGATTCAATCTCATTTTTTTGTACGTTGCATACGCTTCTTTCCACTTAACTCTATTAAAATAAAACATAACTACGTCATCATATATATACTCGACCTCCCGTTATAATTTTTTCCTGGTGTTTTATGCCTTGCTTAAATCTTTTCCATTTTTCCTTGCTGAAGTGAATTAGGAGAAAAATTCTACGTATAAAATTTTAATAGAATCATAAAATCATTTTTATGACATTGTTATGACCATACTTCTATGATTTTGTGTTTTTTGCTAGCAAAATCTTATGTACAGCTGTTTTATATCATCTTCTTTCTTCAAGAGACATTATATAATTTCCATATGCATTAGAATACCGAGTTCAGGACCATTAACACTAGAGTGCACGCGCGGGCTTCATATGTAGCCCAACGTGTAATATTGTCGTATATTATATAAACTTTGCACGCTACAGATTAATCGTTCAGTGTATTCCTCAAGTACTATCCCCCAACCTCGCCAGTTGCGTGCCATCTCTCACGGTGCACGGATATCTGCATAAATCGCCCTTGAAGTTGATGGGCTACACCTGTAGCCCATGCGAGCGTTGGAGGAAGTAAATTATTTAGTATATACAAGTGACAAAATTGAGGTAATTATGATACTTTTTCTGTATTAATACTACAAAAAGTAATGTCAATAACTGTTTTTTATGTGTGTTGTTTGTGTTTATGTATTTTTCATGTAACTTTATTATGTTTTTGTCATTTTTAGATGTTGGGTAATGTGAGCTATGCCCAAATACTAAGATGGTTGCTGGAGAATGACAAAACGAAATTAAGTAGTTTTGATGTTGTCTACCCTCCATAATCATGCTAAAAATTGATTATGCAACTAGTGAAGCTCAAAAACCTGATATCATCACATTTTATAACCACACAAAATACGGTGTCGATATTTTTGATAAAATGTCTAAAGAATACCTCGTTGCTCGGAACAGTTGTCCATTGCCTCGCACGCTGTTTTACAATTTTGTAAACATGGCGAATATAAACGGTCTTGTTATATATCTGACGAACAATCCTGATATGAAAGTGATCCGTCGTCAATATCTTCAAGAAGTCGGATCCGGTCTTGCAAGACCTTTTATAGAGAGCCGTATATCCCAGCAAAATATACTAAAAGGTGTAAAACTGACAGGAAGACTACTTCTAGCATTTGCAGATCATCCCCGAAACATAATAAGCCTATTCGGGGAGGAGATGGTCGATGTTCTTTTAGCAGCAGGGCTCGGGCTTACGGGACACGCAAGCAATGCAGCAAATGTATGAGGCGCATTTGTAGCGAACTTCAGGCTGTCGTCTGTCCTGAATGTATGCCAACAGAATGAATTATTACCAATCACTTTGATAATTGGTTCAATTACTACACTGGAAACTCATTTTATAATAAATATTACGTTCCAAAATAAAAAAGACTAAAAGATTTCAAACCTTACAAAAATATTTGATTTTATGTTTACGTTTATGTTTATGTTTCAAATTATAATTAAGAAACAAAATTTTGTTAATTTTATGAGTCAATATGATAAAAATAAAGATATTTAGTAATTATTTACTCGGTTTTATTTATTTTTTTGTCTGATTCCGAAAATTAATTATCCTTTAAATGGGCTACGCCTGTAGCCCGCGCGTGCGCTCAAGGAGTACTTAGGGGCGCGTGCACTCTAGTGTTAAAGAATCTTCTTTGAATTTATGATGAAACACCCTTAAAATCTTTGTTGTAAGTTAGTGAATAAGCCTTAAGGAATTGATTTATTAACTCCAATGTAATGTGTGGTGGATGCAGAGGAACTTACTTCCATCTAGAAGAGGTTGCTTTACAATTTTCTTTTATTTTACCTGTTCTTCATTTTCTCCTCGTTGGACGTCCTGTTAAACTTAAATTGTTAGAAATTATAATAGCGAAGTATTTTCACAATTCTTAATTTTGCTAACTTTGCTATCGTAACTAACATTTATTAAATTTTACAGTATGTCAAGTTAAAAATGTCTGTTTTTACCAAAACTAATAATCCACGCTATAACTGTCAGAATTGGGTTATACACTTTTTTATCACTATCAGTGTGGTACAATGATTACGATATTTAAATTATTTTCATAGGGCTTGTTGTCAAGTCTAAAAGTAGCAACAACCTATATGACTTACGGTCATTGAATTTATGTGGTATCTCTGTGTAGTTAATTGCTTAGAAACTTTATTGTGCTAGTATGAAGTCATTGTTGATAGCAGTAAAAAATAATTATTGTTTTATTATTATTATTACAACTTATTGTTTCCAAAGTAATTTTTACATTGATATGGACACTACAAAAAAAATTATACAGTGACATATCTCATTCATCTAGTTTGATATGAGACCCATGTTTCAGGTTAAGATAGAACGCATGGTTAGCAGTTGGTGTAGTGATTTTCTGTCAAAGCAACATCAAATATGAATATTATAAATGAAGAATAAGCATGTCGCAACGATGCTATGTAATGTTCTACGAGTGCGACCTGAAAACTTGTGCATAAAATCAATTGTTTTGTAGTCTGTAGTATTCATATTTTAATGATAAGATTATGCCATGTTCAGCATCAATACTCTTATCTCTTACGATTTTACACTTCCACGATTTTCGCCTTCTGTACAGTTCTTAACTTTTGAAGAAGCAGGTTTGAATTCTGTGACATTTCATCAAGCGCGGTGGGTGAGTGGTAACGTTCTGCCTCGTATTCGGGAGGACATCGGATGGAATCGCCTTCCGGCCAACCAGATTTGGTTTTCAGTAGTTTCCCCAAATCACTCCAGGCGAAAGTCAATATGATCCCTTCAAAAAGCTATGACAGAATTCCTTCCAGATCTTTGCTCCTACTGCTTTCCTTAATGAGCTCGACGCCGACGTTGACGTCGACGGGACGTAAAACCAGAAAAAAACTATAACATCTCACGTATACATCGTACCGCTTATCTCAGAAGCAATATATATATCTCTTATATATAAAAATTAATCGCAAAATCTGTTGGTAAGCGCATAACTCAACAACGCCTGGACCAATTCGACTAATTCTTTTTTTATATTTTCGTTAAGGCACAAGGAAGGTTCTTATGGAGAGAAAAAACGCAAAAACTGGAAGGAAAATAGTAAAAACAACACTTTTCTTTTCCCTCAATCAAAACAAAACAAAGGCGCGTTAGGATTATCTTTTGTATGACTTCAAGTTGATTAGGCTCTATGGATATTAATCTATGCCTGCGTGTGATCAGCGAAAATAATATCACTGACGTACGTGTTATCATTATTTCCTCCGTGCGTGGCATTTTCTTGGTTGCTTTTAAATTTTCGTTCTCTCGAAAACCATTTGTGTGTTTATTTGTTCAGTGTCTTTACATTTATACCCATGCCGCCTACCACGAAAGTTTCGACTATGAAAATAGAATGCATCAGTTTAGAAGGATGCAATATTAAGAATACCTAAAAAGCAAAATCGATTACTGGTATTTCAGTTGAGAAGCGATATGCATTATCGTCTGACGATCGAGCCACACTTATCCTATTATTTTAAGAATGCAATGTTCTGGTAAGCCTTGTGGTGATGGGTTCCATTCGTTTTAAACTATGTTCGGGTAAAATTCATGGTGATTGAATTGGTTGCGACTAATAATACTTTATAACTTTTAAAATCTTCTATATAAATAAAAATGAATCGCCAAATGTGTTGCTAAGTGCAAAACTCGAGAACGGCTCGACAAATTCGGCAAATTATTTTTTCCTTCGTATTTTCGTTAATCCACAAGGAAGGTTCTTATGGAGAGAAAAAACGTAAAAATTGCAAGGAAAATAGTAAAATCAACACCTTTCTTTTCCCATACAAACCAGCCAATCAAAATAAAACAAAACAAAGGCGTGTTAGGATTAGCTCTGGTATGTCTTCAAGTTGATTAGACGGTATGGATATTAATCTATGCCTGCCCAAAATAAAGTTCGAAGGAAAAAAAAGGTTTGCGTGTCATCAACGAAAATAATATTACTTCCAGTCAATCAAAACAAAACAAAGGCACTTTATGATTATCTTTGGAATTGCAAAATGATTGATCGGAAGAAATGGTTTCAAAACAACTCATTGGCATTGGTAATGACAAAATCCCTGTAAACGTTTTGAGTGGCTGCATTACATTTCCTGTCAATTTTTTGGTTGAACGACCGAACTATATTACAGAGACAAAAACACGGACGTTAATTAAATAAATTTCGAAATTCAAAATGAAATTTCCGGTGAATTAAGGACATACAAATCAGTTGATTGCGGAACTAACCAAGATGATGTCGTCAACTATCCACCAGAATTTTTTAACTCACTGGATTTGCCTGGATTGCTGCTTCATAATCTTATATATATATAAAAATAGACGTGTGTTTTCATATATTTCACTTTTCAACCACCACTACCAAACACAGATCACCGGTCTTTGTGTGTGGAAGTAACATGGAGTTTCCTGTCGTGCACAACGTTGGCCGAATGACGATAGCTGTGGGGATGTGGGAGATATGATGATTAAAGTTGGCCAATGCATGGCGTTTTCATTTTTCGATCAAAAATTTGTGTCTTCTTATACTTCTCTTTCCTGCCACAACTACATAGCATAGACCATTGGTGTTTGTGTGTGGTAGTAGAATCGTGTCTCCTGTCATGCACTATGGTTGTTAGATGTCGGTAGCTATGTGGGTGTGGGAGATATGGGGGTTGAAAGTGGTCGACCTGCGGCAATTTCATATTTCTGCCAAAGACGCATGTGTCATGGTGTATCACTTTGTAGCTAAAACTATCTATCGCAGATCACGGGCGTTCGTGTGTGGTAGTACCACAGAGTCGCCTTTCGATCACAACATCGGCCGAATTTCAGTAACTGTGGTAGTGTGGGAGATATGGTGGTTGAAAGTGGCCGGCCAAGGATATTTTCGTATTTCGACGAAAGACATGTGCCTCCGCAAATGTCACTTTTCTGCCAAAACTACATAACATAGAGCATTGGTGTTTGTGTATGGTAGTAGAATCGTATCTCCTGTCGTGCACTATGGTTGTTAGATGTCGGTAGCTGTCAATACAAATTCTTTACAAACACGAACGAAGTCGTGGGTACCAGCTAGTATATATATATATATATCGTACAGCATTTCATCTCGTTTCGCCATAGCTGACACTGTGTACTACTGTTGCAGTATATAAATGTTATCCCCTTCACTCTTCGTGTGTCCGTTGTTTTTAGAAAATTGTGTTTAATTGAATTGATTGGCAGTGTGCCCACACTCACCAGATACATAAAAAATAAGCATTGATTTTTTTTTTTATTTTGCCTACTGCAATTATCAGAAAACAAAGAAAAATTTTGATAGTCACCTGCAGACAAATCTAATTATTTCTATGTGCTGGTATCCTAAATACCCTCTTCAGCAATTGCAATATATCAATATCGCTTAATATGATTGTTTGTTTAACACTTCGGTGATATACGTGTATAGATTTATGTTTGCGGAATAGATGTCAATTCTATAAACGCTCTTACGGTGTTAAGTCAAGTGAACCTTGGACAATGCAGTTACCAGAGTATCGTAACGTTGCTTACGATTTTATATCGTCGAAAATTGACCGTTTTGTAGTGACGACGTCACCCCTGTTTTCAAGCTATACCAGCAGTAGTAGAGACACAATGTTACTGCACTGAACTAACTGAACACGAGGTTTGCCTATAAAGAAATTGAAAATAATTTTTAAAAAAACATCTTAACTTCACTTTTCAGTGATGATAGTATTGTTCTGAACCGACAAAATGATCTTTAAATGAACAGTTCCAATTTTGGTGTTACAGATCAGTATCAGGCCAGTCGCCCATGGTGCTTGGTATCACGCGAATGCTTCCGGCCGTGAGAGCAAGTCCGTAACAGACTTAAGACTTTTTTTCCCCCGTGCAGGCGGCAAGTCGCGCGAGGCTTTTGTTTATAGCGGCGAGTGGCGCCCTGCGAGAGGTCCGCCCAGAAGCCTCTTTTATGAGATTTTCGCAGCCATTCAGAGCTCCGGGAATTTACAGTCAGCGATGCTATATCGCGCAATATAGAGACCTGGTGTGCCAAGCTGGCGTCCGCCTCCTTCCCCCACACGCTCCTGCTTCCTTTTATATCCCTATTTATTCCCTGCATGGGAGATCCACGCAGATGTTTAGGGGATTTAGAGAACCCAACGCGGGCTAAAATTATAGAACAAAAGTATCAAAGTTTTCATTTGAGAATCCTGCCTTAGAGCGCTGTCGCATGCAGCAAATTATTTTTAGCGGCTTTCGTCTATGATGAAAAGGAATGCTCGGGAAGTTTCATTGAAGTTGTTTTCACTGCCGGTTACGCGCCTCCAATTTCGTTCACACTCTAATTTACTACCGCTACTCTGTACTACTATCTTCATATCTTATGAATACGGATCTGAGTATTTATATTCACGATAAGGGAATTTCTGAATCCTCTAAAATACAATTCATCACCTCAACATCCAATTCAATGTGTCTGAAAGACATCAGTATACGAGTTAGCATAATTTCTGACACCCTTACTATGTAGTACCAATATTAAGTGACTGGTAACCGTAATTACATAAAAAATGACCCTTTATTTTCATTCTCTAATTACGTTTTCGGGAAAATAATATAATTTATAAATTTTAGCATTCCATATGCATCGATAAATGCAACTAGTATTCATATCCATCCAACCTTATCTTTTCTATAAAATTTACGAAATTATTCCTGTTTTATCCCAGCGACATAGAAAATCATTCTCAGTACTTGTAGCATACCAACACAGAGTGTCAAAGTTTACCATGGTAGTCGTAAAAACACATTATTTTATGTAGACTTCTTCCTGGATTCATTGTTTTAAAAAATATCCCACCTTGTGTAGATATGATTTGCTTTGTTCACAAGCATTATGAACTGTTACTACCTGATGGTAAATATAAATTACTGTCTGTTCTTCAAAACACCTGTTCATGATTTTTTTTTGATTATGACAACTGAAACGGTTGATGGTAATCTTTTACACTTAATGCCATTTTTCGTCTACTACAACAGATCAAATTCCATTTGAAAATTTCCTTATAGGCAGCGACAGAGTTGTTTCCATTCTGCTTAAAATAATAATAATGTGTCATCATCATTTGTGGATGTTGTTGCAAATCCTAAAGTATAGAACTTGTTCGTTACCTTTAACAACCGTTTACGTGAAGTAGCTGAGTATAGAGCTTGTTTTCAGTGTTGCCACCTTATGAAAACAAAAGCCGTTAGACTTGGTCTCAAAACTCACAAGATTGCGGGATATTTAGAACTAAAAGATTCGCTAGAAATCCCTAAATAAAATAAAGGAAAATGGCAAAGTAAGTAATATAAAAATATTTTAATAATTAGTATTTTCATTAAATTAAACATAACATTGTATTAAAAATCAACATCAAATTTCTTAAATCAGTATTTCTTCTTCATCATCTTGATCTATCGTTGGAGTTGCAGACCTTGCAGATAAAGAAGGATGAGATGAATCGTCAGTCTTAGATCTTTACCAATTGCAGCAATCACAACAGCCGGAAGCTCGTAACTGTACTAGTTTTTTTTAACAATTTTTAACTGATTCCTTATAAAAGAATGCTAACACGAGTATTTGCAGCTATCATATTTCTCAAATTGTTTTTAAGAATGTTCATTGTACTGAAAATCCTTTCTACTGTGGCATGCGAGAGAGAAATTTATAAGATATGAATAAATTAGATAACTCTAGAAAGGTATTTATTCCAGCAGCATTCTTGTATTGGGTAAGCCATATTCCGTTTGCAATACATTATGTACGCCATTATTTATCCCAGTCATAGCAGAGGCATTACCTACCCCATTTCCAATCAAGTTTTTCGAAACTGTGCAAGGTTGAATATCACTAAAAATCACCAAATATTTTTTTAGCGATAACATATTTAAGAATATCACTTTCGAGCCTCAAAATTCACTAAATCTGGCGACAAAATCGCTAAAGTGGCAACATTGCTTGTTGTACTTACATGATTGTCACCTTCTTATTTTTAATGATTCCGAATTAGAATAAGACTCTCAGCAGGAGAAGCCAAATTATTCGAAAATGTACTGTCAACACCACCCTATCACAGATATATCACAAAAGAAATACCTTTTTTCTGTCTCGGTATTTTGTCTTGTGTTTTTATGAAATAATATTAATCTTTTGTATCCATATTTAGCGTCATTATGGAATATGATCTCGATTTTGACTGAAATTATTCACACCATTTAAGTAATTTCAGTTCAATCTGAAATTTACTACCATTATGAGATGCATAGCATTTACGTACTTCTTAAACAATTTAGGATCATTTTAAGGGATTTACACGGATTTTATACTTTTCGTGCTACCGGTTTTATCTGTATTATTTTGCATCATATACTTTAATATATACGCCCTAGATAGTTTTTCCTTCATCGAACTTTTTACAACCAATTAACAAACCACTATATCTCAAAAAACCGCTATTCCTAAAAAGATTCCTTGCTTTTCCAACTTCTGTTGATCAGATAAGTCTAGTCAACAGCGGCACTGCCTACCCTTTTCTCGAAGTGATTAGGGTGACGCTTGTGCCTTAATTTCACCGGGCTGGATGATGTTACATGTCTTAAATTTCTATTATGAATAGATAACAGCAATCTTTCTAAACATACTATATTTTGTTTCATACCTGTTCTTATTTTGGAAGTTATTCATACACAAATTTCATCAAATTTGTTGCTCACTCCCTCACAAACTGACTGATCATCATAAAAGCTCTAAATCATACTTGACATTGTCGTAGAAAGCTGAAACTGTGTACACACAGATATTTTTACCCCTTAATCATAAAAAAAAGTCTAAAATTTGTGAATTTCCGTAAATTTACCCCTTACCTACCCCGGCCGTGAAGTCGCTTTCTACTCCAATATCTTTATATGGCTCAATTTTTTTTATTACAGACTAGCTGTACCCGGAATGCATTGCAATGCCACGTAAAGAAAAATATTGTTTGATTTTATAATAAGTTTATTGAAGTGCTTTTGGTAACACAATATTTTTTGTTTTTCCGTCTGGTGCGTACACGAATAAGTCAGACGGTTTCTCGACGCTTGACCAAGCCACATACAATTGTCCATGTGAGAACCATGGATTTTCCAAATTTAGTCCACACACTTGTAGTGATTGTTCCTGCCCCTTGTTGATGGTCATTGCAAATGCGAGTCGCATTGGAAACTGCAAGCGTTTGAACTCGAGCGGCATATATGTAGGAATCATTGGGATGCGTGGCAGCAGTACATCTACTCCTTTAAATTTTCCTTTTAGAATTGTAACTTAGATGACATTGTTCACCATCTTTTCCACTGAAAGTCTGGTACCGTTGCAGAGCCCTGCTGGATTAATATTTCGGAGAAGAATGATAGGCACGCCAATTTTTAATATCAGTACGTGCAGCGGTATGCCTGGCAAATCAAGTGAATTCAAGAATTCAGTCGGATAATTTACAACTTCGTCTTCATTCATTACAGTATCGATGGACTTATAAGTTGTCGTCTCACCTGGTATTTTGTTTTGAATGCTGTAACTGATGGCATTGACATCACTGCTTTTAGCTGCTAATATAGCACTTTCGCTGAGCCACTAGTTATTTTGTAGTTATGTGAGATATTTTGGAAAACTTTGAGAATCAATTCGTCTATGGTTGCTTTGATTCTACAAAGGTTTGTTGGCAATGTTTCTAGATACATTGTGTGGATTTATCGATTGCCATTTTCCAATTTCCAATTTCAAACAATTGTTTTGGGAAACATTCAGCGGATGTATCATTTTGTACTTGAACACGCATATTGTTTTTCAAAGTCAATTTCTGTACGTGCAGCCATAAGGCTGACGATTTGAGACATGCATTAATTTTATCAGCGGATGATGAGCGTGGTATAACGTATAGAGTTTGTCGAAAAACACCAGATGATAAAATACTGTGCCATCAAAGAATTGTTCATTTCCTCTCAAATCGTTTAGTGTACGATGAAGTGCATCTAATGCTTTTTTGTGGTTCATAGTACATTCGTCCCCATATAATGAGTTGAATAAAAGTGGAGTACTTTACCCATTCTAGAATTTTTGCTGATATTGTATGTTGGTGTCTCAATGATATGGATATTCATTGGCAACTTCAGAGCTCAATTAGCTGCTTTGGTTTGAAATCTTACGCATAATTCTGTCATATGCTGTTCTGGAACCAATTTCGGACGATTAATTTGAAGAAATTCGTCGACATCAAAGAGTGTTTCTCTTTGGAAATCACAATCGAAAAGGTAGTTTGCGTTGTTAACGATTGCCAAACAAATGTCGTCAAACAAAACCAATGTCTGATGATAAATGTTTGATACGAATTGAATGTTCGGATTTTGATTCGTTGCACGAAAACGATGGATGATGTCTTCGCTCATGTAGTTTTTTTATTTTTCCTAAAAAAAAAATTGTATTGGAAGGGAAGCACGTTGTCAATATGACTGTAAATTTGCTGTGGTGAAGCAGTCTCCGATGCATCAGCGAGTCATGTGTACCAATGCGCATAGTTTTCAAGAAGATTTAACTCTTGACAAGCTTCACTATAACTAGCACATACTTGACTATAACCCTCAGAACGTAACTTGGTTTGACTTAATAAAATGTCGAGGATTATTTCGGTTTTGATTTATGCATACATATCAACAATGTATTGATTAAACAATTGTCGACTTTTCAAGATGAGATATCCAATGTTGTCACCTTTTTTTTTACTTATGGATTTACGCCTCGTCGATGTTGAGGTCATCAAAGGTGGGATGGGACTGGGTACAAGGAACGGGAAGGAATTCGGCCATGGACTTTTGAAGGAAGCATCCCGGCATTCGCATGGAGTGATGTGGGGAAACCATGGAAAACCCAAATCTGGGTGCCCGGTCGGGGATTCGAACCGGCGTCCTCCCGAATGAGAGGCCAAAGCGTTAACCGCTCAACCACCCCACTCGGTCAGTGCTGTCACGAATCATCTATCGGTATGAGTAGTAATGAATAGCACTGACTTTCTTATCTGCTTCCTCACCTGTTTGTGGATTTCTCAATTTCATGTTGAAATGATATCTATTTTCTCCTTGCCAAAATAAAATCGGATATTGTAGTGCGTCGTATGAGCGATGAGTTTCTAAGACTCGTTGAACACCACCATTTCTGCGATGAAGAATAATATCACGTGAGCTAAATTCTTCAGCAACTATAACGATCGCTATTAGTCTAACTTCTCGCTGAACGTCTGTTTGAGACGAATGGGCTTGAGCAGTGCGTTCTCGAACGGTTTCTAGTCTTACTTCCCGTTGCTCGTTGGTTTATAAATCTCGTGATGTCTTTTTCCTTTTTGCTTGAGCTGTAGATGGACCAGTCGATTTTCGTTTGGGTGGCATAGTTGATTTGGCCGTAAAAGAAATGCTGTGATCACAGTAATAAATTCACAATCTACTCCACTTAGTTTTTCATACGTTTGACAGAAAGTACCACCAATACCGTATTCATGAGGACAGCGCACAAAATATTTTATCTATGGCAGTGGTTCCCAATTAGTTTTCCCCGAGTCCCACTCCAAGAAAGATCTCAACCTCGCGTACCCCTTTAAAGCTGAAATAATAAATGCGTTCATTCCAATACAGTGCTTCGCACAACCGCAGCATTCATGCACACGCATATTGTCTTAAAATATATTTTTGGCAGTAATAACGCTGTCGTAATTTTTTTCAGTTATCTTAATTCTTATCTTAGCTGAGGGATTACCGCACGTGCTCCTTGAAACAACACCACGTACCACTGGTAGTACGCGAACCACTAATTGGGAATCACTGATCTATGGTTAATCATTACAGACTATACCTGGATAATGTATGCAATACATAGAAATGATATACAGTGCGATAAGGAGAAAATATTAAATTATGGACAGGTAAAACATATTTTGTTTGCTCAAAATCAACTAAATTCAGACAACAGTCAATTACAAATACTTTGTTAGTTACTTCATTTACATTAGACCTATTTATTATTCATAAACTATCAATCTTATATATAAAAAGCATTTGTAAGTTATCAATCTTATACATAAACATCAATGTTCGTATATGTGGTCTACAGACTAAACTTTTTTTGTTTTGTTTGCTAATGGTCCACTTTATGTGGAGCATGTAGCTATTGAAATCCTCGATATTACCAGTAGAAACAAAGTGAAAGTAAAAAGTATGCGTTAGACTCGTGCTACTGAATTATCTGTGTTGTCAGGGAAGTTTTGAATCTATTGAAATCCACGATCTAACCAGCAGTAAGAAAGCAAAACGAAATAAATATAATAGACTAGCTGACCCGGTCACGCGTTGCTGTGACTTACTAATTATAGTACGTTGGATTAATGTATTCTAAACTCTCAAGTAGTCAAATTAATATTCACTAATAAAGACAAAAACATTGTAGTCGATTTGGAAATTCAAATGTAATTGGTAAAGAGTTACGGAGAGTTGAAATTAATGACAAACGATCATAAAAAAATTAATTTACATTTCATTACAAATTACTTAATTGAAATTATATTAAAAATTGATATTTATAAAATAAATAAATAAATTATTTTTTATTTATTTATATAACTGAAATTTCAGTTATATCTTTAGTCATACTGTTTTTATATTCCTCCCACAAACTCGAAGATTGTGTTGGATAACATGTTGTCAAAATAATTGCAAACAGTTTGACGAATACTATTCGGCGTGGCTGTCAACGCTGCATCAGCAAGTGTCAGGTCCCAATAATTGTCGTCTACCAGCAGCTGCAACTCGCGACATGCATCTTGACATGTATTGAACACTCGGACCATTAACTGTTCGTAAACATTCGAAAGAAGCTGGTGCGGGAACATTCACCAATAACAAGCGCTGAATGAAACATTCACGTTGTTTTGGATGCACTGTGTAAAGTCTTTGCTTTGAATATGCCTGCGATCGAAGGATGTGGTTCTCCTTGTTTACGTGGCTACCATTTTTTTTACCTAATTTGTTCCATGAAAAAATAGCTTGGAACATAGGTATATAATAATGTTTTTGCGAATTGGAGGAAGCACATCAGATTTTTGACACAATGTTGAAAAATTCAGTTTGTGGTTTGTCGTTTTTTGGTGGCTCAAGTATTCTTTGGAAAATATTTTCTTCGGTGAAATATACTCGTTGACCCGTTTTCAAGATGTATTGCAAGATGCTGGATGGAAGGGTCTCTTTCATGGATGCGAAAACTAAAAATATGCCAGATAGTTTCGTTGCTGCTGATGTATCTACCTATTTGGTATCGTGTTATTTCGTCATTTGTATTTACATTTTGAACTTCAAATACGGCCAAATCACTGCCTTTATTAACATATTTGAAAATGTACTTAATAGATTTTACAGAACTGAAAACTCGACATTAATATGAGCCTTATACGTTTTTGAAAGCAATGGTGAGTATGGTACCACCAACTGGTTGTCAATTTCAACGTGGTTTCTAGAATTTGACATTTCGCATTGTAAATGTTTGGCCACCATTCTCAGCGTTCTGCTGTCTGCGGCGATACAACGGATAACCATCGATATCCGTAATAGTATCATTCGTATATTCCTTTGGAAAAAGCTTCTTACATTTTCCACCTTCCATGCATGGCGATGTCATGTTAAAAGCACCGCACGGTCCGTGATCGAGTGACTGGTAACAATATCAAACAATTCTTGATCAATTAATGGGTCCAGAATTTTGGCTGAAATTATTTGATTCAATTTCTTCTGGACGGATTTTAACTCAAGCTAAATCAAAATGTGAGAATGAGACAAAACCTCGCTTTTGTCCACTCAATCAAATACAGATAGCAACGTGTGTTACCGAAACTGAATGTTTTACGATTAAATCAAGCAATTATTTTAATTTTTGTTTTGAACAACACGTGCCGTGACATCATAACGATGCATTGATTGATGGCCTGGTAATAGCAAAGTTTGTATTTTCCTCCCAATTCGGATTACATGTAAATGTAAATAACAAATCTGAACGACCAGGGGGCGGATCCAGGATTTTGTGATTTTTTTTTTGGGGGGGGGGGGGGGGCTTCAGCGGTACCTTTGGGTTTGGTAGAGCTAAAAAAAAAAAAGGGTCTCAAAACTACAATGTCAGGGGTGGACCTAGATACGTTTGGGGGGGAGGGCCCTTGAGCCCCTGTGGACGACCATAATGACGTACGTAAGTCATCGCATCTTTGTATATATATTCCGGCATGTTCCGTGAACTGCCGATGTAGCTTGAAGGTAAAATAAATGCATATACCGATATCATTGTCGTTTAAATTTTCATAAATATTGCCGATAACAGTATCTCGTAAGAGGATGTATTCCTGCATCTGACGTGTGACTTCAATCAACTGAGTCACCAACCATAAAAACTGCAACTTCATCTGCGGTAGGCGCGTTTGAATCTGCCAGCGTGTTCTCCTGATGGTAATTTTATCAGCTTTGATGACAATTTGATAGTTGTCATTTTTTTAATTGTGGCGACACAATTGAATAAGTTGATTATTATTTTCCAAACAATTTTCCAACAATACCACAATTGCTCTCTCTTCTGATTGTTCGATGAAATTATACTGGCACCTAGTTTTCAAGCGTTCCTCACAATTTACAATAGATTTGGAGTCATCGTTTGGCATCGGTATCAACGACCCAATCTTATGGTACACCTGGACTTGTATTTTGAATTTAGTTTCAAAATGTACGTCCATCAGATGTAAGATCGCAAATTTTTGCTGCCCCAAAAGACGTCATCTGGAAGCAAGAATTGAATTTGAGTGTCTTGCACAGAAACAATTTCAAATCACAGAGCAGTGGCGGTGTAACGGTTAGCGTTCTCGCCTCGCATTCGGGAGGACGGTGGTTCGAATCCCCGTCCGGGCATCAAGATTTGGGTTTTCCATAGTTTCCCAAATCACTCCAGGCAAATGCCGGGATGCTTCCTTCAAAAGGCCATGGCCGAATTCCTTCCCATTCCTTGCCCCCCATCATTTCCCGTCTCTAAAGACCTCACTGTTGAGAGACGAAAAGCAGTTAAAAAAAAACAAAAAAAACGAATCGTTTGATTCGCCAGCAAGAAGGACTGTAAATGTTCTGGCGGATTGGGTAGTGGTAATAATACATCTTTTCCTGATGCACAACACATGCCGGCTGCTTCATTGCGGAATTTCAACGCCTGATAATACTGGCATATTTTGCTCATTGCACCGATTGCAGTTTTAGAATGTGCAGAGTAATCAATGGCTGGTGCATATTGGAACGCAAGACGAACAAATGATACACGTGTTAAAGCACGGCTGATTTACTGTCTTTCTCGTTCTCTTTCTCTAAATGTAGCTATGTGCTGTTCTCGTGCCGCTCTTGTTCTCGATATATTCTATCACGCTGTTCTTGAGATTCTTGCATACGACGCTCAGCTGTCCTGATTCTTTGAACTTCCTTACTTGTCGCGATTTGTGTTGCTGATTGATGATCTCTCTCGTCGTGCGTCTTGGTCGAGGTTAGATTCTTTGGCGACATTTCACTGAAAAATATTTGAATTACAGCAAAAAGTGCCTTTCTGATAGCCTTAAAATATTACACTATAATACAGTGGGTCCATTGAAAAATACAGTAAAATGGAAGTTAAGAACTAATGAGGAAATATAAAATAACATTGAAAAAAATAACAGAAAAAGGAGAATGATATTTTTTTTTGATACATTTATAGCATGGATGACACCAGGCTTTCAAGAGGTTTAGAAAGATTTGAAACGAAATTATACCAGTGAACTGTATGGAAAGAAAAGGTTTTTCGATAGCAGACTTTGAATATGGCAGGATTCAAAGGTAGAGAGGAGTGCGATAATGAAGGAGTACTGGGGAGGAAGAAAGAAAAAACAACAGGAGAGGAATTGAAATTGACACGTGGTCTCTAGCTGACCATAACAAAAAGAAGAAGAAAGATGATAAGCTAGCGAGAAATACTTACACGATTCGAATTTATCGTAACGTTTTCTTCAATGTTATATTCATGTGTGTAATCGTTAGGTATGAAGACACACAAACGATGAACAACAATACAGTATAATTATAACACAATACACAGCACAATTAAAATTGAAGAAACTCACACATATGGCGTGGAATAGACCGTAGCATATATAAATCGAAATACAACGCCATCTACTGGATTGTTCGATAAATTAACACACCGCCATCTGTTTGGAATAAACTGTAGCATAAATAAATTGAAACAGAACGTGATCTACTGGATTATTACCCAACATAGCTAACCAAGTGTTGTATAGATAAGTTAACACATCGCCATCTGTTAAAAACTTATGGAACTATAATAATAATTACGTGTGGTCGTAATGACCTGGTGACATGGTTTCTACTGGCTGGGCATTCTGCCCCTGTCGTAGCCACCATTACCTAGTCCGCCATCCTGCCTGGTACAGGGGACCTACATTTTTAACGTCGAATCCGAACCACAGTACCGTCCTGGCGTATTTCACTTCATACAGCATGCTGCGCCGGGGGTTAGTGTCGGGTTAAGTGTCTATAAAAATCCTCGCCGAGATAGCGACTCGAACCGGGGACCTTTCCATCTCCAGTCAGACGCCCTAACCACTCAGCCAGCAGACCGCTTAGCTTTGGTGGCTTACAAATAATTACAAACCATTGTCCTATGACAAACATTTAATGAACATTTATTTCGCAAATAATAAATATTGAGGGCTATAATCCAGATAAAAACTATCCTATCTTTTAAGTTGGACTAAATTACACATATTAAGCCAAATTTCATCTAAATCGGTTATGTAGTTTCGGAGTTCATCCCGGACGAACATCGTGACACGAGATTTTTATATATATAAAGATAAGGGCGTCACCTTAATTCTGTAATCTTATTTCTCCTGTCATTGGAACCCATAAATTTTGGTGGACGATGTATTTAATCACAGTCGAAAATGAAAGTGGGTGTAAGTATAATTAACGACAAGTTCAAACGAAACTTACGTTTGTCTACTAGAGAATCCTAGTCCAATCTATGAATCAATTCTGTGGCGCTTTCATAAGGACTCTGCTAACAGTCATGAATCGAGCGACTCTTTCTCGGTACCTTCTCTACACTGTCGATCAAACCCTTACGAAACGGATTACAAACGGCACAACAGTAGTCCAAACGCACTAGAGTTTTCCACTCTATTCCCTTGTTTGTGCAATACATTTTTTTTAAATTCAATCCATGATTCGCAACATAGAATTAGCTCTACCTGTGACCAAGTCACATTCATGTTTCTTTGTACTGTTACTTTCAAATACCTCAGGGAATCTACCGTGTCAATAACTGAACTGGATAATCTGATAGTTATGAGTTCTGAGTTACAGACGAGGCATATTATTTTAGAAGACATTGCTCATTGAATGATTACGGCTAATTTTCACCCAATCCAGCAATCCAGATTTGGGTTTTCCATGATTTCCCCAAATCACTCCAGGTGAATGCTGGGATGCTTCCTTTTATTAATTTTTTTTTAACTGCTTAATGTCTCTTAACAGCGAGGTCTTTAGAGACGGGAAGGGTTGAGTGGGGGTCAAGGAATGGGAAGGAATTCGGCCTTGGCCTTTTGAAGGAAACATCCCGGCATTTGCCTGGAGTGATTTGGGAAACCATGGAAAACCCAAATCTTGATGCCCGAACGGGGATTCGAACCGCCGTCCGCCAGAATGTGTGGCCAGAACGCTAACCTTTACACCACCACGCTCGGTAGGGGATGGTTCCGTCCTTCAAAATGCCATGAGCGAATTCCCTCTCGTTTCTTGCCCCAGTACTTTCCCACCTAGGGTATTGATATCAAATATGAGTTGATAATTGCATATTCAATCCCACGAAATAAATTAGTCATCATTGTTCCTGCTTAATTTGTGTTCCGTTTTGAAAAACGTGGTTATACACAAAACCACAATTTTTTTATTAACTGGATTTTCTTTTCTGTAACATATTAGCTGGTAAGTAATAAATGTAGTCTCACATCGCAGTAATATGTGCAACAAACCAGGTATCATAGGCAATATGTGCAACACGCCAGGTATCATAGACAATATTTTTTAACAGTGAGTGGGTGAGAATTGGTACAGATCTTTGTCGGCAACTTTATAACAGCAAGCAGTCGTTCAAAGATGACCACGTACGTGGCTTGTTAACCTGGAACGAAAACAATTTTTGTAAATGAATTTTAGTTCTTAATGAAAATGTACGACAGAGACTATTTTGTAGGATAAAGCAATGGTAAAATCTTTTCGTCCTTGTATACACACGATTCAGACACTTTGAAGCGCTCTGTGGGACGGAGAGAGAGATTTCAGACAGCACAGCTCACCGTCTCAATGAGAAAGACACAGAGCAGCTGGTTTATCGCTGCTATTCCTCTTCTCCTGTGGTTCAAGCCCTCGCACATAAAATCCGCAAAAATCCTGGTCTTTCCCGTATTTGTGATTCCACGGCAAACGCGAGTTGTGCTCATACGGGAATCGTGCGTGCCTGGTCGTATAAACTTTTAACGCTCTTTTGATTGTCATATCCTCTACTACAATCTTAGATAAATTTGCGTGGTAGCATAATGGTGCTTTACTGAACTACAACCTCTCTTCTTATAGGTACTTCAAAGGAAGATTTGTACGTAAAAGGTATTATTCTTAGAAAATACAGACCATCGCAACTCCTGGAAACTGCCAGCAACATACACGCAGGGATTGATGGGGCAGCGTTTGATAAACTTATAAAACACATTTTTTTCGGTTATTTAGTTGCATTCTGGTGGTACCCATGGAACTAGTGAAATGATTTCCATTATCAAAGTATGAAATAACAAATAAAGAATTAATCTATAAAACTTTTAACTCAAAGTATAAAATTGTTAAAAGAAAGATAAAAAAAATAAACATCATAAAATTTGAAGGTGTTCTACAATATCTACATTTGTGTCCCGAAGGTACAATCCATACAATACGCAGTAATCACTTGGATGGTGACTTCGCCCCTCGCGATTACGCTGTGATGTTAATGTAACGTAGAAGACACATCATGAATCGTCAAAGGCAGGCTAGAATTAAGTCCGCATTCCACCTTGGAACTGGAACATGGTTCCTAAATCTCGATGCCCGGTGGCATGATAAATTGTATTTCCATTATGTATAGATCAATAACATTTTAAACCACGAACATATAGATTATAGTATTGATTTCAATTTATTTACTTACGACCATTATATATAAAAAAAATTACCGGTCTACATCTCCTACGCTCCTTCCATCACGTCCACAGAAAGGTGGCCTCATCATGTTAAATTCATGTGAATTTGGAACCAGCCGTGGCTTAGTTTGAGTCTTGAATTGAATGTCGTTATCCGTCTAGAGTGTTGCAGCGCCAGTGGAAGATGAGCTGCAAAGTTCTGATGTCGCATTCGGGAGGATGCTCGTTCGAATACTCGTCCGGATGTCCTTACTTGGGTTTTCCATGGTTTTCCAAATCATTCCAGGAGAATGGCAGAATGGTTCATTCAAAAGGCCATAACCAAATTCTTTTACCTTCCTTGCCCCCAATCCTTTCATATGGCTATGTATAGAATTTATCTTAATGAACATTGTTTGTTTTCCACTAGATAGTTCCATTCCTTTGTCACTCTGTTTTGCAATTTGCAAGAAGTCCGTCTCTGAAATGCAACAGAACTTAATCCCATTTAATGCAGAAATACTAGCCAGTTTGACGGCTTTTTCATCACCCCTCACTCTAGCCTATCCTTTTCTTCAGGTAAATGTATCTTCAACAACATTCTCTCTAAGTTTGATATTACCCGTAGAACATCAATGTCGGGCAGCATTTACCGTTGCCTGTAGAAAGTTTTTAAAGTTTCATAAATACGAGAAGGGAATCAACTTCATTATAAGCCTGCTCGTCTGCAGACGCACTAGAGATTCTCAATTGTTAGTAGTTAGCTGGATCGTCTTCTAACAAACCGAAAAGCCCCTAGTTATTGCGCAATGTATCAATAAATGTGCAACCTACAGAATGTTCAGATTTAGGTCCACTGGTGTTGAATCTCAAGATAACATTAGAATTTCATTTTGCCTTTTTTCTATGATGTCAAATTTAAAGTCTATCTTCATCACCACGAACAGTATTCTGGTTACCTAAAGTGGAAGATAGTGTGCCAGGTAGATATTAGTGCTGATTACAAACATTTGGAATCTAACTTATTGTGGCACTTCTCCTCTGTTATAACTTCCTGCAACAGTTTCTAATGCATACTGACATTTAGTCAATTCCGTAAACAGAACACTATAGTGCGACTTAGTTTCTAGTCGTTACAAAATCTGGCAGACAATTCCGTAAATGAAATTTGTATTCCTTAAATCCATTAATTAAGCCACGACAGAAGCACATGCATGACAAAGAGACATACTGTCAACCAGCAATCGAATCCTTTTGGGATATCTCGGCCACTAATGCCATATGCATTATTATTATTTTTTTGCCTCTGGCTTTACGCCTCGTCAACGTCGAAATCATTAGAGGCGGGAAGGGACTGGGGAAAATTAACGGGAAGGAATTCAGCCATGGCCTTGTGAAAGAACCATCCCTGCATGCTTCTGGACTGATTTGGGGAAACCATGGAAAACCAAAAAATGGATGATCGGACAGTGATTGGAACCCACGTCCTCCAAGGCCAGAACGTTACCGCTCACCCACCACGCTCGGTAGGAAGTCAGTGAGCGAAGGTATATGGGGACGATTAGTAAATTTAAAGGAATACTTCGGACAGAGTGGAAGATATTATAGCCAACACAGGCAAAATTTCGACAGCTAAGCCGATTGATTATCCTGCAATAGCGTCAAGAAGTCCTAAAATCTGAAATAAGAGCTTCTTTATGAATTTGTTGAATTATTTATAAACTTTTAAGATATAATATTGGTGGTTTCAATTTTTGTTCAGTAGTAATAAGTAACCCGACGATTGTATCATACAGTATCTTCGGGAGGAGAGGCTATTGTCCGAGTATTGTGAAAATTTCTTTGTCAATTAATGTTTTTCATAAATTACGCTAACCTACTCTTTATTTTTCTACCAACATCAATGCAGCCCTCATCACCTACGTATGCCTTACACAGACATGAACGCTCTTAACCCGCCTTCTACCCTCCAATGACTCTGAACATACTTGCTTTCTCAGTTCAGTTACTCGCTATATACGGTAATTTTCTCAGACAAATATAACAGCTCTCGTTTGAACTTCCTTCACGTCTTGCTATGTTACTCACAATGTATGATCTATACTACCCCACCATACTCAACCAATGATATGGCTAACGTTTTCCATTTCCGCGTTATCCTCCCCAGTCAGTTCAAGACATTGTAACCTCTCTGTAGTACTTGCTCAATGTGTTCCGCTCAGTGATGTTGCAAGATATTTACACCGCCTTCCATTAGCAATTCCTTCTCCACCCTAGAATCGATATCTGTTTCACTAAACAATTTATTTCATTTATTTTAATTTTGTTCTTAACTTGATATCCTGCCCATATCAACTTGTACCTGTTTTCAATGCGTTATCGTTTTAATATAGCTATAAAGCATTATGTAACCTGCAAACAAACTAACTTCTTGCTATAACCCACCAACCCACTCATTCACCTGAATAATGAACAGGAGTGGTGCAGTACAGGCCACTACCCTGTTGCACACTTTCTTTCACTTTCACGTCTTTAGACTCTGCATTTCCTACCCGATTCTATTAAAAATTCCTTTAACCTACAAGTCACCTTTCATCAAGCCCAATGATTTTACCTTATCCAGCACAATTGTCTTGGAGAGTCCCTGTGCTACACTAACAACTTGACCTCCCACGTATGTTTCATCAGAAATATCTTAAACGTAGCCCATTAACTTAGAATCATATGTGATTTACAACCCTCTTTTATTCCTTGCAGTCATTTCTGTTGTGTTTGTATATCAGACACTCCATCATCTTACCTACCACTGAGGTTAAACTAATTAACCCATAATTTTCAATCCTATTTCTCTCCTCTTATATACAAACAGTCACGATTATGACACGTCTCTATTACTACGATATACAGAGACTGTAGACTAAATCGAAACAATATTTCGCGTTGTGGACGGTGGCTTATTCCCTATTTTCAATATATCTGCGGTAACATTAAGCTAACCAGCCTGTTTACGCTTTATTAACCTAGCTATTAATGTTAGAATATTGTCAGGATCTATTTCAAATTTTCTAACCTGCTTATTTCTACTCACGTAAAGAGACTTCTGTACCGATTTTTCCACCCTCGTCTTTGGATGTTAGTTCCTAATGTTCTGAATAAACCATTTGATTTCTGTCTTTATAGTCACATAAGCATTTATGTTCCTTAAAGGAAAAACGGCCAATTTCGCAGAACTGTAAACAGTAAAAGTCTGTTTAAAATTTGTATTATGTTCCGACAGATTGAATTTAAAATTAATGAAAAATAGTTGGGTTGTTTAAGGACACTGTTAATTTCATGCATTATCCCAATTCTCTTAAAATAACTATTGGTTGTTACTTTTTCTAAGGAAAACTTGACAGTCAGCTCACATATATGAGTAAAGAATAAAACTGTCTCTGTTACATTTAGGTGTTAATTAACAATTTTAAGGTTGTGAAAAATGAGCGAGGCTTTCATGTTGTCCATTGTTACCAATGTTAAGTGTCTGGACTGTAGAGGAAATAATGTTTTAAAAGTAGTAGCAATTTTGGTTCGATAATAGTGTTCGACAAATTATGCCCAAACTCTCGTAATAGGCTGACGTTGTCTTTTACTTCCATTTTTTGATTGGTTTTCTAATGTTTGTTGGAAGTACAACTAACTTGATTTTTGCAGATATGCCGTGTTGAGTTGTAGAATAAAGACTGAAAAGTCGCTTTCACTTTGATCAGCGCGCAGAGCAAATGGCTAAGAACGGTGACAAACAGTGAATTGAAAGTGAATGATAACCTTTAGTACATAATTATTGATTTTGTTAAGGAATCAATTGTGAATAAAAGTAATGTTCGTAATATTTTAATTTACTGTACTCTCTATGAATAATAACACTGACAGATACATGTAAAATACCGGGAAAGACATGCAAATAGTGAAAATTGATAACCACAAGAAAAATATGCTGACTGTAAAAGAAAATTTCTACGTACAGAAAGCAATATATGAAGGGGAAAATGTAATCAATGACTGCATTCACCTCACAAATCAGACTTTATTCAAAACACTAAAAACAATTCCTTAATATATATAAAACACACACACACACACACAACGCCAAAACATAGATATAATTTAAAACATAAACAAAAAATCGATAAGATACTTGCCAGAAATAATAAGCATCTCTGAACACATCATTGTAAACAATAACAAAAGCATGTCCAGTGGTGACACAAAACAGAAAAAGTGTGAAACAATAGTGTGCTTTCAAAATGAAGCGATTTTGTGCGAATAGATAGACACCACAGTGTATGTGCGAAACACCTAAAATCAGCAAAACAAACACTGAAATGGAACTTCCCCAGACTTCAATGTAAAACAGGATACTAAAACTGTAAGTAGAATGTAATATTCATAGCATTTAATAACAGACTAGAATTATAAACTACTACAAACAACGTCAAAGCAAGTAAATATATTCTAGGGTACCCATAATCAAAAAGCGTCTGTCAAAAAACAAAGTTTTCTATTTAGCTGCAGTAGTCGGATAAGCCACAGAAACCATATTAGAAGTAAAAAGACTATAGATGTTACTCCATAAAGATACAACTGAAGTATTCAGTTAAAATAAATATAGGCTTCGGATGTAGATATGATGAATGTTTCCTATGTTATTATTTGAATCGTATGTTATTTTTAGTTCAATCAGGGTAAATTAATTGTTACCATTGTATATTCATATGTTAAGGAATACTGAAATGCATACTACTCCCCTCCCCCCCTCCCCACATAAGTAAGAAAGAGTTAGTTACTATATGAGTATATCTAATGAAATCAGTAACATACATTGTTTGATTACACAGGAAATAATAAAAAGTTGTATCATCTCTGGTATATGCGATAGTCAACATTAGTCACTATCATAATATAGGTATAAACCTTGCTAGCTGCATTAGATATTTTCACGAACAACGCATATGAATGATTAATTGACTTTCGGGTTTTGCCGCGTTGTTTATTTTATTACCTAAGCTTTCGGCTGGTATCCTCCAGCCTTCGTCAGAGATACTGTTTATGTTGACATAGCAACGAGCGCCAAGCATCGCAGAGTAAGAGGCCGCTATCTTCGTTGATGTTGTTGGTGTTTTTTAAAATTTCTGCTGCCTCTTTCACCCGTCGGGGCCACCACTGGTCTTCTCTCCACAGTAGCCTCGTTTCTTGAAATTTTACTTCATGCCCGGTATTAATAGCATGGCGGACTACGGCGGATTTGTCGCTGTTGTTATATTTGTAGTGGCGGATATGTTCTTTAAGTCTCTCCGCCACAGTGCGACCTGTCTCGCCTATATAAACACTGCCACAACTGCAGGGGATTTCGTAAACACCCATAAGCTGGTGTGGGTGTAATTTGTCTTTTACCTTTGTCAGTGACTGACCAAGTTTGCAGTTAGCCTTATATACTATTCGCACCTGCACCCGCTTTAACAATTTCCCAATCCGATCTGTGATACCCTCTATGTATGGGAGACAGGCGAATTTTGTTGGCACATTAATATCATGGGATAAGTTGACGTCTCCCATAGGTTTTTTGGGTCTTAAAACCCTCCTGATCTCAGATTCACTATAGCCGTTGGCTTGGAATATTTTTGTAAGTGTCTCCATTTCTTCATTCAGACTTTCCGAGTCACATACTGTCTTAGCTCTTAGGTTGAGTGATGTCAATACGCCTCTCTTCGTTGCCGGATGATGGTGCGACATGGCGTGCAGATACCTATTAGTGTGGGTCGCCTTGCGATACACAGTGTGACCCAAACTTCCATCGCTTCGCTTGTGAACAAGGACATCGAGAAATGGCAGTTGTCCATTTTCTTCCACAACCATAGTGAACTGAATTCTTGAGTGGGCACTATTCAGGTGGTTTAAGAACTCTTGCAAACTCTCCTTACCGTGAGGCCAGATGACAAAAGTGTCATCAACGTAACGGATAGGAATCATTTGACGCATATGAAGCTTAAGACTTTTACAGACCGGTAGCATCCCCGTGCACCTGTAGATTGCGTTGCGTTTTGACCGAGTGTCGCTGTGCTCCTACTGAGGGTCTCGCAGATGCGCCGAGTGCCCGCTGATTTATTGCGCCGCTCTCTGTGAGGAATGCGCGCTTTGTCCTGTTGTCGTCTTGCGCCACGTCTGACAGTCTTTGTCTGACGGAGCGGCCAGGTATAGCCCCCACCGAGGACAGAATAAACCACAAATTTCAGACGAAGCCAAACAGCTTAAAAGGCGGGGGAGGCCATTTAGTTACGGCTTCATCACTCGCCGAGTGAAAGAGCTGTTTATGTTCGATTGACAGGAACCATTTGCAGACGAGAAGAATGGTCTTTTATTTAATATAAACAAAAGGTTTACATCATGAAACATTTCTCTAGCAACTGTGGATATTGTTTATATCCAATGTCACGATACCGATCAATTGAACGAACTAACCACTGATCACATAAATGGTGTAGTAATAAAAATAGCAGCTGTCAAATAAATACTGGCAAAGTAATACAATTTTTGTTCGTTTATTTGTTTTCTGAATGCATTTCACTTCTTTTATCTTCTGCAATAAACGAACAAAAATTAAGTGGGTCGGCAGTATTTATCAGTATTATCAGCAGTTGAGGAAAATGATCCATATCATCCAGATAATATTAATAACAGCGTAGAAAAAAGTTCGTCGATTAATGATAAATTTATGTCCAATTATTATCTCACCCCACATGGTAACTGCCGTAAAAAAGGTACCCTATGGGTTTAACTACGGTCTTTGAAAAAATTAAAGAACTGGAACAGGTACAGATTTAGCTTAAATGAATATCTGTAACACATCAATGAAATACGTGATGGAAAGGGTTAGGGTAGCAACTGCACATGTTAGTCCTGATCGTGTATTAGGCAAGGACTCTGTTTTATCATCTGAATTTGCAGAATATGTGGTTCCATTATGGCGTGTTACACGAAGTGACCTAGGCCGGAAACCGGTATTTATAAGGGTTTATGGCACTAAAAATTTATTAAAAATTAATTAATTTAAACATTGACTTTCGTGATATGACACTTTCGATTTTCTTCTTGGAATCTGTTAGTATTTTTGGTGACTTCTTGCTATTTGTATTGGTTTGTCGAATTTACACGTACTTCTTACGCAACTTTATTTTGTTTTCTGAAGATAAATGACTTAATGTACCATCATTGGAACAGCGCACAAAAGCAGCCGATTAGTTGAGAAAGCAAAACTGTGTACGAAAATTGTTAAAATTCTAACAGCAGTGGACAGATTAAACAATTGATTTTTTTTATGTCATCAATCTCTCGACTGGTTTGATTCAATCCTCCATCCTTCCTATCTTGTGCTGACCTTTCCATCTCAACATACCCACATCCTCAGCAGTGGTCTAGAATACGTTAGCTCAAAAACCTATGCAAATATCTCACTGATGTTTTTTTGTTTTTAATTTTTTATTATAATTAAATCATCACTGCAAATGTCTCACTGACATTTTTGATTGTAATTAAACTGTTGCTTATATTTTTTTTTTAAACATCTATTGCAACTAGGCTTGTATTAGGTGGCCCGCAGGCAAACAGAGGTTGGACAAAATAATATGAACACCATGCGATAGTGTACAGGATGTTGCATGTTGGCACCACTACTTCCGGCTGAATACTCCGATGCGCATGTACGGCATAGTTGACGTGGTAGGTCTTGTAGGTTATGTGTCAGTGTACTATACGCTTTGTTCTCTGATGGTTTTAACAAGCGATCGGTGAAATGCGTGATCTCCCAGACTTCGAAAGAGGGCAAATTGTTGGAGCTCGGTTAGCGGGAGTGTCTGTGCCAAAATCAACTGTATTGTTTAACGTCTCACGAGCGACAGTATCCACGATAATGACAGCATGCACAAAACATGATAAAACATCGTCGGGGAAGAGAAATAGTGGACGAAAACCAAAGTTAACCGACAGAGACCGACGAACAATAAAAAGGATTGTGGCCAAACAACACAAAACTACCGCAGCAAAAGTGACAGCAGAACTCGACACACACCTGAGTAATACTGTTTCGACAAAAAAAATATGGTGGGAGCTCTACAAAGCTAACATTCACGGAAGGGCTGCAATTGCAAATCCCCTTACGACGGCTAGCAACGCTAAGCTGCGAAACAAGTGTTGCCACGATCATAAAAACTGGACACTTGATGATTGGAAGAATGTGGAATGGTCCTACTAACGGCCGGGTTTATGTTTGGAGAACAGTCAAGCTTGGGGGAGGTTCCGATATGATTTGGGTGACTGTATCGTGATATTCAGCTAGTCCTCTCTTTCACATCACTGGCCGGATGACTGCGAATGAATATCTTGACATCCTCAGTGATAAAGTTCTTACTATGACTAGAATACTGCTGCCAAACACTTCCATCTTCCAAGATGATAATGCGCCCATACACAAAGCCAAAAAGGTCCTGTCCTGGTTCGAGGGGCATCAGAATATCATCAGCACAATCACCAGACCTTAGTATAATTGAACAGTTGGGAAGAGTTTTGGAGTAGAGAATATGGAGCAGATTTCTATCTACCAGAGACTCCCAGCCTAGTTTACTAATCAGTTCCGTAACGCTTTCATAAGGACTGTAGCAAGCGGTCACGAATCGAGCGGCTCTTCTCTGTACTTTCTCTGTACTCTCAATCAGCCCCTTACGAAACGGATCCCAAATGGCACAACAATAGTCCAAATGTGGACGTACAAGAGATTTGTACGCTATCTCCTTTGTTTGTTCATTACAATTTTTCAAAATTCGACCTAGGAACCGCAGCCTAGAATTAGCTCTACCTACCAACGTATTAATATGTAAGTCCCATTTCATGTTCCTTTGTACTGTTACTCCCAAATATTTCATAGAATCGACCACATCGATAACTGAACTGTTTACCTCGTATTTCTGAACAATTGGATTCTTTTTGTTAGTTATGCTCATTGTCTTACACTTTTTACAATTTAGTGTGAGTTGCCACTCAGCGCACCAAGCCAAAATAACATCCAGATTACGCTGAATTGCTAAACAATCGGCCAAATTCCTTACTTCCCTATAAATAACCGCATCATCAGCAAACAATCTAAAAAGGCTTTTCACTTTGTCTCCGAGATCGTTTATAAAAATTAAAAAAAGAGGTGGTCCTATTACACTTCCTTGAGGTACACCCGATGTGACATCTAGATTAGAAGAACTTTCTCCTTCAACAACGACATACTGCGATCGACCAGTTAGAAAATCCTTTATCCATTCGCAAAGCTGATCCGATATACCGTACGCTCGTAGTTTCACTAAAAGGCGGTTGTGTGGCACAGAGTCAAAGGCTTTCTGAAAATCTAAAAAAATTGCATCTACTTGTGAACCTGCATCAATAACTTTCATTACGTCGTGTGTAAATAGGGCCAGCTGTGTTTCACATGATCTTTTCTTCCGAAATCCGTGTTGATTTGTTGTAAGCAAATTATTTTCATCTAGGAAATTCATAATGTTCGAGCATATAATATGCTCCATAACTCTACTACAAACAGATGTTATAGATATGGGACGATAGTTTCCAGGATCGCTGCGATCACCTTTCTTGAAAATCGGAGTTACTTGCGCTATTTTCCAGTCTGAAGGTACTTTTCGCTCTTCTAGGGATTTACTGAATATATCAGACAGAAATGGCCCGATTTCCGTCGCATACTCTGAAAATACTCTTACTGGAATACCATCCGGGCCAGGTGCTTTTCCCCACTTTAGGAGCTCTAATTGCTTTATGATACCTGCAGTATCTATTCGTAATGATTCCATCTCCAACTCGACACGACGTGGGAAAACGGGAATGCTATCCTTATTTTCGTCAGTAAATGAATTTTTGAATACAGTATTTAGTACATTAGCTTTATCGCGGCTTTCAATAACCTCGGACCCTTCGCGAACTAGTGCTGGAATATTGCTGTTGGTACAACTGACTTTACGAACATACGACCAAAATTTCTTTGGGTTTTCTGCGAGACTCTTAGAGAGAGTGTTTGAATGAAAATCGTTGAAGGCCTCACGCATCACATTCTTCACACGTAGTCTTAACTCAGCCAAGGTTTCTAAATCGCTGCGACACCCCTTCCTTCTGTAGCGTGCGTGTATCCTTCTTTGTTTTTTGAGTAATCTTTTGACTTCGCATGTGTACCACGGTGGATCATTCTCCCCATTTATTTTCCGCTTCGGTATATGTACTTCCATACCTTCCTTGATTATATGTATAAATCGATGCCACATCTCTTCAACGGTGTCCTTTGTTAACTTAAAGTTATGGTAATTATTCCTCAGGTAGGTTCTAAAACACTCCTTTGAGGCCTTACTGAATCTGTATACAATCCGTCCATTTCCCCTTTTTCGCTTGGTCATTAATTTGATAGTCGCAATTACCGCTTTGTGATCGCTTATTCCAGTGGTCGTTGAAATGTCGGTGAATAATTCTGGCCTGTTAGTAACTAGCAAATCTAAAATGTTTTCGCTACCGTTATGACACCGCGTAGGTTCATTCACTAGCTGCTCGAGATGATTATCGGAGAATAAATCTTGGTTGTCCGGGTTGAACCGCGTCAATTTGTTGAAACCTAACGTTTCGGCCATCATTTTGTGGCCTTCTTCAGAGTACTGTCACGGCTGGAACTGCTGCCGCCTATATATAGATCCCGAAGAACGCGCTAGCCGTTTGGAGTGACGTCACTCAAACTACCGCCGCCAGCGTGGCCGGTCCGATGGGGGCCTGCGTCCCGCGTTTTCCTGATCAAGCATGACCATATTTGGTCAAGTTGTAGCCCGCCGTCCGCGTTCATATTATCTGGTCGTTTTTTAATTTCCAATGCTTCTCTGACACGCCGGGGCCACCATATGCTTTCTTGAACCAATAAACTTGTGTCATTGAATAAAATTGCGTGCCCACTGTCAGCAGAGTGTTGCGCTACAGCTGATTTGCTGACGTCGTTATTTTTAAGATGTCTCATGTGTTCACACAGCCTTTCCTTGACTGTCCGTCCAGTTTCGCCGATATACACTTGGCCACAGCTACAGGGTATCTGGTATACGCCCGCTGTCTGCAACTTCTCCCTCTTGTCTTTGACTTTTAAAAGCACATCAGAGATCTTCCTAGGCGCTCTGTATATTGGACGGATATTTTTCTTTTTTAAAAGACGGCCGATTTTATCCGTCACCCCGTGGACATAGGGTAATACTGCCGTGGGTCCGTCTGTTCGTCTTCTGGCTTCGGCTTCCGGTGTCGGAACACAGGGTGATGCTCGAGGTGCAAGCCTTGCAGTGGCCTTATTGATGACGTCAAGGCTGTAGCCGTTGGCCAGAAACGTCTCCTTTAAAATTTCCCTTTCAGCGGCTATGCTCGCTTCGTCGCTGACTATGGAAGCACGGACGGTTAATGTTTTAAAATTCCATGTTTCAAGTATTTTCTTGAAGTTTTGCCCTATTCCATATTGGATGGCTTCCTTGATGGCTAGCATTTCCTCCGCGTAGCTTGAAACTTCTAGTGGAAGTGAGAAGGATGCTCCATGGTTGCTGGCAGGGCAATAATAAGCGAATCCTGCACTATGTTCTGTTTTGGATCCATCCATGTATATATGGGTGAAGTCCCCCCCAAAACGTTGATAATAGACGTGAAGCAGATTTCTGATTGAGTTGGGATGGTAGGACGTAAGTTTTCAGTGTTGGTATGAGCATTCATAGGATTTCGTGAATACTGGTAGAATGAACCCCTTTGTTACTAGCGGCACTGTGAATTTAAGTTTATAGCAACTGTAAACCAGGAGCGGGTATCGTGGAGGGCGTTTTTCTTCGAACGGTCCCATACTATTGCTTAGGATTTGCCGTTTAGAGGATGTTGTGTAAAGGAGAGTCGTTGGAGTAGATATTTATCTGCGATATATTGTCGGCGGAGTTCTAGTGGCGATTCTGTGGTTTCGATGAGAACAGCGTTTGTGGGAGAACTTTTCATGGATCCTACGCAGGTGCGTAGAGCGGGGTACTGTCATCGTCATCATTATCGTTGGGGACCATCTCCAGATTCCTGGGTGTGGATTTGGAGACTTCCTGTGTTTCTGTCTTGGTTGTTATAGACGATCGTCTTCCACTGTCTCCTATCCGGAAAAATTTCTCTGTCCATAATGTATTCCCAGCTCCAGCCTCTTCTCTGTATGTCCTCCTTCACTTGGTCTGTCCATCTTCTTCCTGATCTTTTTTCCACTATCCTCTTTTCCAAATAAGTTTTTGGTAGTCTTGTACTATTCATTCTCTTGACATGCCAAACCACTTAAGTCTTGATGACATTAGTCTCTTTTCCATAGATTCCCTTAACTCTAAGTTTGATCTAATCTCATCATTCCTTATATGGTCAAGTGTTTGGTTATGGCACCATACACAGCCATTAACCCGGCTCAATGGAGATAGGGTCATCTTCCCTATCCTCCACTTGGGTAATTCTTGCCTGGCGCATTCACGCTGCGGGGGTGGGCATTCTCCATCTCAGTAGTCCGAAATGGTAGGATGGCGAAGTCCGGGTGGGGACCCAGTCCAGTAGGGTATAACGCAGCACCCATGCCCAGGGACACGGCATCTACGGCAGAGATGAAGTTCTTCGTTATGGGGTAGATGGCGGAGAAGGCAAACCATCTTCTCAGGGGAAATTGAGAAGGAAACCACTGCTTTGTGGTGAAGAGAGATCTTCATAGGGTAGGGGACTAAACCCCGACAGGAAGTCCTATACTGTGCTAGGCCTAGCAAGCCAACAGAAAACAAAACTGTTACTTTCAAAGTTAAAACGCGGTACTGCGGCTGGTGTAATTTACTTAGATGTTGTTGCGGAGCATTTCCGTAAACGATGCTTCCATATTCTATGCGCGATCTAATCAATGATCTATATAGCAGAACGCATGTTGCAGGATCTGCTCACTACCAGGTGTATGTTACTGCGCGAAGTATGTTCAGGGCGCAGCTCTTTCTGACTGTTATATGGTCCCCATGTGCAATCCAGGAGAGTTTGCTATCTAAAATAACACCAAGGAACTTACCATTGCTCGTACTTTAAATATACAGTGGCGCAGACGTATGTGAGCTTCGTTTGTGAATAAATACAACTACCGATGAGTTTTGGGGGGATAAGGTCAGGCCAAGTTCATGTAGCCTGTTCCATAATTTTGTTATTGCATCCCAGATCCACTTGAGTACCATCAAAAAACACGCGGAGTAGACATATACACAAACGTCATCAGCGTATTGTAGGGACTTGATCTGTGGTACCAGTAGTGTTTCTAGTTCCTTGGTGTATATGATATATAAGAAGGGGCTGAGTATAGATCCCTGAGGTATACCTCTGTTAATCGTGAAATGTCCTCATAATGATTTATTTTTCGTACGGGTATATATCGTGTGTTGATGGGGAGAGGAGTATATGCCTTGCAGTAGAACGGTTGGGACTTGTAGGTTTCTCATAAGGATAAGCAGCTGTACATTGTCATATGCACCCGAAATGTCCAGAAATAATCCTAGTAGGTATCCGTTATTATTAATTAAGCGTTCGATGTCTGTAGTCAGTATAGCTAAGCTGTCCATAACACTGCGAGATTTCCGAAAGCCGAATTGTGATTCTGGTAGTTGCTTGGAGTGTTCCAGCTACCATTGCATGCGGTATTTCCAGAGACCTTCTACTGTTTTGTATACGCATGATAGTAACACAGTTAGACGGTACGATAGTGGCTCCGTGGGATCCTTTCCTGGTTTCAGAATTTGAACTCCCTTGACAATGTATGTGATTATCTGCATGATTTGGTCAATTATTACCTCGTGCCTCAGGGTATACGTTGTGTTATGGTACAGCGGTGTATAGGCCTATGGGTTTTGGGTCATTGGAGTGATGAGGGGATGTGGTGGGATACATGTCCTCTGCTGCCATGGTGGTGAAGCAGGGGGTCGTTGTGGATTTGTAAGTGGAGTAGGTGGATGTCTGTTGGCCCTAAAATGTTCGGGGCTGTAGAGAGGTGGTAAGATTGGAGTCTGTGTGGAAATGGTTGTGGCTGAGTTTTGTTGTTGCATCCTCTGAGTTCGTCGTCCCTTTTCTTGCGTCGCGTTTTCTTGGAGTGGGATCGGTGGAGGTATTGTCCTCGGGATTAAAGGTGAAAAGTCTCCCGCGTTATCCAACGAGGGGGTTGTTGTAGCAACATTTGAGTAGCTGTGATGTGTTGGAAAGAAAACGACTCCGGGTCCTGGGCTGTTAGGTGCTGCGTTGTATTTTGACTTTTGATGTTGTTGTTGAAAGACCGGGCATGTTTTGTCTGAGACGTAGTGAGGGCCTTTACAATTTGCACATCTAGGAGGGTTGTATCGGAGCAGACTTCCATAGAGTGAGATCCTCCGCACTTGTTACATCTAACGTGGCTCCGGCAATACTGTATCTTGTGACCAAATCGCAAACATATTTTACACATAATCACTGGGGAAATATAGGGCTCAAGTGGACAGCGCATCCCGAGAATAGATGCATAGGGTGGTAGACATAGAGCTCGGCAAGATAGTAAATAAACAGGAATAGATGCGCGTTCGTCGCTTTCCTGGTGGCTGTCTTTCTTAGTAAAGCGTTTGACTGACATTACAGGATAAACAGAAACAATTTCCTCCTTAATATCCTTCTCGCCCAGTGAGGTATCCACATTTCTGATAATTCATAGTTTATGAATGACAAAATTCGGGATTTAGACTTCCAGATTTTTTTAATGTCATTACGGGTAATTGTTCCAATAGATTTGCAGCTGTTTTCATTTCGATTTTGAGTCTATTTTTTCCTAGTGAGCTAATGTTTACTACTTCATACTTGATGTAGGCATTGTACTGAAGTGATAACTTCCCGATTGACACTGGGTGGAGCATACCTACGTTTTTGTCCATACTTTCGACAAACAAGTAGAAGGGTCCTACGTCTGAGTCGTCATACCTATTATTTTTGCTGGGGTGTTTTTAATTTTAGGGAGAGTAGGTTGCCTATCGTCACAGTGGTAAGCGGTTTTCCGTATATTTTCATCGATCACCGTGCTGTAGTCACTGCGATACATAATCTTTTATTGGGTTGTTCACAGTTTACTGGCATATTGGTCCTATCTGCCGATTCATCAAGTGCTACGGCTGTTAGAGTTCCTGGTATCCTGTGTTGCATCTGTGGGTTGAGCTGGTTCGGCGTGCTGGTTTGATCCACTATTGTGAAGTCTATTATGTCGTTCCCGTCTGGAGGAGAATCTGTTGGTGTGTCATCTGAGTTGAGTTGGGTGCTTGGGGCTGCGGAGATCTGGTAGATGACTTCGTTGTAGCAGATCTCCAGTGCTTGTTGGATGGACTGGCCCGTATGCCTGACCGTATCCATTTAGAGACGTGTCCCTGCACTACTTTTTTGCGACACTCGTCACTGTCAACTTCGTTATCGTTCGGCTAAGTCTTTAATTTTATATCAAGCACTAGTATAATCTAATCTTCAGACGTAAACACGGCTATTGACCGCACACGGAATTGCCTTGAACTTGGAGCATGATGTTCGCTGCTTCACGTCTCGTAAGCGACTGAGAAAACAAGTTGAATGCCACTGGCCTTGTGTGACTACAGTAAACCACAGAAAACAACAGCCAGCATGGCCGGACAGGGAATAGAACCACCGTCCTCCTGAATGCCAGGTTTTTCTAATAAAGTGACAACAACTTTAGATTTCAGGATATCTTTAATCATTTACACAGCACATAAGGTCTGCGAAAGATTAATGAATTTAACGACAGCTGGTTTCCTTTTATCCCTTTTTTTATGGTTTTGGGCCTCGTTTACGTCTGTGTCGTTGAAGGTGGGAGACGACTAGAGGCAACGACTGAGAAGGAATTCAGCAATGGCGTTATGAAGGAACTATCACATTTACAGATGTAGCTCAGAACACAACAACAACAACTGATTTTACTAAGTTTCTGCATTAAGAATAAGTGCGAACAGCAAAAACTTTCTAGTTTGTTATTACTCTTTGCCATGGGATTTGCTAGTCGGAAGGATTGTAATAAATTGCTTTTACTGTTGAATATCCACATTAGTTTCAGAAAATGAAAAAAATGTGCCATTGCTGGTTGATTTTACAGAAATATTGATAACCTGAAGCTGTAATGGAATAAGCGTTGAAGAATTTATAAAGGATTAGGTGATGAGAGCAACATTGAAGGGGCGGGTGTGTGATCGTAAATGAAGTTGCACCTAACGTTCATTACTCTTCCTTGAAACGCTAATGTGAAGACTGTCTGGAACACGAAGTTTCTATAATTTGTGTTCCTTCGCTTTTATCAAATTAGTGTAGAAACATAATTAAGCACCTTCAAATCAACCACAATTATTGCTTCTTGTCTTTGTAGTATGGAACTGATTCTAAATGTTTCTGATGAGCAGGAAACATGTTGACACTTTTTATACAGCACAGTATTGTTGACGAATCAACTCTATTTCATTTTCCCGTACAATTGCTCTCCGTTTTTTCAAAACTGTCAGTGGCCCATATGCGTTTACTACAGCTTGTTGTTTTTATTAATAATTTTTAACTTGGGTATTATATTTCTTTTCATACATACAATTGATTTTTTTCCTTCGGTTAGACAATAACTCGTATCCATTTTCCTACTGAATGTAAAGGGTCCTTAAGGAGGGTGTGTATGTATTTGTGTAAATGACGTATATCATCCTATATCCAAATTCCTATTTCATCATCAACATCATTTGGTGTTTGCGCTTGTGCATATCGTCTGGCACATTCTTTCCTATTTCTGACTCTCTCTTAAGCATTTTTCCTCCATTACTTGTCTCCAGTAAACTCCATTCGCCTCTAAGTCTTTCTTCTCTTGGTTTTCCAATGGTCCTTCCCACAGTTCAAAAGCGCTAAATGCAGGATTCTCTGCTTCTCCATTCTCATGAGCTGTCCAAGCCATTTTAATCTTTTCTACATCCACGTCTCTTCTAATGTTTCGACCATTATTCCCTACTTGATTTTTTCGTTTCTCGTTCTATCTTCTTCGAGACGTCTCATATGCCTCTCAGAAACCTCATCTATGCCGCCTGTTATTTGCTTACCATGTCCAGATTTCAAAACTTTAATTCAGTACTGTTTGGTAGTATACTTGATAGAGTAAGAAGATTTTATCTTCCTTGTCTATGTTTCACTGCAGATAATATCTTAGGTCAGATGACAAAACTTTCCACTCTTCGTTATTCTTTGTTGCATTTCCTCCTTCATCTTTCCATTAGTAAGGTATTTTCTTTCTAAGCAAATACATCACTCTATCCATTCCATTTTCTTGCAGTTGAGTAACGCCTTCTTAGCAGAACCAGTGTTTCTTCATATACTCAATATTTTGATTTTTTTTTTCACACCCATTTCCAAGTCATTTTCCCTCATTTCCGTCGTCTATTTTTGGAGATTTCTTCCGTATTATGTTCTGTTTTCTCCCGTATTGTTCCAGTTCATAACTACATATTTTAACAATCTGAAGGTTTTTGTTTCTATACCTAACTTTTCTTAAGTTCTATAACATTTCTCTATTTCCATTGTGTTTTTCAGTTTTTTGGGCCATGTTTTGCTATTACTTAATGATGCGGTGCAAAAAAATTTAGCTTTCAACCATTTCCCCCAATAATCCTAATTCATTTCCTATGAAAGTGTTATCAAGATGATCATCTTATGAACACCGCTTATGAGCTTTCTTTATTAAAATGGTTAATTAACTGAATTAAATAACCTGGTTAAGCAATGAAGACTTAGACTGTATATCAACGTTTCTACTCTGCAGGAGAAAACAGTATGTTATGGATGGAAAGGCACATCTCATCTCGATAGCATTTATACTGCTACTCATTTAATTTTGAAATAAGAATACTATTAATAATTTTATCAGCCAAAAATTATAGGAACTGTTGCTACGAAGGAATTATAATCACAGTTCCAAAAATACTCGATTTATTCTTCAACAGCATCCATTAGCAAAATCACTACTTGATTACAGGCACACATTACAATCCATAATCCTGAGCCTCTGATGCACATGTCTGAGTTAAGACAATATGCTCAATGCTGCTTGCTCATGCAGTACCCAGAGATCTTAATAATAGTTATCGCTTAAGCTATATCGAGAGGTTAAACACACTAAGGAAAGTTGAATCCAACGGTACAACACATAACATTACGTAACTTAGTTCAGTCATTTATAAGCATAAGCAAATAAATAAAGAAAATACAAATGTAAGTAGTGAGGTGCGATATTGTTACACAGAGGGCAACATCGAATAAATCTACGTTTCCAATGCCATATCCAACACACTAATTCCATTAAAAAAAAAGTTTTTTGAGTTGTTTATTCTTTTTAATGTCCCCGGAATTCCTTCAGAGTTGAAGTTCTTGGTTATTGTAAATTATTGAAGCGATTTCATGAATTTACTGTAGCTATATTATTTGAAACTTTGCCACAAAACTGTACAGTCATAGAAAAACTCAAAAAGTTTTTTTTACCTATTACAAGTGTTCTTCGTGTGTCACCTTATTGGGTCTAGGTCGACAGTCAAGTTCTTGTCGTAGTCGACACAGCATGTCTCAACCAATCTATTGATACCAGCTGGCAGTTCTGGTACGTTTGTTGGTAGAGGACGATTAAAAACACAATCTTTCATATAACCGCACATAAAAAAAAAATCACATTGGTTTAGGTCGGGAGAGGGTGGAGTCCAAGATAGGAATTCATGATCATTATCCCCATCACGACCGATCCATCGGTTTCTCAATCTCCTGTTTGAGAAAGCGCTGTTACATTATTTTTTTTTTTAGATTTTCCATGCGAATTTAAAGTTTTGTAACAATATTTCAAACAGTATACCTACAGTAAATCTGTGAAATCGCTTCAATAATTCATAATAATTATGTAAACGAACGTTTCCATTATTTGCTCGGAAACACCACTTAAGTTTCGATTCTCGTGTCTAGTCGCTCTGACTGTTTTGACTGCGTTAAAACCTTATGATAGTTTCTGTGGGATACGGTTTTGTCACTTTTTCCTCGCTTGAAAAATAATTGATCTCAATCAGGATCGAATGGAGGGGGAAACAAACAAATGTTAATGTCTTAGCCGTACTGAGCACGGAATCTGTGACATATCTTTCCACTGCAATAACTGATGCAGCTGGTCCGCTGAGCTTCACTTAAATGCAGCAGAGGGCGGGACTATTTTGTTTAGTTGCCGGTCCCTTTGAGCGAGGGCCAAGTGTTTTGATGCGGGCACATGTGGGCGGTCTGCGAGCGCGCTTGTTTGTGACGCTCGCGTAAAATCAGCGACATACACACGCGGCGGCACATATGACGTTGCTCGGCGGCGCGAAATGCAGCCGGGGCCGCAGTTCACAATTCACTCCACTACTCGGGGTATTAACTAGCGCCTCTGGCATTATGCCACAAAACAGGCTGTAATGATGTCTCTAATGAACTCTTTCCGTAATGAGGCTCCATCAGCAGGATACGTCTGCGGTGCGCGCTCGAATACTAACCCCTGGCAGGATTCGTTAGTATTAGTGAAGGATTACGAAGTAGCGCTTTTGCCATACGCTCCTTTTTGCATTGGTGGTCTGCTAGTGCGGTTTCAGCTACGTAACTAAATCCACTTTAATGAATTACTGCTTCCTTCCACAACCGTTTCCCTGTTTAAGGTTTTACACGTTTATGCGGATTAGTTTACAAATTCGCAAGGTACCTAAGCCATATGAGATAGAATTAATTGTGGTAGTAATATACACAACTCTCTCTAACCCAACACTTTTTTTCTCAATAGCAATTCAAGAGTGTTCCCATCTTTTAAATCATATCGGCTGATGAGTTACAGAACACCTCAAAACTTAGTCTATTGGAAGATACGTGATAATGCAATGCCCACGGTTTGTAGAGGAGAAGATCCAAATACGGGCTACCACTTTTATTTTGGTCCTTGTGAATTTCGCGCTCACTCAATATGGATAATTTTGATGTCACTTGCTTCTATAAACAATCATGAAGGTGATATGAGGGTTATTTTTCGTCAATAACCAGTTTTAGTTTTCCAAAATCAAGGATTAAAAAAGAAATTTAAAATGACTGATTTTCAAGAGTTGGTACAAATACGGGCTGCTTGTACAAAAAAGGGAAATTTATTTCCTAATAAATTAAAGAAACCAAATTTTGTTCAAAATCTCTATTAACTTGACATTTTACAATACCCTCACTCCCTTTTTTATTTTTATTTACTTGCAGAAGTTACAGATATATTTCATTTTACATTCCAGCATATTCTGTCTCTGCCCAACCTTCACACTTGTAAAACTGAATAACACTTCTAATCTGAATCATCTTGAAAAGAGTTCATCAGTGAAATTGCATACTGCGATTCGTCTCCACATTTATCCCCCAGAGAAATCGTCATTGTCGTCGTTGTCATCAGTAGGAGGGACCCTATGATCTTCTTCCGAGTCTAACTCTTCGCCGAGCTTACCCAATGGGCTTTTGACTTGGAAATTTTGAATTACTTTTCTTTGCTGAGGCAACTGATTACACTTTCCCAATCGTCTGACTATTGTTCAAGGCTGTACGCTTCACACTTTTCTTCAATCACTCGCTGTAAGGATATCCAGTTATGATGCAAGTCTTGGCACACTTGCGTCCACAATTGCTTTTTCTTTGCAATGGTAGGGATCGAAGGTACATCAAATAGATTGACCCTTTTGGACGTTGAAGTCTGAGCAGTTGGTCGTTGATCAAAGGTGCTGAAATCTTTGCGGTTTGAAGTCAATTGTTATCCCGTTATTGGACCACCAATGGTGGACATTTTTATACCATGTGGTACTTCAAGTCGATGGTCTCGGCAGCCATTACAAAACAAACAAATCGAACAGCATAGGTGGAAGCCATTTAATTTACTGAGTAAGTAAAAAAGAGAAAAATTAATGTTGACATACCTTGAAAAGTTTTGAGTTTTTCAAAAGCAAGTTTTCCGATAAAACAATTTGTGTCATCGCACGTGTGTCGCAGACCAATTTCATTTGCTCACTACTCTTCTCCTACCACCTGATGTTCCTTTTGGTGCCATTCTCGTGACTGAGCACAACCCCCTTCCCCCACATTCAGCCCTACCCCGTCTTTGGACCTTCTCCTCTACTATATTATAGATGCTTGTATGAAGATGGCGGGACAAAGAAATGAGTCGGTTTAAGAGAACTTCTAAGAAAAAATTTAGTACCGGAACAAACAAAAAACAAAAGTGTTGTGCAATAACAGTTGTGTAGACATTAATCATCGTTTGCCACAACTTACCTTTCAACTGCTTATTACAACATTTATCCAGTCACTTCAGATTCTGTTTGGGAAGATTCCCAACGTTATAGAGGCTTTGGGGGGGGGGGGGGCTGAGATTCCCTACTCGAATTTACTTACTCACCGAGCCTCCTAACAGCAGAAACCAAGACCTCAAATTAGCTTGCTGATGAAGACACAAGTGTCTCTGGAATTTGCTGTTAGAAAAAGTAATCAATTCTTCTGCCATTCTGGTGTATTGCATTTTTAGTTTGCAAAAATCGGAACTGCGCTTGACCGCAATTTGCGAAACACATTGCTGTTCGTGCAAAAATATTCAATTTTTCACAGAATTTGAGTGGATTCATAACCTCAGTGCATATACTAGGTTATTTATGATGACTGTTGGAGTTTAAAAAAATTAGTGAATGTAGTAATATTGAGATAGGAATAAAAATCGTGGTTTATTAAACAGCAACAAAAAATCACAAAGTTTTTCTTACCTATTACAGATGCTCCATACGTGCACCCTTTTCCATGCCATCTTCTTCCTGAGTTCTTTATTGCGGTGCTTTGCAAAAGCTAAAAGTAAACGTTAGTATCAAATTTTGAAGAAGCCCTTCACGGTAAGGTATGATTGTTAGGGCGCTTTGCTATAACTTTCCAGCTGCGGAATGCCCAGTTGCCTGCTAGTTTATGAAGTCTGTTTTTAGGGCTGATTTACGAAGTTTCCGATACGAAAACGTGCCCACTAATTTTATTTTGGAGGAACTACATATAGGCCTACATCGAAATTTATAGCTGAAGATAACGAAAACTTATGTAATCTACATAATTGTATAATATACGTTCTCGACATGCACTTGGCAATTTTGATTTTAGAGCGACGATCTGGGACAACAGTATTTCGAAGTAAAAGATACTAATTCTATAATTTGTCCTTCATTATCGTTGCATACGGACCAGGCAGATGTCCTTACATAGATCGGTTCAGTTTGAGCACAGGACTCAATTCACGCCAGATAAACACAGTGCACAATATTATGGAGCCAAAAAAAGTTTGTACATTCGTCTGCTATCAAGTTTGATCAATGGCCTCATAGGTTTGCACCACACCAGAATCCAACATTGTAACCTGATTTATCGGAATAAAGCTACACTTTTAAACTCATCTAGGTTACAGTAAATTTTCTCTGGAGATAAAGTGAGCCACTGACGACGATCTGTGATGCGATTTGATCTCATCAGAACCAAATGTTTGCTTCAATAATTGCAGAGACAAGTCTGTTATGCCGACCTCATTGACTGTGACAAGTAGTTCGCACAGTATCTTTGACTCGGACGCGTACGCACATCTGAAGTGGTATCGTCTGCCGAATGTGCTATCCAAATTGGGAGACTTTACTGTCCATAAGTTACTCTTGGTGTACCATCGATACTGTGGAGCACTGAATCCTGAATTTCGCAACCATACCAGAAATGATAAGCCTAATCCATGGGACTCCAACAGTCTTCCACGTTCAAACTCGTCAGCACTCGTCAGGCAGCCACTAGAACGTTAATCAACATTACACAGAACTCTCACTAGACCAACTGGCAGCACGGACCAACCAAGTGCCTATTCATGCCACTTTGACGCGATGCGTTTGCTTGTCTGCACATTTTCCATCTTGTTTTCGTAAGACTTACAGTAGAATCAGCCTACGAAATTATTGATTTCTTAAGCTATAATTTTTAACTCTGCTTGCTGTGTTGTAATGCACCTTATCTTTTCCTGTAGTTGCATTTTTTTTGTCATTATGTATAATATCACTGACGTTTACCTATTTATTGACTGTCCGGTAGACTAATAGAAGAGGAATCATTATTGGAAAATGTAGCAGATAAATTTCGCCATTGGTAATTATTATTAATAATAGTTGGCAAGTGTAAATACAAATAAATTATCGTTATGGTATTGTTGTTGAAGTGTTTCCAAAGGATCGGTCGGCAGTCAAGTAACATAGTTTTCAATTCGCAACGCATTGCACCTCTTGTCCTGGCTAACTGACCAATCACGGAATCCCACCCCTTATAGGGGACCTACAGTTTAACGTGGAACCTGAACCACGAAGAGTTTTGTCCTACTTCACATTACACAGAAACCTGTGTCAGAGGTGAAGGGGAAGGTGAAGGTTTTGTTAATCTCGGCCGTCACCGGATTTCGAAACGAGGACCTTCCGAGCTCCAGACGCCCTAACTACTGAGCCAGCAGACCACTTCAGGGAAAGAACAATCTGTGTCAGTTCAAGCTATCTTGCTTAAGATCACTGGATGGGTGGCTGGAATGGTAAACTATGTTCGACACTCAAGCCCATCGCCGTCCGTGACTACTACCGTCCAGTGACAGTTATCTTCAGATGTTTGTAAGTACGATTATGCAGACGGTTTCTTAGTCCACACTTAAATGCGTCCCGTCACTTACAACTGACACACTCAAGGAAGGTCAGGGAAGTTCACTCTCAGTGATGATAACGCTGTTTGCTCAGTACGAGAGGTACCGATTCCGTACCGTTCCCGCACCGAGAGTGGTGGTTGAGTGGTAACGGTCTGGACTTGCATTCTGGAGGACGCGGGTTCGAATCTCCGTCCGACATCCAGATTTGAGTTTTCCATGGTTTCGCCAAATCACTCAAGGCGAATGCCAGGATGCATCCTTCAAAAGGCGATGGCCGATTTCCCTCCAGTTCCTGATTTCCAATTCCATCCCGCCTCTAATGACCTCAATGTCGACGAGGCGTAAAGACATAAAAAAAAGATTCCGGCGTCTTGTTTGTTGTCTCCGAGGGTACCGGCTACGCAACAAGCTGCCACAATCCTCGTCGATTCAGTCTCTGTCAACATCATCAATGAAATCATCTTAGGGGAACTCCCACTGTATGAACTACATGCACGTTCTTCCCCGTACTGAACAATTACACCCTGTAACGGTACTGTTAGAAATTCTCATGTGATCACTGATGTGTAAAGTCAAGGACATAAACGTTACTTGCGAAAAACTGCTTTTGCTTTCATTGGAATGTTCAATTAATAAAGTTATATGTCACCACGACACGAGATTCGCAATAAATCAATGTAAATTTAACTACTGATGTTTTATTTGCACCTGAACTACCCCGCTAATTTTGAGCCTATATTTGACTGTTAATTATAACGACAGTCAACTCGTTTAAAAACAGAATGAACGATAACTGACTTGGTGTCTCGTCAATTTCTGGCATCCAATGCTTATTGTGAAATACCGTACCTCGCAGAATTCGCTTACAAATAAATTTAGATCCGTTGTTGAACTAGTATGTAGATATCAGATCTTAAAAATTTGAGACGTTTAATACATTTAACAATCTCTATCTGTCTGTTGTCGCTGATTAGTTAGTACAAACTCAGCCTGTAACTGTTTTAGCCAAACACCGGAGACTTCAAGCTGTCCGTTCGTCGCCAGCCAAGTTAATCAATAATACAGCATCTAAAATAGATGGCAAACACAAGAGGGTCGATATTTACTTTTTGTCATTTAAAATAATTCAATTATAAAGTGCATAAAGTGCGACACATACAAAATTAAGTCATTTGAAGTGGTCCCAAACAACGATTTTCCAGCCGTGCAGGCAAATACAGACTGTACAGAAAAGATACTACTAACGTTTGATACATTACATCTATCTGGAAGTTGTGTCTTTATTAGTTTTCTGTCCGTAAACCAGAATTCTGCTTCAACCAATTACTACTTATTTAATTTCGCAACTGATTCTTGTCGACGAAGCACCATTATGAAACAAATATCCTTAACCATCAAAACATTTTCAACAATATGAGAACAACAAGTATTCAGGGATGCGCCAATCATTTTAATGTTGAACTATTGTTTTTAATAAGATTTGCAACAGATAGACCAAATGGTCATTCAACAAGGCGTAAAGGCAATATATTAGCTCATTTCCTTGCCTGTCA